>CM038672.1:312394876-313053068 GCA_021605145.1 Aegilops bicornis
CGATGTTGGTTTCACCAACTATCCGCAACCTCAAGGTCACTAAGATGCTAGTTATTGGTGGGGCGGCTTGAACCTGATCTCCTCGCGGTGCTCCGAAACTCGAGATCCACGATGGCGAGCTCGAAGAGACGGCACATTCAAGAATCAATCCGGGCAGGAGCAAGCCGAAGGAAAGATCACGTTGCGGTGACATTTGGCGTGAGTTGAACTTCGGGGTGAGAGGTCACTTTTGGCGTTGCTAACTTTCCATTGCCTTACAATGGGATACTTGGCAAATCCGGCCTCGCCAAATTCATGGCAGCCTCTCACTATGCATACAACATCTTTGAAGATGCCAGGCCCGATAAGTGTCATCTATGTCCCTGGCGACAAGAAGGATGCTCTTATCTGCGCCGACAGATCTCTGAGGAAGCGGCGGCTGACAGGTTGCAAAGCCACTTGCTATTGAAACTCCAGAGGCGAAGAAGACCAAGTCCGGCAAGAGCTCGATGCCCACTCGGCAAGCGCACCTCTTGAGTGCTGCGCTACCGTCGAGGGCGCTTTCCATCGAGCTCCACCGGCAAGTGTAAGAAGGCGATGGCAGCTCCACGAGAGACCAAGAAGGTGTCCGCCAAGGAAGGGCGGCGCTGGTGGTACCTTCACCATCGATTGCCACTCTCGACCCTAAATAGGAAACACGCTCGTTGCTTTCTAGCAGGCGACGTCGGCGTCTTTGCGTGGCAACCGTCGACATCCCGGTGTTCCGGAAAGTAATTGAGCACCATCTTGCCGTTTGTCCTCATGCAGCGGCCCGTCAAAGCGAAGAAAGTCGAAGCGAGCGGTGGGCGCCAAGAATTCATCGCGAAGAAATCAAGAAATTGGAAGCAGCGAGGCCTTGTCGGAGGAGTGCTCCATCCCTCGTGGTTGGCCAATCACAGCAGTTGTCGCCAAGGCAAGCGGAAATGGAGACTTTGTATCGACTTTACCGATGTCAATAAAGCTTGTCCCAAAGACCCATTTCCCTTGCGGCGCATCGACCAGATTATTGACTCCACGGCGGATGTGATTTGCTTTCATTTACGGATGCATACTCGAGGATATCATCGGATCTTCATGGCGAAGAAGGATGAGAGAGAAGACCACATTCATCACCCATGTGGCACATCTTCGCTTGCACTGGATGCCCTTGGATTAAGAATGCTGGTTCAACATTTGCAAGAGTAGTCCGCATGGCGCTTTTGAGCCGCAAATGCTGCAAATGTGGGAAGCCTACATGGATGACATAGTGGTCAAAAAGCAAGGACAAAGGCGACTCTGATTCAAGATTTAAGCGAAACCTTTGCAAATCTGCAAAGATCAACCTTAAGATCAACCACGAGAAGTGTGTGTTTGGAGTCCCTTGAGCAAGCTTCTCCGGGTTCTTCGTGTCTCGTGAGGAATTGAAGCCAATCCCGACAAAGATCAAGGCCATTGAGCTGATTGAAGCACCAAAGCGCGTCAAGGATGTCACGAAGACTTGCTGGTTGCGTGAAGCTGCTCTCGATAGGTTTATCTCTAGAGTTCTGCTGACGGCATACCGCCATTTTTCAAAATTATGAAAAAGGCAGGTCCGATGAAAGTGGACTCGAAGCGGAGGCTGCGCTGCAGGACTTGAAGAGATACCTGTCCTCCACTCCAACACTTGTCGCACCTAAGCCACAAGAGAAGTTGGTGCTATATATAGCGACAACCAATCAAGTGGTTAGTGCTGCGTTAGTAGCGAAAAGGGAGGCGGATGATGAGCTAGCAACCATGGCGGATGCATCCGGTGACGAAGGGGGCTTCATAGGCAAGCTCTGGTCCCGACAAGGATGGATCTACGCAGGCGCATGAGAAGATGAGAAAAAAGAATGGTGCAGCGCCAGATTTACTGTCCGGTTCCCTTACTGCAGGGGGCTAGGTCAAGGTACTACGGTGTGCAGAAATTGCTTTCGGCCTCCTCATGGCCTCGAGAAAGCTGCGCCATTACTTCCGGCACATGAGATCCACAGTCGTCACTTTCGTTTTCCGGCGAAGAGGATCTGCAAAATCCGAGAATAGCGATGTGCAGGATTGTCGAGTGGAGCCTTTGGAACTGTCAAGCTTTGGCCTCAAGTTTGAGAGCACTTCAACTATCCAAAAGCGGTGCATTGGCGGAGTTCATAGCAGAATGGAGCGCCAACACAAGATGAAGTAATTCGAAGCGAGCATCCCGTCAAGGAAGCAAGCAAAGAGTGGCTGATGTACTTTGATGGTGCCTTCTCGCTGCAAAGGCGCCGGTCTTGGGCGTGCTACTTGTTGCACCCACCGGAGAGCACCTCAATACGTAGTCGGATGCACTTTCCCAAGGAGCAAGCAACAAACAATCTGCAGAGTATGAAGGTTTGCTTGCCGGTCTCGAGATCATGATGAACCTTGGGATCAAGAAGCTCATTGTCGGGGTTGACTCACAGCTTGTCATCCGCCAAGTGAACAAGAGTTATCGAGTCCGTTGATGGAAGCTTATGTTGATGAAGTGAGAAAGCTAGAAAGAGCACTTTGGCGTACCTACAAATGGAACATGTTCCAAGAGCTTCGAAACGACATTGCCGATGGCTTTGTCAGAGAATCTGTTGCACTTAAGTTACTGTGGAACCGAGGGATTTTTGTGCTCAAAAGCTGACTCAACCGTGCAGTAGCGCCATCAACGGGACAGAGCAAGAAGAGGAAGTTGATCTCGGTGACTATTTTCCGTGAGCTTCCGAAGTCGCCGTCAAAGAAGATCCTCGGGATCAACACCAAAGGGTCTTTGAGGAAGCGATGCTGCTCGGCAAGCCCTAGGGTTTGTTCCGTTGAAGCGACGCTCCGACAAGTTTTGCTCGGCAAACTTGCCGGGAACGTCAAGCTCCGGCTGAGCCAGCGAGTTCGTCGTCAGGAAGCGGATGTTCCCGCCAGCAGCAGATGTGCCTTTAGTCCTTGTTGTCGAGCCGCAAGCTCCAAAGCATGGGCACAATGATTGTCCGCTTTCCTTGAGACGGAGAACTTCGAAGAGCAAGAAGAAGCGGAAAGAGTAGCCGGCGGTCAAGTATGTACGGTTGTCGACAACACCTTTGTCTGAGAAGAAGACTCAACGGTGTAAAATTGAAGTGTATTCACCGGGAAGGCGGACAAAAGCTGTTGGCGAAAATACATGGAGGCATATGTGGTCACCACATTGGCGCCCGAGCACTTGCCGGGCAAAGCTGCGTTCCGGCAAGGTTTCTTTTGGCCGACATCCCTCCGAGGATGCAATTGCACAAGTAACCAAGTGTGAAGCGTGCGGTTCCATTCCAGCGGATACACCAGCCAGCTCAAGCTCTCCAGACGATCCCTTTATCCTGGCCATTTTTCGGTGCGGGGTTCGACATCCTCGGCCCCTTTCCCCGAGAGTTGTCGGGGCTTTGAGTACTTGTACGTTGCAATCGACAAGTTCACAAAGTGGCGGAAGTGGAAGCGGTGAGGAAGGTGACAACACGATCGGCAGACCAAGTTCTTTAGGTCGATTGTTTGCCGTTTCGGAATCCCTAACAGGATCATCACCAACAACGGCACGCAATTCACGAGCCGCACCTTCATGCTGTACGTCCAAGATCTTGGCGCCAAGGTCTGCTTCGCTTCTGTTTCTCATCCGAGAAGTAACGGTCAAGCGGAGAGGGCGAATGCTTTGAAGTCTGCGCTGGCTCAAGACCAGAACTTTCGACAAAGCTGCACAAGTGCGGAAAGAACTGGATTGAGGAGCCGCCGTAGTTCTTTTGGTCGATCGGACGACGCCAAATCGAGCCACTTTGGCGGACACCTTTCGCTCTAGTCTATGGAGCGAGGCAGTTCTCCCCACGGAACTTCGTATACGGATGACCTCGAGTGCTCGCTTATGATGAGCTTGGAGCAAGAGCAATTGCGACAACATGGCGCGCTGCTCCTTGAGGAGGATCGTCTTCAGTTTGTCACATCACGAGCTGCTCGATACCAGCAAGCTTTATGCCGCTACCATAGCCGCAAAGTTAATGCGAGAAGTCTCGAGGAAGGCGACCTTGTTCTTCGGCGCGTTCAGTCCGCTAAGAATTCCAACAAGTTGACGCCAAGTGGGAAGGCCCTTACGGGTGAAACGAGTCACTAGGCTGGCGCTATCCGCCTTGAGACCGAAGATGGCATTCGGTGAGCAACTCCTAGAACATTGAGCATCTTCGTAAGTTTTACCCGTAGAAAGCGCGGTTGCGGAACCTATGCAAGTCTTGCCGATGTTGCATGTAATCCTTTGTACAAAAGCCGGCTTGAGACCCGATGCATAAAGTAAAGCTAATGTGCCGCACATCTTGTCAATTCATGCTTTCTATTTCTATTTTGCATGCGTTATCGACACTTTGTGCAGCACCTACCCCGATAGCAATAATGAGCCATAAGGCTCCATATCTTTATTTTCTCTTCTCTCTCTTTCTCAAAGAAAAGGAAGGTTCCCTCGCCCACAAGTTTGCTTGGGGAAAGGAGAAGATAACGGTGTGGACCAAGCGTCGCTCAAGGAAGTCTAGCCTTACCGGAAGCAAGCGACGGAAAAGCTAAGTTGCTAAAGTTTGAGCAATCAGTTTTAAAATTTTTAAGTTATCTTCCTCGAACGGCCATGGTACTTTGTATGGAAAACCTACGGCGGAGGAACCAACTTCGTAGCTAGTTGCGCCTTACTTTGTTTCGAGTCCGCTCAACAACTTACGTGAGCTGCGTCTAGTTGCGACGAGGTTTCTTATCGGCAAGACACCGCCAGCCGGAGTCAGCCGTACACTTCAGCGCTTCATGACCCAGTGCCTGTGACGACAAGTTCCCTAAAAGCATAGGGCAAAAACATACAAAGAAAGGAACCAAGTAAAGGAAATAACATAGCAATTGCTACCCGAAATAGAGTTATATTACAAGATAGCTTGTCGCAGCTCTAATAGATTGTTCTCATAACATGACCAGCAGCCAAGAAAGAGAAAGCGGGCGGCCTAATCTACGCGATCGTCCTCAACCCTCTTGATCCCGCTCACCCTGTCCATGATGGGTGCGACAAGGGTCTTGAGCGCTTCCACATCAGCATCTAGCGGCAAGGACTTGAGGACGTTGGTGAGGCTGAGGCCTGGGTTGCGGAAGGCCACCTTCATCAGCACCTTTTGAAGAGCTCCCTTGCAGACCGGCGCAACTCCTCGGCCACTGCTTTGGGATTTCTTCCCGAGTCGGCTGGAGGGTCGTCACCACGCCCTTGAAGAACAAGCTGAGCTTGGCGCTGGGTTGGAGGTTCTCATCGAGGAATATCCAAGATCCTCCATCCCAAATGCGGCTCCCCTGATGATGGCTGCGACAACATCCACGAGACCCTCGGTCCGTGCTCCACATTCTCCCTAAAGGTATTGCAGGCGGCCCGGCCATTCTCGGCCAGCAGCGCCTCGTCGGCCTTGATCTTCTCCTTCAAGGCCACCTCCTGCTCCCTGGCGCCGTCCAGCGCCTGAGTCAAGGTGGTCAGCTTCAACTCAAGATCTGCGTTGGATTCCTTGGCGGCGCTGAGCTCCTTGCTCCTCTCGGCGAGACGGCCCCGCAGCTCGCCAAGAGTGTAGGCGTCCTTCTCGCGCTCATTCTTGAGTGCAGCAAGCTCCTCGCCGGCTCTCCTTGAGATTGGCCTCCAGCTGCATCACCTTCGTCTCTGTGTCCTTCTTGGCGGCCTCGGCAGCTGCGGCAAGCATCCTTTGCTTCCTTGAGAGCCCGCTTGAATGTTTGCTCGCGTGGCTAGATCCTCCTCATGGTTGTCAAGATTAACCTTCCTCCGCGCCAACTCGCCTTCCCGTGCAGATAGCTTCTCGGGCGGCAAGCCGCTGTTGCTCCTCGGCTTCAACCTTCTCGAGGAGGAAGGCTTTGCGCCTCGGCGAAGTCGCTCCGCTCCTCCGCCAAGGACCGGAGAGCTTCTGGTTGAGGCCCGGAGCTCCTCCGCGCGCTTCTCGATGTACGCTCCGCCTTCGCGACAAGCGCTTCCCGGATTCTAAGCGGCGGTAGAAGCGGCAGCGACTCCGCGGCTTGTTGCTCCTCCTCGAGACTTCGCCGCTGCTTTGCTGTTTGGTGCGTCGACCAGCGTCGATCCGGCGGAGGCGAGCAGCTCTTCATCAAAAGTTTCTCCTTGACGGCGCCACAGGCTCGACGCCCATGGGAGCTTGATGAAGACGCCATCGCCGCCTTCAAATAAGCCATTTGGGGCTCTTCGAGCTCCGACGCTACTGCAGCGGGCGGAGGGATCGGCGGTCGGCGTGAAGCGCCTTGTGCTCCCTGCGGCCTCGGGCTGCACGTCGATCTGTCGCGGACCTCGCCCGGCTCTGCGGCGGCAGCTTTAGCGGCGGCCTCTTCGCCCGGCCAGGCTCGACAGGCTTCTTCTCCGATGGCAGCGGCGTCGTCAGTATTGCCGCGCGCGTCCTCCTCGCCGGCGGCTTCGGTCTCCATTGGCTCTGTGGCAGATGGATCTGACGACCGGAAAATGAAGGAAAGTCAAGCAAATATTCAAAAGGAAAATCATAAGAAGAAGAACACAAGGAAAGTTTTCAAGCAAGAGGATTACCTGGACTAGGGTCTGCAGTCATGGTCTCCTCCACCAGGGGATCGCTGGTGCTGACCCTTGCCGTAGAGTTGTCCCTTGCCGGAGAACTGCCCCTTGCCGGAGAACGCTCCCTTGCCGGGGAATCCTCCCTTGGCGGTGTAGTCGAAGCAGAAGGCATGTCAGAGGCGGCTTGGGCACTCCTGGTAAGGCTGCTCTGCTCCTACACAAATCAGCCAGCCGATATCAGGCCTAAGAAAGGGCACCCATGCACGCCTAACAACAGGGAAGTAAACCATATACTTACGGCTGGGGCTGCGCTGGGGCTGCTTTGAGGAAGAGTTCTTTGCGTCCGGCAGGTGGTCTCGGACGCGCCTCCTGCTGTCAGCGGTGGGTTCGTCCTCGATGACAATCACTGGGCCTTGGCTCTCTTCGACGCTCTGGGCGGCGTCACGAAAAGGAATGGGTTCAAAGTGAAGCAAATCGGATACAAGACAAAGCAACAAGTCAAGAACTACAAATGCTGCAAAGAATCTTACTCTTCTTCTTCCTCGTCGAGCCGAGCGGAGAGATCAAATTCTGGCTCGCCTCTAGTACGACGAGGCGGAGGAGTAGGTTCCCTTGGCCGCTTAGCGGGAGCAGAAGCGGTGGTCCGCGAGGGCCCCGCTCCGATTGCAAGAAGCGTGAGGTGCTCCCACAACAGTGCTTGCCAAGGGGTGGAGGCGCGTCTTGCATGCGGCAGCGGGCGGTTAGCCCGTCTGCCGCTTCCGCCACGCCTCCGCCTTTGCGGAGACGCCTTCTTGGTGGAGCTGGGGGCTCCGCTCGCGGCAAGCTGTCTGAAGGAGGGGAGGAGGCGCCCTCGGCGGGCTCGCTCGACTCAGCTTCAAGCCCGACAAGCTCTTCCTCGCCGACAAACTCCCCTCACTCGATAAGGCTTGCCGCCTCTGCTGCCTCTGCCTCCTCCACGGTGAACCCGAACTCGCCCGCGGCAGCGGTTGCTGCCGCCTCTTCCAGCCTGGTGGCAATGCACTGCATCTCATAATCGGTGGTGTCGCGGGTGAGGCTCTTCTGTTCATCGGGGCGGACCGGCACTTCTACCAGGCTGTCAAAGAACACTCGCACGACGTCATCTGCAGGCTCTTGCCAGGTTGGAACAATTCCATGCGAGTCGCACAACGGCATCATTGCACGGATGCGGTCGATCGAGGAATTGTTGCACAGCGGGACGACATTCTTCGGCAACCTGAATGCTCCGGGATGCTCAGGATCATGCTTGAACAGCTCCAAGAGCATCGCGGCCCAGCCTGTGATGTTGAAATTGAAGTTGAGGCCCGGCGCAGCCTCATGATATCCGCCGCGTTCCGGAACTCCCAGCGGGTCTCCTCCTCTCTGCAGGGAAGCGTCTGGCGGCGAAGGAAATCTGCGCCAACGGCGCTTACAAGAGTCCGGCAAGCCTCGGCGTAGGATCCGGATGACGGCAATCTTGACCCTAAGCGTCTTCCGGGGCAGGCTGCTCCAATCGCGTTGCCGTGCACTCACGAGGTTTGGCGCTGGGCGATGGCAAGCGGGAGTTCTCCTCGACAATCCAGCACCACCGCTTCTCCACTCATCCCATTTGCTGCGGAGCTCTCCTCCAGATAAGCTTCCTTCTTGCGGTCCCTCGAGATCCAGGCGATCCCACGGAAAAGAGGCTCCCTCTCTCAACTCGGGGCATAAAGAAGTGGCGGAAAAGGGCTACATTTGGGTGGACTCCGACAAAGTTTTCACAGAGATGTGCGAAAACTGCCATGGACAGAAAAGCATTGGGGGTGAAATCAACGAGGCGGAACCCGTAGGTGTTCATGATATCGCAGAAAAATTAGAGAAAGGCGGGCGAGCCCGCGAGAAGAACAAATACGAAGAAAGGGTACCCATTCGGAGCGAGTTCAGCAACAGCAGGGAGTACCTTCGATGCGCGGATGCGCTCGCGTCTCCGTCGACCGGAAGAGGTAGTAGTACTCCCTCGGCTCCCTTGCGGCGAAATTTGGGAGATTGCCGCTCCTTAGCGGTTGCCCGCAAGCAGCTGCGCCTCGGCCGACTTCACGACCTTCCCTTGTCGACTTTGAGCCATGGCGGAGGTGGTGAGGGAGATCGACGGCGTTGGTGATGCTGGTGGCGATGAAGCGGAGCGCTGCTCTCTCTTCAGCCTTGGGAAGAAGGGGAAGCAATGGGGTTTTTTCGAGATTGGACGGGATGGCGAGATGGGCGAACTGCCCATGTTTCCTAACTTATAAAGAGGGAGGGGCGGACGTTTCTCTTTCGAATAAAGAAACCACCCACGATCTCTCACACGATGCCGCATTCGGGACATAGGCTTGCTCGTGGAGGGCGTGGTGGGTCCGGGGTGGGTTACTGCAGAATGTGCCGAAGGCGGCCTGGGTGCGGCTACTGTTTTTGGGCCTGGCCCAACAGCTGGCACTGTGTGGCCCAAGCCTGGGGGCTCTGTTGGTGTACTAGAGTAGGGGTACCCTAGTATCGAACTTGTGCATCGGGCAGTTGACCCTCCGCTGACAAGGCTTACGGGTGACCGTAAGGTCCTCCATGGTTCCTTTGGAGCCATTCAAGAACAAAGTATTCAAGCCAAGGAGACAAGGCCCGGCAAGAGGAGCTTGCCGAAGGCCACCCAAGGCACCTAGGGAGACAAGGCCCCGGCAAGAGGAGCTTGCCGGAAGGCCCGGTGAGCGACAAGCTTCGGACGCGACAAGAAAACAACCGCGGCAAGGCGCTTGCCGCGCGCATCACCACTCTGCACTGCGCTCCAAAGGCACATCCACTAACGTGTTGCCCTAGGACCTTTCCGGTAGCGCCACAGGCAAGAGGCCGCGGCTTTGAGCGGTGAGGCCTTGATGGCAAGCGGCGCCGACAAGGTTGCCATCGTGGCAAGTGGTGGCGCCTGACGGTCCCTTTCTTCCTTTGTTAGGGCGACGAGACGGGCATTTAATGCCTTTGTCCCTACTTGCCCGTCGGGGTTAGGTATGATACACCGTACAAGTAGCTGTACCAACCACTCCTTTTCCATTTTACCCTTGTCTCACGTTGCCACCTGTCGGAGACCCCTTTAGCATATAAAAGGAGGCCCATGCTAACGAGAGAGGGGCTCGACCTCACGCCGGTCTCGTTAGCAGCTTGTGTGTCTTTGTAGCACTCAGCCCCTCTGAGCAAGAACTCAATACACTCAGACATGCAGCAGTAGGAGTGTTATCTCTCCGGAGAGCTCCGAAGCTGGGTAAACCGCTCGTGTGCTTCGCCTCGATCTGCTCTTCGTGCGACCTCTGCCCCCTGCCGAACCGAAAGGGGCTCGGTCCGCCGGTCCCATAGGTGTTCGTGGGTCAGATCAGCCTCCCCGACAACCACCGATGATGAGATGCAGCGCATCGCCACCAGGCTGGAAGAGGCGGCAGCAGCCGCTGCCGCGGGCGAGTTTGGATTCACCGTGGAGGAGGCAGAGGCAGCAGAGGCGGCAAGCCTTGTCGAGCGAGGGGAGTTTGCCGGCGAGGAAGAGCTTGTCGGGCCTGAAGCTGAGTCGAGCGAGCCCGCCGAGGGCGCCTCCTCCCCTCCTTCGTGACAGACTTGCCGTGAGTGGAGCCCCCAGCTCCACCAAGAAGGCGTCTCCGCAAGGCCGGAGACGTAGCGGGGCGGCAGACGGGTCAATAGCCGCCGCGCCGCGCGACGCGCTCCTCCGCGGCAAGCACTATTGCCGCGGGAGCACCTCACGCCACTGCGGCAACTGGAGCGGGGCCCTCGCAGACCACCACTTCTGCTCCCGCCAAGCGGCCAAGGGAACCTACTCCTCCGCCTCGTCGTATTGGAGGCAGGCCAGAATTTGATCTCTCCGCGCTCAGCTCCGACGAGGAAGAAGAAGAGTAAGATTCTTTGCAGCATTTGTAGTTCTTCGGCTTGTCGCTTTGTCTTGCATCTGATTTGCTTCACTCTGAACCAATTCCTTTTCAGGACGCCGCCCGAGAGCGTCGAAGAGAGCCAAGGCCCCGTGATTGTCATCAAGGACGAAACCATCATGACAATGAGGAGGCGCGTCCGAGACCACTTTGTCCTGACGCTGCGACTCTTCCTCAAAGCAGCCCCTCAGTAGCCCCCAAATAAGTATATGGTTTACTTCCTGCTGTTAGAGGCGTGCATGGGTGCCCTTTCTTTGCCGATATCATTGCTGATTTGTGTAGGAAGCAGAAGCAGCCTTACCAGAGTGCCACAAGCCGCTCGACATGCCTTCGCTTCGACTACACCGCCAAGGGAGGATTCCCGGCAAGGGCGTTCTCCGGCAAGGGAGACTTCTCCGACAAGGCGATTCTCCGGCAAGGGACGGCTCTCCGGCAAGGGACAGCACCAGCGATCCCCAGTGGCGGAGACCATGATCGCAGACCTCAGCACAGGTAATCCTCTTGCTTGAAAACTTTCCTTGTGTTCTTCTTCTTCTGATTTTCTTTTTGAATATTTGCTTGACTTTTCTTCATTTTCCGGTCGTCAGATCCATCTGCCACAGAGCCAATGGAGACCGAGGCCGCCGGCGAGGAGGGCAGCTGTAATACCGACGATGCCGCTGCCATCGGAGAAGAAGTGGCCGACGAGCCCGGCCGGCGAAGAGGTCGCCAAAGCTGCCGCCGCAGAAGCCGGGCGAGGTCCGCGATCGTGACCGACGGCCCCGAGGCGCAGGGGAGCGCCAGCGCTTACGCCGACTGATCCCTCCTCCGCTGCGGCAGCTGTCGGGCTCAAGAGCCCCAGCCCGCGCTTATTTGAAGGTCGGCGATGGCGTCTTCATCAAGCTCCCATGGGCGGCGAGCTCTGTGGCGCCGAAGGAGAAACTTTTGATGAAGAGCTGCTCGCCTCCCATTGGATCGACGCTGGTCGACGCATCAAACAAAGCAGTAGCGTGGCGAAGTTCGAGGAGGAGCAGCTGCGGAGCGATGTCGCTCTACCGCGCCCGACAAACCAAGCTGGAATCCCGAAGCGCTTATCGCGAAGGCGGGAGCAGACATCGAGAAGCGCCGCTGGATGAGCTCCGGGGCCTCAACCAGAAGCTCTCCGTCCTTGGCGTAAGAGCGGGAGTGACTCGCCGAGGAGCGCAAAGCCTTCCTCCTCGAGAAGGCCGAAGCTGACGAGCAACAGCGGCTTGCCGCCGAGAAGCTATCTGCGCAGAAAGGCGAGTTGGCGCAGAGGAAGGTTAATCTTGACAGCCATGAGGAGGATATAGCCACGCGCGAGTAAACATTTGGCGGGGCTCTCAAGGAAGCAAAGGATGCTGCCGCAGCTGCCGAGGCCGCCAAGAAGGAGCTGGAGACGAAGGTGATGCAGCTGGAGGCCAATCTCAAGGAGAGCGGCGAGGGGCTTGCTGCACTCAAGCATGAGCGCGAGAAGGACGCCTACACTCTTGGCAAGCTGCAGGGCCGTCTCGCCGAGAGGAGCAAGGAGCTCAGCACCGCCAAGGACTCCAATGCAGATCTTGAGTTGAAGCTGACCACCTTGACTCGGGGCACTGGACGGCGCCGGGGAGCAGGAGGTGGCCTTGAAGGAGAAGATCAAGGCCGACGAGGCGTTCTTTGGCGAGTGCCGCCGCCTGAGAATACCTTTAGGGAGAATGTGGAGCCTTTGGACCGAGGGTCTCGTGGATGTTGCCGCAGCCATCGGCGGGGAGCTGGCGCAGCTGGGGATGGAGGATCTTGGATATTCCTCCGATGAGCACCTCCGACCCAGCGCCAAGCTCAGCTTATTCTTCAAGGGCGTGGTGACGGCCCTCCAGCGACTCTGGGAAGAAACCCCAAAGCAGCTGGCCGAGGAGTCGCGCCAGATCTGCGCGAGAGCTCTTCAAAAGGTGCTGATGAAGGTGGCCTTCTGCAACCCTGGCCTCAACCTCACCAACGTCCTCAAGTCCTTGCCGCCGGATCTTTGATGTGGAAGCGCCAAGACCCTTTGTCGCACCCATCGTGGATGTGGTGAGCGGGATCAAGAGGGTTGAGGGCGATCACGTAGATTAGGCCGCCCGCTTTCTCTTTTTCTTGCCGCTGCTGGTCATGTTATGAGAACAATCTATTAGAGCTGCGACAAGCTATCTTGTAATATAACTCTATTTCGGGTAGCAATTGATATGTTATTTCCTTTATTTGGTTCCTTCCTTTGTATGTTTTTGCCCTATGCTTTTAGGGAACTTGTCGGTCAGAGCACAGGTCATGGCCGAAAGTGCGGGACGTCAACAACTTCTTTGGCCGGTGCTGCTACCGACAAGAAACCTTGTCGCAACTAGTCGCAGCTCACTTAAGTTGTTGAGCGGACTCGAAACAAAGTAAGGGCGCAACTAGCTACGAGTTGGTTCCTCCAGCACAGGTTTTCCATACTGATGCACGGTCGTTCGAGGAAGATAACTTAAAATTTTTAAAACTGATTGCTCAAACTTTAGCAACTTAGCTTTTACATCGCTTGCTTCCCGGTAAGGCTAGACTTCCTTGAGCGACGCTTGGTCCACACCATTATCTTCTCCTTTCCCCGGCAAACTTGTGGGCGAGGGAACCTTCCTTTCTTTGAGAAAGAGAAAGAAGAGAAAATAAATATATGGAGCCTTATGGCTCGTTATTGCTTACCGGGGTAGGTGCTGCACAAACTGTCAGATAAAGCATGCAAATAGAAGTAGAAAGCATGAAATTGACAAAATGTGCTAAGCACATTAGCTTTACTTATTCACGGGGTGCGCCCGGCTTTGTACAAAGGATTACATGCAACATCGGCAAGACTTGTACAAAGGTGGTTGCAGGAACAGGTTCCGCAACCGCGCCCTACGGGTAAAACTTAAGAAGATGCTCAATGTTCCAGGAGTTGCTCACAGGAATGCCATCTTCGGTCTCAAGGCGGACAGCACCAGGCCTAGTGACTCGTTTCACCCAGTAAGGGCCTTCCCACTTCGGTGTCAACTTGTTGGAATTCTTGGCGGACTGAACACGCCGAAGAACAAGGTCGCCTTCCTCGAGGCTTCTGGCATCAACTTTGCGGCTATGGTAGCGGCGCAAAGCTTCTTTGGTATCGAGCAGCTCATACAGCTGACAAGACGATCCTCCTCAAGGAGCAGCGCGTCATGTTGTCGCAGCTGCTCTTGCTCAAGCTCATCATAAGCGAGCACTTTCGAGGTGATCCGTATACGAAGTTACGTGGGGAGAACCGCCTCTGCTCCATAGACTAGAGCGAAATGTGTCCGGCGATGGCTCGATTTGGCGTCGTCTGATCGACCAAAAGAACCACCGGCAGCTCCTCAATCCAGTTCTTTCCGCACTTGTGCAGCCTCGCCGAAAGTTACGGTCTTGAGCCCGCAAGACTTCAGCATTCGCCCTCTCCGCTTGACCGTTACTTCTCGGATGAGCAAGCGAAGCGAAGACCTTGGCGCCAAGATCTTGGATGTATCTGCATGAAGGTGCGGCTCGTGAATTGGCGTCTTTGTTAGCCGGTGATGATCCCGTTAGGGATTCAAACGGCAAACAATCGACCTAAAGAACTTGTTGCCGATCGTGCTGTCACCTTCCTCATCGCTTCCACTTCCGCCACTTTGTGAACTTGTCGATTGCAACGCATAAGTACTCAAAGCCCCGACAACTCGGGAAAGGGGCCGAGGATGTCGAGCCCAGGACCAAAAATGGCGAGGATAAAGGGATCGCCCGGAGAGCTTGAGCTGGCTGGTGTATTCGCTTGGAATGGAACCGCACGCTTCACACTTGGTTACTTGTGCGATTGCATCACGGAGGGCTGTCGGCCAAAAGACACCTTGCAGGAACGCTTTGCCAGCAAGTGCTCTGGCGCCAAAGTGGTGACCACATATGCCTCCATGTATCTCTGCCAACAGCTTTTGTTCGTCTTCCCGGTGAATACACTTCAATTTCACACCGTTGAGTCTTCTTCTGCAGGTGTGTTGTCGACAAACTGGTACATACTTGACTGCCGGGTTACTCTTTCCGCTTCTTCTTGCTCTTCGGGAAGTTCTTACATGCGAAGGAAGCGGACAATCTGTTGTGCCCATCTTTGGAGCTTGCGGCTCGACAACAAGGACTAAAGGCACATCTGCTGCTGGAACATCTGCTTCCTGGCGAGAACTCGCGGCTCGGCCGGGCTTGACGTTCCCCGCAAGCTTGCCGGAGCAAAACTTGTCGGGAGCGTCTTCTTCAACGGAACAAACCCTAGGGCTTGCCGGAGCAGATCGCTTCCTCGGCACCCTTGGTGTTGATCTTGAGGACCTTCTTGACGGCGACTTCGGGAAGCTCGCGGAAAATAGTCACCAGAGATCAACTTCCTCTTCTTGCTCTATCCGGTTGATGGCGCACAGACGGTTGAGTCGGCTTGAGCACAAAATCCCTGGTTCCATTGTGTAACTTAAGTGCAGCGACTTCGGCGAACCATCGGCAATGTCGTTCGAGCTCTTGGAACATGTTCCATTTGTAGGCCGTCAAAGTGCTCTTCTAGCTTTCTCACTTCATCAACATAAGCTTCCATCAACGGACTCGATAACTCTTGTTCACTTGGCGGATGACAAGCTGTGAGTCACCCCGACAATGAGCTTCTTGATCCCGAGGTCTCTGCGATCTCGAGACCGGCAAGCAAACCTTCATACTCTGCGGTATTGTTTGTTGCTTGCTCCTTGGGAAAGTGCATCACGGACTACGTACTTGAGGTGCTCTCCGGTGGGTGCAACAAGTAGCACGCCTCAAGACCGGGCGCCTTTGTGAGAAGGCACCATCAAAGTACATCAGCCACTCTTTGCTTGCTTCCTTGACGGGGATGCTCGTTTCGAATTTCTTCATCTTGTGTTGGCGTCCATTCTGCTATGAACTCCGCCAATGCTCGCTTTGGATAGTTGAAGTGCTCTCAAACTTGAGGCCAAAGCTTGACAGTTCCCAAAGTGCCCACTCGACAATCCTGCTGTTGCCTCTGGATTTTGCGATTATCCTCTTCAGCGGAAAACGAGTGACGACTGTGATCTCATGTGTCTGGAAGTAATGGCGCAGCTTTCTCGAGGCCATGAGGAGGCCGAAAAGCAATTTCTGCACACCAGAGTACCTTGACCTAGCCCCCTGCAGAAGGGAACTGACAAAGTAAACTGGGCACTGCACCATTCTTTTCTGCATCTTCTCATGCGTTTGCGTAGATCCATCCTTGTCGGGACCAAAGGTTGCCGGTGAAGCCCCCTGCTCGTCGCTGGATGCATCTGCCATGGTTGCTAGCTCATCATATGCCTCCCTCTCCGCTACTAACGCAGCACTAACCACTTGATTGGTTGCCGCTATATATAGCAGCAACTTCTCTTGTGGCTTAGGTGCGACAAGTGTTGGAGTGGAGGACATGTATCTCTTCAAGTCTGCGGTAGCAGCCTCCGCTTCGAGTCCATTTCATTGGACCTGCCTTTTAAAAAATTTGAAAATGGAAGGGCGCTCGACAGACCTAGAGATAAACTCCGCCGAGAGAAGCTACGCAACCGACAAGTCTTCGTGACATCCTTGACGCGCTTTGGTGCTTCAATCTGCTCAATGGCCTTGATCTTGTCGGGATTGGCTTCAATTCCCCGGCCGAGACCACGAAGAACCGAGAAGCTTGCGGAAGGGACTCCAAACACACACTTCTCGGGGTTGAGCTTGAGGTTGATCTTGCGCAGATTTGCAAAGGTTTCGTCTAAATCTTGAATCGAGTCGCCTTGTCCTTGCTTTTGACCACTATGTCATCCATGTAGGCTTCCACATTTCTGTGCATTTGCGGCTCAAAAGCGTCATGGACTACTCTTGCAAATGTTGAACCGGCATTCTTTAATCCGAAAGGCATCCGCATTTAAAACAAAGTATGTGCCACATGGGGTGATGAATGCGGTCTTCTCCTCATCCTCTTCGCCATGAAGATCTGATGATATCCACAGTATGCATCCAGAAATGAAAGCAAATCACATCCGGCCGTGGAGTCAACAATCTGGTCGATGCGCGGCAAGGGAAATGGGTCTTTGGGACAAGCTTTATTGACATCGGTAAAGTCGATACAAAGCCTCCATTTCCCGTTTGCCTTGCGTACAACTACATGATTGGCCAACCACGTAGGATGGAGCACTCCTCTGACAAGGCATGCTGCTTCCAATTTCTTGATTTCTTCTGCGATGAATTCTTGGCGCTCCTTTGCACCTTCACGACTTTCTGTTTGTGGGCGCGCGCATGAGGACAAACGGCAAGATGGTGCTCAATTACTTTCACGGAACACCGGGGATGTCGACGGTTGCCACGCGAAACACGCCGACGTTCGCCTCGAGGAAAGCAACGAGCGCCTTCTTCCTATTTAGGGTCGAGAGTGGCAGCGATGGTGAAGGTACCACCAGTGCCGCCCTCCTTGGCGGACACCTTCTTGGTCTCTGGTGGAGCTGCCATCGTCTTCTTACACTTGCCGGTGGAGCTCGATGGTGCGTCCTCGACGGTTGCGCAGCACTCCGAAGAGGTGCGCTTGCCGGAGTGGGCATCAGAGCTCTTGCCGGATTTGGTCTTCTTCTTCGCCCCGGGAGCTTCAGCGGCAAGTGGCTTGCAATCTGCTGCTTCCCGGTAGATCTTGTCGGCGCAGATAAGAGCATCCTTCTTGTCGCCAGGGACAAAGATGACACTTATCGAGCCTGGCATCTTCAGCATGTTGTATGCATAGTGAGAGGCTGCCATGAATTTGGCGAGTCTTTGACGGCCAAGTATCCCATTGTAAGGCAATGGAAAGTCAGCAACGTCAAAAGTGACCCTCTCGATCCTGAAGTTCAACTCATTGCCAAATGTCACCGGCAACGTGATCTTTCCCTTCGGCTTGCTCCTTCCCGGATTGATTCCTTGGAATGTGCCGGTCTCTTCGAGCTCGCCATCAGGGATCTGGAGTTTCTGGAGCACTGCGGAGGAGATCAGATTCAAGCCGGCCCTGCCGTCAACTAGCATCTTAGTGACCTTGAGGTTGCGGATAGTTGGTGAAACCAACATCGGCAAGCACCCGACCGCAGTTACACGATCAGGGTGGTCCTCAATATCAAAGATGATAGGCGTCTTTGGACCATTTCAGAGGCTGTGTGACTTGACGGATGGTTACGCGCATTAACTTCCCGCATCCACCGCTTGAGCTGGTGGTGTGAAGTATGCGCAGAAGCACCGCCGTCAACGCACGGGACCTCTGTGGCTTCTGGAACTCCCGCTCATCGGTCCCGTCATCATCCATGTCTTCATCATCATTAAATGCGTCTTCATCCTTGTCGCGGCGGGGAGGCTGTCTCCTTGCCGCTTTGCTTGGCCGCAGGCGTCCTCCTCGGCCGGGGCGTTTCTTGCTAGCTCCTCCAAAGACCTTCTGGGCCTTCTCCTTGTCGCGTCGTTTGTATTCAGCCTTACGCTGCTCGACAAGCTGCTCGACCTTTTTGTAGCTACGGAGGTCATGGCCCTTGGTGCGGTGGATCTTGCAAGATCTTGTTTGTTGGAGCCGCCCCGCTTGTCGGCGACCGCCACAACTGGCAGTTGGTGCCAGCGGCAACCTCCTTGCCGGAGCTACCAGCTTTGGCTTTCTTGGCGCCACCTCCGTTGCTGGACTGCTCAACAACTAGAACATCTTTGCCTTTCTTCTTCCTGTTGTTCCGCCGCCGGTTTTTCTTTGCCGGGGCGGTCTCCTCACTATCAGATCATCCTGCTTTAGTGTTCTCTCCGGGGAGTCTCCTCCCTTCCTCACCACGTGCACACTTGTCGGCCAGGGCATATTGCTCACTGACGTCTCTGATGTTGCACATCGCCATCTCCTCCCGCATCCTGCGGTTTCGCACGTTCTGATGGAACGCGCTGATTACCGCGGCAGGGTGGACATCTGGGATGTTGTGCTGTACGCGGCTGAATCTCTGAATGTACTTGCGTAGGGGCTCTCCTTCCTTCTGGGCGAGCAGATGAAGGTCGCTTTCTTGGCCATGGGGCTTGTGGCCGCCTGTAAAGGCGCCGACAAACTGATGGCATAGATCTGCCCAAGAGGATATGGAGTTGTCCGGCAAGTGCATGAGCCAGATCGACATTGGGCTTGAGCACCGGTGGGAAGTAGTTGGCGAGGATCTTGTCGTCTCGCTTCGCCGCAGCTTGCACCGCGATGGTGTAGATGCTTGAGGAACTCCGACGAATGCGTCGCCGTCGTACTTCTCCGATGCGTCGGCTTGAAATTCTTCTTTCCATCGGACTTGCCGCAGCTCACGAAAGTGAACGCAGGGCAACCTATCAGCGTCTGACAAGTCGCCTGGTTCCCCGGGCGCATGCATGTTGACAGAGGGCCCAGCGCTGGTCGGATTGACGCCGCCGCTTCTCTTTGGCGCTTGATGCGAAGTTCGGCGTCTTCTTCTTTGTCGTTCGTGAAGAACTTGGCGCTGATCGCGACGAGCTCGTGGATCCGATGATGCGGTGGAGTCGTTGTCGAGGTGGATCCGGCGAAGTCGGCGATCTTGGCCTTCGGGCGGAGAGTGCATGGTGGTTGCACCCCACGGTTTATGCCGCCACCGGCTCGTGTTTGGCGATCCTGCCGCGGCGGCGATGCACTCGGCTGCCGCGGAGCGTCGCCGTTGGCAAAGCCGATGAGACTCTGAATGGTGGCCCTCCATTCATCGACCTTGTCGGTTGTTGGAGGGTAATCCAGGAGCAGTTGAGCTCTCGCCAAAGCTTCTGCTGGAGTGATGGGTGGCAGCGACGAACGGCGCGAGGAGCGGGATATGCTCGGACTTCTAACTATGTTAGAAGGAGCAGTATCCCGTCCAGCGACCGCGTTTCGCTTTCGCGCCAAAGACGTTGGCGTGGTCTTGAGCATCCCGAGATCCACCAGTTCGATCTTGGTCCAACGAGCGTATGGCGTTGTGAATACCATGACGCTGTCGGTCCCGCGCCTCCTGAGACGGGCGCGGTGCATGTACGGACGCCGAGGTCTGCGCTGCCTTGTCCTTGGACTTGACAGCACCGTGGGCTCCCCCGTCGACGTCCATTCTTCCGCCGGCGTCTACCCCACCACCCGTTTGCTCCGGTGGTGGTGGGTTCGATGCGGACGGAACATCTGCCGCTGAAGCCTTCTTCTTCGGTGGCATGTCGATGAAGATGATGAAGATCTAGCTCGTGTGGACGCCGGATCAGGTTTACACAATCTCGACGCCCCCTACCTGGCGCGCCAAAGATGTCGGGGAGGCTGATCTGACCCACGAACACCTATGGGACCGGCGGACCGAGCCCCTTTCGGTTCGGCGGGGGGCGGAGGTCGCACGAAGAGCAGATCGAGGCGAAGCACACGAGCGGTTTTACCCAGCTTCGGAGCTCTCCGGAGAGATAACACTCCTACTGCTGCATGTCTGAGTGTATTGGGTTCTTGCTCAGGAGCGCTGAGTGCTACAGTACACACAAGTTGCTAACGAGACCGAGCGTGAGGTCGAGCCCCCCCTCTACGTTGCGCATGGGCCTCCTTTTATATGCTAAAGGGGTCTCCAACAGGTGGCAACGTAGACAAGGGTAAAAATGGAAAAGGAGTGGTTGGTACAGCTACTTGTACAGTGTATCATACCTAACCCTGACGGCAGGGGACAAAGGCATTAAATGCCCGCTCACGCCGCCCTAATAAAGGCAAAAGGGACCGCTGTGGGCGCCACCGCTTGCCGGATGGCAATCTTGTCACGCCGCTTGCCACGCTCCGGCCGCCGTCAAGACCTCTTGCCACGCGCTACCGGAAAGGTCCTGAGGCGACACGTTAGTGGATGTCTTTGGAGCTCGGAGTCTGAGTGGTGGTCTGCCATGGCAAGCGCCTTTGTCATGATTATTGTCTTGTCGCGTCCGGAAGCTTGTCGCTCACGGGCCTTCTGTCAAGCTCCTCTTGCCGGGCCTTGTCTCCTAGGTGCCTTGGGTGGCCTTCCGGCAAGATCCTCTTGCCTCGGCCTTGTCTCCTTGGCTTGAATACTTTGTTCTTGAATGGCTCCAAAGGAATCACGGAGGACCTTGGCGGTCACCGGTAAGCCTTGCCGCGGAGGCTGCAACTGCCCGTGCACAAGTTCGGGATACTAGGGTACCCTACTCTAGTACAATCGGCAGACTCCGTTGATATTCCGTTTCTTGAAACAACTGAAATAGGCAAAACAGCAATTCTAGGCTGGGCCTCCGGTTAATGGTTAGTCCCAAAATAATATAAAAGTGGAAAATAAAGCCCAATATAGTCCAAAACAGTAGATAAAGTAGCATGGAGCAATCAAAAATTATAGATATGTTGGAGACGTATCAGGCATCCCCAAGCTTAATTCCTGCTCGTACTCGAGTAGGTAAATGATAAAAAGAGAATTTTTGATGCGAAGTGATACTTTGGCATAATTTCAATGTAAATCTTCTTAATTGTGGTATGAATATTCAGATCCGAAAGATTCAAGACAAAAGTTCATATTGACATAAAAATAATAATACTTCAAGCATACTAACTAAGCAATTATGTCTTCTCAAAATAACATGGCCAAAGAAAGTTATCCCTACAATATCATATAGTCCGGCTATGCTCCATCTTCCCCACACAAAATATTTAAATCATGCACAACCCGATGACAAGCCAAGCAATTGTTTCATACTTTAACATTTTCAAAACTTTTTCAATCTTCACGCAATACATGAGCGTGAGCCATGGATATAACACTATATGTGGAATAGAATGGTGGTTGTGGAGAAGACAAAAAGGAGAAGATAGTCTCACATCAACTAGGCGTATCAACGGGCTATGGAGATTCCCATCAATAGATATCAATGTGAGTGAGTAGGGATTGCCATGCAACGGATGCACTAGAGCTATAAGTATATGAAAGCTCAACAAAATAAACTAAGTGGGTGTGCATCCAACTCGCTTGCTCACGAAGACCTAGGGCATTTGAGGAAGCCCATCATTGGAATGTACAAGCCAAGTTCTATAATGAAAATTCCCACTAGTATATGAAAGTGATAACTCAAGAGACTCTCTATATGAAGAACATGGTGCTACTTTGAAGCACAAATGTGGTAAAAGGATAGTAGCATTGTCCCTTCTCTCTTTTTCTCTCATTTTTTTATTTCGGCCTTTTCTCTTTTTTTATGGCCTTTTTTTCATTTTCCTTTTTTTTCGTCTGGAGTCTCATCCCGAATTGTGGGGGAATCATGGTCTCCATCATCCTTTCCTCACTTGGGACAATGCTCTAAAGAAAGATGATCATCACACTTTTATTTTTCTTACAACTCAACAATTACAACTCAATTCTTAGAAAAAAGTACGACTCTATATGAATGCCTCCGGCGGTGTACCGGGATATGCAATGAAACAAGAGTGCCATGTATGAAAGAATTATGAAAGGTGGCTTTGCTACAAATACGATGTCAACTACATGATCATGCTAGCAATATGACAATAATGGAGCGTGTCATGATAAACGGAACGGTGGAAAGTTGCATGGCAATATATCTCAGAATGGCTATGGAAATGCCATGATAGGTAGGTATGGTGGCTGTTTTGAGGAAGCTATATGGTGGGTGTATGATACCGGCGAAAAGTGGGCGGTATTAGAGAGGCTAGCAATGGTGGAAGGATGGAAAAAAGTGCGTATAATCCATGGACTCAACATTAGTCATAAAGAACTCATATACTTATTGCAAAAATCTAGAAGTTATCAAAGCAAAGTATTATGCGCATGCCCCTAGGGGGATAGATTGGTAGGAAAAGACCATCGCTCGTCCCCGACCGCCACTCATAAGGAAGACAATCAATAAATAAATCATGCTCCGAGTTCATCACATAACGGTTCACCATACGTGCATGCTACGGGAATCACAAACTTCAACACAAGTATTCTTTAAATTCACAACTACTCAACTAGCATGAATCTAATATCACCATCTTAATATCTCAAAACAATTATCAAGCATCAAACTTTTCTTAGTATTCAACGCACTCAAAAGGAAGTTTCACATATCTTGAATACCAAGTATATTAATATTAAGCAAATTACCATGCTATTAACGACTCTCAAAATAATCTAAGTGAAGCATGAGAGATCAATAGTTTCTTTAAAACAAATCCACCACCGTGCTCTAAAAGATCTAAGTGAAGCACTAGAGCAAAAATTATCACGCTCAAAAGATATAAATGAAGCACTATGAGCAAAACTATCAAGCTCAAAAGATATAAGTGAAGCACATAGAGTATTCTATCAAATTCCAATTCATGTATGGCTCTCTCAAAAGGTGTGTACAGAAAGGATGATTGTGGTAAACTATCAAGCAAAGACGCATAAATAATACAAGACGCTCCAAGCAAAACACATATCATGTGGTGAATAAAAATATAGCTCCAAGTAAATTACCGATGGAAGTAGACGAAAGAGGGGATGCCTTCCGGGGCATCCCCAAGCTTTGACTTTTTGGTGTCCTCAGTTTATCTTGGGGGTGCCATGGGCATCCCCAAGCTTAGGCTCTTGCCACTCCTTGTTCCATAATCCATCAAAAGAATTTACCCAAAACTTGAAAACTTCACAACACAAAACTCAATAGAAATCTTGTGAGCTCCATTAGAGAAAGAAAACAAAAGACTACTTTAAGGTACTGTAATTAACTCATTCTTTATTTATATTGGTGTTAAACCTACTGTATTCCAACTTTTCTATGGATTATAAACTATTTTACTAGCCATAGATTCATCAAAATAAGCAAACAACACACGAAAAACAGAATCTGTCAAAAACAGAATAGTCTGTAGTAATCTGTAACTAACGCAAACTTCTGGAACTCCAAAAATTCTAACAAAACAGGAAGACCTATAAAATTTGTTTAATTATCAGCAGCAATTGGAATCAGTATTTTATCATGTTCTGGTGATTTTTAACAATTGTTTTCGTGAACAGAAAGATTCTGGAAATTACAGCAAGATCAAATAACTATCATCCAAGAAGATCCTATAGGTCTAACTTGGCACAAACACTAATTAAAACATAAAACCACATCTAAACATAGGCTAGATGGATTATTTATTCCTAAACAGAAGCAAAAACTAAAAATTAAAAATAAAATTGGGTTGCCTCCCAACAAGCGCTATCGTTTAACGCCCCTAGCTAGGCATAAAAGCAAGGATATATTTAAGTATTGCCGTCTTTGGTAAGCAATTCTTCAATGAGGCATCTACCTTCTTTATAATTTTATTTCTCTCTAGTAATTGTCAAATTTTTAGGCAAAAGATCGAAAAATTCATTCATAGCAAATGGTTCCTTAATGATGGCAAAAAGATTGGGATGAACACTTATAGATTTAAGATCCGCAGTTTCCTTACTAGATGATTCACCCTTATTATTAGGAACATAAATAAACTTAGTATTTTTAGTAGATGAACTTGGAGTGTTTTTTATGGAAGAAAAAGCGGTTCCCAAGTTGGTAATGATACCCTCAAGTTTATCGATTCTAGTGGAATCTAGATTTATTTTCTCTTTAACTATGTGTTCCTTTTCTTTAATGTTTTTCAAAGTCACTCCTACCTTAGATCCATATTGGGTAATTTGATTGTGGATCTTTTTAACAAGATTTTCAATTGATTCAATGGTAGCAACTTTATTCTCAATAATTTCAAGTCTTTGCATAACATGCTCCAAAGTTAACATAGTTCCATTAACCAAAAGAGGTGGTGAGCCAAATAAATCTATTAAAGCATTATAAGAATCAAAAGTATGGCTACCCAAGAAATTCCCTCCGGTAATGGTATCAAGGATATATCTATACCAAGGATTAGCACCTACGTAAAAATTACGAAGAAGAACCGAAGTAGATTGCTTCCTGGTAGATCTATTTTGAGCATTGCAAATTCTATACCAAGCGTCTTTTAGATTTTCTCCCTCCCTTTACTTAAAATTTAGAAATTCATTCTCGGGAGATAACAGAGAAGATATGAGACTAGTCATGACGACAAGCAAGCGAACTAACACATGAGCAAACAAGCGAACGAGAAAAAGGCAAACGGGAAAAAGAGGAGGAGGTTGGGAAAGAGAGGGCGAATAAAACAACAAGGGTGAAGTGGGGAAGAGGAAAATGAGAGGCAAATGGCAAATAATGTAATGCGAGAGATAGGGATTGCGATGGGTACTTGGTATGTAGACTTTAACGGTGCCAGAAGTGGCTTGTTGTTAGGAGTCCAAGTCTTGACTTGCTCTTGCGTAAGCCTCCCCGACAACGGCGCCAAAAATCCTTCTTGCTACCTCTTGAGCACTACGTTGGATTTCCCCGAAGAGGAGAGGATGATGCAGCAAAGTAGCGTAAGTATTTCCCTCAGTTTTTGAGAACCAAGGTATCAATCCAGTAGGAGGCTATGCACAAGTCCCTCAGACTGCACACAAAACAATAGCTCCTCGCAACCAACGCGATTAGGGGTTGTCAATCCCTTCACGGTCACTTACGAGAGTGAGATCTGATAGAGATGATAAATAATATTTTTGGTATTTTTGGTATAGAGATGCAAAGTGAAAAGTAAAAGGCAAAGCAAAAAAACAAGCAAGTATTAAAGTAATGGAGATTGATATGATGAGAATAGACCCGGGGGCCATAGGTTTCACTAGTGGCTTCTCTCAAGAGCATAAGTATTCTACGGTGGGTGAACAAATTACTGTTGAGCAATTGATGAATTGAGCATAGTTATGAGAATATCTAGGTATGATCCTGTATATAGGCATCACGTCCGAGACAAGTAGACCGACTCTCGCCGCATCTACTACTATTACTCCACTCATCGACCGCTATCCAACATGCATCTAGAGTATTAAGTTAAAAACAGAGTAACGCCTTAAGCAAGATGACATGATGTAGAGGGATAAATTCATGCAATATGATAAAACCCCATCTTGTTATCCTCGATGGCAACAATACAATACGTGACTTGCTGCCCTTATACATCGGGAAAGGACACCGCAAGATTGAACCCAAAGCTAAGCACTTCTCCCATTGCAAGAACTACCAATCTAGTTGGCCAAACCAAACGGATAATTCAAAGAGACTTGCAAAGATAACCAATCATACATAAAAGAATTCAGAGAAGATTCAAATATTGTTCATAGATAATGTTGATCATGAACCCACAATTCATCGGTCTCAACAAACACACCGCAAAAAGAAGATTACATCGAATAGATCTCCACGAGAGAGGGGAGAACATTGTATTGAGATCCAAAAGAGAGAAGAAGCCATCTAGCTACTAGCTATGGACTGAAGGTGCAAGTAAACTATTCACACTTCATCGGAGGGGCTATGGTGATGATGTAGAAGCTCTCCGTGGTGGATGCCCCTCCCGTGAGCTCTAACAGGCCCCAAGATGGGATCTCGTGGATACTGAGGAAGTTCTTGGCGGTGGAATTAGATTTTTGGCTCCTGTTCTGATCGTTTGGGGGTACGTAGGTATATATAGGAGGAAGGAGTACGTCGGTGGAGCAACAGGGGGCCCACAAGGTAGGGGGCGCGCCCTAGGGGGGGCACCCCCCACCCTCATGACCGCCTCTGTTACTTCTTGGAGTAGGGTCCAAGTCTCCCGGATCACGTTCGGTGAGAAAATCACGTTCCCGAAGGTTTCATTCCGTTTGGACTCCGTTTGATATTCCATTTCTTCAAACAAAGAAATAGGCAAAAACAGCAATTCTGGGCTGGGCCTCCGGTTAATAGGTTAGTCCCAAAAATAATATAAAAGTAGAAAATAAAGCCCAATATAGTCCAAAACAGTAGATAAAGTAGCATGGTGCAATCAAAAATTATAGATACGTTGGAGACGTATCACCAGCCACCTGTGTGCAAAGCACGTCGGTAGAACCAGTCTCGCGTAAGCGTACGAGTAATGTCGGTCCAGGCCGCTTCATCCAACAATACCGCGGAACCAAAGTATGACATGCTGGTAAGTAGTATGACTTGTATCGCCTACAACTCACTTGTGTTCTACTCGTGCATATAACATCAACGCATAAAACCTAGGCTCGGATGCCACTGTTGGGGAACGTAGTAATTTCAAAAAAATTCCTACGCACACGCAAGATCATGGTGATGCATAGCAACGAGAGGGGAGAGTGTTATCTACGTACCCTCGTAGACCGTAAGCGGAAGCGTTAGCACAACGCGGTTGATGTAGTCGTACGTCCTCACGGCCCGACCGATCAAGCACCGAAAGCACGACACCTCCGAGTTCTTGCACACGTTCAGCTCGATGACGTCCCTCGAACTCCGATCCAGCCGAGTGTCGAGGGAGAGTTCCGTCAGCACGACGGCATGGCGACAATGATGATGTTCTACCGTTGCAGGGCTTCGCCTAAGCACTGCTACGATATTATCGAGGACTATGGTGGAGGGGGGCACCGCACACGGCTAAGAGATCAATGATCAATTGTTGTGTCTCCAAGGGGTGCCCCCCTCCCTGTATATAAAGGAGTGGAGGAGGGGGAGGGCCGACCCTCTCTATGGCGCGCCCTAGGGGAATCCTACTCCCACCGGGAGTAGGATTCACCCTTTCCTAGTAGAACTAGTAGCCCTTCCAAGTAGTAGGAGTAGGAGAGAAGGAAAGGGAAAAGAGAAGAGAAGGAAGGAGGGGGCGCCGCCCCTCCCCCTAGTCCAATTCGGACTAGGCCTTGGGGGGCAGCCTCTCTCTTTCCCTAAAGCCCAATAAGGCCCATATACTCCCCGGCGAATTCCCGTAACTCTCCGGTACTCCGAAAAATACCCGAATCACTCGGAACCTTTCCGATGTCCGAATATAGTCGTCCAATATATCAATCTTTATGTCTCGATCATTTCGAGACTTCTCGTCATGTCCCCGATCTCATCCTGGACTTCGAACTACCTTCGGTACATCAAAACACATAACTCATAATATAAATCATCATCGAACTTTAAGCGTGCAGACCCTACGGGTTCAGGAACTATGTAGACATGACCGAGACACGTCTCTGATCAATAACCAATAGCGGAACCTGGATGCTCATATTGGCTCCCACATATTCTACGAAAATCTTTATCGGTCAAACCGCTTAACAACATACGTTGTTCCCTTTGTCATCGGTATGTTACTTGCCCGAGATTCGATCGTCGGTATCTCAATACCTAGTTCAATCTCATTACCGGCAAGTCTGTTTACTCGTTACGTAATGCATCATCCCATAACTAACTCATTAGCTACATTGCTTGCAAGACTTATAGTGATGTGCACTACCGAGAGGGCCCAGAGATACCTCTCCGATAATCGGAGTGACAAATCCTAATCTCGAAATACGTCAACTCAACAAGTACCTTCGGAGACACCTGTAAAGTAACTTTATAATCACCCAGTTACGTTATGACGTTTGGTAGCACACAAAGTGTTCCTCCGGTAAACGGGAGTTACATAATCTCATAGTCATAGGAACATGTATAAGTCATGAAGAAAGCAATAGCAACATACTAAACGATCAAGTGCTAAGCTAACGGAATGGGTCAAGTCAATCACATTATTCTCCTAATGATGTGATCCCGTTAATCAAATGACAACTCATGTCTATGGTTAGGAAACTTAACCATCTTTGATTCACGAGCTAGTCAAGTAGAGGCATACTAGTGACATTCTGTTTGTCTATGTATTCACACATGTATTATATTTCCAGTTAATACAATTCTAGCATGAATAATAAACATTTATCATGATATAAGGAAATAAATAATAACTTTATTATTGCCTCTAGGGCATATTTCCTTCAGTTCCACCACATCTATAGTCAGATGAACTAAACAAAACAGCCCCTAAATACTACTACTACTACTACTACGGAGGGGCTTTGTGCTACTTTTAGCAGCCTCTGCTATGCCGAGCGCGCTCAGTAAGAGGCAGAGGAGGAGGAGCCTACCGATGAGCTAGGCAACTGCAAAAGGTTGAAAGGATCGAGAAGAGGTGTCTAGATTGGGGGGGGGGGTGATTAGACTCTCAACAAAGAAAAGTAGCAGTTTTTAAATTCTTTAAGTTAAGGTGGAGTTTTAGCACAAATTTAAACATTCACAATACATTTCAAGCAAGCATGTCAAGAGTATATGAGCAGCGGAAGGTAAAGCATGCAACTTGCGAGAATGTAAAGGGATGGGATTGGAGTGTGCAAATGCAAATGGAGACACGAAGATTTTTTCCGTGGTTCCGATAGGTGGTGCCATCGTACATCCACATTGATGGATACTTCAACCCATGAAGGGCAACGGTTGCGTGAGTCCACGGAGGGATCCACCGATGAAGGGTCCATGAAGAAGCAACCTTGCCTATCCCACCATGGCCATCGCCCACGAAGGACTTGCCTCACTAGGGTAGATCTTCACGAAGTAGGCGATCTCCTTGCCCGTACAAACTCCTTGGTTCAACTCCACAATCTTGACGGAGGCTCCCCAGTAACACCTAACCAATCTAGGAGACACCACTCTCCAAAAGGTAATAGATGGTGTGTTGATGATGAAATCCTTTCTCTTGTGTTTCAAATGATAGTCTCCCCAACACTCAACTCTCTCTCAAAGACTTGGATTTGGTGCAAAGATGATTTGAGTGGAAAGCAACTTGGGAAGGCTAGAGATCAAGAATCTTGTGGTTGGATTGGAATATCTTGGTCTCAACACATGAGTAGGTGGTTCTCTCTTAGAAGATGAATGTTGGAAGTGTAGGCTAGTTCTGATGGATCTCCCCATGAATGGAGGATGGTTGGAGGGGTATATATAGCCTCCACACAAAATCTAACCGTTACACACAATTTACAAAACTCGGTTGGACCGAATACTGAAACTCGGTCAGACCAATTTAGTTCAAAATGTGAACGTTAGGTTTTTCGGTGGGACCGACATGATCAACTCGGTGGGACCGATGTGCTAGGGTTAGGGTAAAACCTCAACTCGGTTTGACCAAGTACACAAACTTGGTGAGACCGATTTTGGTAATAAGCAAAACAGAGAGTTGGTCAAGCAAACTCGGTGGGACCGACTGCATATTTCGGTGGGACCGAAATAATTGCAACAGGCAATAGAGAGTTTGCAAGCTCATCTCGGTGAGACCGAGATCCCATCGGTGAGACCGAACTGATTAGGGTTTCCGGCAATGGCTATGTCAAGTGAACTCGGTGGCGCCGGATAGATCAAATGAGTGGGCCGAGTTTGACTTTTGGTTTGGGACATATGTGGATATGAGAAACTGGTTGAGGGCTTTGGACCATATCACTAAGCACTTTGAGAAAGCAAGCCATTAAGCAACACCTCATCCCCTTTTAATAGTATTGGCTTTCCTATTGACTCAATGTGAGCTTGGATCACTAAAATGAAAATGTAGAGTCTTGAGCTTTTGCCAATCTTTGTCCTTAGCATCTTGAAGGGGTTCCACATCTTCTTGTCCATGCCACTCCACTGTTGAACTCATCTGAAATATATTAGATGAAAATATTAGTCTAACAAGAGATATGTTGACATTAATTACCAAAATCACCCAGGGAGCACTTGTGCTTTCAATCTCCCCCTTTTTGGTAATTGATGACAACATACATCAAAGCTTTAGATAAAGATATGAAGAATAACAAGTAAAGCTTTGGAAGGACATGTAACATGCATAGGCTCCCCCTACATGTATGCAATCATGTAAATATAGAATATAAGATCATGTGAATGCATAAGCATGTAGATAAGCGCATTTCATATATATATATATATATATATATTTGGCATACAAATATACCATTTGTTGAGTTCTGACCATCAATTCTTGCTATGAAATACTGAATATTTGAATGATAATCATATAAGAGCATGTTGACTAGTGAATTGTTTCTTTTGCAGAAAAGTGCGCAAAGGCACTATAATCATCAAGACGTCTACTATGTGGCTAACGAGAAGAGAGAAGGGCATGAAAGAAGTGAAGAAAGGGACCTGAGCATGAAGGAAAGAAGAAACCGAGGGCCAAAACTCAACAAGGAAGGGACCTTCTTGTGAAGAAAGAAGAGAAGTATGAGGGCCAAATCACAAAGTGCAGATGAGAGGAGGGGAACAAAATCCCTAGGTGCTAGGTGCTAGAGGGATCCAATCAGGCTTGGCATCTCATCTCTCTCCCTCTCACCACTCTTCTCCACATCCGGCTGTCGCCGCGGCCAGGCCGGCGTGGCGGCGCGCCACCAACACCTTCCACCGCCAGCCGCACCTCACACGCCACCAGCACCACCTGCATCGCCCAACACCACCATCGCCTCCAGCCACTACTACGCACCTCCCGCGCCTCAACTACTGCTGCCTCTTTCCCTCCACCGCTTGTCGCTTCTCCTTCAACCCCTTTCTTGCTGCTTCTTTAGTGCTGCTCCTCCTCCTCTCATCACGTTGTTGCTCCTCCTTCTTCTCCAACTGCTGCTCCTCTTCTCCATGTGTTAGCAGCCGGTCCATCAAGTCCACTGCAAAGGACGACGGAAGCCAAGTCAGCGACGACCACGTCAACCATTCGAGCTCTGTCGCTGACAGTGGACCAAGCAAGAGGATTGGACGCCCGTCCACTTGCTACGCAGGCCAGGACTGGGCCACATACTCTGTTAAATAGGGGAGGAAAGGGTCGTGAGGGATTTGGGGCCAGTTTGGCATGGCAGTGCCGCCGTTGCTTGTAACTCCCTTCCTCTTTTCTTCCAGCTTGTAATTTGGAATTAGAGCTACAGATCTAAGTGAGGTTCATCAATAGAGAGAGATCCTAGCCCATTGCTAACAATTGGTACTCAGAGCCAAAATTTTCCCACCTCACAGACCGGAGCATCACCACGACACGCCTTGACGGTGGCGTGGCGGCGCAAGACCGGGCGTAGAGCTGATGGAGAACCTCTCTCAAGAGGGCAAGGCGTCAGACGAGACGCTCACGTCCGGGCGACGATCGCCCACCAAAGAATGAAGAAAGAGCTTGAGGAGCTCATCATCACGGCGGTCGGCCACGCCGTCGACGCGGCGATCTCCAAGTCTGTTCCACTCGCAGTCGACTAGGCGTTGGGATCCGTGGTCGAGGACTTGCAAGCCTACACCAATGGCGCCGAGCAGGACCTACACAAGCAAATCAACGAGCTCCACGCCTCGATTGGTCTCGCCTCCAACTCGGGCACGACGACAGTGCGACCGCCTTCGTCCAGGGGAGCGGCGGAGACCGGCCCTGATGTGCACCGCGGACATTCGACTACACGGGGGTCGGGACCTGGGGCTTCGCTGCCCTATGTTCCGCCTCCGGCACGAGGTATCACCGATCCGCCCCCATCGTCCTCGTTTGCCAGTCTGATTCATCACGAGCGCCGCGCATCTCAGTTTCAGTCCCCATCTCACCATAACCAAGACACCGGCGTGTGATTTTCCCGCTTTGACGGGCGACAATCCTAAGTTACGCGGGCCGGTGTGAAGATTACTTTGCTCTATTTGATATCGACCTGCGCTATGGATAGCGATCGCCATGATGCAGTTTGAAGGGCTGCGGTAGCGTTGGCTTGCATCGGTTGATCTAAGTTTGCACATGCGTCTTGGCAGGAATTTAGTGCTGCAGTAGTGCATAGGTTTGGGCGAAATCAGAACCAAACCTTGATTCGTCGCCTATACCGCTTATGCGCCAAACTGCTTCAAGAGATGATTACATCCTAGAATTCTCGGCTCGATGGATCAACTTTACGCATATGAACCTAATCCTGATATGATGCACTATACTACTCGTTTCATAGATGGTTTAAAACCCGCTGCTCGAGTAATTGTGGCTGTTCAACGCCCCAGATCTCGACATCTGCGTATTGTATTGCATCATGCAGGAAGAGGTGGGCGAGGGCGAGACCGAGCTTAATTCTTCGAATGCGGTCGACGACCAAGTTCCTCTTCATCGAGCCGTCAGTACAAGGCTAAACCTCCTGATGAGCTTCATGAGCCCAATGTCAAACCAACTCAGGCGGATGATAAATTAGCTACCCTGAAAGCATATCGTCGTGCAAAAGGACTCTTTTATATCTGCGGTGAACGTTGGGGCTGTGATCATAAATGCAACACAACTGTGCAATTACATGTGGTGCAGGAGATGTTGAAATTCTGTGATCTGACTTCTCCGGACTACGGTGGCGGTGTTGATGATTTGATGGTCTTGTCGACGTAAGCTCACCGATAAATCTGAACCCAGTGCTATCAAGCTCAGCTTGTCGATTGCAAGGGAATGGTTTGTGTTTACATTGGACTCGGGTAGTTCCCATTCTTTCCTCAGTGCTAAGGCAGCAGCAATTGTTCCGGGGCACAAGCTACTAGCTCGTAAGCAACAAGTTCGAGTGGCAGGAGGGGGTCATCTTGAGTGCACTCATATGATACCAAAATGTTCTTGGTCAGCAGATGGACACAAATTCAAGTCTGATTTCAAAATCTTGCCATTGCAGTTTTATGATGGGATCATTGGTATGGATTGGTTGGCTGCTAGAGGCACTATGCATGTGAATTGGGAGCAAAAGTGGCTTTCATTTGAGCACTTTGGGCAACGAATCTTCCTCCAGGGGCATCCCCCTGCCGTGTTTGATATTACTGTTGTTGAGCTGCAGTTAATTCAAGGGCAACAGAATCTCGACCTTCCTGAGGAAATACAATGCATGTTGGATAGTTTCTCTGCAATTTTTGATGCTCCTACTGGACTTCCACCTCGCCGTGCCTGTGATCACAAGATTCCGTTGATTCCGGGCGCACAACCAGTAAACATCCGGCCGTATCGTTATTCTCCTGAGCTCAAGACTGAAATTGAGAAGCAGATTGTGTAGATGTTGCAATCAGGGATCATCAAACCCAGTACTAGCCCTTTTGGTTCACCCATTATCATGGTCCGGAAGAAGGATGGAACCTGGCGCCTTTGTGTTGATTATCGCCATCTGAACTTGTTGACAGTGAAGAGCACGTATCCAATGCCTATTATTGATGAGCTGTTGGATGAGATATCCGGTGCATCTTGGTTTACCAAGCTGGACCTTCGTGCAGGTTATCATCAAATCCGTTTGGCCCCTGGAGATGAGTACAAGATGGCGTTCTACACACACAATGGCCATTTTGAATTCTCTGTCTTGGCTTTTGGGCTCACTGAGGGCCCTTATACTTTTCAATCTGTCATGAACACAGATCTCTCACCTGTTCTACGTCATTGTCTTTGTGGTGTTTTTTCATGACATTCTCATCTTCAGCAAGACGTATGCCGAGCATATCGAGCACTTGCGTCAGGTGCTCCAGCTACTTGCAGAGAAGAAATGGAAAGTCAAAGGATCCAAGTGTACTTTTGCCCAGCGATCTGTGCACTATCTTGGTTATGTGTTTTCAGAACAAGGTGTTGCTACCGACCCTCAGAAAGTGGCAGATATTCAGAATTGGCCTACTCCTACTTCTCTCAAAGAACTTCGTGGATTTCTGGGACTGTCAGGCTACTACCGTAAATTTTTCCGTCAATATGGCGTCATCAGCCAACCTCTGACACACTTGCTCCGTAAGAATGTTCCTTTTATGCGGACAACTGACTCTCAACTAGCCTTTGACACCTGAAGCAAGCATTAGTGAGTGCTCCTGTGTTGGCCTTACCGGATTTCAAAGTTCAGTTTGTCATTGAGGCGGATGCAAGCGACACTAAGCGTGGCGCCAGATCTTGATGCAACGTGGACACCCTCGGCATATGTGAGCAAGGGATTGGGACCACGAGCGAGGGGCCTGTCAACTTATGAAAAGGAATATATGGCTATCACGCTAGCTGTTAAACAAAGGGCGTGCATACTTGCAACACGCTGAATTTTTGATTCTTACTGATCATTGCAGTTTGGCACATCTGGGTGATCAGCGTTTGCACACTCCTTGGCAGCAAAAAGTGTTCACTAAGCTACTTGGATTGCAATTTCAGATTAAGTATAAGAAGGGAATTCATAACAGAGCCGCAGACGCCTTATCATGGCGACCTGCCCCTGATAGTTGTTTGCTCACCGTCACTCAGTATCGCCCTACATGGATGTTAGATATTGTGAAGGCCTATACAACTGATCCAATTGCTCAAGAATTGCTCACTCGCTTAGCTCTCTCTAGTCCGGCTGAAGATCACTATTCTTTGCGTGATGGCTTGATTCGCTACAAGGATCGTATCTGGATTCCCAGTAACATTTCTATGCGTACCAAAATCTTGGAAGCTCTTCATGACTCACCCCTCGGAGGCCACTCTGGTATTCCAGTTACATTACGAAGAATTAAGCAGAATTTCTATTGGAAAGGGATACGGGCTTCAGCATCGGTACATGCAGGAGTGCCTTTGTCTGTCGGTCAGCGCGCTAAGCCTGACAGAGCTAAGTATCCTGGCCTACTAGCACCTCTGCCTGTTCCTTCGCAGTATTGGCAAATGCTCACTATGGATTTTGTCGAAGGTTTGCCTCGTTCTGGCCGTTTCAATTGTGTCATGGTGGTAGGTGACAAACTCTCTCGTTATGCCCACTTTATCGGTCTTTCACATCCATTCACTGTCTCTGTGGTAGCCACAGCCTTCATGGATAATGTGCATAAGCTACATGGGATGCCAGAGTCCATTGTGTCTGATCGAGATCGAGTGTTCACCACCGCTTACGGCGTGAACTGGCTGCTCTCACTGGAGTTAAGCCAGTATGAGTTCCTCGCAGCACCCCCAAACAGATGGAACTCTTGAGCGTGTGAATCAATGTTTGGAAGGTTACTTGCGGTGTTTACGCATGCTTGTCCGGTCAAATGGGCCCAATGGCTATCATCGGCAGAAATTTTGGTATAACACCAGTTTGCATTCTGCTTTGGATGGTAAATCCCCATTCGAGGTTCGTATGGACATACGGCACGACACTTTGGCATTACTACAGCCGATGCATGTTACGTACTCGAACCGGATGAATGGCTTAAAGAGAGAGCGCCGACATTACGTTTGTTGCGGCGGCATTTGGAACGCATCAAGCTTCATTATGAAGAACCAGGCTGATAAAAAAAGATCCGATCGTGTCTTTCAGGTTGGTGATTACGTGTTCTGAAACTTCAGCCATATATACAATCTTGATGGCTCCACGAGCGCATCATAAGTTGTTGTTCAAGTATTATGGCCCATTTCAAGTTACGAGCGCATTGGCGATGTTGCATACCGGCTCCCATCGCCTCCAGATTCACGCATCCATCCTGTAATTCATGTTTCCCGGTGAAGAAAGCTTTGGGAGAACAAAGATAAGGTGGAAGCCGAGCTACCTCCTGCCGGTGCTGCTCTTGCTGTTCTGTGAAAGTGTTGCAGCGCCGTTTTCCGTCGGGAAGGCCATTCTATTTGTACCGCATGAGGCTGATACAATGGTCAGGGCAATCTGAAGATTTAGCAACACAGGGAGGACCTCGGCTAACTAAAGCAACGGTTTCCACGAGCAACATCCCGGGACAAGCTGTACTTCAAGGGAGGGAATGTTAGCAGCCGGTCCATCAAGTCCTTTGCAAAGCGACGACGCAAGCCAAGTCGGCGACGACCACGTCAACCATTCGAGCTCTGTCACGACAGTGGACCAAGCAAGAGGATTGGACGCCCATCCACTTGCTACTTGAGCAAGGAGTGGGCCACATACTGCATTAAATAGGGGAGGAAAGGGTCGTGAGGGATTTGGGGCCAGTTTGGCACGACAGTGCCGCCGTTGCTTGTAACTCTCTTCCTCTTTTCTTCCGGCTTGTAATTTGGAATTAGAGCTACAGATCTGAGTGAGGTTCGTCAATAGAGAGAGATCCTAGCCCATTGCTAACACCATGCCCCTGCTTCTGCTTCTTCTTCACGCCCCTGCTGCTCTTCTCTTCTCCGCCTTGCTGCTGCTCCCTCCACTTCTCTTGTTGCTACTTCTCTGAACCCAAACTGTTGCTACTCCTCTCCCTCTGCTGAAGCCTCTTGTTGTCCTTCACCATCTCTAGGACGACCCCCTACTGTTCAACTTCCAGCAAACTAAGCTTGCTGCTGGTCTCCCCTCTCTCTCTCTCTCTGAATTTTCTGTAATTTGATATGCGAGAAACTTTGTAATATTCAGATTCTAAGACTACCCGCAACTTTGATATATGTCCAAAGAGGCACTTGTAGTCTGTTAAGTAGTAATCTGCATATGTATGTGTTGTCACATTGTGTTCCCTTTTCTGCAGAAATATATTCAGTTTTGTAGTCCATGTATTAGCTCAAGGTCTTGTGAGATAAATGTGTGTGATATATATACATATGTGTGTGTATTTGATGTGATACGTATATTCTGTTCTACAACCTTGTTTCTTCCCTCTGTTCATGTTTGATAGTTATATATGTGTCCTTGTCATGCTACGTTCATGTCCTTTTACTACATTGTCATTGATGTTAGCTTGTGTTAGTATTTTAATTTCTCAAGCATTACGAAAACACCAAAAAGACAATATAGACAATCTGAACCTCCCCATTGCTTATTTTCATTTTCTTTGTCGTCGACTTTGGTTAGTTTAGGTCTATATTTCCTTACAATCATCATCTATATTCTGTCACCTAGCTTTAGCCAAGCATTGTTGCTGTCGCCTAGTCCCTGTGGGAAACACGACACTCGCAGTTTGGGCGTAAAACCCCACTATACTTACAATCGATCATTTTGGTGCCGTTGCCGGGGACTAGCATCGAGCGATTATGTTGGGTATAGAGTAGGTTTATTTGGTTCTGTGTTTATTTTGTCGTGTATTTCATTTTCTGGGTTTCTTTTATATTTTTTCTCACTTGTTGTTGCTTCTGCTTATTAGGATACTAACATTCTGACTAGTATTTACTGTTTATGAGTGCGCGTAGGAAATCTGAACTATTTACAGGTTGATTGATAGTTACACTTGGTGGAGATATGGCGATGCTTCGTATGTTTGGATGCCAAGCAGCCAATGCTATTTCACAGGGCCACTTTGGCCGTCTTTTGAGGCGAAAAAATTTGAGCTTAAGTCTGGTCTTATTGCTTTGGTTCAACAACATCAGTTTGGAGGATTGCCTACTAAGGATCCCTATGAGCACTTACACCGAGTCATGGAGTATTCAGTACGATGAAAGTACCATGGAGTTCCTCGAGATGCTATCAAGTGCATGCTGTGCACATTCTCTCTCCGAGATGATGCTCGTGCTTGGTATCGATCCTTGCCATCAAGATCATTCAATTGGAACGAGATATCACGAGCTTTCTTGGATAAATATTTCCCACTACACAAGCAATCCACAATTCGAGATGAGATCTTCAGCTTCGTTCAGCATGAAGGCGAGAGCTTGTATGATGCTTGGGAGAGGTACAAAGCCTTGTTCAGGAGATGTCCTAATCATGGGCTCGAGAGATGGTTAGAGCTGCAAATATTCTATAGAGGATTGACTTGGACACTCGAGCTTACGTCGATATGGCATCGGGTGGAGCTATTACAAACAAGACACTTGATGATGCTTTTCTTCCGATTGAGAACATAGCCTTCCACCAACTTCAGTGGTACAATGAGAAGCCCACCTCTGATTCAGTTGCTTGCTTGCAACAAATCACTTCATCTCAGCAAGAATCTCTTACCCAAAAGCCGGAACCAGTTTCTCCATGTGACAAGATTGAGCTTTCATGGATTATCTTTGATGATGATGACACCATATCCTAGTTGACACACACACTTCAGATCATATGGATACTAGTGTTGGAGATTTAGTTTTGCATTGTGATGATTCTTCCATGGATGAGCTAGAGCTGCAGTTAGTTGTTTTTGATATTGAGGAGTCACCTTTAGTTGATATTGATCATGTGCTGCTAGAGCCAGATATGGAGAAGTTCACCTTCGATGGTGTTAGCCGCATTGATTCCTCAACACTTGAACCTGAGATGGAGAGCTTCATGGTTAATTATGATGAGGTGGATTCAGATGTAAAGGAGCCAAGCTCTACTATTTCACTTGTTGACACGAGTCCGGTTGAAATTTCTACTATCACACCTCACTTGGTATCTTCAATTGAGGTAGTCCTGAAGCTTCTTCCTAACTATCTCAGGTATGATCTCGACTTTACGGACAAGACATGCCATATCATGGTACTGCCTATGCACCATGCGATTTATTGATGATATCTTTTTATCATATTCTCAATAGATATGCTTATGTGATAGGATACTTCATTGATGACTTAGAGGGCACTGTCCCTATCACTTGTATTGGCTTGTTTGTTGAGTTTTCTTTCAGGTTTACGCTTGTACACCATTCATTGCGAGCTGACCAAGTTCGACATGACATCCCATGGGATCCTGGTGGATTCACGGCATGGTGATGAGGAGAAGCAATGGGCACACGCGAAGAAGAGTGAAGCTGGAGCATGCATGAGGATAGAGAAGCAAAAAGAGAAGAGCTGCAGTTTAGAGAGTGTCGAGCGAGTGCTACTTCCTATATAAACCCGGTGAGCTATTTCATGACCCATTCTGAATATATCATCCATTATACATGCTGAAATCAATTGCTATTTGGGTAGCTTGAGCCATTTCTTAAATGTTGCCACACTAAATTTTACCTTTTGTAGCGACCCGACCTCAGATGGTCAAGTCTCTGTGCTTCTGTGTCATCCCTGGATCGGTAATGCTGACACACACAGTACTCGAAGGATTTATAACAGAGTAGCAATCACACACTTATTACATCGAATATCTCAAAAGAGAACTTATTACAATAATATGGCTTAAGGCCATCTAATGCGATAACAATGGAAGACTTGGAAGATAAAGTGAGTCGATCAACTCCGGTATAACCGAAATGCACGGCAACGACCTACCAATCCTTACTCCTCGTCTGAAAAGTCTGCAACATAATATGTTGCAGCCCGAGAACGGGTCAGCACATGGAATATGCTGGCAATGTAACACATAGAAAGTAATGAAAGAATAAGCTATACTACATGCATATATGGCTGGTGAAAAGCTCTATGGTTACAGTTTTGCATAAAGCCAAATTTTCCCTATGTCAAAGGAATAAATTTTATTTTAACTATCATGGTGGTTGAAACATCATTGAGAAGGTATAACCCCAACTCAATCCCAATTAAAGTGATTAACAACCCAATAATATTAATTTAGAGTGATGAGATACATGTGAATACTCAAGTACTAGATACTCGAGAATTGTCCATAACCGGGGACACGGCTAACCATGATTAGATTGTACACTCTGCAGAGGTTTGCACTTTTCCCCACAAGACTCGATCGCCTCCGTTGGTTTCTCGCCTTTGCATGGTGTTTGAGAAAGCGGATGTCCGAGACACAGTCTTTCGTAAACATTAACTCTCTACTCGGATAGATCATACCAAACCTATAAAACCCACTACACCGCTGATCTACCTCTTCGAGAGCTTCACGTAACTTACTCAACTATGCTAGAGCCCGTAATAGCTTGTGGCTGCACACGGAAGTTTCTAGCATGAATAATCTCGATTCCCTTTGAGCACGGGTGGCGGTCCATAGGAAGATCACACGGATACCCCGGGATTTCCAAAAATAAAATAGACAACACTGGGTTCCCCAGGTGCCTCAATCCACCCAGATGTGTATTTAAGTTGCCACCTTAAAATAAACCATTAAATTAACAATCTCACATCTGTCGTGAATATCTCTCAAACCCAAACCACGTCTACGGGCATAACATAGCAATATAAGCATAACGTAGAAGTAACTCCCAAGGGTTTGATAGTAACAGGGCAATAGGTTCCTACCTCATCATCTACTTCCCAACCCACAAATTAATGACATCCTAATCATGCAATGTTTGAGGATTGAGCTAATGCATAAAACTGGGTATGAAAAAGTATGATCAAGTGTTATTTGCCTTGCTGATGATCCGTGAATCCTAGAGACTCGTAGTAACACGCTTCGCACTCCGGGAATTCTATCGCAAGCAAACAATACATACATAAGCAACAAACAAAGATGTACAAACGAAACTTCAACTGAAAGAGGTTGACCGGAGAGTTCAACTTAAGAACTCCGGTTTGCAAAAGAATCAAACCAAACGGAACAACGAAACTCAAACGGCGAGAGAAACAAGGTCCGTTTACTAATCTGAACTAGAGTCACATTTTACAAAGACAAAAACTAGTTTAAGTTGGCTATTCGGAAAGAGGGTTTCGAGATGAAACTCCAGGCACTTGAATCGCCTCATTCCGATAAACGAGCGAAAAGTTATACTAATTTGAACATTGGTTCAGAAATCGAAATCGGAATAATCGCGGAATAAAACCAATAAAAGAAAACAACGAACGTCTAAACAAACGAACGTTCGTTAGCGGAAGCTAAACAACGAACTGTTCGTAAAAACGAACGAACGGGTGAATGTTCTCAAAATAAATAGACCCGGAAATAAAACTGATCTAATATAAAAAAACGAGCTAGGGTTTTTCGCAAAAAAACCGAAGGGTTATTTAAAAAAACCCAGCGACGGTGCTACCTCCGGCGAGGTCGTCCGGCGGGGCGGGCGGCTGCTCTGGCGGGGTCCGGCGAGGGGCGGCGAGGGCGGCTAAGGGCAGCGGCTCGGCGAGGGGGGGCGGGAGAGGCGGGCGGCCAAGGGCGGCGGCGGTGGCGGCTCGGGCTCGGGCTCCTCCCGGGTCCCAAGGGCGGGCGGTGGCGGTGGTGGTGGCTAAGGGAGAGGGGGTATATAAACAGGGGGGGGAGAGGTGGCTTGAGGAGGGGGCAGGCGGCGGGGAGGAGTCCGCTCGGACTCCATGTCCGGCGGTGTGTGCAGTGAGGGCGGCGACTTGGCGACTTTGCTCTGGTGGGCCGTTAGCCCGGTCGGTATGATTCCTTTAAAGAAAACATTCATGAAATTTATAAAAATCCTAGAAAAATAAATAAAAATCTAAAAATGCCAAAACAAGTTTTCTTTGCCTAAATAAAATATTTAGAACATGATGAACTTTTCTTGGCCCCTAAAATGCAATTTTAAATATATGCAAATTTTTCTCTAGGCAAATAAAAATTCCAAATAAATAGAATAAAATCCCAAATAATGATTTTAACATTTTCCTCCGGTATTTCAATTATTTTTGGAGAAGTCATATTATCTCCTCTCGTTTATTTTTAAACATGAAATATTTTCCGGAGAGAAAAATACTAAAATCAATAATCCTCGTCTTTCATTATTTGATAAAATTCAAATATGAAAATCGGAAAATCCCCAACTCTCTCTAAGGGTCCTTGAGTTGCTTAGGATTTCGAGGATAGCAAATGAGAATGCAATAAAATATGATATGCATGGATGACCTGTGTATAACATACCAAATTGAAAATTTGGGATGTTACAAACCTACCCCCTTAAGATGAATCTCGCCCTCGAGATTCGGGTTGGCTAGAAAATAGGTGCGGATGGTCCTTGCGAATATCATCTTCTCGCTCCTGTGGCTTCCTCCTTGGTATGGTGGCTCCAATCGAACTTTACAAAACTTGATAACTTTGTCATGAGTGACTCTGCCGTCAAATCCAAAATCTTCTTGGCTTCTCCTCATAAGTCAAATTACTATCCAACTGTATTGCCTCTAAGGGCAATCGTATCCTTTAACAGATGTCGGCCATCTCAGCGTGGCACTTCTTGATTGTGATACGTGAAACACATCGTGAACTCTGATAGTCCTTCGGTAACTCCAGCTTGTAGGCAACTTCTCCCATTCGGTCCAAAACACGATACGGTCCTACAAATCTTGGGGCTAACTTTCCCTTTACTCCAAAACGTTTCACTCCCCTCAGGGGTGATACTCGCAGATAGGCTCTGTCTCCGATTTCATAGGTTACTTCCTTGCGTTTTGGATCTGCGTAACTCTTCTGTCTAGACTGAGCAATCTTTAGTCTGTCTCTGATCATTTTAACCTTCTCCTCCGAGTCTTTGATCAAATCTGGTCCAAACAACTGACGGTCTCCGACCTCATCCCACATCAAGGGTGTTCTACATCTGCGTCCGTACATCACTTTGAGCGGTGCCATCTTCAAACTGGCCTGGTAGCTGTTGTTATATGAGAATTCTGCGTACGGCAAATTGTCATCCCAACTAGATCCATAATCTAGCGCACAAGCTCTTAACATATCCTCCAGAATCTGGTTAACTCTCTCTGTCTATCCATCCGAAATGCATGGGTGGAGCAGCATCTTGAATTCCAATCGGGTACCCAAATTCTGGTGTAGTTGATGCCAAAACTTTGAAGTAAACTGTGTTCCTCTATCTGAAACGATGCTCCTCGGAACTCCGTGCAAACATACGATCCTGGTCATATATATCTTGGCCAACTTGGCACTTGTATAAGTTGTTTTCACTGGGATGAAGTGAGCTACTTTGGTCAAACGATCCACAACTACCCATATTGAATCATATCCTGCTTTGGTTCTGGGTAATCTAGTGATAAAATCCATGCCAAGTTTGTCCCACTTCCATTCGGGTATTGGCATAGGCTGTAACAGTCCTGCTGGCTTTTGATGCTTTGCCTTCACTCTCTGACATACATCGCAAACGGCTACATACTTGGCAATATCCTTCTTCATACCGATCCACCGTAAACGCGTTCCTTCAAGTCCAAATACATCTTGGTGTTTCCGGGGTGAATCGAGTATGGTGAGTCATGGGCCTCTTGAAGTATTAACTTCCTGATCTCCAAATTGTTGGGCACATAAATCCGTTCCTCAAACCACAAGGTATCGTGCTCATCCTCGCGAAAACCTTTGGCTTTTCCTTTGCCCATCTTTTCTTTTATCTCAGCATTCTCTTTATCCTCCTTTTGAGCGTCTCGAATCCTGTCTAACAAGGTAGACTGAACCTCCATTGTCGCAAGAAAACCTCTTGGAACAATCTCCAACCGAAGTTCCATAATATCCTCTGCTAACTCCTTTGGCAGTCCTCTACTTTCAAGGATATTGGCATAACTCTTCCGACTCAAAGTGTCTCGCTACAACGTTGGCCTTTCCCGGATGATAGTGTAGCTTCATGTCGTAATCCTTTATAAGTTCCAGCCATCTCCTCCGCCTCGAGGTTTAATTCCTTCGTGTGAAAATTTACTTTAAACTCTTATGATCCGTGTACACATCACAACGGTTTCCCATGAGATAATGTCTCCGTGTCTTCAACGCATGTACTACAAATTGCTAACTCCAAATCATGCGTGGCATAGTTCAACTCATGTGGCTTCAGCTTGTCGTGAGGCATCTGAAACAACTTTTCCGTCCCGCATAAGAACACATCCAAGTCCCAAGAGAGAGGCATCACAATACACTTGAAACTCCTTATGTATATCCGCAATGTCAAGACTTTGGGGCTGTAGTCAACCGTTTCTTCAACTCTTGGAAGCTTGTCTCACAATCCTCATCCATTTGAACTTGGTATCCTTCCTTAGCAATTCTGTCATTGGTTTAGCAATCTTGGAAAAATTCTCAATGAATCTCCGATAATATCCTCGCCACCCAAGGAAATCGCGAATCTCATTGATCAAGTGGGTGCCAACCATTCAAAGGATCGATCGAATTTCTTTGGGATCTCTTGCTATACCCTCTCCCGATATAACATGCCCAAGAAATGCAACTTCCTTCAATCAAAACTCGCACATGCTGAATTTGGCGTATAATCGGTGTTCTCGAGTTTCTCAAGAACCAAACGTAGGTGTTCTGCGTGCTCCTCTTCGTTCTTCGAGTAAACCATAATATCATCGATAAACACCACAACAAACTTGTACAAATACTCCATGAACACTTTGTTCATCATACTCATGAAATAGGAAGGGGCGTTAGTCAGTCCAAATGACATGACCGTATACTCATATAATCCATATCGTGTGGTGAATGCTGTCTTTGGTATATCCTTCTCTCGGATCTTCAATCGATGGTATCACGATCAGAGATCAATCTTAGAAAACACCTTAGCTCCTTGCAAGCTGATCAAACAGATCATTGATCATCGGTAAGGGATACTTGTTCTTTATTGTTACTTCATTGAGCTCGGTAATCAACTACCATCCTTAGGGATTTATCCTTCTTCTCCACCAAAAGTACCGGGCTCCCCAAGGTGATGAACTTCTTTAATGTAACCTTTCTCCAATAGCTCCTTGATCGCTTCTTAATTTCCTCCAGATCATTTATGGGCATCCGATAGGGTCTCTTCGATATTGGCCCTGCACGGCATTAGTTCTATCGTAAACTTCGATGTCTCGATCCGTGGCATGCCCGGTAACTCTTCCGGGAAAACATCTGGATAATCCTTCACCATGGTACTTCCTCTTGTACAACTCCCGTGAGGGTATTCACTTGGCTCCTCCTAGGCACATGCCTAGATACATACTTAATCCTTTTTCCCTCTGGGGTGGTAAGATAAATCGACTTGCTAGCACAGTCAATACTTCCTCCAAACTTTGACATCGGTCCATACCTAATATCACATCCAATCCTTGCGACTCCAAGATAATTAGGTCGACGGAAAAACATGCGTGCCAATGATTAGGGGTATCTGGTGCACCACTTGCTAGCCATGTACTCGCCTCCAAAGTAGCTCACTAAAAGAGGGGTCCTAAGGGTGCAGGTTGGTAACTTAAACTTATCCACAAATCCTCGATATGTATGAATGCGATGCACCAAAGATCGAAAAGAACAATAACGGTAAATGATCGAACCAAAAACTTACCTATTACCGCGTCCGCCGCTTCTTCAACTTCCTCCACGTTAACGTGGTTCACTTGTCCTTTGTTGAATGGATTGGGCTTCTTCCCAGCGCTCCCATTTCCGTTTCCATTCTTTCCTTCAGGCAGTCGTTGGCATAGTGCCTGCTTTTCCCGCACTTAAAGCAAATAACTTGGCTCAAGTCTCTCTTGGCGGGTGTAGCTGGGTTTGAGCGATTACGATTATTGTTGGTTGCATTTCCATTCCCATTCTTCGCACCATTATGCGATCCTCCTCCAAAGATGGTTATGTCCTCCATGGTTATGTACTAGTCCTCCCGAGTTCGGGTTAAGCGAGGCTTCCGTGAGCTCCTGAGTTATACTTCCCTTGTCCATACTTCCTCTTACGATTCTCAATTTGCTGCTGCTTTCCTTCAATCATTAGGGCCTTATCTACCAACTCCTGGTAGTTTTTGAAAGTTGCCACCATCAACTGCATACTCATCTCATCATTCATCCCTTCCATAAACTTCTCTTGCTTCGCGACATCTGTGGCCACATCATCAGGGGCATAGCGTGATACCTTGCTAAACTCATCCACGTACTGAGCCACAGTATGATTCCCCTGGCGTAAGTTGCGGAACTCACGCTTCTTTATCTGCATGGCTCCAGTTGAAACTTGGGCCGTGCGAAAAGCTTCTTGAACCGGGTCCCAAGTGACATTGGCTATATGAAAAGTAGCCGTAATTCTCCCACCATGCGGCTGGTCCATCCAATTGATGTGCGGCAAAGCGCACTCTTTCAACATCCGTGCATCCTGCGGTGGTTAACTCCTTCCAATACGGGCGTAACCAGTCATCTCGCAACTATTGGCTCGGTGCTCTTGGAAAACACCGGCGGTTGTAACCTTAGAAAACGGGCTAAATTGTCCATGGCGGCGGGTTGTTGTTGTTGTTGGCATTGCCTCGGTTACGAACTAGCAATTTCATCAATGCATTCATTGTTGGATCAACCGAGTGAGCTTCGTGGGAAAACAAAACCGGGTCACGTCTCGGAGGCATCTGAAGGTTTAGATGGGAGAGATTAGAATAGAAAGAGGTCTAGTGAGAAAACACTACCCATATGCACATGAGGCAAACACACATTCATTCAATCAAGCAAGCAAGGGCATACAAAACGATCTAGGACTATCACATAAGTGCTCAACTACTACTAGTTACATGGGGGAAATACTACTATTATATGGTGGTCATCTAGAAATTTTGATCGGTGGAAGACTCAATGATGTTCCGCTTCCAGCCTTCGCCTTCATAGTCATCATCACTTGGATCTGAGTCGGTGTCGTCGATGATGATGTAGTTGTCTGGACAAGCGGGATCTTCTTCCTCTTCTTGCTCCTCTTCCTTGGGTGCGGGTCCTCCCATGAAGACTCCGATCTTCTTGACTAGGTCGTCGTTCTTCTCCAGTAGTATTTTGATTTCTTCCTCATATCCATCGCGTGTAGACTTGAGTTCTTCCTCCAGCTCGATGATCTTAGTTTTTGCCTTCTTCAAATCCATCATGTCTCACAAGACATCCGGTTCTCATGACGCCGAATGTGCGGGTTTAGTTCTGGATGTAGGCTGCAATGGATCTATCCTTCTTGGTGCTGATTACTTCCCATTGCTCGTCTCGGCGCCCACATATTTGGTATATGGTGTCTTTAAGCCCCTTATTGTAGACTTCTCCAATGCGTCCCATGGTAATGTGAGCTGCCATACTCTTTCCCAAACTCCATGTTGGTGCATTGAAAACACATACTATGGGCTCCGTGCCTGGCGCAAACGTCCTTCCGGAACTAGAGCTTGAATCTTCCAAAGATTCTTCTTACGGTAAGGTGGCGTTGTACGACCCGGTGAAGCTTGGTATTCCAATATTCAGGTACCTAGTGACTTCCTTCAAGTGGCGTCCAAAAGGTGTGTCTTCATCCGGTTGTGCAAACTTGTACTTCATCTCCGTCATCCTAAAGAGTGGAAAAATGGAGAGGGGTCATAAATGAGTAGAGAGGAGTGACCTATGGTTTTATCTTAGTAGTCGTGTCCTACACTCAGCGTGTGCTCTGATACCATCTTGTAGCGACCCGACCTCAGATGGTCAAGTCTCTGTGCTTCTGTGTCATCCCTGGATCGGTAATGCTGACACACACAGTACTCCAGGATTTATAACAGAGTAGCAATCACACACTTATTACATCGAATGTCTCAAAAGAGAACTTATTACAGTAATATGGCTGAAGGCCATCTAATGCGATAACAATGGAAGACTTGGAAGATAAAGTGAGTCGATCAACTCCAAATGGCATAATCGAGCTGCACGGCAACGACCTACCAATCCTTACTCCTCGTTCGAAAAGTCTCGCAACATAATATGTTGCAGCCCGAGAACGGGTCAAGACATGGAATATGCTTTGGCAATGTAACACATAGAAAGTAATGAAAGAATAAGCTATACTACATGCATATATGGCTGGTGAAAAGCTCTATGGTTACAGCTTTTGCATAAAGCCAATTTTTCCCTATGTCAAAGGAATAAATTTTATTTTAACTATCATGGTGGTTGAAACATCATTGAGAAGGTATAACCCCAACTCAATCCCAATTAAAGTGATTAACAACCCAACAATATTAATTTAGAGTGATGAGATACATGTGAATACTCAAGTACTAGATACTCGAATTGTCCATAACCGGGGACACGGCTAACCATGATTAGATTGTACACTCTGCAGAGGTTTGCGACTTTTCCCCACAAGACTCGATCGCCTCCGTTGGTTTCTCGTGACCGCATGGTGTTTGAGAAACGGATGACCGAGACACGCCTTTCAGAAACATTAACTCTCTACTCCGGATAGATCATACCAAACCTATAAAACCCACTACCTGCTGATCTACCTCTTCGAGAGCTTCACATAACTTACTCAACTATGCTAGAGCCGATAATAGCTTGTGGCTGCACACGGAAGTTCCTAGCATGAATAATCTCAGTTCCCTTTGAGCCTGGGTGGCGGTCCATAGGAAGATCACACGGATACCCCGGATTTCCAAAATAAAATGCATAACACTGGGTTCCCCAGGTGCCTCAATCCACCCAGATGTGTATTTAAGTTGCCACCTTAAAGTAAACCATTAAATTAACAATCTCACATCTGTCATGAATATCTCTCAAACCCAAACCACGTCTATGGGCATAGCATAGCAATATAAGCATAACGTAGAAGTAACTCCCAAGGGTTTGATAGTAACAGGGCAATAGGTTCCTACCTCATCATCTACTTCCCAACCCACAAATTAATGACATCCTAATCATGCAATGTTTGAGGATTGAGCTAATACATAAAACTGGGTATGAAAAAGTATGATCAAGTGTTACTTGCCTTGTCGACGATCCGTGAATCCTAGAGACTCAGAGTAACACGCTCGCACTGGGAATTCTATCGCAAGCAAACAATACATACATAAGCAACAAACAAAGATGTACAAACGAAACTTCAATCGAAAGAGGTTGACCGGAGAGTTCAACTTAAGAACTCCGGTTTGCAAAAAGAATCAAACCAAACGGAACAACGAAACTCAACGGCGAGAGAAACAAGGTCCGTTTACTAATCTGAACTAGAGTCACATTTTACAAAGACAAAAACTGGTTTAAGTTGGCTATTCGGAAAGAGGGTTTCGAGATGAAACTCCAGGCGCTTGAATCGCCTGATTCCGATAATCGAGCGAAAAGTTATATTAATTTGAACATTGGTTCAGAAATCGAAATCGGAATAATCGCGGAATAAAACCGATAAAAGAAAACGATTTAACGTCTAAACGAACGAACGTTCGTTAGCGGAAGCTAAACGATTTAACGGTTCAGAAAAGCGAACGAACGGGTGAACGTTCTCAAAATAAATAGACCGGGAAATAAAATCGATCTAATATAAAAAAACGGGCTAGGGTTTTTCTCAAAAAAACCGAAGGGTTATTTAAAAAAAAACCGGCGACGGGGCTACCTCCGGCGAGGTCGTCCGGCGGGGCGGGCGGCTGCTCCGGCGGGGTCCGGCGAGGGGCGGCGAGGGCGGCTAAGGGCGGCGGCTCGAGGGGGGGGGAGGGGGGCGACGGGAGGAGGCGGCGGCGGGCGGCAAGGGCGGCGGTGGCGGCTTGGGCCTGCTCCTCCGGTCCGGGCGGGCGGCGGTGGTGGTGGCTAAGGGAGAGGGGGGGTATAAAGAGGGGAGAGGTGGCTTGGAGGATGGGGCAGGCGGGAGGAGTCCGGCTCGGACTCCATGTCCCATGGCTGTGGGCAAGGCAGTGAGGCGGCGGCGACTTGGGCCACCTGCTTATCGGCCGTGTCGAGTCAGCGCGGTTCCTTTAAAAAAAAACATTCCGCCGAAATTTATAAAAATCCTAGAAAAATAAATAAAAATCTAAAAATGCTAAAACAAGTTTTCTTTGCCTAAATAAAATATTTAGAACAAGATGAACTTTTCTTGGCCCCTAAAATGCAATTTTAAATATATGCAAATTTTTCTCTAGGCAAATAAAAATTCCAAATAAATAGAATAAAATCCCAAATAATGATTTTAACATTTTTCCTCCTATTTCAATTATTTTTGGAGAAGTCATATTATCTCCTCTCGTTTATTTTTAAACATGAAATATTTTCCGGAGAGAAAAATACTAAAATCAATAATCCTCGTCTTTCATTATTTGATAAAATTCAAATATGCGGAAAATCCCCAACTCTCTCCGAGGGTCCTTGAGTTGCTTAGGATTTCGAGGATAGCAAATGAGAATGCAATAAAATATGATATGCATGGATGACCTGTGTATAACATACCAAATTGAAAATTTGGGATGTTACACCTTTGACATTGGTGCTTGATGTGAATATGTGAATTGATTGTTGAATGTCTTGTAAACTAGTGATCTATACAATGCATGCTTCTGAAAGTAGTGAAAGTTATTAGTTTTGAGTGCTCAAATCCCTGGTACACTAGAAAACTTCATCATTTTCTGCTTTTACCTTGATACACCCAGATCACTATGTTTAGATGCTGATTTTGTGCCTATTGTGTTCCCATTCAGAGCAATCACCTAACCACTATGGATTAGCATGCTATGTTCCCTGGATTGGTAGCATGTGAACCAGACATGGAGAAGTGAGGACTCCTGTTTTTTGTTCTTATGCGTTGTTCATTTAAAAAAAGTAAAACTTATAATGAATAATTATCTGATCTACCTAACAGTAGCATGTCATGTTCCCTGGATCAGTGGCTTGTGAAATCTGGTTGGATCGGATAGGAGTTAATTATATTAAAAATGTAATTGTCGAACTAGGTGTATACCATGTTCTCTGGATCGGTGGTATGTTCCTTTGGGGAGACAAATTATAAAAAAACTAATAATTGGTCGAGCCAGGTGTATACCATGTTCTCAAGATCGGTGGTATGTTCCTTTGTTGAGACTGATAAAATATTATCATTACTTCCTTCAAATTTAATAAGTGGTTCAACCATAATGTTATATTTCTGCAAATAAGTGATTTAATTCAAGTTCCTTTTGTTCTCAGGATCATGCTCTCTTTAGGAACCTTTTGGCACAGTCAGCATTTGAACTTGCTAATCTTCGTTTATCATTGCAAAAGTTTAAAATGGCCGAGTTTACTAGTGTCCTATTGATATGTAGCACTCTGAACCATTGATTTTCACGAGCCAAGTCCAAAGCATGCACTTTGTTTAGAGATCTACTTCACTTGACATTCTCTAGTCAGTTCATTGTTCATGTTCTTGCTCTTGTCATTTGCCTTTGCTTGAGGACAAGCAAAGATTTAAGTGCGGGGAACTTGATAAGCGCATTTCATATATATATATTTGGCATACAAATATACCATTTGTTGAGTTCCGACCATCAATTCTTGCTATGAAATACTGAATATTTGAATGATAATAAAATAAGAGCATGTTGACTAGTGAATTGTTTCTTTTGCAAAAAAGTGCGCAAAGGCACTATAATCGTCAAGACTTCTACTATGTGGCTAACGAGAAGAGAGAAGGGCATGAAAGAAGTGAAGAAAGGGACCTGAGCATGAAGGAAAGAAGAAACCGAGGGCCAAAACTCAAGAAGGAAGGGACCTTTTTGTGAAGAAAGAAGAGAAGTAAGAGGGCCAAATCACAAAGTGCAGATGAGAGGAGGGGAACAAGATCCCTAGGTGCTGGAGGGATCCAATCGGGCTTTGCATCTCATCTCTCTCCCTCTCACCACTCTTCTCCACATCCGGCCGCCGCCGCGCCACCAGCACCTTCCACCACCAGCCGCACCTCACACGCCACCAGCACCACCTGCATCGTGCAACACCACCATCGCCTCCAGCCACCACTACCAACCTCCCGCGTCTCAACTGCTGCTGCCTCTCTTTCCCTCCACTACCTGCTGCTTCTCCTTCAACCCCTTTCTTGCTTTGCTCTTTCACCGCCGCTTCCTCCCCTCATCACGCTGCTGCTCCTCCTTCTTCTCCAACCGCTGCTCCTCTTCTCCATGCCTGCTTTTGCTTCTTCTTCATGCCCCTGCTGCTCTTCTCTTCTCCGCCTTTGCTACTGCTTCCCTCCACTTCTCTTGCTGCTACTTCGAAACCAAACTGTTCTGCTCCTCTCCTGTCTTCAAGCTACCGCTGTCCTTCACCATCTCCAAGACGACCCTCATTGTTCAACTTCAAAGAAACCGAGCTTGTTGCTGTTCTCCCCCTCTCTCTCACTCTCTGAATTTTCTGTAATTTGATATGCGAGAAAATTTGTAATATTCAGATTCTAAGACTACCTGCAACCTGATATATGTTCAGTAGGCACTTGTAGTCTGTTAAGTAGTAATCTGCGTATCTATGTGTTGTCACAGTGTGTTCCCTTTTCTGCAGAAATATATTCAGTTTTGTAGTCCATGTATTAGCTCAAGGTCTTGTGAGATAAATGTGTGTGATATATATACATATGTGTGTGTCTTTGATGTGATACGTATATTCTGTCCTACAACCTTGTTTATTCCCTCTGTTCATGTTTGATAGTTACATATGTGTCCTTGTCATGCTATGTTCATGTCCTTTTACTTCTGTTGTCATTGATGTTAGCTTGTGTTAGTATTTTATTTTTTCAAGCATTACAAAAACACCAAAAAGATAATATAGACAATCTGAACCTCCCCATTGCTTATTTTCATTTTCTTTGTCGTCGACTTTGGTTAGTTTAGGTCTATATTTCCTTGCAATCATCATCTATATTCTGATCATAAAGCAAAACTCAAAACTAGATCATGCCATAAACTTTATTCTACTAGATCAAGATAATGCTCATAGGATCGAACTAAGGAAAACGGTAAAGATAGGAGTGTGATGGTGATACGATACCGGGGCACCTCCCCCAAGCTTGGCAATTGCCAAGGGGAGTGCCCATACCCTATGATTATATCTACTTTGCTGGTGAAGAAGGTGTAGGTGTTGTTGATGATGCGGGCTTATCGTCCATCTTCCAAGGCATAGGATCACCATCATAGAAGGATGATCGAGTCTCCAGGATCCTCAAATCTACAGCCAAACTCATCCTTTTGAATCTATGTTCATACTCATAGTTTTGGTTTTGCAGGTCATAGATTTGGGCTTGAAGGTGCTCGATCTTCTCGTGAAGCTTGAAGATGGTCTCCCCGATGTTGTCAGCATCCAACTTGTGTTTGTTGGTGAACTCCGCGATCATCATGTGGTTGGAGTTGAGTCCACGTTCCACCATCCCCTGGCACTTGAAAACTTGCTACTCCATTGCTTCGAGCCTCATCTCCATGCTTCCGGGCCCCTTCGGTCCCTCAACATCGCGGATGTGCAGCAACCCATCGTGCATCTTAATGGTTTGAGGGTGTCGCAGCACCTCCGCGAGGTAAGGGTTGATGACCTTCTCGAAGAACTTGTCCTTGGGGGCACTTGGAAACATCATGATAATCTAGATCTGTCAGAAAAATAGCTCGAAACAAGAACAGAGGATAATTGCGTGATACAGGAGTCAAAACCTTCGGGAGATTATATAATGAATTTTTACCGACCAAAATACGTATCATGCAAGAAAAAGGAGTCCGGAGGGCACACGAGGTGCCCACGAGGTAGGGGGCGCGCCCTAGGGGTTAGGGCGCACCCTCCACCCTCGTGGGGCCCTCGTGTCCTTCCCGGACTGCTTTTTATTTTTCTATTTTTCTAAATATTCCAAAACGGAGAAATATTGCCTTAAAAACTGTTTTGGAGTCGGTTTACTAACGTACCACATACCTATTCCTTTTCGGAGTCTGAAACGTTCCTGAAAGTGTCCCTTATGTATTCCTCCGGGGTTACAATTTTAATAACATTGGTTTCAACATTTATGGGATTACCTGAGATATAATGTTTAATTCTTTGACCGTTCACCACCTTCGGATTTGTACCTTCGAAGTTGTTGATTTTTAGGGCACTGGAATGATAGACCTCCTCGATAATGTAAGGACCTTCCCATTTAGAGAGAAGTTTTCCTGCAAAAAATCTTAAATGAGAGTTGTATAGCAATACATAATCACCTACATTAAACTCACGCTTTTGTATCCTTTTGTCATGCCATCTTTTAACTTTTTCTTTAAACAACTTGGCATTTTCATAAGCTTGGGTTCTCCATTCATCAAGTGAGGTAATATCAAATAACCTCTTCTCACCGGCAAGTTTGAAATCATAATTGAGCTCTTTAATAGCCCAATATGCCTTATGTTCTAGTTTGAGAGGTAAGTGACATGCTTTTCCATAAACCATTTTATACGGAGACATACCCATGGGGTTTTTATATGCAGTTCTATAGGCCCATAATGCATCATCATGTTTTTTGGACCAATTCTTTCTAGACCTATTTGACAGTCTTTTGCAAAATTAATTTGAGCTCTTTATTACTCAATTCTACTTGACCACTAGACTGTGGATGATAAGGAGATGCAATTATATGATTAACATCATACTTAGCAAGCATTTTTCGAAAAGCACCATGAATAAAATGTGAACCACCATCAGTCATTAAATATCTAGGGACTCCAAACCTCGGAAAAATAACTTCTTTAAGAATTTTAATAGAAGTGTTATGATCAGCACTACTAGTTGGAATAGCTTCTACCCACTTAGTAACGTAATCAACAAAGCAACTAAAATATGTGTATATCCATTAGTGGCGTGAAAAGGTCCCATATAATCAAAGCCCCAAACATCAAAAGGTTCAATAACAAGTGAATAATTCATAGGCATTTCTTGACGTCTACTAATATTACCAATTCTTTGACATTCATTACAAGACAAGACAAACTTACGGGCATCCTTGAAGAGAGTAGGCCAATAAAAACCAGATTGCAATACCTTATGTGCAGTTCTATCTCCAGCGTGGTGTCCTCCATAAGCTTCGGAGTGACACTTGCGCAGGATCTGTTCCTGTTCATGCTCAGGTACACAACGTCTAGTAACACCATCTACTCCTTCTTTATAAAGATGTGGGTCATCCCAAAAGTAATGTCTCAAGTCGTAGAAAAACTTTTTCTTTTGTTGGTATGTGAAACTAGGTGGTATAAATTTAGCAACAATGTAATTAGCATAATCAGCATACCACGGAGTACTACGAGAAGCATTTACGACATTTAATTGCTCATCAGGGAAGCTATCGTCAATAGGTAGTGGGTCATCAAGAACATTTTCTAACCTAGACAAGTTGTCTGCAACGGGGTTCTAGCTCCCTTTCTATCAATATGCAAATCAAATTCTTGTAGTAAGAGAACCCATCTAATAAGTCTAGGTTTAGCATCTTTCTTTTCCATCAGATATTTAATAACAGCATGATCAGTGTGAATAGTTACTTTAGAATCAACAATATAGGGTCTGAACTTATCACAAGCAAATACAACTGCTAAGAATTCTTTCTCAGTAGTAGCATAATTTCTTTGAGCATTGTCTAGAGTTTTACTAGCATATTGAATAACATTTAATTTCTTATCAACGCTTTGCCCTTAAACAACACCTACATCATAATCACTAGCATCACACATAATTTCAAAGGGTAAATTCCAATCAGGTGGCTGAACAATAGGTGCAGATATCAATGCTTTCTTAAGTATTTAAAATGCTTCTACATAATCATCATCAAAGACAAATGGTATATATTTTTGTAATAAATTAGTCAGTGGCCGAGAAATTTTTGAGAAATCCTTAATGAACCTCCTATAAAAATCGGCATGACCAAGGAAACTTCTTATACCTTTGATGTCCTTGGGACATGGCATCTTTTCAATAGCGTCAACCTTTGCTTTATCAACTTCAATACCTCTTTCAGAAACTTTATGCCCTAAGACAATACCTTCATTAACCATAAAGTGGCACTTTTCCCAATTCAAGACAAGATTAGTTTCTTCACATCTCTGCAAAACTCGATCAAGGCTACTCAAGCAATCATCAAAAGAGGATCCATAGACGGAAAAGTCGTCCATGAAAACCTCACAAATCTTTTCACATAAGTCAGAGAATATAGCTTTCAAGTAAAAGTAGTCTTTGATTGATCATTGGCTGACACAGGTATTTGAGAGAAACCAGAATAACCATCTAGAAAGCAAAAATGTGTATGTTTAGATAATATTTCTAGCATTTGATCGATAAAAGGTAAGGGGTAATGATCCTTTTTAGTAGCCTTATTTAATTTGTGGAAATCAATTACCATCCTATAACCTGTAATAATTCTTTGCGGAATCAATTCATCTTTATCATTAGGAACGACAGTAATACCTCCCTTCTTAGGGACACAATGGACAGGACTTACCCACTGACTATCAGCAACGGGATAAATTATACCTGCTTCTAGAAGCTTTAGTATTTCTTTTCTTACCACTTCTTTCATTTTAGGATTCATACGTCGTTGATGATCAACAACTGGTTTGGCATCTTCTTCCAAATTTATTTTATGTTGACAAAGAGTGGGACTAATGCCCTTAAGATCATCAAGAGTATATCCAATAGCAGCACAGTGCTTCTTCAGAGTTTTCAATAATCTTTCTTCTTCATGCCCTTAAAGGTTAGCACTAATAATAACATGATATATCTTCTTTTCATCAAGATAAGCATATTTAAGAGTATCAGACAACGGTTTAAGCTCAAACACGGGATCATCCTTGGGTGGAGGAGGATCCCCTAGGATTTCAACAGGAGAATTGTGTTTCAGAATAGGTTCCTGTTTAAAGAATACTTCATCTATTTCCCTTCTTTCGTTCATAAACATATCATTTTCATGGTCTAACAAATATTGTTCTGAAGGATCACTAGGAGGTATGGCAATAGAAACAAGACCAATAATTTCATCCTTACTAGGCAATTCTTCTTCACGGTGTTGTCTACTAAATTTAGAGAAATTAAACTCATGAGACATATCACCCAAGCCTATAGTAACAACATTCTTTTCGCAGTCTATCTTAGCATTAACAGTGTTCAAGAAGGCTCTACCAAATATAATGGGACAAAAGCTATCTTGTGGAGAACCAAGAACAAGAAAATCAACAGGGTATTTAGTTTTCCCACACAAGACTTCAACATCTCTAACAATTCCCATTTGTGAAATAGTATCTCTATTGGCAAGCTTAATTGTGACATCAATATCTTCTAACTCAGCAGGTGCAATTTCATGCATAATTTCATTGTATAAGTCAAAGGGTATTGCACTAACACTAGCACCCATATCTCATAAGCCATGATAACAATGATCTCCTATTTTAACAGAAATAACAGGCACGCCTACCACAGGTCTATGTTTATCTTTAGCACAAGGTTTGGCAATTCTAGCAGTTTCACCGCAGAAATAAATAACATGCCCATCAATATTGTCAGCCAAGAGATCTTTAACAATAGCAATACTAGGTTCAACTTTAACTTGCTCAGGAGGTGTATAAGTTCTAATATTGCTTTTACGAACCACAGTTGAAGCTTTAGCATGATCCTTTATTCTAACAGGGAAAGGTGGTTTCTCAACATAAGAAGTAGGAACGATAGGATCATTATAAGTTACGCCTTTTTCTTCAACTTTAGTAGGTGCAGCTACTTTTACTTCTATGGGAGGATGATATTTAAACCACTTCTCCTTGGGGAGATCAACATAAGTAGCAAAAGATTCACGGAAGGAAGCTACTGTCTCGAGTCAAGTCCATATTTAGTGCTAAATTTATGGAAAACATCGGTATCCATAAAAGATTTAACACAATCAAACTTAGGTGTCATACCTGACTCCTTACCTTCGTCGAGATCCCAATCTTTAGAGTTGCGTTTAATTCTATCCAATAAATTCCATTTGAATTCAATAGTCTTCATCATAAAAGATCCAACACAAGAAGTATCAAGCATGGTGTGATTGTTTTCAGAAAGCCGAGCATAAAAACTTTGAAGAATTATTTCTCTTGAGAGCTCATGATTGGGGCATAAATATAACATTGATTTAAGCCTCCCCCAAGCTTGAGCGATGCTTTCTCCTTCGCGAGGCAAAAAATTATATATATAATTGCGATCACGATGAACAAGATGCATAGGATAAAACTTCTGATGAAATTCCAATTTCGATCATTTGTAGTTCCATGACCCCGTATCATCACATAGCCTATACAATGTCGATGCATCTCACTCCAAAGATAAAGGGAATACATTCTTCTTAACAACATCATCGGGTATACCTACAAGCTTAAATAATCCACAAACTTCATCCACATAGATTAGGTGCTCATCTGGATGCTTTGTTCCATCTCCTGCAAAAGGATTATCTACCAGTTTTTCTAACATACTCGAAGGAACTTCAAAGGGAACATTTTCATTTTCAGTAGGTTCAGTAGGTTGAGGAGCAACTCTTTGTTTCACCGGTCGGGTGAAGATACCCCAACAAGCCCCTCAGAGGATTACTTTCCATAGTAACAAGTGACAAGAAATTTCAGCACACTATATAAATTTTCCTTACCAAATTCCACCTACCAAAGGCGCTTCACTCCCGGCAACGGGCGCCACAAAAAAGAGTCTTGATGACCCACAAGTATAGGGGATCTATCGTAGTCCTTTTGATAAGTAAGAGTGTCGAACCCAACGAGGAGCGAAGGAAATGATAAGCGGTTTTCAAAGAAGGTATTCTCTGCAAGTACTGAAATAAGTGGTAACAGATAGTTTTGTGATAGGACAATTTGTAACGAGCAACAAGTAACAAAAGTAAATAAAGTGCAGCAAGGTGGACCAATCCTTTTTGTAGTGAAGGACAAGCCTGGACAAACTCTTATATAGAGAAAAGCGCTCCCGAGGACACATGGGAATATCGTCAAGCTAGTTTTCATCACGTTCATATGATTCACGTTCGATACTTTGATAATTTGATATGTGGGTGGACCGGTGCTTGGGTGCTGTTCTTACTTGAACAAGCATCCCACTTATGATTAACCTCTATTGCAAGCATCCGCAACTACAACAAAAGTATTAAGGTAAACCTAACCATAGCATGAAACATATGGATCCAAACAGCCCCTCACGAAGCAACACATAAACTAGGGTTTAAGCTTCTGTCACTCTAGCAACCCATCATCTACTTATTACTTCCCAATGCCTTCCTCTAGGCCCAAATAATGGTGAAGTGTTATGTAGTCGATGTTCACATAACACCACTAGAGGCTAGACAACATACATCTCATCAAAATATCGAACGAATACCAAATTCACATGACTACTAATAGCAAGACTTCTCCCATGTCCTCAGGAACAAACGTAACTACTCACAAAGCATATTCATGTTCATCATCAGAGGGGTATTAATATGCATAAAGGATCTGAATATATGATCTTCCACCAAATAAACCAACTAGCATAAACTAGAAGGAGTAATCAACACTACTAGCAACCTACTAGTACCTATCCCGGACTTGGAGGCAAGAATTGGATACAAGAGATGAACTAGGGTTTTGAGAGGAGATGGTGCTGGTGAAGATGTTGATGGAGATTGCCCTCTCCCGATGAGAGGAGCGTTGGTGATGACGATGGCGATGATTTCCCCTCCGAAGGGACATGTCCCCGCAGAACAGCTCTGCCGGAGCCCTAGATTGGTTCCGCTGAGGTTCCGCCTCGTGGCGTGAGTCTCATCCCTAAAGGTTGCTTATGATTTTTTCCTTGACGAAGACTTCAGATAGCGTAAGATGGCCACCGTAGAGCCAACAGGGGGCCCACGGTGGGCGCGCATACTGGGGTAGGGCGCGCCCACCCTCGTGGGCTGTGGGTCCCACTCATGCATTTCTTCCGCTCAATATTTTTATTATTTCCAAAAATGACTTTCGTGGACTTTCAGGACTTTTGGAGTTGTGCAGAATAGGTCTCTAATATTTGCTCCTTTTCCAGCCTGTAATTCCAAATGCCGCATTCTCCCTCCTTATGTAAACCTTGTAAAATAAGAGAGAATAGGCATAAGTATTGTGACATAACGTGTAATAACAGCTCATAATGCAATAAATATCGATATAAAAGCATGATGCAAAATGGACGTATCACTCACCATAGTCCATACCTTCGACTTGAGTGTAGCCTTGGGCGACGAGACGTGCTTTGTTGCGAACGACTTGTCCATCTTCATCTTGCTTGTTGCGAAACACCCATTTGGTACCGATGATGTTGTGGTTGTTGTCGGGATTCTCAACCAATGTCCACACTTGGTTTCTCTCAAAGTTGTGTAGCTCTTCGTGCATGGCATTTATCCAATCCGGATCTTCTAATGCTTCTTCAACCTTCATACGTTCAATGCTAGATATGAATGAATAATGTTCACAAAAATTAGCCAAACAAGTTTTAGAGCGAGTGATTCTACCGGTTTGGATATCATTGAAGATTTGCTCAACGAGATGGTCTCGTGAAACTCTTGCTCTAACTTGTGAGAGCTTTTGTTTGGGTCGGGGTGGAACATCTTCTTCATCATCTTGTTATTCCTCTTGGCCTTCTTCATTGTTGACGTTGTTGTTCTCTTGTCGAGGTGGAGAAGTAGGTTGATGAGGTTCATCTTGGTGTACTTCCTCGTTTTCTTCATCTTGACGTGTCCCACTTGTGGATGCCTTCGTGTCAACTCTTGGTTCACCTTGCCGTGAGGTAGAAGCTTCCACTTGGACGGATGAGGTACTCTCCTTCACCTCCGTTGGACGAATCTTGCCAATAGACAAGTCTTGGATTGCTTCCGAGGGGTCTTTGTCTCCTACATCAATTGGCAATTGGTCTACTTGCAAGCCGTTAGATTCATCAAACTTCACATCTACCATCTCTTCAACCTTTCGGGTGAAATTGTTGTAGACACGGTATGTGTGAGAGTTTGAGCCATAACCGAGAAGGAAACCCTCATGAGATTTAGGAGCAAATTTAGAACGACGATGCTTATAAAGAATATAGCACTTTGAGCCGAATACTCGAAAGTATCCAACTTGGGGTTTGTTACCGGTGAGAAGCTCGTATGCCGTCTTGCCGAGTAGCTTGTGAAGATATAGACGATTTGTTGCATGACAAGCTGTCTCAACCGCTTCCGCCCAAAAGTGTTTCATCAAGCATCGTTCTCGTCATCTCAATAAGAGTCTGGTTCTTCCTCTCAACAACTCCATTTTGTTGAGGCGTGTACGTAGCCGAGAACTCATGTGAAATCCCTTCTTTGTCAAGAAAGGTATCCACATTCGCGTTCTTGAACTCCCTTCTGTTGTTTCTGCGAACCTTCTTGATCTTCACTTCAAATTGATTTTGGGCCTTCCTAGAGAAGTTCTTGAAGATATTTTGGACCTGTGATTTATCATCAAGAAAGAACACCCACGTAAATCTTGAAAAATCATCGACTATGACTATACCAAACGAATTCCCACCGAGACTTTTATAGGCGTTTGGACCAAAGAGATCCATATGAAGTAGCTCGAGCGGTGTTCTCGTGGTCATGATGTTCTTTACCGGGTGGCTTCCTCCAACCTATTTTCCTGCTTGACAAGCACTGCACAATCTATCCTTATCAAATATAACATCTTTCACTCCAAGGATATGATCACCTTTAATAAGCTTATCAAGATATCGCATGCCCACATGACCTAACCTTCTATGCCACTACCAGCCTTTAGAGGATTTAGCAATTAAACAAGTTCTAGGTTGAGCCTTTTTAGTGAAATAAAAAATGTAAAGATCACCTCTACCTATACAAGTAAAGACCATATTGTGGTTATCTCTACGAAACACTTGGCAACCTACTTCAGTAAATAGGACATTGAAACCAAAGTCAGCAAGTCTAGATACGGAAAGTAAATTATAGCCAAGAGATTCAATGAGCATAACATTTTGTATGGAGATATCATGTGAGATGGCCACCTTACCAAGGCCAACCACCTTACCCTTTGAGTTATCACCAAAGGTGACATACTTTCGAGGGACGTCGTTTTCAGCTAGCTCACAAAACATATCCTTATCTCCGGTCATGTGATCGGTACATCCACTATCAAGAACCCATTCCTTTCCTCCAGCCATGTAGCCGCGAAGGTTAGCCATAAGACCAAAGTGTCTCATAGACTCATTAAGATCAAAGTCACTATCATCATCCTCATCATAGTATCCATGTCCAACATCGTCTTGTGATGGATCAATTCCTAGAAAGAGTGATTCATTAGATAAATAATCATCACAATATTCATCTTTATGAATTCTAATGGCTTCGGAGATAATATTGCTAATGATTCCAACATCTCCTTTGGCACGCCTAAGGTCACGAAGCTCAAATAGACAATCACCAAACTTAGGATCATTCGAATTCATCTTACTTAATGCAATAGACTTATGAAGAATCACATCTAGATTTAACAAGGAATAGTTTGGAAATCGTTCCTCAAAAAATCTCCATATAGTGTAAGCACAATCAAGAGTAGGCAAGCAACCAAACAAATTTCTAGGCAATCCTCTACGAGTAAGATTGACAGTTCTAAGGTTGCAAATCTTGTCAATAGACTCATCAGGGGTAGGATGCAAAAGATCAACAAGGGGCGCACAAGGAGTAGTAATGTACTTGTTCAAATGATATTCACTGAAAATCTCAAGCATCTCATTTTTCCACTCATGAAAGAACTCTCCATCAAGTATAGGCACTATATGTCTAAGACTCCCCAACATAGACTCATCCATCTTCCTCCAATGGTGATTAAACCAAAGCAATGGGGACCAATGATCTGATACCAATTAAAAGGATCGAGAAGAGGTGTCTAGAGGGGGGGGGGGTGATTAGACCCTCAACAAAGAAAAGTAGCAGTTTTTAAATTCTTCAAGTTAAGGTGGAGTTTTAGCACAAGTTTAAACATTCACAATACATTTCAAGCAAGCATGGCAAGAGTATATGAGTAGTGGAAAGTAAAGCATGCAACTTGCGAGAATGTAAAGGGATGGGATTGGAGTCTGCAAACCCAATTGGAGACACGGAGATTTTTCCGTGGTTCCGATAGGTGGTGCTATTGTACATCCACGTTGATGGAGACTTCAACCCACGAAGGGTAACAGTTGCACGAGTCCACAGAGGGCTCCACCCATGAAGGGTCCACAAAGAAGCAACCTTGTCTGTCCCACCATGGCCATCACCCACGAAGGACTTGCCTCACTAGGGTAGATCTTCACGAAGTAGGCGATCTCCTTCCCCATAAAAACTCCTTGGTTCAACTCCACAATCTTGACGGAGGCTCCCCAGTAACACCTAACAAATCTAGGAGACACCACTCTCCAAAAGGTAATTGATGGTGTGTTGATGATGAACTCCTTGCTCTTGTGCTTCAAATGATAGTCTCCCCAACACTCAACTCTCTCTCATAGATTTGGATTTGGTGGAAAGATGATTTGAGTGGAAAGCAACTTGGGAAGGCTAGAGATCAAGATTCTTGTGGTTGGATTGGAATATCTTGGTCTCAACACATGAGTAGGTGGTTCTCTCTCAGAAAATTAATGCTGGAAGTTAGGCACGTTCTGATGGCTCTCCCCACGAATGGAGGATGGGTGGAGGGGTATATATAGCATCCACACAAAAGCTAACAGTTACGCACAATTTACCAAACTCGATGGGACCAAATACTGAAACTCGGTCAGACCGATTTAGTTCAAAATGTGAACGTTAGGTTTTTCGGTGGGACCGACATAATCAACTTGGTGGGACCGATGTGCTAGGGTTAGGGTAGAACCTCAACTCGGTTTGACCGATTACACAAACTTGGTGAGACCGATTTTGGTAATAAGCAAAACAGAGAGTTGGTCAAGCAAACTCGATGGGACCAACTGCATATTTCGGTGAGACCAAAATAATTGCAACAGGCAACAAAGAGTTTGTAAGCTCATCTCGGTGAGATCGAGATCCCATCGGTGAAACCAAACTGATTAGGGTTTCTGGCAGTGGCTATGTCAAGTGAACTCGGTGGCGCCGGTTAGATCAAATGAATGGGGCCGAGTTTGACTTTTGGTTTGGGACATATGTGGATATGAGAAAGTGGTTGAGGGCTTTGGAGCATATCACTAAGCACTTTGAGCAAGCAAGCCATTAAGCAACACCTCATCCCCCTTTAATAGTATTGGCTTTCGTATGGACTCAATGTGGTCTTGGATCACTTAAATGAAAATGTAGAGTCTTGAGCTTTTGCCAACCTTTGTCCTTAGCATCTTGAAGGGGTTCCACATCCTCTTGTCCATGCCACTCCACTGTTGAACTCATATGAAATATACTAGATGAAAATATTAGTCCAATAAGAGATATGTCGACATTAATTACCAAAATCACCCAGGGAGCACTTGTGCTTTCAACGGTGCCTGCCACTGCTGCACTTTCAATGACGCTCGCTAGCTCGAACGCCCACTGCCGCTCCAGATGTTCCCTCTCGAAGCGGCCAGACTGCTCGTAGATCTCCTGATTCCTCGCCTCTGCATTAACGTGTGATGCGGCCACGGCTGCGGTAAGGCTCTTTGCATGCTCGACGAGGAACTCCTCCTCCTCCCACAAGAACTCGATGTAGCGCGCAAGGTCGCTGACGCACGTGCGAGCCTCCACCTCTGCCTCCCTCCTTCGGGCAGCGGTGGCGGAGCGGGTGATGACCCCGGAGGTCGACGGTGGGCTGGCGGCCACGGTGGCCACGATGGGGTCGCGGCCATGATGGCCACCTCCCGCCTTCAGGCCGCGATGGGGGAGCGGGTGATGGACGACAGTGGGGTGGCGGCCACGACGACCACCTCCCGCCTACGGGCCGCGGCGGCGGAGCGAGCGATGACCCTGGCTTTCGACGGTGGTGTGGCGGCAACGGCGGCCGGCAATAGTGGCCGACGGGCAGCGGCGGCGGAGCGTGTGGTGGGTGTTCCGCTAACACCCAAGAGGGACGCCACGCGCACTACACTACGCCAGGGACTAAGCTGCCGCCGCGGTGTAGCCTCCTAGTTGGAGCTGTCCTCTGAGGACAGCGGAGTGGCTGAGCGACGACGACGGACTGGTGCTATTGGCGATTGTGGGAGAAGCAGACGAGATAAGCTACAAGGAGGAAGGGGAAAATGCGATGCAGGACTCACCGGCTGTGAGGGTTTATATAGCAGGCCGGTAAGCATTGGGATTTTGGGGGATTTCACCGAGTCAGGTGCGAAGCTTGCGTGGAAACCTGCGAGGTTGCACGGGAACGGGCTCACCGATGATTCATTGGCGCCACTTCGAGTAACCATTTGTCCAAAAGAATGCCCCGCGCGCTACACAAGCTTGCGCTCTAAGCCATCCGCAGAAGCGGGGTGACAAGACGTGCGAGAGGAGGATGAAAGGACATGTACACATACGGTTAACACAAAACAACATTTGCAATTTAATTACCTACTATACCCCCGTCCTGGTTTATAAGTAGGATTTAACTAATAAAATACGAATGCGTGTCGCCAAAGATTATATCGTTGGATTCGTATTTGAACATAGTTTCTAGTTATACAATTTTTGTAACATGCATTAACACATTTTTGCTTAAATTTAAGGTTGTATACCAGCAAGCGTTTTCCCGCAACACACACGGTTTATTCCATCACAAACAGCTCGGATAGATCAACTGTATGCCATGTATCGCACACACAACTCTAATCTGATTCGTTCTTGATGTCTCGGACATCGCCGCGACAGATTCGTCTTATTTGCCACGTATCATCGCGGCCTCTCGCCAAGGCCCCTCGGCAAGCTTTGCTCACCGTTAGGCGCCGCGGTGCGCTCTGCTAGCGTCCGTTGGCGCGCTCTGCTCGCGTCCGTTGGCGCGCTCGGCTTGTGGACAACTTTTTCTTGCGAGTTTGACTGCTATATGCATATATATATGGTTGCTCGCCGTTGAGGCGACCGTAGAGCGCTCTGCTTGTGTCCCTCCGCGCGCTCTGCGAGTGGCTGGGCGTGCGCACGATCACGTCGGGGGCCCCATATGCATGCGGTTGTGCCCGCAGCGCGTTGCCACACGATGCAGTTACGTGCGGCATGATGGAGTTACGCGCTGCAAATTAGAACTGCCATCAGGGCTTGCCGATATTCCTGGCCGTCCGGCTTCCCCTTTAATTCCCGCGGCCATTATAACCTTAGTCTCTTCAACCTTCTGATCGCGCCCCACAACACAACAAGCACACCCATGATGACACATAGAGAGGGGATGTCTAGCGGCGCTCTAATGGAGTTCAGCGAGCATAGAGTGGAGACCCACGCGAGGGAGACCGATCTCTCCATGGTGTACACCATCGATCTGACCGTGGTGGACGACTACATCAACAGCATTGAGCAGTTGCTTGCTCGGGACAAGTACAAGGTGGTCGGCATCGACCTCCAGTACACCGCTGGTCGTCCTGGCATAGGTCAGAAGGTTGCCGTCGCCCAGTTGTGCGTGCGCCATCATGTCCTCATCTACCACTACTGCATGGCCACAGAGCCTTGCGACCGTTTCAACAGGTTTGTCAACCGCGCCGACTACATGTTCGCCATGGTGGAAACCACCGACGATGTAAAAGCGCCCAGTGTTACAGGCTTGGCCTGCAAGAACCTTGTCGAAATCCGTGACCACTACAGGGTCTGAGGCAACACGAAAAGGACTCCATGGTCGAACTCGCCTCGGCCATTATCGACCCCTACTTCAAAAAGATGAAGAAGGATGCCCAGAGAACAAGTCCCATATCCTGGCACAGGGTCTGGATGCGGCAACTGGATGAACCTCACCTCAGGTTCACGACCAAGAGCGTGTACACATGCTACGAGATGCATAGGCGGATCGTTGACATGAGGAAGTGCCTCATTACCCAAATCGACGAGTCCGGATCGAGCCACAAGCAGAGCAAGCGTCACAAGAAGTAGATGATGATCGTTTATGCTAGTTAATCATGCATGTAATATATAGTTTAATTTATTGGTGTGTGGAAATGTCATGTGTGTAGTAGCCACCTATGTAATTATGCATGTAATAGTTTACTTTGGTGTGTGCAAATGCCATGGTTGTAGTAGCCACCTATGTAAGTGGATGTTTAATTTGGTTATGCAACCATGTCCTTATAAGTGTGTGTATATATATATATGTTGTTGTTCTGTATGCAATCCCATCGCACAACACACACGTCTTATTAGCAGCAACCGTCTATGTTATTATTGGTCTTCACACACATTTCTGATTATAGACTTGTTTGCCGCGTATCACACACATCTTGTTATATTGAACCGTTTCTGTTCTCTTATCTCAACACAAACAATTCATCAGAGTGAACCGCATGCCGTATATTGCACATACCTTGATCTGGTTGACCGTTTCTTTTGTGTTACCTAATCACAAAAAATTCATTCGAGTGAACCGTATGCTGTATATCGCACACACCTCCATCTGGCTACCCGTTTCTTTTGTTCCTCCTCATCGCAAACAGTTAATTGAACTGAACCGTATGCCCTGCATCGCACACGCAACAAAAATCTGAACCGTGTTTGATGCATCCTCCATCGCAAACGTTTTCACCCTTTTTGAAGGTTTTTTACACCACCGTTTGTGATTATTGCATCGCACACAGTTTCGTTGAAGGGCCTCTGATCGTAGTGTCGCGTTAGCAGCATTCTGCAGTAGTGTATGGTCGTGTGAGTGCACTGGAAACTGCGAAGCTAGTCTGGGACTGGCTCTCCAAGGTGAACGAAGGCGTCTCAACTCAGAGAGATTCAAGGATTGATGTTCTTCGCAACCTCTTCAACCGCTTCAAGAGAAACGATAATGAGAATGTCCAGCTCACATTTGATCGCCTCACTGATATCACAAATGAGCTTCGCGCTCTTGGCGCCACTGAGATCACCAAGTACGAAATCGTCGAGAAGCTCCTGAGATCACTTGACAGCTCATTTGGCACCTTGGCCCTGATGATACAAGAACGTCCTGACTTCAAAGATCTCGATCTGTCAGACATACTTGAGAGGCTCAACACACATGAGTTCCAGCTATCTGAGAAGAGAGACATCTATGGCCCCAACTATGGCCGAACCCGTGCTTTGAAGGCAAAGGTGGTTTCCTTGTCTGAAGAAGAATCTGGTTGCAGTTCTGAGGATCCTGAAGACATTGGAAAGGAGCTAGCTATGATCATGAAGAAGTTCTAGAAGTTCTCCAAGAAGAATCGCTTCGGAAAGTCTTGAAGATCTAGCTCAAGAAATGATGAGGCTTCCACTCGTGACCACAAGAAGAGAACACGCCACAAATGCAAGAAGCCTGGCCACTACATCTCTGAGTGTCCTCAATGGGACAAGGAATCTAAGAAGAAGAAGAAGAAGAAGAAGAAGAAGAAGAAAAAGAAGAAGAAGAAGAAGAAGAAGAAGAGCAAGGAATATGATTCTGACGACAAGAAGAAGAAGAAATCCTCAAAGTCTTCTTCCAAGTCTTCATCAAAGTATTCGTCTCACAAGAAGAGCTCATCCAGCAAGGCTCATGCATTTGTTGGCAAGGAGATGGATTCAGAGGAGGAGTCTGCTTCTGAGGAGGCAGAGGTGGAGTCTGAGGAGGAGTCTGACTCAGGCGTGGCAAGCCTGGCTCTAGCTTCATCATTCGTCGCCAAGTCCATCTCCAGCATTGAAGACAATAGCCACGTCGCCGACGCTGAAGCCGATGATGAGGACGACTCTACTCTGACCTACTGCTTCATGGCACGAGGTGCCAAGGTAAACTCACGCAATGCTTACTTTCAAACAGCCAGTGAAGATGAATCTGAATGTGAATCCAAACCTAGCTACAAGACACTTGCTAAAATTGCAACTGAACAACAAACTGCTATGGAACATATTCAAATTGCTAGACAAAAGCAATGACCTGTTGGACGCGGAAATGAATCGAACTCAGTCCTTAATTGAAGACATCGAAAATCTTCCGTTAAGTACGAGGAACTTGAAAGTCGTCATGAAACTCTCTCCGCTACTCATGAGAAGCTTTCCTACGATTATCTTCAAAGGAAGCAAGAACTTGAGAATCTGAAAGCGTCTCATGAAGATCTTCAAAAGGAGAATGATTCACTTCAAGGCCATCAGATCAGTTCCTGGCCAGAAGACTTTGAGCCACCTTGTTCAAAATGTCTTGAGCGTGATAATGTTGTCTCTATTGCTGAATGTTCTACTACTGCTACTGTTGTAATATCTTCAACTGATTATGTGGTTACTAACCCCTCTTCCAAGGATACCACTACTATTGCTGATGAGAATGCTAGATTGAAGACTTTGCTTGAAACAGGGATGTACAAAAGCCCCAAAGGGCATCAAACACTACGTGATGTCCTCAAGAAACAGATCCTGAACCGAAACCCTAGGAAAGAGGGTGTTGGGTTCAAGAGGAAAATGAATGTTGATGGTTCATACTTGAAGCCTGAGCAGTACCCCAAAACCACATGGGTTGCTGCAATGGGACCTTCAGTGGATCCATCTACCTTATCTGGCTTCACTTGTGCTAACCCTATTATCATTGATGAATCCTTTGATGCAAACTATAAACCGTTTAAGAATCAGAATGGTGAAGTGTTTGCCAGGTATATTGGTACTAACTCCAGGAATGGACCACCCTTGAAGAAGATTTGGGTGCCCAAAAGTTTTCTTGAGAAGCTTCCTGTGAATTTCATCATGACACCACCTGGGAAGAAGACAAACCCCAGACCAAAGGCTTCATATGGTACAAAGGCTTCATACCGCAGAGGACCCCTCAGGGTCACCCTAACGCCAATGTTTTGCAGGGAAACCATACTCAGACTTACGAATATGAGCGTGTTTCTTCAAAATGCTATGTTCATAAGACCAAGAACTTTTCTGCTTATTGTTGTGAGTATTATTCACCTCCTGCAAGGCTATTTGCTAGGGCCCCAAAGCCAATGTTCTCAGATGCTACACTTAGACTCATTCCTTCTAAGCCACCCCTGAAGGTGTGGGTGGTTAAGAAGAATTAACTCTCTTTTGCAAGGAAAGGTCTCCAGCATGGAATCAAAAGCTTCAGGCACTAATGCTAGGGACCTAAAACATCTAGTGGGACGCAAGATAATGCCAAAATGGTCTTACTATGTATTTCATCCCAGGATTTCTTGACAATCATTATATCTACCCTAACAAGGATCTGAACTTTGATAGTATGCTTGTTCGACAAATGTTTATGCTTCACATTTCTCTTTGTGAAGCCTATCCCCCAAACTGCACTGTAGGGTACAACTCCAAAGGCTACTGAGTGGATCATGGATAGTGGATGCACTAACCACATGACTGGTGATCGAAGTCTTCTTATGGATTCAACCCTACATCCATCTGACAAAAGTCACACCACATTTGTTGACACTGGTAAAAGCAAGGTATTGGGCCTAGGTAGAGTTGCAATCTCAAAGGATCAGCACCTGGATAAAGTGATGCTTGTTGAATCCCTTGGTTTCAACTTAATGTCAGTCTCAATGCATTGTGATCTGAACATGATTGTGATATTTTGCATGTCATTGGCATCGAGGGCGTCAAGTTCAAGAAGGATCACCTGTGTGATGCCTGTGAAGCTGGGAAGATGACAATGACACGCCCCTTCGAGCTGCTTCACATGGACTTATTTGGCCCTACTCACTACTCTATCGTTACTACCACTTCATGCCTCTATGGCTTCGTCATTGTTGATGATTACTTCAAGATATACATGGGTGCACATAATTCTCTACAAGACTGAAGTGCAGGATGTCTTCAGACGATTCACTAATCGTGTCATGACCAACTATGGCATCAAGATTAAGCACATCAGAAGTGAAAACGGCACATAATTCAAGAACACCAGCCTCGACACTTATCTTGATACATTGGGCATCACACAGTTCTCTGCTCCATACACACCTTAGCAGAATGGCAACGTGGAGCGCAAGAATAAAACCCTTATTGAGATGGCACGTACGATGCTTGATGAGTACAAGACTCCAAGGAAATTCTGGCCCGAAGCCATTGATATCGCTTGTCACATCATCAACCATGTATATCTCACAAGTTCCTAAAGAAGACATCATATGAGCTCCTGACTGGTAAGAAGCCAAATGTCAGCTATTTCAGAGTCTTTGGTGTAAGGTGATGGATCAAGGATCCGCATCACACTTCAAAATTTGCACCGAAAGCACATGAAGGTTTTATGCTTGGCTACGGAAAGGATTCACACTCCTACAGAGTCTTCAACCTCTTTCACTACAAAGTGGTTGGAACTGTGGATGTGCAGTTCGATGAGACTAACGGCTCGCAAAGAGAGCACCTGCCAAATGTGTTAGATGAAGCTACACCAAGTGAGTCAATCACGCTTATGGGTACTGGAGAAATCATACCTTCAGAGGAACAGGCTGAAGAGGAAATCATCATTACTACACCCAATCAGCATGAAGACACCGCTCAACCTGAAGCCAATGCTGAAGATGAAGACAATGATAAGCAAGGGCAAAATCTTCGTCCAGTACATCCTCGTGTGGTTAATGAAGTCCAGATTGAGAAGATAATCGATAGCATCAATGCACCTGGTCCACTTACTCATTCAAGAGCAACACAGCTAGCAAATTTCTATGGACACTTTGCATTTGTCTCTATATCTGAACCCAAGAAAGATGATGAAGCCTTCATGGAACCTGAATGGATTCAAGCTATGCAATAACTGATTCAACAGTTTGAGCTGAACAATGTATGGGAGCTAGTAAAGCGTGCTGATCCTCGCAAGCACAATATCATCGGCACCAAATGGATCTATCACGACAAATAGGATGAGCATGGTCAAGTTGTCAGAAACAAGGCTCGTCTAGTTGCTCAAGGTTACACACAAGTTGAAGGGATTGACTTCGATGAAACCTTTGCTCCCGTGGCTAGGCTTGAATCCATTCGCATACTGCTAGCGTATGCCAACCACAACAACATTCTTCTGTACCAAATGGATGTAAAGAGTGCCTTCCTCAACGGCAAAATTGAAGGAGAAGTGTATGTTGCACAACCACCTGGTTTTGAAGACCCAAAGCATCCTGACATGGTATACAAGCTTAGCAAGGCACTGTATAGCCTCAAACAAGCACCTCACGCTTGGTATGACACACTCAAAGACTTCCTGAAGAGCAAAGGCTTCAAACCTGGTTCTCTAGATCCCACTCTCTTCACGAATACATATGACATTGAACTGTTTGTATGCCAAATCTATGTGGATGACATTATCTTTGGCTGCACTGACAAGAGATACAGTGATGAGTTTGGGCATATGATGCAAGAGCAATATCAGATGTCCATGATGGGTGAGCTGAAGTTCTTCCTTGGTCTTCAAATCCCTCTGCAGAGAAATAGCATCTTCATATCACGAGAGAAATACCTCAAAGATTTCCTGAAGAAGTTTGGAATGCAAGACTGCAAAGGGTACACGACGCCAAAGCCAACCAACAACCAATTGGGCCCTGACGCCAATGGTAAAGAGTTCGATCAAAAGGTATACCGCTCCATGATTGGTTCTTTACTCTACTTATGTGCATCTAGGCCAGATATAATGCTTAGTGTTTGCATGTGTGCCTGATTCCAAGCGGCACCAAAGGAATCGCATCACTTAGCTATGAAGCGAATTCTTCGATATTTAGCTTACACCCCAACACTAGGATTATGGTATCCAAAGGGCTCGGAGTTCGATCTAGTTGGATTCTCAGATGCTGGTTATGCTGGGGACAAGGTTGATCGCAAGTCCACATCAGGCACATGTCACTTTCTTGGACGATCTCTTGTCTGTTGGTCCTCAAAGAAGCAGAACTGTATACCACTCTCCACTGTTGAATCAGAATACATTGCTGCTGGATCTTGCTGCGCTCAGCTCCTCTGGATGAAGCAAACTCTCAAGGACTATGGCATCAACATGAAGCATGTGCCACTCTACTGCGACAATGAAAGCGCCATTAAGATAGCTCATAACCCAGTTCAGCACTCGAAGACAAAGCACATTCAGATCCGTCATCATTTTCTCAGGGATTATGTGTTGAAGGAAGACATTGATATCATTCACGTCAACACTGAAGAGCAATTGGCAGATATCTTCACTAAGCCCTTGGATGAGAAAAGTTTTTGCAAGCTTCGGTGTGAGCTAAATATCTTAGAATCCTCGAATGTCCTGTGAATGGACACACATCCTAACGCTTATGCATGTTGATGACTTAGATGTGCAACACACGAAGTAACGTATATCTTCAATTAATGAATACTTACCCTCTAAGTGTGAATACATTAATGCGGAAATTGACTTCGGAGCGCCACGATAATTGTGCGCCGTGTGTGGGTCTAATACTTCCTATACGGTGGGTAACGCCACCACCAAACTTTCTCGAAAATTTCCATTTGGCATCATGATTGCATTTCATATTTGGTTTGTCTTCAACATTGATTTGACTTCAGAATATATCTTCACAATGTTGATTTGGTCTTTTCTGATGTATATATATGTTCTGTCCTCTACAAAATTCACTTATAGCTATGTATTCGAACTTGCCATTTTTCCGAACTAAGTGAATGTGATACAGAGACACACATTTAAACTATTTTCAATGCCATATCTCTTTTGCCTGGATATCGGAGAAGCCGGAACTACCACCCGACAAACCAGGCGCGCGTGGGAACATGTGACAACTTTCAAGGAGTTGCATGCATGCCATGTGTCCTTCAGATGTGAACCGCCAGGGGCACCTGCGTAATTGCACTGTGCAGCCCTTCACCTTATAAATACACACCCGCACGGTCATTATCTCCTCTTCCACCTCATCATCTCTCTCAAACCCTAGCACCACCGCTAGCTTGCGTCGACGCCGGAGACAAAGAGCTTAGCTGTCGCGACCTCTTCGACGCCGTCCTCCCGCCGGCCGCGGACCTCGTCTTCTCCGCCGCTGCCGTAGGTGTCTTCCGCCGCCAAGTTAGGGAGCAGGAGATTGGACTGCTCAGCATGTATGCTGCCCCGTCTAGCAGTTCTTCTGTGGTAAATAAAACTCGCTTTTTACCGCTTTTTCAATCTGTCAAATCCATCCACTTCAACCAAAAGTAGTTTTCGCACTTCCAAATTTGGATCTTTCTCTTTCTAAATCTCATACTTTGCAAAGAATATTCACTTATGCTTCATAACTAGTTAGATTCCTCACTTGTACTTATTCATGGATTCCTACAAATCTGGAACCAACTCACTGCAAATAAGTGAATGTCTTCGCACTATGAGGTCAATGTCTTCAAACTGATTTATCTTCAAAATCTTCTGAGAATGGATATGACCTCTTCCCCTTCCCTCGCATCTCTAATGCTATCACAGGTACATGTCCATGGGAGAATCCCTTGGTTCTCATAGTCTGCATTCATTTGCAGAATTCTTACAGCATCATATTGACTCTCCTGAAGCCAGTTCTTGTTTGACAGGTTGAGGGAAGCCTTTCACTGTCTTGAAGCCTCTCTGTCTGAATATTATGGCTACTAAGAAATCTGCAAGGAAGGGTGGCAGGCAGCGCCGTGGCAATTGAGGGAGTCCTGGACTAAGGGGTCCTCGGGCGTCCGACCTATTATCAATGGGCCGGACTGGTGAGCTGTGAAGACACGAAGGCCGAAGAATGTACCCGTGTCCGAATTGGACTCTCCTTGGCATGGAAGGCAAGCTTGGCGACCATCCATGAAGATTCCTTCTTATGTAACCGACTCTATGTAACCCTAGACCCCCCCGGTGTCTATATAAACCGGAGGGTGTAGTCCGGAAAGGATATACTCATTACCAGAGTCATACAGTCTAGGCTTCTAGGATTTAGCCATTACGATCTCGTGGTAGATCAACTCTTGTAATACTCGTATTCATCAAGATCAATCAAGCAGGAAGTAGGGTATTACCTCCATAGAGAGGGCCCGCACCTGGGTAAACATCGTGTCCCCTGTCTCCTGTAACCATCGACCTTAGATGCACAGTTCGGGACCCCCTACCCGAGATCCGCCGGTTTTGACACCGACGTTGGTGCTTTCATTGAGAGTTACACTGTGACGTCGACAAAAGGTTCGATGGCTCGCCTTGTCCTTAAAGACAACATCACCTCCGGGAGTCTCGCCCTGTGCCAAACCCTCCGGCTGGCCGACTTTACCATGATCGCCCGTTCGGCCTTTGAGCCGACGATGACCTCTCGGGCCATTGAAAATCCCCTTCGCAGCAACTCCGAACACTCCAAGCAGATGGATCCAGAAGAGTTTTCGTCCTTGAACGAGCTCCTAGATCGTATCGCCGCTTTGGGAATCGCCACAGATTACGATCGGATCGGGCCTAAAACCGATCAAGGAGAAATCAAAACTCCACCGGTCACCCACCAGATAGCGGTAGTCGAGGAGCGGGACGACGAGTCTTCTTCTATATCGAAGACGGACTATGTTCAGATCGCCGATCAGGAAGACACGGATACCCACCAGCGAAATGATGCGACCAGCCCTCCGAACATAGAATCGGACGGCAGTCCTAAACAATCAGAAGACACTCCGGAGCCCGGACTGTTGAGTCTGGAAGGTCTTCAGACTCCGGATAATCGGTCAGGTCAGGGTTCAGATTTAATTCCACCCACCCTTTCGGACATAGACGCTCTCATGAGCATAAAACAACAGTCTCAGGAAATGGTCCACCACTTTTGGGCCAGATTCCTCCTTATCAAAGACAAGGTAAAAGATTGCCGTGACGAGGACGCGGTATCAGCGTTCTGCAACAATTGCGCTGACGAAGGAATTCTCAATGCCATCAATCACCGCCGCATACTGAAGTTTGCTGACTTAGCAACTACCGTACAGAAGTACAGCGCGATGGAAAGCGCCTGGAAAACTCAGGCAACTTGCTGGGAACCGTCGGTCCCAACTCAACTCCTCCTACAGGTGAAGAGGGCGCACCCCCGTGGCACGCCCAGTCCAACAGTCAAGAAAGACAAACCCATTACACGGCACAACACCGTTCTGGAGGGATGGCTCGATGGCCCATGAAAATACACACGAGAATTCCTGCGTGAAAACTGGGACATATTTGCCTGGCACCCTTCAGATATGCCAGGGATCCCACGCACGCTGGCTGAACATAGCCTCAATATATTAAAGGGATTTAAACCGGTCAAGCAAACACTGCGGCGCTTTTCCGAACCCAAGTGAGAAGCCATGGGGGAGGAGCAGGCCAAGCTTATCGAAGCCAGATTCATTAGAGAAATCAAACATCCGGATTGGCTGGCAAACCTGGTGATGGTACCGAAGAAGGACAAATCCTGGCGCCTGTGTGTCGATTTCAAAGACCTCAACAAGGCTTGCCCTAAGGATCCCTTCCCCTCCCCTGCATTGATCAAATCATCGACGCCACCGCAGGACACGACTCACCGTGTTTCCTCGATGCATATTCCGGATACCATCAAATCAAAATGAAGGAGTCTGATCAAGCTGTAACAACATTTATTACCCCATACGGGCCATTCTGCTTCAACACCATGCCCTTCGGGCTCAAGAATGCCGGCGCCACATACCAACGCATGATTCAAACATGCCTGGAGAAGTAGATCGGCAAGACAGTAGAAGCCTATGTCGATGACGTCGTCATCAAAACTAGGCACGTCGAAACACTAATAGATGACTTACATCTTACATTCGACAACCGCCGTGTGTATGACATTAAGCTCAACCCAGAAAAATGTGTCTTCTGCGTCCCCGCTGGAAAACTGTTGGGCTTCATCGTTTCTAATAGAGGAATACAAGCAAATCAGCCTAAAATCCGAGCTCTGTCACATTTGACTACACCAACAGACCTCAAACAAGTCCAAAAACTAGCTGGTTGCGTGGCAGCGTTAAGTCGCTTTATCTCCAGATTAGGAGAAAAGGCACTACCACTCTATCGCCTCTTACAAAGACCGATAACTTCGAATGGATGACGCGGGCGATCGCCGGACTAGAGGAAATAAAGGCCCTCCTAGCAAGCAACCCAATCCTGGCCGCACCAAACGCTAGCGAACCCATGTTGCTATACATATCGGCAACACATCAGGTGGTGAGCGCCGTGCTCGTCATTGAACGAGAACAGGACGGACATAAATTCCCACTTCAAAAACCAGTATACTACGTATCTACTATCCTCACACCATGCAAATCCCGGTACCCCCATTACCAAAAGATAGCATACGTGGTCTTCATGGCATCCCGAAAGCTACGACACTACTTCCAGGAGTGTTCAATCACGGTGGCTTCTGAAGTCCCACTCAATGACATAATAAACAACCGCGATGCCACGAGATGAATCTTCAAATGGGCCATAGAGCTACTTCCATCTGACATAACATACAAGCCACGTCGAGCCATCAAATCCCAAGTGCTGGCTGACTTCGTCGCCGAATGGATAGAGGCCGAACTCCCTAAAGAGTACGGCGCATATTCCAATTGGGTTATGTATTTTGACGGCTCCAAAATGCTGGCGGGGCTAGGAGTGGGAGTCATGTTAACATCCCCCACTGGAGATGTTGTCCAATATGTACTCCAAATACTATACACAGACTCCAACAACGCAGCCGAATACGAGGCCCTATTGCATGGTCTTCGGATGGCCGTATCCATGGGCATCCAACGCCTAGAGGTGCGCGCGGGGATTCAAACCTTGCAATATCTCAAACAAATAGAGACTTTGATGCCAAAGATCCAAAGATGGCAGCTTATCGTAATGCCGTCTTAAAAATGTCGGCTCGGTTCGAGGGGCTCAAATTTCATCACGTCGCCCGAGAAAGTAATCAGGCATCAGACGTCCTTGCTCGCATTGGCGCCAAGTGCAACCCCGTCCCACCCAATATTTTCCTGGAAAGGCTTTTCAAGCCATCCATGGTGTGGCAAGGGGAGGGCGGCAACAACAGTCGAGATTCGAACACAACCCCAAATCCCAAACACACCGATAGTATCGGGGGCTCAGCCACCGAAATAACACCGTCGGCTCATCTCATTATGGCAGTCATTGCCCCATGGACCGAACCCTTCTTGGCCTACATTAATAGGAAGGAGCTTCCCGAAGACCAGAATGAGGCTCGCCGCATTGTCCGGCGTTCGAAGGCCTACAAGGTTCACGATGGAGAGCTCTACAAGCAAAGTACTACCGGAGTGCTTCAAAGATGTATCTCCGAGGAAGAGGGGCGGCAGCTTTTAGCGGAAATTCACGCTGGTCTTGGCAGATACCACGCCGCAGCTCGGGCCCTTGTTAGCAAGGCCTTCCGTACTGGGTTTTATTGGCCGACAGCCCGAGCAGACGCGCAGGACCTTGTCCAACGCTGCGTCGGATGCCAACTCTTCGCCAACCAAAGCCACATGCCCCCAACTGCCTTACAAACTATCCCCATTACTTGGCCTTTCGCGGTCTGGGGACTGGATATGGTTGGACCTCTTAAAGGGGGAAGCCATAAGAAAAAATATCTGCTGGTCATGGTGGACAAATTCACTAAGCGGATAGAGGCTAAACCGGTTAAAACGACTGAGTCCGGCCCCGTGATAGAATTCATATCCGGTGTTGTGCACCGCTATAGTGTCCCACACAGCATCATCACCGACAACGGCTCTAATTTCATAGCAGACGAGGTGAAAACCTGGTGTACTAATCTTGGTATTAAACTCGATTACGCCTCCGTCTACCACCCGCAAACCAACAGTCAAATCGAACGAGCCAATGGTATTATTATGAGCGGCATCAAGCCCAGACTGGTGCGGTCTTTGAGAGAATCAGACAAGCACTGGGTTGAGGAGCTCGACTCAGACTGGGGCTGCGGACCACGCCCAACCGTACTACCGGATACACAACTTTCTTGATGGTGTATGGCGCGGAGGCTGTATTGCCCTGCGATATTATCCACGACTCACCTCGAGTGCGTATGTACGAAGAGAGAGAAGCCGAGCTTGATCGGCAGGACAACCTAGATGCCCTGGAAGAGGAGCATGATGTCACAAAAGCCCGTTCAACATTTTACCAACAGGAGGCTCGAAGATATCAAAGCAGAGAAGTACGGGCCAAGACCTACAATATTGGTGAACTCGTTCTACGCCTGCCGGAGAAGAAAAAGGACAAACTCAAGACCAAATGGGAGGGTCCCTTTATAATTGACGAAGTTCTCACCGGAGGGGCGTACCGTCTTTGCAATGAATCAGACAATCGCCTCGGACTGAACCCCTGGAACGCGGCCAGACTCCGAAGATTCTATGCCTAGCGCTGAACTACTTGTTCGTCTCCTTCTCCCCTGTAGTTTCCATTATTTTTTCTCTCTTTTCCGATTACTTTTTTCTTTCTTGCTTTAAAGCTTTCATACGGCTAGACCGCACGCCCCTGACGTATACATCTTTAAATATGTACGTCCATTATACCTGGAGGCTTCTTGGACAGAAGCTTTTTATTATTATTCCTTAAGCATCAAGCCCTTCACATATGAGTTTTTCCATATGTACCTTTTCTTCGCCACTATATGCATCGATATGACTTAAGTTTTGGCCAAGCTGGGTTGCCTGGCTCCTGTGCTTATTGCCTATGTTCTTGTTAGTTCGTCTAGGGCATTAAGGGAGCACCTCTGCGATTGTTACTGCCGGGTCATCCGGATGTGTACCTCAGACTGGGTGAAGCCGAAAGCTAGCATTCTTAAGGGAATATTCGGTCGGTGAATTAAAGATGTTTTTTGCACTCACTCCATTGTGAACCCCCAGAAGCTATACACACTGTGATTTTCACATCACAATTCGCACATGTACACTAATGCATGCACACCCAGGGAAAGGAACCCTTAACGGAACTATTCTCTCCGGAAGATGTTTCTTACAGCTAGCTGGATACAACTTGTCTGTTCAAGCAACTATGACCCCTACGCCTAGTTTCCGCGCATACCCCGGTCTATTCGACCGTGCGGGTATTCGGAAACACTCCGCACCTTCGGGTCCGGAGGTCGAAGTGAAAAGGTCTGCCATGAAAAATGTTATACAATTCAGCTAGATATATCAAGGAAAGTACATAGTCACTTGGACTCAAACACTTCCTCCTCTACACCGTCCAAAAGGCGGTCTAACTTACAATCCTGTTGGGAATATTTGGCAGCCACCTCTACTTGGTCATATACTAAACTAACGGGAATTTCTTCCCCATTCGACCCTAGCGGTCCGACACGGGCCATGTGATTAGGATCCAACTTGGTATATCGTGTCTTCACCATGGCCAGGCCTCTCGCGCACCCTCTCAGCAGGCTGATATCTTCCATAGTCGGATACGCCGCCGCGCTCCTTTGAACAGCTCTACAAGCTCCTCCATACTTCCTGGAGGGGAGGCGAATGGCCATAGGGCCTTGGAAACACTCCACATCGCCAGCCGAGCCTGTTCGTGCACTTGCGACAGCCCTTGCAGCAGATCACTTGATGATCCGGACACCTCTTCTTCAGGACGGCCCGTCAATATACCTGCAATCATAACTATATCAGTTCCATTTATCTCCGAACTACTTTAAAAATAGTTCAGGCACATACTGAATTTGCCGCCCCGCAGCTTCTTGTTCTCCGTCACGGAGTCGGCTAGCTGGGCTCGCACATATTTCAATTCTTCACCCAATGTAGTGTTGGAATCCTGTAGCTTGTTTTTCTCCCCTCTATCTCGGGTCAGCACACGCTCGCCTGCGTCGTGTAGCCTTTTTGCCTCTTTTTCTCCCTCTTGGGTGATCTTCAAATTCTCTTCAAGTTGATTGGGCGATCCTATTGTGCGATCCGCAACAGTATTAGTACAGTTGGTATACAATTATTGTTCCTCAATGGAGGGGAATGTTACCAGAAGACGCCTTCTTGAAGTTTTCCAGTTCGGCGGTAGCACCATTTAGCTGCGCCCGACACTGCTCCAGCTCTTGGGCTAGTAGGCCATTCTTCTCTGTAAGGACCTGGTTATACAACGATCCTTAAATCAGTTGTACCATCTGCTTTCAGTCTCGGGGGCTACGGGCATATGGTTATCCTTTTCGGACAAAGAAAAAATTACCTGCACATCTGTCAAATGTTGCTTTGTGGCTTTTCTAAGCCCATCTCGAGCAGCTCGGATGTATGCGTCAGCCGAGCTGGAGGCATTGAATGCCTCTTCCGAGAACTTGGGGTCTCGTAAGATAGCCCTGCAGCACCGATGATTCATGGTTCTCTCTACTTTCGAGTTGGTAACGGACATGTCTTCCGAACCCTCGGCCGAAGGACAGTCCGGTGTTGTCTCCATAGCGGCCCCCACCTCTCCGGTGGGATCTAAATCCCGGTTGCTGGGAGTGCGACCGGCCGAATCCCCGGACATAGTCTGGCGAACTTTTTTCCTGGTACATGACCAACATAACAATCAAGGTTGGGTACGACTGCCAAAGCATACCCTCAAATCCATACCTCTTCGACGAAGGACCGGCCTTTGTCTTCACCGACCTTCCATTTCGAGGCCTTGCTTGGTGCGAAGCTGCTCTTCTTGGAGTTATCCCCGGCGTAGCATGACGTGCCGAACGCCTCCCCTTTGAAGCATGAGACATTGCGGTGGGTGAGGCAGTGCGAGGAAACTCTTTCGAGGGGGATTTCTCCTGATTACTTACGTGGGAAGCTGGAAGGAGACCAGGATAATCGGCAATGATGGCCACTTATGTGCCGTCATCGCTCGCCTGGTAAAACACCCCTTCCACGAGTACCACGAATATATCCGGGTCCTCTTCGAACCCAGGATCAAGCTCCCGGTTGGGGTTCTCCGGCTATGGGGCAGGGCTGCTGAGCCCCTCGGTTACCTTCCGCCAGTGTTGTTTTAGAATAGACGGATTGGGAATTCGTTAAAGATGGCTAAGAGAGCGGAGTGAATTAAAGAAAAGGGGTTGGGACTTACCCAGCTGGGAGGGTTGTACATGGAGTACCCGTCTCTACGATTGATGCGGAGAAATTCTTCTTCCTCCCCTTTAAACAGCTCGTCCAGTATCTTGGCTAGAGCGGCGGGGGTGTCCGGACCTTTCTGACCACAACGGGAGGCATCATCCTCCCCATTGTAGTGCCACATTGGAAGCCCTCTATCTTTAAGTGGCTGAACCGCTCGCACTATGGAGGTCGCCATTACCTCTACTATTGTAAAACCAGACTCGACAAGCATCCTTATCTTGCCCGGAGTTGATTTAACCTCCGTGACCGCCCTCCTCTTCAAGACTTCGGGGACGCCAGCTATGACGTTTCTTCAACGGAACGCTTGCAAATTCTAGGAGACCCTTGCAAACTAGGTCGGGAAGAGAGACATCTTATATATAAAACCATTCGGAAGGCCATTTTTCAGATGCCTTCCTCGGTGTGTCGGGCAGGTATCCGGTATCGGCGACGCGCCATACTTCAGCTCCGCCCACTTCAAATATTGACCCCTGGTGGTTGCGCGGGACAAGACAGAACAACTTTCTCCATAGTTTGAAATGGGCCTCAATGCCCAGGAACAGTTCGCAAAGCGGCGTGAGCCCGCATAATATGCGTAATGGAGGCGGAGTAAAGTTATGCAAATTGAAGGCCATAGTATTCCGTAAGCCCCTGAGGAACGGATGGACTGGAAACCCAACGCCCCTTAGCAGATAAGGGACGAAACAAAATCGCTCCCTCTCGGATGGATTGGGAAAATCCTCCGCCTGGGTCTCACCGTTAAGGGAAGCTTGCCCCGCTCGAACAGGGACCAGATCTGCAGGGGGGAGGACTCCCAGCGATTGCAGCTTCTCCAATTGGTCAGACCATCGAGCACCTCTCCCATTCGCCTCTCTAAGTCGAAGGAGGAACTGGGAATGCTAGCCATGTTGGAATGGCTTCTCCTAGTATTCTTTGGGGATTTTTCTCCGCGAGATATTGAATGGATCTAAGATCCGATCTCTTTAAATAGGCGCTTTTCCTGGCCTAACGGGCTGTTGTTTACAAAAAATACCCTGACCCCCCGCATTCGCTCGACGCGTGGAAGATGAGGTTATTAAACGCCGCAGGTTTAGGGGAGACATTGAATCTACGAATCGAATACGCTTACTTGGAAATCATTAAAGGAGGAACCCGCCTTGCAATGTCAAGACAATTTGTGTGCCGAACACCTCGCTATTGAAGACTGGTTCGGGGCTACCGAGGAGTCTGGACTAAGGGGTTCGAGCGTCCGCCTATTATCAATGGGCCGGACTGGTGGGCTGTGAAGACATGAAGGTCAAGACTGTACCGTGTCCGGATTGGACTCTCCTTGGCATGGAAGGCAAGCTTGGCGACCATCTATGAAGATTCCTTCTGATGTAACCGACTCTATGTAACCCTAGATCCCCCTGGTGTCTATATAAACCGGACGGTGTAGTCCGGAAAGGATATACTCATTACCATAGTCATACATGCTAGGCTTATAGGTTTTAGCCATTACGATCTCGTGGTAGATCAACTCTTGTAATACTCATATTCATCAAGATCAATCAAGCAGGAAGTAGGGTATTACCTCCATAGAGAGGGCCCAAACCTGGGTAAACATCGTGTCCCCTGTCTCCTGTAACCACCGACCTTAGACGCACAGTTCGGGACCCCCTACCCGAGATCCGCCGGTTTTGACACCGACGGCAATACTGCACCGGATCCGCCTCCTGATCTGTTTGTACTGTACAAGTCTGACCCTGAGGAAAGTTACAATTAGCGCACGACCAAAATACAATGGATCCAAAGATATTGGGCTGAAAAGTAGTTCAAGTACAACTTCATCACTCCCGAGTATGCTGAAAAGAATGCCATGAAGCGCCCATGGAGTGACATTATTTACAAGAATCTGCAACCCAAGATGAAGCCTGAATCTATTGCCTAGGGCTTCTATCCATGCTTGGTCCGAGGACCTGAGCCAGAGAATGCAGACCCATCATCTCTTCGATGGTTTCGTGATGATGATCTCTTCAAGCGCAACTTTCAGTTCGCAAAGGAGTCGGTAGCCAAGAACAAGAAGGAACTCGGACTCCACTTTAACCCTGGTCCGTCTGCTCCAAGGCCGGATGGCACACATGATGCCAATCCTAATGTCATCGGGCCCTTCAATAGCTTCGATGGTCTCCTCTCCCATATTGCTGCTCAGAGGGCCACATCGGAACAATCTGCTGATGATGCAGACTCTGAGGAAGCACCTGCACCACTGAAGCAGAAGAAGAAGAAGTCAAAAGCTTCCAAGCCCTCTGCCGCACCAAAAGCTTCCACTGTGAAGCCATTGAAGAATGCACCTCCTGAAGCCAGTGTGGAGTCTGAAGACTTGTCTCGTGTCTCTAAGAAGACAAAGAAGACCAGGAAGCCCAAGAAGATTTCCAGGCATGACTTGACTCCTGCCGCCATTATGCGCAATGAAGAAGACACCATTGACCTGTCTAGTGATGAAGACCTAGGAGATGAGGCTCAGGAGATGCTGATCAAGAGCAAGCAAGAGGCTGAGATCTTCCAAGATCTGCCTCTCTTTGATGCTGACATACTGAACAACTTCATTGATGAATGGTTTGAGGACCAAAGCATCAACATTGATGATATGCAGCTGCCTGTGGACATCAGCGTCACATTTCACGGAGCCATTGCCAATGAACTTGCCTTGGCTCAAAGAATCCTCGAGCTGAAGAACAAAATAGACTATGAGAAGGCACATTTTAAGAAGAACATTGAAAAGCTCAGTTTTGCCGATGTGCAAATATTCAAGCAAATGATGAATGACCTCAAGGCTAAATTTAACAAGAAGCATGAAGAAGCCAAAGGCTCACGCGAACGCATGAAGTACTTCGCGCAGAAATGTGTCCATACGCAAAATGAAGCTGAGAAGAGAAAGGCTCATGGGTGTCCTGGCATCGACCCCAAGATGGCTGCCAAGAAAACCAAGAAGTCTGCTGAAGTCGAACCAAAATCTTCTAGGCAGGGACAACCAAGCATTGTCTTCCCTCCTAGCATGACTGGCTCGAAGCCAAAGGTACCCTCAGCAGCTTCTGAGCTAAAGAAGACAAGGTAGGCCGGAGCCGAAGCTAGAAAGAGGAAACACCAAGACTCCTCTGAGGCTGCTCCCTCCACGAAGAAATTGAAGACAAAGGCTTGAAAGTCTTCAAGAAAATAGCATGCTGCTGCTCCAGAGCCCCTCAACGTTGAACCCATCTCTGTCGCTCTTCCTGCCTCTACCAACCGCGAACGCCGCCTGGTGATTCATGAGCCTGCTTCCACAGAGGCTCCAGAAAGTGAAGAGATTCCAGCTGTTGACCCCAGCGTAGCTGAAGACATTGGTCATGAAGACAATGCTCATGATGATGAAGTCCTTCCTCAGCACAAGCCCCAACCGGTATCATCGCCTGCTCTAACAAGCAATGAACTCATTAGCACTGGTCGTCCCTTGACGCAAGTTGCTCAAGATGATTCGTGGGTAGAGCAACAACAACACGACACCCCCATGCAAGACGTGACCCCACGTACTCCACCAGCTCAAGTCACCACTCCAGTGCTTGATGATGATGACAACTACATGGACCAAACCACTCCCTCTCCAAAGGCGTCACCAGCATTTCGCAGGCTTCGCAAAGGCCTCAGGCCTAAGGTCTCCATGTCTAGCATTCTAGAAGAGGATGTGCAACACACAAGCTCAGTAGGACGTCAAGTGTTCCCTGAAGCCATCCCTTCCGTGTCTGCTTCTGAGTCTGAAGCTAAAGCTGCTGAAGACATTCCGGCCGCATCAGCCGAAGAAGAATAAGAGAAAGAAGAAGAAAGAGAAGCCACACCCCCTGCCAGTGATCCAGTACAACCCGATCACACTGAGATCGTGCCCGACCATCTAGTTGTTGATGTCATGGAGGTTGAAAACAATGAGGCTACCACCACCAACACTACTGAAGCCAATGACACTGTCATGCCTGAAGACAATGTGGAGCCCGAAGCCAATGCTGCAACTGACACCGTTTGCAGTCAATCACTTCAGATGATGTTGTTCCTCCCCCAAGGCCTCATACCATGGAACATGCATTCAATCGTAGTGGTGAGCTTGTCATAGTCATATGGCCTATCATAGTTCCTCCCACCGCTCCTGGCCCTCAATATGATTATCACGTGGAGCAGAGGCCTCAGGTTTAGAAGCCAAAGCCAAGATTGCCAAGGCTTCCAAGCGATGCAACAACTCAGGGCTCGTTCAGTGTGTTCAGTTTCAGAGAGCACAACACTTTCTTTGACAGCGCCAAGAACCCATACTCAAAGCCCAAGATATCCTCTGACAGGTTTTGGAGCCATCAGCAGCGAAGCTATTACTCCTGCATCTTATAAAATCAGGACCGGATTTTTCCGCATAAGCGTCTGGATTGTGTTGCTATGGATGGGCTGCCATGCCTAGAGGAGGCCATGTATTGCTTCAGAGATGTTGGGCTACTGCCTTTTGTGACAGATAAGGAGCACTGGAATGAAGAGCTTCTGCTACAGTTTTATGCTACATTGCACATTCGAGGCTACAATAGGGATCCAAGACTTGGATCCTTGAGTGGATGGCAGGCGACATTCAACACGAAGCCAAAGCTCAGGACATCATTGAGCTTACTTCCCTGCCAACCTCTAAGTGAGTTGTACGAACCTGGTTGTTAGCTTCATCATAACGAACTACAAAGCATCTTCTAGATGCCAGAGCCCAACATGAGCCAGATGTTGAGTATGATGAAGCCATTGCCCCATGACGCCGAATATCCCAAGGTATTCTTTGTTCAGGACCTTGAGTACTTGCCACACACAGTCTATCACATTATGAGGCGTACTCTCTGGCCTATCAAAGGCAATTCCTCTGAAGCTAAACTTGAAGGCACCATGCAGACATTGGTTTTCTATATCATCAATGGTATCAGATTCAACACTCAGGATTTCTTCACCAGACATCTTGCAGCCTCTGGGATTGATCTTTTTGGACTGAAATTCTATGCTCCATGGGTGATGCGTTTGATCAAGCTTCATTCAACCATCAACTATCAACCTTCAGCGCGCAACCACGGTGTATTTCTGCATGATGTTGATATGTCTATTGAAGCCATCTACCCCGAGCCAGCAAAGAAGCCACTCCACCTTCAGAATGTAGAATTCCAAAGCTTCACGCACCGTATTGAAGGGATTCATGTGCCAAACTATGCAACTCATGCTTATCCTCTAGCTGGCAACTTGCATATGCCACACCATGCCCACACTGAAGCAACTGCTAGCACCATTGCTCAAAGGCCTCAGAAGTGTCCTCGTGTCCTCAACGACTGTGAGCTTCTGGTGTCTTTACATCAAAAGCAGGATAAGCATCATGACTGGCTGAAGCGTCAAATGCAGAGTCTCTTGGTGGATGTTAATCGCATTCGCAACTTGGCCACCAAGAACTCATTCATTGCGCATGAAGCCCGTCGGTGGTCCTGGAAGAGCCTCACATTGCTTTGCTCTGAAGATGATCTTTGCGAAGATGGCTTCACCGAGAGCTTCAAGTTTGACTCCAGACCTCCACAATCTGCAAGTTGGCGTCGCACACCTTCAATTGAATATTCTGAACATTCGTCTTCGGCTGCAACTGTTGTTGCGAGAGTCATCGATGAAGAAGATGACGCCACTTCACCAACACTGGCTGCACTGCACCACGATTCTGCTTCAGGCCCGTCTGCACCACCCAACTCCAACGTCGACCTTGCTCCAACATCGTCTCCTACTGGGAACGAGTAGATACTCTATGTCTTCAAACCTTTTTGGTCCTTACTGACAAAAGGGGGAGAAGCATATGAGGTTGATATGTTGGGGAACATAGTAGTTTAAAAAAATTTCCTACGCACACGCAAGATCATGGTGATGCATAGCAACGAGAGGGGAGAGTGTTGTCTACATACCCTCGTAGACCGTAAGCGGAAGCGTTTTATCAACGCAGTTGATGTAGTCGTACGTCTTCACGATCCGACCGATCCAATTACCGAACGCACGGCACCTCCGAGTTCAGCACACGTTCAGCTCGATGACGTCCCACAAACTCACAATTCAGCAGAGTGTCGAGGGAGAGTTTTGTTAGCACGATGGCGTGATGACGATGATGATGAAGCTACCGGCGTAGGGCTTCGCCTAAGCACTGCAACGATATGACCGATGTGGATTATGGTGGAGGGGGGCACCGCACACGGCTAAGAGATCAATGATCAACTTGTGTGTCTATGGGGTGCCCCCTGGCCACGTATATAAAGGAGTGGAGGAGGGGGAGAGGCCGGCCCTCCTAGGCGTGCCCCAAGGGGAGTCCTACTCCCACCGGGAGTAGGATTTCCCCCTTTCAATGTAGTAGGAGTAGGAGAGAAGGAAAGGGAAAAGAGACGAGAAGGAAGGAGGGGGTGCCGCCCCTCCCCCTAGTCCAATTCGGACTAGGCCTTGTGGGGGCGCACAGCCTCCCCTCTCTCTTTCCCCTAAAGACCAATAAGGCCCATGTACTCCCCGACGAATTCCCGTAACTCTCCGGTACTCCGAAAAATACCCGAATCACTCGGAACCTTTCCGATGTCCGAATATAGTCGTCCAATATATCGATCTTTACGTCTCGATCATTTCGAGACTCCTCGTCATGTCCCCGATCTCATCCGAGACTCCGAACTACCTTCAGTACATCAAAACACATAAACTCATAATACCGATCGTCACCGAACGTTAAGCGTGCGGATCCTACGGGTTCGAGAAATATGTAGACATGACCGAGACATGTCTCCAGTCAATAACCAATAGTGGAACCTAGATGCTCATATTCGCTCCCACATATTCTACGAAGATCTTTATCGGTCAAACCGCATAATAACATACGTTGTTCCCTTTGTCATCGGTATGTTACTTGCCCGAGATTCGATCGTCGGTATCTCAATACCTAGTTCAATCTCGTTACCAGCAAGCCTCTTTACTCGTTCCGTAATGCATCATCCCGCAACTAACTCATTAGTTACATTGCTTGCAAGGCTTATAGTGATGTGCATTACTGAGAGGGCCCAGAGATACCTCTCCGATACTCGGAGTGACAAATCCTAATCTTGATCTATGCCAAGCCAACAAACACCTTTGGAGACACCTGTAGAGCTTCTTTATAATCATCCAATTACGTTGTGACGTTTGATAGCACACAAGGTGTTCTTCCGGTATTCGGGAGTTGCATAATCTCATAGTCATAGGAACATGTATAAGTCATGAAGAAAGCAATAGCAACATACTAAACGATCAAGTGCTAAGCTAATGGAATGGGTCAAGTCAGTCACATCATTATCTAATGATGTGATCCCGTTAATCAAATGACAACTCATGTCTATGGCTAGGAAACTTAACCATCTTTGATTCAACGAGCTAGTCAAGTAGAGGCATACTAGTGACACTCATTTGTCTATGTATTCACACATGTACTAAGTTTCCGGTTAATACAATTCTAGCATGAATAATAAACATTTATCATGATATATGGAAATGTAAATAACAACCTTATTATTGCCTCTAGGGCATATTTCCTTCAGTCTCCCACTTGCACTAGAGTCAATAATCTAGTTCACATCGCCATGTGATTTAACACCAATAGTTCACATCGTCATGTGCTTTAACACTCTATAGTTCACATTTCCATGTGACCAATACACAAAGGGTTCACTAGAGTCAATAATTTAGTTCACATTGCTATGTGATTAACACCCAAGAACATTAAGGTGTGATCATGTTTTGCTTGTGAGATAAGTTTTAGTATACGGGTCTGCCACATTCAGATCCGTATGTATTTAGCAAATTTCTATGTATACAATGCTCTGCATGGAGCTACTCTAGCTATTTTCTCCCACTTTCAATATGTATCTAGATCGAGACTTAGAGTCATCCAGATGGTGTCAAAGCTTGCATCGACGTAACTCTTTACGACGAACTCTTTATCACCTCCATAATCGAGAAACATATACTTATTACACTAAGGATAATTTTGACCACTGTCCAGTGATCCACTCCTCGATCACTATTGTACCCTCTTGCCAAACTCATGGTGAGGTACACAATAGGTCTGGTATACATCATTGCATACTTTATATAAACTTTGGCTGAGGCATAGGGAATGACTTTTATTCTCTCTCTATCTTCTGCCGTAAATGGTCGGGTTTTGAGTCTTACTCAATTTCATACCTTACAACTCAGGCAAGAACTCCTGCTTTGACTGATCCATTTTGAACTCCTTCAAAATCTTATCAAGGTATGTACTCACTGAAAAATCTTACCAAGCGCCTTGATCTATCACTATAGATTTTGATACTCAATATGTAAGCAGCTTTACCGAGGTCTTTCTTTGAAAAACTCCTTTCAAACACTCCTTTATGCTTTCCAGAAAATTCTACATTATTTCCGATCAACAATATGTCATTCACATATACTTATCAGAAAAGCTATAGCGGTCCCACTCACTTTCTTGTAAATACGGGCTTCACCGCAAGTCTGTATAAAACTATATGCTTTGATCAACTCATCAAAGCGTATATTCCAACTCCGAGATGCTTGCACCAGTCCATAGATGGATCGCTGGAGCTTGCACATTTTGTTAGCACCTTTAGGATCGACAAAACCTTCTGGTTGCATCATATACAACTCTTCTTTAAGAAATCCATTAAGGAATGTAGTTTTGACATCCATTTGCCAGATTTCATAAAATGTGGCAATTTGCTAACATGATTCAGACAGACTTAAGCATCGCTACGAGTGAGAAAATCTCATCATAGTCAACACCTTGAACTTTGTTAAAAACCTTTATAGACAAGTCTAGCTTTGTAGATAGTAACACTACTATCAGCGTCCGTCTTCCTCTTGAAGATCCATTTATTTTGTATGGCTTGCCGATCATTGGGCAAGTCAACCAAAGTCCACACTTTGTTCTCATACATGGATCCCAACTCAGATTTCATGGCCTCAAGCCATTTAGCGGAATCTGGGCTCATCATTGCTTCCTCATAGTTCGTAGGTTCGTCATGGTCAAGTAACATGACCTCCAGAACAGGATTACTGCATTCACTGCAGTGCGGATCTCACTCTGGTTGACCTACGAGGTTCGGCAAGAACTTGATCTGAAGTTACATGATCATCATCATTAGCTTCCTCACTCATTGGTGTAGGAGTCACAGAACAGATTTCTCGTGATGAACTACTTTCCAATAAGGGAGCAGGTACAGTTACCTCATCAAGTTCTACTTTCCTCCTACTCACTTCTTTCGAGAGAAACTCCTTCTCTAGAAAGGATCCATTCTTAGCAAGGAATGTCTTTCCTTCAGATCTGTGATAGAAGGTGTACCCAACAGTCTCCTTTGGGTATCCTATGAAGACACATTTCTCCGATTTGAGTTTGAGCTTATCAAGATGAAACTTTTTCACATAAGCATCGCAACCCCAAACTTTAAGAAACGACAACTTTGGTTTCTTGCCAAACCACAGTTCATATGGTGTCATCTCAAACGGAATTAGATGGTGCCCTATTTAATGTGAATGCAGCTGTCTCTAATGCATAACCCCAAAACGATAGTGGTAAATCGGTAAGAGACATCATAGATTGCACCATATCTAATAAAGTACGGTTACGATGTTCGGACATACCATTACGCTGTGGTGTTCCGGGTGGCGTGAGTTGCGAAACTATTCCACATTGTTTCAAATGAAGACCAAACTCGTAACTCAAATATTCTCCTCCACGATCGCATCAGAAACTTTTTATTTCTTGTTACGATGATTTTCCACTTCACTCTGAAACTATTTGAACTTTTCAAATGTTTCAGATTTATGTTTCATCAAGTAGATATACCCATATCTGCTCAAATCATCTGTGAAGGTCAGAAAATAACGATACCCGTCGTGAGCCTCAACACTCATCGGACTGCATACATCAGTATGTATTATTTCCAACAAGTATGTTGCTCGCTCCATTGTTCTGGAGAACGGAGTATTAGTCATCTTGCCCATGAGGCATGGTTCGCAAGCATCAATTGATTCATAATCAAGTGATTCCAAAAGCCCATCAGCATGGATTTTCTTCACGCGCTTTACAGCAATATGACCTAAACGGTAGTGCCACAAATAAGTTGCACTATCATTATTAATTTGCATCTTTAGGCTTTAATATTATGAATATGTGTATCACTACGATCGAGATTCAATAAACCATTCATCTTGGGTGTATGACCATTGAAGGTTTTATTCATGTAAACAGAACAACAATTATTCTCTGACTTTAAATGAATAATCGTATTGCAATAAACATGATCAAATCATATTCATTCTTAACGCAAACACCAAATAACATTTATTTAGGTTAAACACTAATCCCAAAAGTATAGGGAGTGTGCGATGATGATCATATCAATCTTGGAACCACTTCCAACACACATCATCACTTCATCCTTAACTAGTTTCTGTTCATTCCGCAACTCCCGTTTCGAGTTGCTACTCTTAGCAACTGATCCAGTATCAAATGCCGAGGGGTTGCTATAAACACAAGTAAAGTACACATCAATAACATGTATATCCAATATACCTTTGTTCACTTTGCCATCCTTCTTATCCGCCAAGTATCTAGGGCAGTTCCACTTCTAGTGACCATTTCCTTTGCAGTAGAAGCACTCCGTTTCAGGCTTGGGTCTAGCTTTGGGCTTCTTCACGGGAGCATCAACTTGCTTGTCGTTCTTTTTGAAGTTCCCCTTCTTCCCTTTGCCCTTTTCTTGAAACTAGTGGTCTTGTCAACCATCAACGCTTGATGCTTTTCTTGATTTCTACCTTCACGATTTCAAAGATCACGAAGAGCTTGGGAATCGCCTGCTAACCCTTGCATATTATAGTTCATCACGAAGTTCTAGTAACTTGGTGATAGTGACTAGAGAACTCTGTTAATCACTATCTTATATGGAAGCTTAACTCCCACTTGATTCAAGTGATTGTAGTACTTAGAATAGCACATGCTCACTGGTTGAGCTATTCTCCTCCATCTTGTAGGCAAAGTAATGTCAGAGGTCTCATACCTCTCGACACGGGCATGAGTATGAAATACCAATTTCAACTCTTGGAACATCTTATATGCCCTATGGCATTCAATTTTTTTTGAAGTCTCGGTTCTAAGCCGCAAAGCATGGCGCACTAAACTATCAAGTAGTCATCATACCGAGCTTTTGTCAAAACGTTCATAGCGTCTGCATCTGCTCCTGCAATAGTTCTGTCACCTAGCGGTGCATCAAGGACATAATACTTCTATGCAGCAATGAGGATAATCCTCAGATCACGGAGCTAGTCCTCATCTTTGCTACTAACATCTTTCAACTTATTTTTCTCTAGCAACATATCAAAAAAAATAGGGGAGCTAAACGCAAGCTATTGATCTACAACATAGATATGCTAATACTACCAGGACTAAGTACATGATAAATTAAAGTTCAGTCAATCAAATTACTTATGAACTCCCACTTAGATAGACATCCCTCTAATCATCTAAGTGATCACGTGATCCATATCAACTAAACCATGTCCGATCATCACGTGATATGGAGTAGTTTTCAATGGTGAACATCACTATATTGATCATATCTAGTATATGATTCACACTCGACCTTTCGGTCTTAGTGTTCTGAGGCCATATTTGCATATGCTAGGCTCGTCAAGTTTAACCCGAGTATTCTGCGTGTGCAAAACTGGCTTGCACCCGTTGTATATGAACGTAGAGCTTATTGTCGTGGTTCTAAGTCTGACAGTAGAATGGGGGGTAGATATGGAGAGGCAAGATCCTAGCTATGGAGTAGTTGTGTACGCAAGGGATTTACGAGTTCAGGCCCTTCTCGGAGGAAGTAATAGCCCCACGCCCTGGAGCCCGAGGCGGTCGACCGGATTATATGCGTATACATAGGGTGCGAACCCTTCTACCGTGTGGAGGGGTGGCTTATATAGAGTGCGCCAGACCCCAGCCAGCCCACATAGTAGAGGGTTTAAGGTGCGTTAAAGCTAGGCGCATCGTAACGCCTTACATAAAGTGTCATTAAGGTCATAAAGACTATTTAACTACATACCGCTTTGGACACCGAGTGGCTCTTGGACTCTTGGTGGTCGAGTGGGTCTTCATAGTCGAAAGTGTCTTTGGATCTGTTGAGTGGAAGCCTACCAGTCGATCGGAAGGCTGCTTCTCTTGTGAATGTCCTTGTGGAGGGTACCTTTGGGCAGGTCTATGACCCTACCCTGTGTACATGACTTCATCATTAGCCCCCGAATGGATCGAGGTTTGAGTGAGGAAGGAGTTGATAATCTTTCCGACCTGTTCTTCGTGTTGTGAGTGCGTATTACTTTGGATCAACGACCGTTTAGTGATGGCATCAACTTCTCTTTCAGTCGCCTTGATCCATTCTTCACGTTTGTCGAGTGAACTTTGTGAACCTGAGGATTTCTGAGCGACGGATCTGAGGAAATCTGTTATCTGACGAGTTGCTCTGCGGTTAGCGGATTTTGCGGGATCCGAATTTTGGGGAGCGCGCGAAGCGGAGAAAACCATGGCACTCGGATGGGATAAGACGATGATGCCTCGATCCTCGCGCCGCCTTTTTCGCCACGTATCGTATGCGCGCCGCTTATGGGATTGTGACGGGATTGCTCGGGCCTACCGTCAGCCACTCGAAGCGACCCCATATAAAGCGTTGGACCGGCATTTTGAACAAGGCGCCCTCGGACTTCTCCTCTCCGCCTCCAAAACTTTCTCGCCATGCTCTCCGCTTGTCCAGCTACCAAGCTCGGTACTTTTCTCGCCGGGGACCATGGTGAAGGACAAACCGCCGCCTCGAACGGGTGAAGAAGACGGCGGCGAAGGCCAAGGGGAGAGCGCCTACCGGGCGGTTCCTCTTGCGGTCCAAGCTGCCGCAGGCTGGGTCCAAGGAGATCGGATCCGGTCGACCATCATAGAGAAAGATCTCACCGATCCGCCAACGGCGACTGATCCCCATGGGTCGGCGAGGCTTCCGGCACGGAGTGGCAACCGCAGCCTGAAGAGGGTGAGTGCGTCCTCCTGGCCACCCACGTAGATAGGGGGTTTTCTCGCCGCCAAATCCTTTTTCCGGGGTTTTGAACTTTTTGGAGCGCAACTCCACCATTTCACCCCAAACTCCATTGTGTATCTTGTTGCTTGCTTTTGCTCATGAGAATTTCTTGGGTTGTCGATCGCATTGGGGTCTTTTCAAGCACATATTCACCGCCGCTCTCGGGACGGTGAAGAAAACGAGCCCGAATGACGAGAGGACCCAAGTAATCCAAATGTGTGGGGACTCGTGGTCCGGATGAGGGGAAAAGCGCCTTTCCAGCTATGACTCTCCCCGACTCGGTTAGAGGGTGGCGATCGACCTGGTTTATCGCCAAGACCAGACGACGCCGGGCAATGACCGGGCTCCCTCCTTTCTCCATGAGTCGAGTGAACAGGCCATCTTCCCTGAAGGTGTTACCAGAGGAGAAGGCCCAAGTAAAGCTGCTGATGGAGCGTGTAGTCCAACTTATTCGCGATGGGGTGACCGGCATGGATCTCCTGGAGGTTTTTCTCCTACGGCGTATTCAGCCACTCCAATACCGAGGTCATCCGATGTGGATGTACTCTGGTACGGATGATACCACTCGGGTCCATCCGGAGGAGGCTGATGACGCCATACTGGAGAAGTGGATGACTGCCATCACAGGAAATAAAGACAACCCTCGCGGATCTAGGAGGATTCCACCACTCGACCAGAGTTACCAACCAGACAAGGTATCGCCGCTTATCTCCGGATCGTGATTCTGCCGCATTCATTCTGTTTTGATGTCAATTTCACGATCGACTTTCACCTTGTTTTGTTGTCTTCTAGGTCACCACCGAGATGTACTCGATGCCCAACGGGCGCAGGGAAACAGCCAAGAAGAAGAAGGAAGTGGAGGTGAGAGTCTGGAGGAATGGGAGTCCAACGGCGAGGAGGATGAGGAGGATGATGGCTCAGATGATGAGGAGGAGGAGGAAGAAGAGGAGGAAGACGTCGACCCTCCTTGCTCGGAGGGGAGGTCCAAGTTGACGCACGACCCGGCGGCCGGGCGGTAAAGCTGTTGTGCCCACCGGTCGGTCGGCCGACGACCTAGGACAACTTATCCAGCTACCGACCGAGAAGCCGCCAAGCAACCTCGAGCAACGTCGTCAAAGCCGGGCGAAGGCCCCGCCTAAGATGCGAATGGTCATCCCCACGATCTCCGGGTAACCAATGTAACCTTGTATTTCCTTTTTCAACATGAGTGAACTTTTGGTCGACTTGATGACTGATTGGCCGACTCTTGAAATTCATACCGCCACCTCCGAGACTTCAGCCAAGCACGATGATCGTGAAATGGAGGATGCGGCCACTTCCAATCTTGGTAAGATCTCCGAGGTTTCACTTTTAGCCGATCGAGCTTTTTAGTCGATTGGGCTTCCATGTTTACTTATTGATCTCTCTTGTAGTTCCGCCACGCCATTGATCTCCCCGATGATGACGAGGAAGCGCCATTGAGGAAGAGGAGGAACAAGAAAGTGCCTGCTGGCAAGGCTGCTCAAGTCGCGGCGCCTCCTAAGACGCTGATTTCCGAGGGAGGCAACCCCACTCGGACTTCTGTATCTTTTGCTGTACCGTTGACAAGTGCCCGAACCACTTCGTCGACTGCTGATCCACCATCTCTCTTTGCTACACACCATGTCGCGGAAGACCAAGTAAGTGCTGCTAAGGAGGCCATACGCCAGGCAGGGATCATGATGGAGCAGGTGAAAGCGGCTCGAGAGGCAAGTCAGCGCCTATGATGCCAGTTCAGCTCTCTAGAGCAATGTCCAAGTAAGTCACCGTCATTGCTTTGTTAGGATATACTATCCGAAATCGCTTTCTTCCGGAGATTTATATCTGTACACCCACCGGGTGTGTGTGTCGTTTGAACTTTTGTGGGGCACGCCGAGTGCACCCATCGGGTGTAGTCCCCGAGACTATGGTCGACTGCGTGCAGTCGGCTATAGTCTTTATGCTGTGATCTTCTTCACTCGACCTGGACGGACCAAGTCGAATGGAACTGTAAAACCGGTGGGGGCATGCTAAGTGCACCCACTGGGTGTAGTACCCGAGACTATGGTCGACTGCGTGCAGTTGACGATAGTCTAAAGAACTGTTTTTTTCTCTGCGGCTGACCGCTGACAATTAGCCATGTTTTTAGAATCATAACCTTTTTGCCTCTTTTGGTCGACTGATCGAACCAAATTGGTAAACCAGTGGGGGCACGCTAAGTGCACCCGCTGGGTGTAGTCCCCGAGACTACTTATTCGACCATAGTCTTAGAAATGCTACTATTTTTCCTTAGTCACTCGGAAGTGATCTGTCTTTGATGTATTTCGTTGGTTGACTCTTTGTAGAAATCTTGCGAGCTTGTGGCTCGCTATACCGAAAGTTAGAGAAAAGCAGATTCAGCTCAACCTCGATTTGAAGCTTGCTCGTGAGAATTTGCGAGAAGGCAAAGGATGAAGCAAAAGGTATGGCTGGTGAGAATTTTTGATGACCGCCTGCTTTTTTGCTCATTCTCAACTCTGTTCTCATTGTTGCTTTGCAGATAAACCGGAAGAGACTTTGAAGAAGAAGGACCTTGACCTTGCAGAGAAGTACGTATATGCGGCTTTGGAGAAAACAAAGTCATTGAAGAGAAGCTTGCCTCACCGACAAACTTGAAGATGAAAATGCCAAGTTGAAAGCCTCTCTTGACGCTGCTAACAAGGAAGTCACCGACTCAAGAACGACAAGAATGTTCTGTCGACAAGGTTGGCCACCAAGGGGAAACGAAACGACACGAGATTTATCTTGGAGGGTTCGCCAAGAAGTCGCTTCTCATGCTTGAAGGTAATCTCTTTTATCCAACTGTCTTGCTCTCACCGCTCATCACATGATCTTCATTTTGAGTCCGAGTTGTGTTTTCAGAATTCTGCCAAAACTTTGAAGAAGAAACCAAATGAGTGGAAACCAGCTTGGACCCCATCAACTCTCCTGTGAAGGACGAAGCTGCTATGAATGTGCTCCGACTGGAGTCTCGTGTTGCTAGCGTAGTGGATTATCTTGCTCGATTGAAAGTTGCAGTGTCGCGGATCGACTCGACTCTCTGGCGAGAACAGAATCTCCAGAATGATCTTGAATCCCTGATGACTCGACTGGATGATATTCCAAGTCGAGTGCAAGAATGGAAAAACTCATCTTCCAGGTGTGGTGCTGACGTTGCTCTATCCCTGGTTCGTGTCCACTGCAAAGAAGCGCAAGAGGACAAGCTGGTGTCTCTCAAGGTTGCCAATACCAGGAAGCACGACTTCAGATCTTTCATGGAGACTTTCATCGCCGCTTGCTACCCGTATTCTTGACGGAATCGACCTCGACCAGTTTGTTGCACCTTCCAGCCCTCACGGAGGAGTAAAAAACTTCTAAGTCCCACTTTAAATTTTCCTCGGAATGCCGAGTGGTTTCTGTAACCGATAAACTTTAAAAGGCTTAACGCCTGAGCGCCTTTGGATCCGTAGGACATTTATCCGAACTTGGTTTTTCCTTTAACATGCTTCGCTTGCATCCGAGAGAACTTTATTCCTCATTCGGAAGATATTCCGTTGAAATTCCAATCGACTTGTGCTTCATCTATCCTGCAGGTAGAGGTGAAACACAGATCGCGATCGACCTTGTCGCCCCACGGATCGGGACGAACCGCACGTTGTGCTTGTGGCGAAGCTCCGAAGGAGGAGGTCGCAGTCGACCTGCACCTCGTCGTCCTTGTGGATTGGGATGGACCGCACATTGTACTTGTGGCGAAGCTCCGAAGGAGGAGGTAGAAGTCGACCTGCACCTCGTCGTCCTTGCGGATTGGGATGGATTCCTTACTTAGGCGAGCACTGAGCTGCAGCTAAGCCTTCGAGTGGAAGGTTTGCTCTCCACTCGGTAGGATTTTTATTACTTAGGCGAGCACTGGACTGCAGCTAAGCCCCCAAGTGGGAGGTTTGCTCTCCACTCGGTAGGATTTTTATTACTTTGGCGAGCACTGGGTTGCAGCTAAGCCTCCGAGTGGGAGGTTTTCTCTCCACTCGGTAGGATTTTTATTACTTAGGCGAGCACTGGGCTGCAGCTAAGCCTCCGAGTGGGAGGTTTGCTCTCCACTCGGTAGGATTTTTATTACTTAGGCGAGCACTGGGCTGCAACTAAGCCCCCGAGTGGGAGGTTTGCTCTCCACTCGGAAGTATTTCTATTACTTAGGCGAGCCCTGGGCTGCAGCTAAGCCTCCGAGTGGGAGGTTTGCTCTCCACTCGGTAGGATTTTTATCACTTTGGATGTTTTAAGGCTAATCCTGGCTGTTATAAGCCCCCGAGTGGGAGGGGCTCACCACTCGGCAGGGTTTGAATACTTAGGCGAGTACCTGGACTGCAGCTAAGCCTCCGAGTGGGAGGTTGGCTCGCCACTCGGTAGGATTTTGGATACTTAGGCGAGTACTTGGACTGCAGCTAAGCCTCCGAGTGGGAGGCTGGCTCGCCACTCGGTAGGATTTTGGATACTTAGGCGAGTACTTGGACTGCAGCTAAGCCTCCGAGTGGGAGGCTGGCTCGCCACTCGGTAGGATTTTGGATACTTAGGCGAGTACTTGGACTGCAGCTAAGCCTCCGAGTGAGAGGCTGGCTCGCCACTCGGTAGGATTTTGGATACTTAGGCAAAGCGGATTCGCAGCTAAGCCCCCGAGTGAGAGACTGGCTCGCACTCGGAAAGGATTTTTTTACAAACTTAGGCGAATCGGATTCGCGACTAAGCCACCCACTGGGGGAAATTTCAACAAAAAGCAATAACAATTACTGGGAAAATTATAACATTCTTGTCTTGGATAAACAAACTTCACAAGCACTTTTTACATCTCAACCGAGTGAGTTTTTAAGTGTAAAAGGGGCGGAGCAGCTCCGCGTTCCAAGCTCGAGGCTCGCCGATCCGGCGATCAACGTTGTAGAGATGATATGCTCCGTTGTGGAGGACTCTTGTGACGATGAAGGACCTTCCCAAGTGGGAGCAAGCTTGTGTGGTTTCTGTTGATCCACTCGGAGGACCAAATCTCCCTCTTGGAAGGCTTGACTCTTCACATTTCTGGCATGGAATCGACGCAAGTCTTGCTGATAGATAGTCAAGCGGATAAAGGCCATCTCTCTCTCCTCTTCCAAGAGGTCGACTGCATCTTGCCGGGCTTGTTCCACTTCTTCTTCAGAGTATAGCTCGACTCGAGGCGCATTGTGAAGCAGGTCACTCGGCAGAATCGCTTCAGCTCCATAGACTAGGAAGAATGGAGTTCTCCCGCCGACCGATTAGGAGTGGTCCTCAATCCCCAGAGAACTGATGGAAGTTCGTCGACCCAAGCTCTGCTGCGTGTTTGAGATCACGCATCAGCCGAGGTTTTAGCCCTTTGAGAATGAGGCCGTTTGCACGCTCGCTTGTCCATTCGACCGAGGATGAGCCATCGAAGCATAGTTAATTCGCTGCGTGCCCTGAGAGGCGCAGAAGGCTTTGAACTTGTCATTATCGAAGTTTGACCCATTGTCGGTGATGATGCTATGCGGAACTCCATATCTGAATATCAAATCTCTGATGAAACTGATAGCAGTGCATGCATCAAGGTTCTTGATGGGCTTGGCTTCGATCCACTTGGTGAACTTGTCGACTGCTACTAGCAAATGGGTGAAACCGCTTCTGCCAGTTCTCAACGGTCCAATCATGTCCAATCCCCAAACAGCGAAGGGCCAAACGAGTGGAATGGTCTTCAAGGCTAAGGCTGGCTTGTGCGACATGTTGGAATAGAACTGACATCCTTCACACTTGTCGACTATTTCTTTTGCCATTTCGTTTGCTTTTGGCCAGTAAAATCCCGCTCGGTATGCTTTAGCCACAATGGTCCGAGAGTACACATGATGGCCACAGGTCCCCGAGTGGATATCCTCAAGAATTATCTGACCTTCTTCTGGCGTGATACACTTCGGCCGACTCGATCGCGCTTTCTGCATACAATTGTCCCTTGATCATCAGAAAGGCCTTGGATCGACGGACGATCCGTCGAGCCTCTTCTTCATTCTCTCGAGAGCTCTTTCCTTAGGATATATGCGATGTACGACATCGTCAGCTTGGGAGTGATGACCACAACTTCGATAATCAGGTCGACCACGGCCGGGACCTCAACTTCACCGGATCATTGGCACTCTTTGGCTGCGGGCTTCTTCCATGAAAGGATCCTCTCGCACCGATGGAACATGAATGTGTTCCAAAAATACATCACCGGGAATGGCTTCCTCTTGGACCCTATCTTCGCCAAATCATCCGCAGCCTTGATTTTTCACGGGCGATATGATGAAGCTCTAACCCCTCGAATTTCTTCTCCGGCTTTCTCACCGACATTACAATAACCTGTCATAGCTGGGCTTCCGACATCCCTCCTTCATCACTTTATTAACACCCAGAACCGAGTCGCCAAAGACCAAAAGGCGATGGACGCCGAGTGAAATGCCCATGAGCAACCCATACAGAGTGCTTCATATTCGCTTCGTTGTTGGAAGAATCAAAGTGAATCTGGAGAACATACTTGAGCCTATCTCCTCGGGGAAACCAATACAACCCCTCGCACTGTAACCATTCAAAGCATCTTGGAACCATCGAAAACATAGTCCAATGTTCCGAGTGAACTTGGGTCGGAAGTTGCTGTTCACCCATTCGGCGAGGAAATCTGCTATTGCTTGGGACTTGATGGCTTTCTTTGCCTCGAATTTGATATCAAGGGGAAGGAGTTCAATCGCCCATTTTGCCACTCGACCAGTTGCATCTCTGTTATGGAGAATTTCCGACAAAGGGGCGTCGCTAACGACTGTAATGGAATGATCATAGAAATAATGAGCAACCTTCTTCATGGTCATATAGATCCCATAAACAAGCTTCTGATAGTGAGGGTATCTTTGCTTTGATGGGGCCGAGTTCGAAAGATAATAAACCGGGCGCTGAACTTTGAAGGTTTTTCCTTCTTCTTCCCGCCGACCGTAAGTACACGGTAGTGACGACTTGTCCAAAGGGCTGCAATGTAAAGCAAAAGGCTCCTTGCTGATTGGAGCAGCAAGCACCGGTTGGTGGAGAGCAGAGCTTTGAGCTCTGCAAACGCTGCATCAGCTTCTAGAGTCCACTCGAACTTGTCTGACTTCTTCATCAGTCCGTAAAGAGGCAATGCCTTTTCACCGAGGCGAGAGATGAATCGACTTAAAGTGGCCAAGCATCCAGTAAGTTTCTGGACATCGTGCACACACACAGGGTGTTTCATTCGGAGTATGGTGCCAACCTTTTCTGGGTTAGCATCGATTCCTCGCTCGGAAACGAGAAAACCGAGTAACTTTCCACCAGGAACTCCAAATGTACACTTTGATGGATTAAGCTTGATATCATACCTCCTAAGATTGGCAAATGTTTCAGCAAGGTCAGTCAACAGGTCGGAACCCTTTCGTGACTTGACCACTATATCATCCATGCATGCTTCCACATTCCGACTGATTTGAGTGAGCAAACACTTCTGAATCATCCTCATGAATGTGGCTCCGGCATTCTTGAGACCGAATGGCATGGTGACATAAATGAAGCTCCCGAATTGTGTGTTGAACGCTGTTTTAATATCATCGGGTCCATACAATGGATCTGATGGTACCCGGAATAGGCGTCTAAAAAGACAACCTCTCGTGATCCAGCAGTTGAGTCGACTATTTGGTCGATGCGAGGAAGAGGAAAATGATCTTTCGGGCAGGCCCGATTGATATGCTTGAAATCGATGCACATGCGCAATGACTTGTCCTTCTTGGGGACCATGACAACGTTGGCGAGCCACTCGAGTGGTAGATCTCTCGGATGAACTTCGCTGCTAAGAGCCGAGCCACCTCCTCGCCAATGGCCTTTCTCTTCCGGACAACGGACCGCCAAGATACTCTTTAACTGGTTTGAATTTTGGGTCGACTTCAGAGGCGATGCTCAGCCAGCCCCTGAACACCGGCATGTCGCCAGGCTTCCATGCAAAGATGTCCCAGTTCTCACGGAGGAACCGGATGAGCGCTTCTTCCTATTTTGAGTCGAGTGTTGTTGAGATGTTGGTCAAGCAGCATCGGGATCGGTCGGGTGAATGTGAACCTGTTTGCCTCGCCAATGATCGAATGTCGACTCAGAGCGTGCTTCTTAGCTCGCAACAAATCACTCGGATCCGCAGTTTTCTAATACTCTTGTAGCTCTACCACTGCCAACTGGGCATCGGCAATCTTAGAGCCTTTCTAGAAGCACTCTTCTGCCTTCTTCCGATTGCCCGTGATGTTGATCACGCCTTGGGACCAGGTGCATCTTCGCTTTAAGATACACGTAACATGGTCGGGCCATGAAACGTGCATAGGCTGGTCTCCCCAGAATAGCGTGATAAGCGCTCTGGAACTCCACAACCTCAAAGGTCAACTTTTCTTTCCGAAAATGCTTTGAATCACCAAAAACTACATCAAGAGCAATTTGGCCGAGTGACTCAGCCTTCTTTCCAGGAATGATTCCTAGGAAGCTCAAGTTACTGGTAATCGAGTCCGGACATCTAATGCCCATCCCTTTAAATGTCTCCGTGTATAATATATTCAAACCACTACCACCATCCATCAGGACTTTGGTTAGTCGAGTGCCTTCGACAACTGGGTCGACCACCAATGCTTGCCTCCGAGGGGTGGCAATGTGCGTCGGGTGATCAGACTGGCCGAATGTGATGGCGGTCTGGGACCATTTCAGATAATTGGGAGTCACCGGAGCAACCAAGTTTACTTCCCGATTGATAACCTTCAATTGACTTTTGCTTTCGACGCCAGCAAAAATCATCGTGGTGGAATTGACCGGGATATCCACCATCATCATCATCTATATCCTCAACTTTGTCTGCCTCCTTATCCTTATCCTTGGGCAGTTTCCTTGGAACCGCTGAATCAAGAGCCGACAATCGCCGAAAGTGGTATGTTTTGGGTAAATGAGTTTACCCTCTTCATCTTTCTTTGTATGAATATGACATGGTAAATCCAACACGCCGCTCCCATCCTGGTCTTTCACCTTCTTAGGGTTCCAAGGACCCTTGGGTTTCCCCTTGAACTTTCACAGGGTCACCGCCAAGGCCTCTCCGGAGCCACTGGCTCGGCTTTATGCTTCGCTTCCGGATCGAATTTCCTCCGCCGGTCTCATTGGCGGCGATTTATATTTACCACTCCAGAGTCGATCCTTTTCTTCACCATTTGCATATTTGGTGGCAATCTCCATCATCCGACTCTGTGGTCATATCTCCATTCGACCAAATTTCAAACTCGCCTTCGTTTCTTGACACCTTCCTTGAAGGCACAGATTGCCTGGTGATCAGATACATTCTCGGCTGTGTGGTGCAAAGTGATCCACCTTTGGATATAATCTCTCAAGGTTTCACTCGACTTTTGCATGCACGACTGCAACTCTGTCAAACCTGCTGGTCGTTTGCAAGTTCCTTCAAATGTCCTGACAAACACTCAGGCAAGATCTTCCCAAGTGTAAATACTGTTGGGTGCTAACTGATTCAACCACGCCCTGGCTGAACCCTCCAACATGATAGGTAAATGTTTCATGGCTACCTCATTGTTGCCACCGCCGATCTGAATCGCCACTCGATAATCTTCAAGCTAAGTGTCAGGCTTGGATTCTCCAGTGAACTTGCTGACTCAGCCGCCAACCCGAAGTTGGGAGGAATCACCGCGCCTCGATGGCTCTGCTGAAACACTCTGGTCCCGAGACAAGAACTCTACTACTTGAAGGAACATCTCTATCAAGGCCGACTCGGTGAGCTCTGTTCTGCCGACCAAACCTTGAACGATAATGGATCTCGCATCAAAGCTCGGTTCCTCGGGTCGACCGAACTCTTCACCCAAAGACTGCTTTTGGCGTCTCGTTGCCTGCTGCCGAGGAGCGTATGATCCACCCCTTGGGGAGGAGGGCACTCGACATCGATCGTTGCGATCGAATCGGTGCTCATACCGCCATGACCCTTGTATTGATCATCACACCGCCCCCACGTTCCTCACACCTCCGGGCGATCTTGGACTGTGGGCCGATCGAATGAATTCAGCGACGGATCGGCCGTGAACCCTGTTCCGCGATCGGGATACAACCGAAGTTTGATCTCCGCCGCCAAGCAAATCCCTGATTTGTTGCAAACCTCTACCTGCCTTCGATCGAAGGCTGGATTGATTCTCGCTATACGGGCGGCATTGTTAAATTCTGAATCGGAGTTTGATATACCAGGTTGGCGGTTGAAAGAGTCAAGGCCGATCGATTCTGGAACCCTCGGTCACAGACGCTGCCGAGTACTCGCTGAAGATTCTCCAATCGAGGCCGGCCAGGTTGGCTGTTGCCGCATCCTCCAAGGCGCGAGCCTCGGGGTTTCTCCAACGATGGGAGTGTGAAGTGCATCTATGTTCCGACGACGAAGCTCCTCCTCTCGAGCGGCGTGAGGGGCTCGCAAGTACTCTTCGTGGGCTTGCACCGGATCGCTTCCACCGCCACCTTCGTTGGTGCGGTGAATCCAGGGGACCGCATGGTCCATCGACCATCGTAACCTCTCGCCGGGTCATCGCTATCGTGATTCGGACGCGGTCTCTACGGTGCTACCGATGTGTCGAACATGCCAGAGAGATTCGCCGGGCTCGATCGCCGCGACTTTGGGGATGGCCGATGGCGGGCCACCGCATGCCTCACCAACCGCCGAAGCCTCGATCAATCAAACGCTTGCGCGGTGGGAGATCGGGAGTGAAGATAACAGGCAGGAGCCGACCCATACTGGGTCGACGGTTGCCGCAGGAGGACGTCGTGGACACACGCACGAAAGTGCGTCGCCGTGCGGATGGGGAGCGCGTCCACGTTGAGTGGAGCCTCCTGAAGCCAAGCGGAGTCGTTGGCGACGAACGTGAGCGCACCGAGACGGATCTCGTGGCCGTCGACCAGAACTCCACCTGAAACCATGATGCCGGAGATCGAGAGAATCCCAACTTCTCCAACAATTCGCTAGAACACCTGCCCCGCGGTGGGCGCCAACTGTCGTGGTTCTAAGTCTGACAGTAGAATGGGGGTAGATATGGAAAGGCAAGATCCTAGCTATGGAGTAGTTGTATACGCAAAGGATTTACGAGTTCAGGCCCTTCTCGGAGGAAGTAACAGCCCTACGTCTCGGAGCCCTGAGGCGGTCGATCGGATTATATGCGTATGTGTTATGGGTGCGAACCCTTCTACCGTGGAGGGGGTGGCTTATATAGAGTGCGCCAGGACCCCAGCCAGCCCACGTAGTAGAGGGTTTAAGGTGCGTTAAAGCTAGGCGTTATTGGTAACGCCTTACATAAAGTGTCATTAAGGTCATAAAGACTATTTAACTACAGACCGTTTGGACACCGAGTGGCTCTTGGACTCTTGGTGGTCGAGTGGGTCTTCATAGTCGAAAGTGTCTTTGGATCTGTCGAGTGGAAGCCTACCAGGTCGACTGGAAGGCTGCTTCTCTTGTGAATGTCCTTGTGGAGGGTACCTTTGGGCAGGTCTATGACCCTACCCCAGGTACATGACTTCATCACTTATCACACCCGATCATCACGTGGTGTCTCGGCACGACGAACTTTGACAACAGTGCATACTCAGGAAGAACACTTATACCTTGAAATTTAGTGAGAGATCATCTTATATTGCTACCGTCGATCTAAGCAAAATAAGATACATAAAAGATAAACATCACATGCAATCAATATAAGTGATATGATATGGCCATCATCATCTTGTGCCTTTGATCTCCATCTCCAAAGCACCATCATGATCACCATTGTCACTGGCGCGACACCTTGATCTCCATCGTAGCAGCGTTGTTGTCTCGCCAACTATTGCTTCTACGACTATCGCTACCGCTTAGTGATAAAGTAAAGCAATTACATGGCGATTGAATTGAAGGAAATATGCCCTAGAGGAAATAATAAAGTTATTATTTATTTCCTCATATCATGATAAATGTTTATTATTCATGCTAGAATTGTATTAACCGGAAACGTAACACATGTCTGAATACATAGACAAACATAGTGTCACTAGTATGCCTCTACTTGACTAGCTCGTTAATCGAAGATGGTTGAGTTTCCTAGCCATCGACATGAGTTGTCATTTGATTAACGGGATCACATCATTAGGAGAATGATGTGATTTACTTGACCCATTCCGTTAGCTTAGCACTTGATCATTTAATATGTTGCTATTGCTTTCTTCATGACTTATACATGTTCCTATGACTATGAGATTATGCAACTCCTGCTTACGGAGGAACACTTTGTGTGCTGCGAACGTTACAACGTGAATCGGGTGATTATAAAGGTGCTCTACAGGTGTCTCCGAAGGTACTTGTTGAGTTGGCGTATTTCGAGATTAGGATTTGTCACTCCGATTATCGGAGAGGTATCTCCGGGCCCTCTCGGTAATGCACATCACTATACACCTTGCAAGCAATGTGACTAATGAGTTAGTTGCAGGATGATGCATTACATAACGATTAAAGAGACTTGCCGGTAACGAGATTGAACTAGGTATTGAGATACCGACGATCGAATCTCGGGCAAGTAACATACCGATGACAAAGGGAGCAACGTATGCTGTTATACGGTTTGACAGATAAAGATCTTCGTAGAATATGTGGGAGACAATGTGAGCATCCAGGTTCCGCTATTGATTATTGACTGGAGACGTGTCTCGGTCATGTCTACATAGTTCTCGAACCCGTAGGGTCCGCACGCTTAAAGTTTGGTGACGATCGGTATTATGAGTTTTTGTGTTTTGATGTACCGAAGGTAGTTCGGAGTCCCGGATATGATCACAGACATGACGAGGAGTCTCAAAATGGTCGAGCCGTAAAGATCGATATATTGGATGACTATGTTCGGACACCGGAAGTGTTTCGGGAGATTTTGGACATTTACCGGAGTACCGGGGGGTTACCGGAACCCCCCGGGGAGTATATTGGGCCTAATGGGCCTTAGGGGAGAAGAGGAGGGGCGGCCAGGGCATCCACACGCCCCCTCCCCCTCTAGTCCGAATTGGACAAGGAGGGGGGGGGGGGGCGGCGCCCCCCTTTTTCCTTCTCCTCCTCTCTCCCTTCCTTTCCTTCTCCTACTCGAACAAGGAAAGGAGGAGTCCTACTCCCAGTGGGAGTAGGACTCCCCCTTTGCGCGCCCTCCTTGGCTGGCCGCCTCTCCCCCTTGCTCCTTTATATATGGGGGCAGGGGGGCACCTCTAGACATAGAAGTTGATCTGTTGATCTCTCCCAGTCGTGTGCGGTGCCCCCCTCCACCATATTCCACCTCGATCATATCATAGCGGTGCTTAGGTGAAGCCCTGCGTCGGTAGCAACATCATCACCGTCATCACGCCATCATGCTGATGGAACTCTCTCATGAAGCTCTGCTGGATCGGAGTTCGCGGGACGTCATCGAGCTGAATGTGTGCTGAACTCGGAGGTGCCGCACGTTCGGTACTTGGATCGGTCGGACCGTGAAGACGTACGACTACATCGACCGCGTTGCGCTAACGCTTCCGCTTTTGGTCTATGAGGGTACATGGACAATACTCTCTCCTCTGGTTGCTATGCATTACAATGATCTTGCGTGTGCGTAGGAATTTTTTTGAAATTACTACGTTCGGCGAATTCCCGTAACTCTCCGGTACTCCGAAAAATACCCGAATCACTCGGAACCTTTCCGATGTCCGAATATAGTCGTACAATAAATCGATCTTTACGTCTCAATCATTTCGAGACTCCTCGTCATGTCCCCGATCTCATCCGGGACTACGAACTACCTTCGGTACATCAAAACACATAAACTCATAATACCGATCGTCACCGAACGTTAAGCGTGCGGACCCTACGGGTTCGAGAACTATGTAGACATGACCGAGACACATCTCCGGTCAATAACCAATAGCGTAACCTGGATGCTCATATTGGCTCCTACATATTCTACGAAGATCTTTATCGGTCAAACCGCATAACAACATACGTTGTTCCCTTTGTCATCGGTATGTTACTTGTCCGAGATTCGATCGTCGGTATCTCAATACCTAGTTCAATCTCGCTACTGGCAAGCCTCTTTACGCGTTCCATAATGCATCATTCCGCAACTAACTCATTAGTTACATTGCTTGCAAGGCTTATAGTGATGTGCATTACCGAGAGGGCCCAGAGATACCTCTCCGATACTCGGAGTGACAAATCCTAATCTCGATCTATGCCAACCCAACAAACACCTTCGGAGACACCTGTAGAGCTTCTTTATAATCACTCAGTTACGTTGTGACTTTTGATAGCACACAAGGTGTTCCTCCGGTATTCGGGGGTTGCATAATCTCATAGTCATAGGAACATGTATAAGTCATGAAGAAAACAATAGCAACATACTAAACGATCAAGTTCTAAGCTAATGGAATGGGTCAAGTCAATCACATCATTCTCTAATGATGTGATCCCGTTAATCAAATGACAACTCATGTCTATGGCTAGGAAACTTAACCATCTTTGATTCAACAAGCTAGTCAAGTAGAGGCATACTAGTGACACTCTATTTGTCTATGTATTCACACATGTACTAATTTTCTGGTTAATACAATTCTAGCATGAATAATAAACATTTATCTTGATATAAGGAAATATAAATAACAACCTTATTATTGCCTCTAGGGCATATTTCCTTCATGGTAGTCTTCAAGCGGGTCCATATGGGGTGGTCACATTATTTTTGCTAAGTTCTTACAACTCTAGTTTTGAAACTATTTGGCTCTTGAGTTGTAACACATAAACTTGATGGTCGTTTGCTACTTTTGCTGCTACTTTCTGATGTGATGATAAATTCCACATGAAGTCATTCTGCAGACGCCCATTTCTCATTATGCATGTCATTATCTTTGTTATTCTTATATATGCATGATGAATTGTCTTCGCAAGTTGAAGAGGATCTCCACAAAGTAAAATCTGCCATGTGCATTTGCATTCAAAAGCAAACTACTTATGTGCACATATTCAGGGGGAGACTTTTGCAACTTATGAAGACAATGACTTTGATCTTTAATTGTCACATACTTTTATCCCCGTTGAAAACTTCAACCAGTTTGTCATCAATCACCAAACAGGGGAGATTGTAAGTACATCTAGTGCCACCCCTAGTTGGTTTTTGAGTATTGACGACAAACTTGGTTGAGGGACTAATGTGGTTGTGAGAATTGCAGGATAACATAGGTAGTAGTCCCTTATTGATTCGGTTTACCTACCAGAGATGACCCCTAAAAATGTATGAAGACAATGAAGACAATGGTGGTTCGTGAAGACATTCATGATGAAGATTATGACATGTGAAGACATTCACTTGAAGACTATGGAGTGCGAAGACATAGTTGTTTCGTTGTTTCCTTTTCTTCTTTGTTGAGTCATAGGAACAACCGTACTATTATCTGGGGTCCAAGTGAACAAGTCAGAGTGATGGATGTGATGCTCAACCAAAATCCTATGTCTTCGAGCGAAGACGATGAGAGCAAATCTTATCCAGAGTTGGAAGAGTCAGCTTTACTTGTAGCCCAAGTCAAGATGTCGCGTGTGTTTGAAATCCGACCATTGGACATGTGTTGGTTCCCCAGTTACCCAGGGTCATTTCGGACATATCAGGTCAGGTTGCCTCCTGGCTATAAATAGCACACCCCCTACACCATAAATTGGTGGGTGCTCAGAGTTAGTGCACGGCTTTTATCGTTTGAGAGCAACCCACCTCCGAAGCCTTTGAGAGAGAGAGAGAGAGAGAGAGAGAGATCCTTGCGAGGACAAAGCCCAAAACACCCAGAGCCGAAGAGTGTTAGGCATCACTGAAGTCTTTGTGTCCGCGTGACCTGAAGACTTGTTACACTTGAGGATTGTGAATCCTCCAGCCGGTTAGGCATCGCGTTCTGAGCATCCAAGAGTCATTGTGGATCACCGATGAACAAAGTCTGTGAAGGTTCGGAAGTCTACCTTGAATACTTACCAGAGTGATTGGGCGACGACTGGGTGTCCTTAGCTCAAGGGGAATAAGGTGAAGACGCAGTCTTCTGAGTTTTATCTCAGCCTCCCTAACGAGACGTATAGTTGCCGCAGTAACTGGAACTGGTCTACCAAATCCTTGTCTTCGCCAATCAACTGGTTCTATCCCCCACTTCCCTTTACTTTACTGTTTGTCTTCGTGAAGTCATTGCTTTCCTGTCTGATCTGTTTGACTTCACTTTGTGAAGACTATTACCTGTTTGGCATGGTACTATTTTCCATCCTGATCCATACTACCTAGCTGCTGATAGTCTTCGTACTTTCATTACATTGCTTACTTGACTATGGCTTGTCTAGTGTAGTCTATCTTGCGCTGCATATCAATGGGTTCATTTCATCTGTTTGTCTTCAAAGACCTCGTGTTTTGAAGACTTTCAGAAAAATCGCCTATTCACCCCCTCTCTAGTCGATAACTAACACTTTTACCACATCAAAGTTCTGCATATATATTAGGTATTCAAACATCGCAACCACACATCTCCATACATGTGTTTGGCCCACAAGCAGGCGATGGCGGTTGTCCTCTAGCACTCACTCATGGGGTTATCAGTGAGATGGTTCGTCCATGTGTGCCCGCTTGGTTAATCACTTCGGCCAACAACGATAGAGGTTAATTTGACTTACAATTAGGAGGAGATTAAATTTTGGTTCGTCTTATACGGTTCGGTACATGCAACTATACTTCGCGCACATGTGTACGCACGAATCCCTCCCACTGGGTCGAAGTGGGGGGGTGGGGTGGGGCGAGCACGCGACGCATCATGAACCAGATCTGTGAGTGAACTGTGCGTTTTTCGACGCATGCATGCGCCAAATTAAAATGTTGTGCTTTTGGTATTCAAACATATATGCATGCATCACGCATGTCCATACATATGTTTGGGGCACATATATACTGATACGTCTCCAACGTATCTACTTTTCCTAACGCTTTTCCTCTTGTTTTGGACTCTAATTTGCATGATTTGAATGAAACTAACCCCGGACCGACGCTGTTTTCGGCAGAATTACCATGATGTTGTTTTTGTGCAGAAATAAAAGTTCTCGGAATGGAACGAAACTTTGCGAGGATTTTTTATACAATAAAAGAGATTTTTTGGAGCCAAGAGCCACCGGAGGGGGGCACCTGGGTAGGCACAACCCACCAGGGTGCGCCTGCCCTCCCAAGCGGGCCTAGGTGGGTTGTCCCAACCTGGTGGCCCCATAGTACCTGAAAACGACGCTATAAAATCCTATTTTTGCAGAAAAAAATCAGGGAGAAAGAATTATCGCGATCCACGAGACGGAGCCGCCATCACTTCCTGTTCTTCATCGGGAGGCCAGATCTGGAGTTTGGGGCTCCGGAGAGGAGGATCTTCGTTCTTCATCATCACCAACCCTTCTCCATCGCCAATTCCATGACGCTCCCCACCGGGAGTGAGTAAGTCCTTTGTAGGCTCGCTGGTCGGTGAGGAGTTAGATGAGATTCATCATGTAATCGAGTTAGTTTTTTTAGGGCTTGATCCCTAGTATCCACTATGTTCTGAGATTGATGTTGCTATGACTTTGCTATGCTTAATGCTTGTCACTTTGGGCCCGGTGCCATGATTTCAGATCTGAACTATTTATGTTATCACCATTATATCCATGTTCTAGATCCGATCTTGCAAGTTATAGTCACCTACTACGTGTTATGATCCGGCAACCCCGAAGTGACAATAGTCGGGACCACTCCCGGTCATGACTGTAGTTTGAGGAGTTCATGTATTCACCGTGTGTTAATGCTTTGTTCCAGTTCTCTATTAAAAGGAGGCCTTAATATCCCTTAGTTTCCAATAAGGAGCTGCTACCACGGGAGGGTAGGACAAAAGTTGTCATGCAAGTTCTTTCCATAAGCACGTATGACTATTTACGGAATACATGCCTACATTATATTTACGAACTGGAGCTAGTGCGTATCGCCCTAGGTTATGACTGTCACATGATGAATATCATCCAAAAAATTACCGATCCAATGCCTACGGATTTATCTTATATTTTTTCTGCTAAGTTACTACTGCTATCGTCACTGTTGCACTTGCTACAAAATTACTGCTATCACTATTACCGTTACTATTGCTACTGTCACTATTATCAAAACTATCATATTACTTTGCTACTGACCACGTTGCTGCAGATAATTAATCTCCAGGTGTGGTTGAATTGACAACTCAGCTGCTAATACTTGCAAATATTGTTTGGCTCCCCTTGTGTCGAATCTATAAATTTGGGTTGAATACTCTACCCTCGAAAACTGTTGCGATCCCCTATACATGTGGGTTATCAAGACCTTTTTCTGGCGCCGATGCCGGGGAGCATAGCTATATTTGTTGAGTCACTTGGGTCTATTATCAGTTTATCACTATGAAGAATCCGAAGGATGTTAAGACTAAGATTTATCCCTCTAAGACGAGGGGGGGGGGGGGGTAAGGAACTGCCATCCAGTTCTGCTTTAGATTCACCTTCTGTTATAAGTAAACTTGCAACACCACCACATGCTATTAATCCTGGTATGTCGCAAGTTATTGATGATGCTACTTCTACTTTGAATGATACTTATGATGATGCTAGTACCTTGCTTGATGATGATGTGCCACTTGGTGATTTTCTTGATGAACACATTGCTAGAGTAATACAACATGATGTTGTTGAATCTGATGATGAGCTTGAAACTGAAACTCCTGAAACATCTTCTAGAACTAGGCTTCCTAGATATGAATTGCCTAAGGTACCTAAAGGTTATGTTATGAATGAGGAGACAACTAGAGATATTCTTGCTTGTAAGGATAGAGATGATCTAGAGAAATTATTATGCAAGTATAAGGAAAAATCTTTGAATGCTAGAATGCAGTATGATCCTAAGTTTGCTACCTCACCTATCTTTATTGATGATAAGGATTGTGAATTATCTGTCGACCCAGAGTTAATTACTTTGGTTGAATCTGATCCTTTCCATGGTTATGAAACTGAAACTGTTGTGTCACATCTTACTAAGTTGAATGACATAGCCACCCTTTTTACTCATGATGAGAAAACTCGCTATTACTATATTCTCAAATTATTTCCGTTCTTATTAAAGGGTGATGCTAAAGCTTAGTACAATACTCTTGCTCCGGGTTGTGCGCATAGCCCCCAGGATATGATTTATTACTTCTCTAAAAAATACTTTCCTGCTCATAAGGAACAAGGTGCCTTACAAGAAATATTTCATGTTGTGCAAACTAAAGAAGAGAGTCTCCCACAAGCTTGGGGTAGGCTTTGCCAGTTACTTAATGCTTTTCCTGATCATCCTCTTAAGAAAAATGAAATACTTGGTATCTTCTATAATGGACTAACCGATGCTTCTAGGGATTTCCTAAATAGTTGTGCTGGTTGTGTTTTCAGGGAATGAACTGTTGGACAAGCTGAAGAATTATTGAATAACATATTATATCTCAGTCCTGAAGATATGCAAGAGGCAAATAAATCTATGAAGGAAAAAGGTATTAAAGCTGAGGATGTTAAAAATTTACCACCTATTGAAGAAATACATGGGCTTAATTCACCACCACTGCCTAAGGTGGTAGAGGTAAATTATCTAATGAAATTCAATGATAATGACAATCCTCACAATATTCACCCTAGCCAATGCCTTTATGAGTTTGAGAGTTACATTAGAAAGCAAGATCACTTCAATGCAAATGTCATGAAACAATTGAAATACAATTCTGATATGATTGCTAGCTTGAGTGACTTGTTATTTAGAATCTCAAATGATGTTAGAGGTGTTGGAAAGCATGCTTCTATGGTACAAACCTAGTTAGAACAAGTTGCTAAATCTCAAAGAGAATTGCTTGATGAAATGAATAATAACATACATGACTTTGTTGTTAGAGTTGAAACTAGAGGAGGTAAAATGACTCAGGAACCACTTTATCCTGAGGGACACCCAAAAAGAATTGAACATGATTCACAAAGGAACAACACCACTGCACCTAGTCCTTCTAAAAAGAAGAAAAAGAAAAATGATAGGACTTTGCATGCTTCTTGTGAACTTGAAATAGAAAAACCTCCTGATAATGATAATGATGTTTTTATTTCTGATGCTGAAACTCAATCTGGTAATGAACATTCACCTAGTGAACATGAAAAAGATAATGCTAATGTTCATGAAGATACTCAACCAAACAATGATGTTGAAATAGAACCAACTATTTATCTCGATAACCCACAACCCAAGAATACATGATATGATAAAGGAGACTTCATTGCTAGAAAACACGGTAAAGAAAGAGAACCGTGGGTTAAAAAACCTATACCTTTTCCACCCAATTCAACTAAAAAGAAAGATGATGAAGAATTTGAATGCTTTGCTGAAATGCTGAGGCCAGTCTTTTTGCATACTCGCTTGACTGGTATCTTGAAAATGCCTCCTTATGCAAAGTACATGAAAGACATCATCACTAATAAGAGAAAAATACCGGAAGCTGAAATCTCCACTATGCTTGCTAATTATACTTTTAAATATGGAGTACCTGAAAAACTTGGAGATCCGGGAATAGGAACTATACCTTGCTCCATCAAAAGAAATTACGTGAAAACTGCTTTATGTGATTTAGGAGCTGGTGTTAGTGTTATGCCTTTCTCTTTATATAAAAGACTTGACTTGAATAAACTCACACCTACTGAAATATCTTTGCAAATGGCTGACAAATCAACTGCCATACCTATCGGTATTTGTGAGGATGTGCCCGTTGTTGTTGATAATGTTACTATTTTGACTGACTTTTTTATACTTGAGATACGCGAGGACGACAACATGTTGATTATCCTTGGTAGACTCTTCTTGAACACTGCAGGGGCTGTTATTGATTGCAATAAAAGAAAGGTCACTTTTCATATCAACAGTAATGAGCATACGGTGTACTTTCAGAAGAAACAATTCCAAGTGAATAGTATTAATGTTATTGAAAAATCTCCGACAATCACTATTGGAATTTTTCAACTACCTCTACCTATTGTTAAAAAGAAATATGAAATGCTTATTGTTGGGGACATTCATATCCCCGTTGAGGTAACGTAGTGATTTACGAAACTTCTTCAGTTTCACGCTAATCGAAAGTGGTTGTTAATAAGACTTGATCAACCTTATTAATGGATCCTTTTTGAGAGGTATGAAGTTGATGAATTTAGTAAGCAATACCTTATGTACCTATCTTTTGTTTTATGTTTTTATTAGTTAAATAAAATAAAATGCCATGTTTTGTCTGTATTCTGAATTTCCCGTGCAATAAAAAATGACCCAAAAATAAAAGTTGTTAGAATGCTCTGAAAATTCAATACGATTTTTTCTAAATATTTAAGAATTTCTGGTGCAAATAATATCAAAGGGAGGTGTACCAGGTGGGCACAACCCACTTGGGCGCGCCAGGATCCCCAGGCGCGCCCTGGTGGGTTGTGGTCACCACATGGGCCCCCTCACTTATCTCTTTACACCACATCATTACCTACCTCAAGAAAAAATTCACCATTGCTCTCTCTCTCTCTCTCTCTCTCTCTCTCTCTCTCTCTCTCGTGTTCTTGCTCTCAAACCCGCGGATTTCGATCTCTTTGCTCAAAGCTCCGTTTCTGAAACTGTTTCGGGGGATTGTTGCTTGGTATGTGACTCCTCCGTTTATCCAATTAGTTTTTGTTTTAGTAGTTTATATTTTGAATAATTAGCAACTCGTGGTGCTACTGTAGATAAGCTTGCATGTTGAATTCTTAGAGTTCTAAGTAGTTTGAATGCTTGCTATGGCCTCTATGTATCCCTATGAGTAGTTGCTATCAATCTTATAAAGTTTTGTTGATGAATTTTTGCCACCCAAATTTTTTCAGAAAATTGTACGCGAACATGATGAACCTATTTGGAAGGAGTTCTTCGAGGAGGAGGTCCTCGGGGGCATCCTCTAGTGACAGCTCCGCTCGTTGGTCTTATGTTGAACCAAGTGAAAGTTCCATACGAGATGCTGCCACCAAAACATGCTTATGGCCTTGTGATGATTATATGATGCGTGTGGGCATTAAGGAGGAATTTGAGCAATATGTTCACAATTCTTTGGAGTTTGTATATTTTGTGGCAATTGTGTTGAGTACTGTCCAACAAGCTGTTTATCAATGACTAAAGAATATGAACTTTCTACCTATGATGTCATGAATTGAATTACAATCAAATTGCTTTAAGTCGGTTACCAATCTCCATAATGGGAGATTACACAATTCAAACAATTAGGAATTCGTCTGAAAGTAAAATAAACAAAGAAAAGTCTTCGAATTCAAGAACGATTACTGATTACTAAACTTTGATTTTATCTTTTTGCCTGTGGGAAAAGTGACATCCAGCACGGGTCCAATAATTTGATCGATACGACCTGCACTTTTTTCTTGGTCTTGGTCCCTACATTTCATATAAGTGCGATCAACACCACACTCTCACTGAATCATTTGTCAAAGGATTTAAATTCCATCCCCATGAGTCTAGGGTGTGATTTAAACTGTATGAAAATCCATTCAGCATATCACTAGAGAGTTTTTCTCACCACTGCAAACTCCCATTCCGGGGTTCGCTTGACGAACCGCTGAGGGCTGAGTACCAATCATTCTTGACTAGTCTTTGCTACGATGAAACGAGGGGAGTGACATAAGGTAGAATAAAGAACATTCATTTTCCCGCAATTCAGTACTTTGCTTTATTTAATGGGAAATTTATTGTAGGCAAACAAGATTGTAGTATACTTTGTGCTCCAGACTTGAGCCTCATACGCACCGCTCTCACCGGCGATAGGAGTTATAATCTTGGGGCGATTGTTGCACGCAGGTTACAACATAACACTAATAGTGGCTATTTCTATGGTGGAATTTATGCCACGCGTTTTGCGAGAGAGTTGGGTGTTTCAGCTTTGCCCATTGATCCTATTCTACCCACGCAGTACTTAGACTTTGATGCTATGAAAAATCATAAGATCCTTAAAGGAGATATTCATAATTTCACCTATAAATTGTTGTTCAACCAAGTATCAGTTGTGCACACATATTTGCCTGCGCCTGCTCTTTTTGACTATCACAACAAGGGAAGATATTTTGTTCTTGAGAGCGAGGCCCGAGCCCACAACGCGGCGGTTGAGGCAGCACGGCAGGCCGAGGCATCCACACCAAGAGCCTCAATGAGCTACCACCCCGACTACTTTCCAGGCTACTGACTGCTTACCAAGTTAGGCCAAAAGCCTAAGGTTGGGGGAGTACGTGTTTCTGACCGACAATACATTCATGTTCACACATCTCATTTCAGTTGTCTGTGTTCACACTTTTTCATTGTATTATCCACGCTTAATTTATTTTCTCGCTTTCTTGTTGTGTGTTTGAAAAACCTTAGAAAAACCAAAACATTAGTTGTACTTAGTCTACTTTCAATGCATGCTTAGTTGTAATATCAAGAAGAAAACCCAAAAAGATTTCCTTGTTCTTCTTTTGCTTGTTGGGAGCTTTCCCATGTAAATAGTTTTTCTCGTTTTTGCTTTCCCTTTATTTGCGTGTTCTAGAAAACCAAAAAACTCCAAAAATATTTTAGCGTGTTTCTCTGAGTTACTTTTCTTTTTATTTGAGTCGTACCAAGGAGAAGACCACGATGAAAATGTTGAGTGTCTCTTATTTGCATAATTGTTAATCTAACAAATAGCCCATTTTACCTTGTCTTCTCCTGTTTAATAAATTGTTTGCAGATTCCAGCTTAGTCCACGACACTCTTGCACTATTATTATTTTCACATCGTTCAGTCGTGGAAGTGAAAGGCAATAATGACGATATTCGATGAACTGGCCATGATAGAGAGAAACGGGTATGAACTCGACTTGTTCTGTTTTTGTAAATATGTTTAACCTAGTATCCATGATTCAGCCCATTATGATTAAACATGTTTGCAATGACAATCATAGATTATAGTTTCTCATGCCACGCGTAAGTAGCTAGGAGTGGATAATGATTTATCTTGGATATCAACATTGCGTTAAAATGATTGTGATGTAGTATGATGATATGGTATGCTCCTTTGAATGTTCGAGTGGCTTGACTTGGCACATGTTCATGCATGTAGTTGAATCAAAACCAACATAGCCTCTAAGATATTTATGTTCATGGTGTTCATATCATACTCATGCTAGTGTCCAATGTTACTTATGCATAATGCATGTTCATGACCGTTGTTGCTCTCTAGCTGGCCGCTTCTCAACCTATTTGCTAGCCTTCGCCTGTACTAAGTGGGAATTTTGCTTGTACATCCAAAACCTTGAACCAAGTTATTCCAGATGAGTCCACCATACCTACCTATATGCGGTATTACCCTGCCATCCTAAGTGAATTTGCATGTGCCACCTCTAAAAACTTCAAATAAAATCCTTTTTGTGTGCCTGGATCGTTCATGGAACAACAGGAGGTGGTCGGTATCTTCCATGCTAAGCGGGTTATTCTCAGGTCGAGTGTTTATTCACTCGCCATCGCACGAGAAAAGGGCGGTTAGGGATGCCCAGTCCCAAATTGCAAAAAGAATTGATCTCTCAAATAATCAAACAAAAACTCCCAATGGAGTCAAAACCTTTACTTTTATCGCTTGGGAACCACCACTAGCGTGCTTAGCATGGAAGATATTGATAACTGATGGTCGTGAAGTAAATGAGAAGCGTTCATGTCTCAAAATATCATTTACCTCTGTTTTAAAAACTTGAGCTCTAGCGCCCATGTAAATCACTGCTTCCCTCTGCAAAGGGACTATCTATTTACTTTTATGTTGTGTCATCACCCTCTAAAATAAGCGCCAGAACCTGAGAGTACTGTTGTCATGCTGATGCATTGTGTGCAGCTAATATTGGGTGCATCATGATGTTGGGGAACGTAGTAATTTCAAAAAAATTCCTACGCACACGCAAGATCATGGTGATGCATAGCAATGAGAGGGGAGAGTGTCGTCGACGTACCCTCGTAGACCGTAAGCGGAAGCATTCTGACAATGCGGTTGATGTAGTCGTACGTCTTCATGATCGACTGATCCTAGTACCAAACGTACGACACCTCCGCGATCTGCACACGTTCAGCTCGCTAACGTCCCACGATCCAGTAGAGCTTCGAGGGAGAGTTGCGTCAGCACGACGGCGTGATGACGGTGATGATGGAGCTACCAACGCAGGGCTTCGCCTAAGCACCGCTACGATATGAACGAGGTGGAATATGGTGGAGGGGGCACCGCACAGGCTTGGAACAATCAACTTTTGTGTATTAGGGTGCCCCCTGCCCCCGTATATAAAGGAGCAAGGGGGAAGGCCGGAAGGCCCTTGGTGCGTCCAAGGAGAGGAGGAATCCTCCTCCTAGTAGGAGTAGGACTCATCCTTTCCTAGTCCTACTTAGAAGGAGGAAGGGGAACGAAAGAGAGGGAGAGGGAGAGGGAAAGAGGGGTCGCGCCCCCTCCCCTAGTCCAATTCGGACTCCCCTTGGGAGGGGGCGCGCCACCTCCTGGGCTGCTGCCCTCTCTCTCCCTAAGGCCCACTAAGGCCCAATACTTCCCCGGGGGGGGTTCCGGTAACCCATCCGGCATTACGGTTTTCTCCGAAATCACCCGGAACACTTCCGGTGTCCGAATATAGCCGTCCAATATATCAATCTTTATGTATCGACCATTTCGAGACTCCTCGTCATGTCCGTGATCACATCCGGGACTCTGAACTATCTTCGGTACATCAAAACACATAAACTCATAATACCGATCGTCACCGAACGTTAAGCGTGCGGACTGAGGGAGTCCTGGATTAGGGGGTGTCCGGATGGCCAGACTATGACCATTGGCCGGATTCCTGGACTATGAAGATACAAGATTGAAGACTTTGTCCCGTGTCCGGATGGGACTTTCCTTAGCGTGGAAGGCAAGCTTGGCGATACGGATATGTAGATCTCCTTCCATTGTAACCGACTATGTGTAACCCTAACCCTCTCCGGTGTCTATATAAACCGGAGGGTTTTAGTCCGTAGGATGAACAATAATCATACCATTGGCTAGCTTCTAGGGTTTAGCCTCTCTGATCTCGTGGTAGATCTACTCTTGTACTACCCATATCATCAATATTAATCAAGCAGAGTAGGGTTTTACCTCCATCGAGAGGGCCCGAACCTGGGTAAAAACATCGTGTCCCTTGTCTCCTATTACCATCCGCCTAGACGCACAGTTCGGGACCCCCTACCCGAGATCCGCCGGTTTTGACACCGACATTGGTGCTTTCATTGAGAGTTCCTCTGTGTCGCCACACAAAGAGCTATCCGAAGCGAAAATTATTGCCGGAATTTGATGATGAGGCCTTAGAGCCTCCGCAATCAAAAAATAATAAGGAAGCCACCCGGTCGGACAAACGACCCCATGGCCAACACAGTGCGGCAAAGGACGCCGCACACAAGCCGGCACGCGATCCGCACAAAGATTCACATCAAAACGATGGCCCAGCCAGATCCATCTATGGGCCAAGAAAGCAAGCTCTAGTAAGAATGGAACACATCAAATATCCAAACATCGCGGTACGCCCAGATATAGGTGCGCCGCACACCCCCTATGTTTCACCGATGAGGTGCTGGATCATGAATTTCCGGTGAGTTCAAGCTCAGTAAACATAGAGGCATACGACGGAACAATGCAGACCTCGAGTATGGATTGAGGATTACATCCTCCACATACACATGGCTAGAGGAGATGATCTCCATGCCATAAAATACTTACCCCTCAAACTCAAAGGGCCAGCCCGGCATTGGCTCAAAAGCCTTCCCGGAAACACCATCGGAAGTTGGGAAGAGCTCGAGGATGCTTTTCGGGCAAATTTTCAAGGGACTTATGTCCGACCTCTGGATGCAGATGATCTAAGTCACATAACTCAACAACCCGGAGAGTAGCCCGGAAACTCTAGAACAGATTTCTTACTAAAAAGAACCAGATAGTCGACTGTCCGGACGCCGAAGCCTTAGCAGCTTTCAAACACAGCGTCCGAGACGAATGGCTCGCCAGACACCTCGGCCAAGAAAAGCCAAGAAGAATGGCCGCACTAACAAGCCTCATGACCCGCTTTTTCACAGGAGAGGACAGCTGGTTGGCAAGATGCAGTACCAGCGGCCCAAGTACATCCGAAGTTAGGGATGGAAACGGGAAACCGCGACGCAGCAAGGACCAGCGCCGGACCAAGGGAAACAGCCCGAAGAGCACGGTAATAAACGCCAGATTCAAAAGCCTTCGGCAGAATCAGAAAAAGCTGCCCCCCAAAGATAACAGGGATGAGCTAGCTAACTTAAACAAAATCTTGGACAAGATATGTCAAATACACAGTACTCCCGGGAAGCCTGCAAACAATACCCACAAAGATTGTTGGGTCTTCAAGCAATCCGGCAAACCCAACGCCGAACACAAGGGGCTCGACACACCAAGCGAGGACGATGAAGAACCCCGCAAGCAGAGCACCGGAAAACAAAAGAACTTCCCACAAGAAGTCAAAACAGTAAATTCACTTCACGTGACAAAAAGGGAGAAAATAGTGGCGGCCATAGAGATACGCACCACATCTACGGGCCGTACCCGAGCGGGACTCCGCCCCGGGGCAGCCTTTAAATAGCGCCGCCCCGAGCGCCCCAGCCCACCAGCCCCGCCCCAGCCCACTAGCCCACCCGCGCCAAAACCCTAACCCTAACCTTAGCCGCTGCCGCCGTCGCCGCCCGCCGCCGCCGCCGCGACCCGCTGCCCGAGGTTCGCCGCCACCTCGTAAACCGTGCCATCAGTTTTTTTCCCCAGTCTGATCTTTGTGCTCAGTGTCATCCTCGGATCAAGAATGTCGACACCACACAGTACTTGAAGGATTTATAACAGAGTAGCAATCACACACTTATTACATCGAATATCTCAAGAGAGAACTTAATAAAATAAATATGGCTTAAGGCCATCTAATAACGATAACAGCGGAAGGCTTGGAAGAAATAAGCGAGTCCATCAACTCCAACGGCATCACTGAGTATAGAACCACGACCTAAAAGCACCTTACTCGTCGTCTGAAAAATCTGCAACATGAAACGTTGCAGCCCGAAAACGGGTTAGCACATGGAATATGGTGGCAAAGTAACACATAGAGAGTAATGAAAGAGTAGGCCTATACTACATGCATATATGGCTGGTAGAAAGCTCTATGGTTACAGTTTTGTGAAAAGCCAATTTTCCCCTACTGCAAAGGAATAAATTTATTTAACTATCATGGTGGTTGTTAAACATTGAGAATGGTTGACAGCATCCTCAATCCCAATTGAAGTAATCATTAACAAAACCCAACAGTATTAATTTAAAGTAACATGACGAGATTCACATGATATCCAAGTACTAGATACTCAAGATGTCCATAACCGGGGACACGGCTAACCATGATTAGTTTGTTACACTCTGCAGAGGTTTGTGCACTTTTCCCCACAAGACTCGATGTCCTCCGTTTGATTTCTCGCACTACATGGTGTTTGAGAAACGGATGACCGAGACATAGTTTTTCAGAAGCGCTTGCACCTTACGTATGGGTAGACCGCATCAACCTACAACCCCTACATCTGCTAGTCTACCCGTAAGAGTTTGCACAACTTAGTCAACTATGCTAGAGCCCATAGTAGCATGTGGCTGCACACGAAAGTTTCTAGTTTGAATAATCTCATGATCCCTTTGAGCCTAGGTGGCGGTCCGAAGAAAAACAGGCAAATCCTGGAAACCAGGTACCTCAATCCACCAAGATGTGTGTTTAAGTTGCCACCTTAAGTAAACCATTAATTAACAATCTCACATCATCATGGATACACTCACCCAATCCACGTCTACTAGCATAGCATGGCATAATAAGCAAACGAGAAGTAACTCCCAAAGGTTTGATAATAATTGTAATAGGTACTTCCTCATCTACTTCCAATCCCACAATTTAATTAGATCCTAATCATGCAATGTTTGAGGATTGATCTAATGCAATAAAACTGGGTATTAGAAAAGGTATGATCAAAGTGTTACTTGCCTTGCTGATGATCCGCGAAACCTAGAGACTCGAAGTAACAGGCGGCGCACTCCGGGTATTCTATCGCAGACAAACTTACAAGCATACAATAAGTACTCATCTAATGCGCGGGTAAAACTCAAACAAAAGATCTAACCAGAAAGTTCAACTTAAGAACTCTGGTTTGCAAAAAGAATCAAATCAAACGAAGCAACGAAAGTCAAACGACGCAAGAAAACAGCTCCGTTTTACTAATCTTGATCTAAGTCAAATTTTACAGAGGCAAAAACTTGTTTAAGTTGGTTATTCGGAAAGAGGGTTTCGAGACGAAACTCTAGGCGCTTGAATCGCCTGATTCCGATAAACGAGCGAAACATTATACTAAAACGAAAATCGGATCGGGAATCGCGATCAGAAAAATCGCGGATTAAATACGAGAAAAAGAAAAACGACGAACATGTTAACAAACGAACGTTCGTTAACTAGATCTAATCTGACGAACACGTTCGTTAAAACGAACGAACGAGCGAACGCTCGCTATTTAACCGAACCGAAAATAAAAAAATAAACCGATCTAAAAAAATAAACCGACAAAACCGAAGAAAAACAGATCGGGTTTTTTTTGAAAAAAACCCGACGGCGCGGTTTACGAGGCGGCGACGAACTCGGGCGGCGGGTCGAGGCGGTCATGGGTGGCGGCGGCGGCTAGGGTTAGGGTTTCGGCGCGGGTGGGCTAGCGGGCTGGGGCGGGGCTGGTGGGCTGGGGCGCTCGGGGCGGCGCTATTTAAAGGCTGCCCTGAGTCCCGCTCGGGTACGGCCCGTAGGTCGGTTCGTTTTTTTTAAATAAATAATTTCGCACAGAAAAACAAACGAAAGAAATACTAAACGGACTCCAAAAATCCCGAAATAAATTTTCCCCGGCTTCTAAAATCAAGCCGGACAAGATGAACATTTATTTGGGGCCTAAATGCAATTTTGAAAAACGCACATTTTCCTAAATTCAAATAAAATGGCGAAAAACTCCAAAATAAAATCTTATTTGATTTTATTATTAAATCCTCATTATTTATTTGTTTTGGGAAAGTCATTTTATTCCCTCTCTCATATTTTTGTAATAGAAATAATTGAAGATAAAGTAATTAAAATCAAATGATCCTATTTTCAAAATTTGAGAAAACTCAAATATGAAAATAACGAAATACCCAACTCTCTCCGTGGGTCCTTGAGTTGCGTAGAATTTTGAGGATCGAGCCAACAATGCAAGAAAAATATGATATGCAGTGATGATCTATGTATAACATTCCAAATTGAAAATTTGGGATGTTACAAACCTACCCCCTTAAGATGAATCTCGCCCTCAAGATTCGGGTTGGCTAAAAATAGGTGAGGGTGGTCCTTAAGCAGATCTTCCTCTCGTTCCCAGGTGGCATCATCCTCAGTGTAGTGGCTCCACTAAACTTTGCAAAACTTAATGACCTTGTTGCGGGTGACTCGGCTGGCATACTCCAGAATCTTAACTGGTTTCTCCTCATAGGTCAAATCGTTATTCAACTGAATCGCCTCTAGGCTCTAGTGGCACAGTATCTCTCAGTGGTATATCCGCCATCTCTGTGTGACACTTCTTCAACTGAGAAACATGGAACACATCGTGAACACCTGACAAACCCTTGGGTAATTCCAACTTGTACGCAACTTCTCCCATGCGCTCCAAAACTTTGTATTGTCCCACAAAACGTGGCGCTAATTTTCCTTTAACACCAAAACGCTTAACTCCTCGAAGCGGAGATACTCGAAGATAAACTCTGTCTCCGACTTCATATTCTGTCTCCTTGCGTTTTGAATCCGCATAGCTCTTCTGCCTTGACTGGGCTACCTTGAGCCTATCGCGAATCAACTTTACTTTCCGTTCAGACTCCTTAATCAAATCCGGTCCAAACAACTGACGGTCTCCAACCTCATCCCACAATAGCGGGGTTCTGCACCTTCTTCCGTATAAGGCTTCGAAAGGTGCCATCTTCAAACTAGTTTGGTAGCTATTGTTATAAGAAATTCCGCATATGGCAAGTTGTCATCCCAACTTGATCCATAATCCAAAGCACATGCTCTCAGCATATCCTCCAAAATCTGGTTGACTCTCTCGGTTTGTCCATCTGTCTGTGGATGAAAAGTTGTACTAAACTCCAGTCTGGTTCCCAAAGTTTCGTGCAACTGCTTCCAGAACTTTGAGGTGAATTGGGTTCCTCTATCTGATATGATACTCCTCGGAACTCCATGAAAGCATACAATCCTGGTCATGTATAGCTTAGCCAATTTGGCCTTCTTTGTAGGTAGTCTTCTTGAAATGAAATGAGCTACCTTCACAAACGATCGACTACAACCCAAATAGAGTCATAGCTGAACGGGTCCCGGCAATCCCGTGATGAAATCCATGCCTAGTTTATCCCACTTCCATTCGGGTATAGGCAATGGTCGTAACAACTCCTGGCTTCGATGTTACGCCTTCACTTTCGACACACATCACAAACTGCTACATACTCGCAATATCTTTCTTCATCCCGCCCACCGTAAAGTATCCTTCAAATCCAAATACATCTTGGTATTTGTGGTGGATCGAATACGGCGAATCATGTGCCTCTTGCAAAATCAACTTCCGAATCTCCGGATCACTTGGCACATAAACACGGTCCTCAAACCATAAGGTATCGTGCTCATCCTCATGAAATCCCTTTGCTTTTCCCCTGCTCATCCTCTCCTTAATAGAAGCAACTTACTTATCTGTCGTTTGAGCTTCTCTGATTTTATCCATCAAAGTAGACTGAATCTCCAACGCTGCTACATAGCCTCTCGGAACTATTTCCAAACATAGCTCCAGGAATTCCTCGGCTAATTCTTTTGGCAAACCTCCGGTCATTAGGATGTTGACATGAATCTTACGGCTTAACGCGTCTGCTACCACGTTAGCCTTTCCGGGGTGATAGTGCAATCTAATATCGTAATCTTTAATAAGCTCCAACCATCTCCTTTGTCTGAGGTTTAACTCCTTCTACGTGAAGATGTACTTCAAACTCTTGTGATCCGTATACACCTCACAATGATTTCCAATGAGGAAATTCCTCCATGTTTTCAATGCATGCACTACGGCTGCTAACTCCAAATCATGCGTGGCATAGTTTAATTCGTGAGGTTTCAGTTGTCGTGAAGCATACGAAACAACTCTTCCCTCCTGCATGAGCACTGCTCCAAGTCCTCGACGTGAAGCATCACAATAAACTTCATAATCTTTGCTTTCATCTGACAGGATTAATACTGGTGAGGTAACCAAACGCTTCTTCAACTCTTGGAAACTAGCCTCACAGTCCTCAGTCCATATGAACTTGGTATCCTTCTTCAATAATTCTGTCATAGGCTTCACAATCTTTGAGAAATTCTCAATGAATCTCCGGTAGTATCCTGCGAGTCCAAGGAAACTCCGGATCTCTCCAACTGTTGTTGGCGCTTCCTAGTTTGTCACCGCGGCAACTTTAGTGGGGTCTACTGCTATACCTTCTCCGGATATAACATGTCCGAGAAATCCAACTTCCTTCAACCAAAACTCACACTTGCTGAACTTGGCATACAACTGATGTTCTCTGAGCTTCTCGAGTACCAAACGCAAGTGCTCCTTATGTTCTTCTTCATTCTTTGAGTAGAACAAAATATCGTCAATGAATACCACAACGAACTTATCAAAAAACTCCATAAACACCTTGTTCATCATGTTCATAAAATAGGTTGGGGAGTTAGTCAGACCAAATGACATAACGGTATACTCATACAACCCGTACCTGGTGGTAAAATCCGTCTTAAGTATATCCTGCTCCCGAATCTTCAACTGACGGTATCCTAATCGCAAATCGATCTTGGAAAATACCTTAGCTCCTTGCAATTGGTCAAACAAGTCGTTGATCATCGGTAGCGGGTATTTGTTCTTAATGGTCACTCCATTCAATCCTCGATAATCAACAACCATTCTTAATGATCCATCCTTCTTCTCCACTAGAAGTACTGGCGATCCCCAAGGCAAAGAACTTGGGCGAATAAAACCTTTATCCAGTAACTCCTTAATCTGCTTCTTAATTCCCTCCAAATCTTGGGCTGGCATCCTATACGGTCTCTTAGATATTGGCCCAAAGGTTCGGCAAGAGTTCAATCAGAAACTCGATGTCTCTGTCCGGCGGCATGCTTGGCAACTCTTCCGGAAACACGTCCGGATAATCCCTTACCACTGGTACTTCCTCCTGCACAACTCCTGATATGGAATTTACATGTGCCCTCCTCGGCTCATGCCGTGATACATACTTGATTCTCCTTCCTTCTTGGGTGGTAAGAAAAATCGACTTACTGGCGCAATCAATATTCCCTCTGTACTTTGATAACCAATCCATGCCTAATATCACGTCCAATCCTTGGGATTCCAAAACTATTAGGTCCGAGGGAAATAAGTGGTTTCCAATCCTTAATGGCAGTCGATCGCACCATATACTAGCCATATATTCCACTCCGGGTGAGGTTACTAGCATGGGTGACCTAAGGGCTTGGGTTGGTAATTTATACTTATCCACAAATCCCCTTGATGTGTATGAATGCGATGCACCAGTATCAAAAAGAACAACTGCAGTAAATGTCTTAACTAAAAACTTACCTATTATCAAGGCCCTGGCCGAGCTTCAACCTCCTCCACAGCAACGTGGTTCACCTGTCCCCTGTTGAAAGGGTTCGGCTTCTTTCCTGAGCTTCCATTGCCGTTACCATTTTGGGCTTCTGGACATTCATTTGCATAATGCCCAGTCTTACGGCACTTAAAACAAGTGATATGGCTCAGGTCTACCTTGGATGGTGTTGACGGTCAAAAGTGCGGTTTTGTCCATTGCTTCCTCCATTCCCTGCTTTCCATTCTTTGTGCCATTATGATTGTGCGAGCTACCTCCTCCGTGAGTATGCTGAAATTGCCCTCCGGCTTCGGGTAAAGCGTAGTTTCTGCCGAGCTCGAGTTATACTTCCCTGTCCATCCTTTCTCTTTCGATTATCAATCTGCTGCTGCTTCCCTTCAATCATAAGAGCATGGTCTACTAACTCCTGGTAGTTATTAAAGGTGGCTACCATCAACTGCATGCTCAGCTCATCATTCATCCCTTCTAGAAACTTCTCCTGCTTAGCTGCGTCCGTAGCAACGTCATCCGGGGCATAACGTGCTAGCTTCTTTGAAGTCATCCACATACCGCCAATTGTCCATCCTCCTTGGCGCAAGTTGCGAAACTCACGCTTCTTCATGGCCATAGCTCCTGCTGAAACATGGGCAGTACGGAAAGCTTGCTGAAACTGATCCCATGTGACAGTGTCTACAGGATAAGTGGTTGTAAAATTCTCCCACCATGCTGCTGCGGGTCCTTCAAGCTGATGTGCGGCAAATTTCACTTTTTCCCCATCTGTACATCCTGAAGTGGTCAATTCCCTCCCTATCTTGCAGAGCCAATCATCTGCTACTATCGGCTCGGTACTACTGGAAAACACCGGCGGATTCAGCCTTAAGAAACGGGTCAAATGGTCAACAGGTGGTGGTGGTGGTGGGTTGTTGTTGTTGTTGTTGTTGTTGTAAATGCCGTTGTTGTTGTTGTTGTTGCCTTGGTTCTGTACCAATGTTTGAATCAAGGCATTCTCGCTGAATCAACTGAGTGATCTCTCGGCGGAAAACAAATCCGGGTCGCGTCTCGTGAGGCATCTGAGGGGTTTATAGAAAAGACGAGAGTTAAGAATAGAATGAGGTCTAGGGAGAAAACACTACCCATATGCACATGAGACAAAAACACACAATATCACTCCAATCAAATCAAACAAGGGCATACAATGGTCTAACTATCGTTACAAAGTGCTGGGACTAAAACTAATTTTTAATGGGGAAATTTCTACTACTGTTATGGTGGTCAACTAGAAAAACTGCTCCGATGAAGATTCCGTGATATCTGCTCCAGCTTCGTCTTCGAAATCATCATCACTAGGATCGGAATCGGTGTCGTCGATGATGATGTAGTTCTCTGGACAGGTGCAATCTTCATCTTCTCCTCCGGTCTTGAATTCCCCATGAGTTCTTCAATCTTCTCCTTAAGATCGCTGCTTTGTCTCAAGAGAGCTACAATCTCCTCCATGTAGTCCTTGCGAGTGGCCTTCAGTTCTCCTTCTAGTTCGATAATCTTGGTTGTTGCTTTCTTCAACTCCATTATGTCTGCCAAGACATCCGGTTCTCTGGCGTCGAATGTGCTGATTTAACTCTTGGATGAAAGCTGCAATGGATCGATCCTTCTTAGTGCTAACTATCTCCCATTGTTCATCTCGGCGTCCGCAAATCTGGTAGATAGTATCCTTGAGGTCATCTTGGTAAACTTCTCCAATGCGTCCCATGGTTATGTGAGCTGCCATGCTCTTTCCTAGACTCCAGGTTGGTGCATTGAAAACACACTCTATGAGCTCCGTGACTGGCGCGAACGTCCTTCCGGGAACTTGAGCTTGAATCTTCCAGCGCTCCTCTTCGGGTAAAGTGGAATTGTAGGTCCCGGGGAAGCTTGGTATTCCAATGTTCAGGTACTTAGTGACTTCCTTAAAGTGTCGTCCAAAGGGTGTATCTTCATCCGGCTGGGTCAACTTGATCCTCGCTTCCGTCATCCTAAAAGAGTAGAAAAGATGAGGAGTCATAAATGAGAAGAGAGTAGTGATCTAGGGCTTTAGCTTAGTGGTCGTGTCCTACAGTCAGCGTCTGCTCTGATACCATCTTTGTAGCGACCAGACCTCAAACAGTCTGATGTCTGTGCTCAGTGTCATCCCTAGATCAGTAATGCTGACACCACACAGTACTTGAAGGATTTATAACAGAGTAGCAATCACACACTTATTGCATCGAATATCTCAAGAGAGAACTTAATAAAATAAATATGGCTTAAGGCCATCTAATAACGATAACAGCGAAGGCTTGGAAGAAATAAGCGAGTCCATCAACTCCAACGGCATCATCGAGTATAGAACCACGACCTAAAAGCACCTTGCTCGTCGTTCAAAAATCTGCAACATGAAACGTTGCAGCGAAACCGGTCAAGACATGGAATATGGCAAAGTAACACATAGAGAGTAATGAAAGAGTAGGCCTATACTACATGCATATATGGCTGGTGGAAAGCTCTATGGTTACAGTTTATGAAAAGCCAATTTTCCCCACTGCAAAGGAATAAATTTATTTAACTATCATGGTGGTTGTTAAACATTGAGAATGGTTGACAGCATCCTCAATCCCAATTAAAGTAATCATTAACAAAACCCAACAGTATTAATTTTAAAGTAACATGACGAGATTCACATGATATCCAAGTACTAGATACTCAAGATGTCCATAACCGGGGACACGGCTAACCATGATTAGTTTGTTACACTCTGCAGAGGTTTGTGCACTTTTCCCAACAAGACTCGATCTCCTCCGCTTGATTTCTCGCACTACATGGTGTTTGAGAAGCGGATGACCGAGACATAGTTTTTCAGAAGCGCTTGCACCTTACGTATGGGTAGACCGTACCAACCTACAACCCCTACATCTGCTAGTCTACCCGTAAGAGTTTGCACAACTTAGTCAACTATGCTAGAGCCCATAGTAGCATGTGGCTGCACACGAAAGTTTCTAGCTTGAATAATCTCATGATCCCTTTGAGCCTAGGTGGCGGTCCGAAGAAAAACAGGCAAATCCTGGAAACCAGGTACCTCAATCCACCCAGATGTGTGTTTAAGTTGCCACCTTAAGTAAACCATTAATTAACAATCTCACATCTGTCATGGATACACTCACCCAATCCACGTCTACTAGCATAGCATGGCATAATAAGCAAATGTAGAAGTAACTCCCAAAGGTTTGATAATAAACAGGTAATAGGTACTACCTCATCTACTTACCATCCCACAATTTAATTAGATCCTAATCATGCAATGTTTGAGGATTGATCTAATGCAATAAAACTTGGTAGTAGAAAAGGTATGATCAAAGTGTTACTTGCCTTGCTGATGATCCGCGAAACCTAGAGACTCGAAGTAACAGTGGCGACTACGGGTATTCTATCACAGACAAACAAACAAGCATACAATAAGTACTCATCTAATGCACGGGTAAAACTCAAACAAAAGATCTAACCAGAAAGTTCAACTTAAGAACTCCGGTTTGCAAAAAGAATCAAATCAAACGAAGCAACATAAGTCAAACGATTTAAAGAAAACAGCTCCGTTTTACTAATCTGGATCTAAGTCAAATTTTACAGAGGAAAAAACTTGTTTAAGTTGGTTATTCGGAAAGAGGGTTTCGAGACGAAACTCCAGGCGCTTGAATCGCCTGATTCCGATAAACGAGCGAAAATTTATACTAAAACAAAAATCGGATAGGGAATCGTGATCAGAAAAATCGTGGATTAAATCCGAGAAAAAGAAAAACGACGAACATGTTTACGAACGAACTAGATCTAATCTGACGAACATGTTCGTTAAAACGAACGAACGAGCGAACGCTCGCTATTTAACCGAACCGAAAATAAAAAAATAAACCGATCTAAAAAAAATAAACCGACAAAACCGAAGAAAAACCGATCCGGTTTTTTTTTGAAAAAAAACAACGACGCGGTTTATGAGGCGGCGGCGGCGGGCGGCGGCGGCGGCTAGGGTTAGGGTTAGGGTTTGGTGGGTCAAGGGGCGGGCTGGTGGGTCAAATGGGTGCTCGGGCGCTATTTAAAGGCTGCCCTCATGGAGTCCCGCTTCAGTGCACGGCCCGTAGGTCGGTTCGTTTTTTTAAATAAATAATTTCGCGCAGAAAAACAAACGAAAGAAATACTAAACAGACTCCAAAAATCCCGAAATAAAATTTCCCCGGCTTCTAAAATCAAGCCGGACAAGATGAACATTTATTTGGGGCCTAAATGCAATTTTGAAAAACGCACATTTTTCCTAAATTCAAATAAAATAGCGAAAAACTCCAAAATAAAATCTTATTTGATTTTATTATTAAATCCTCATTATTTCTTTATTTTGGGAAAGTCAATTATTCCCTCTCTCATATTTTTGTAATAGAAATAATTGAAGATAAAGTAATTAAAATCAAATGATCCTATTTTCAAAATTTGAGAAAACTCAAATACGAAAATAACGAAATCCCCAACTCTCTCCGTGGGTCCTTGAGTTGCGTAGAATTTCTAGGATCGAGCCAACAATGCAACAAAAATATGATATGCAATGATGATCTATGTATGACATTCCAAATTGAAAATTTGGGATGTTACACTCTAGGGCATGTTTCCTTCAGTCTCCCACTTGCACTAGAGTCAATAATCTAGATTACACAGTAATGATTCTAACACCCATGGAGTCTTGGTGCTGATCATGTTTTGCTCGTGAGAGAGGCTTAGTCAACGGGTGTGCAACATTCAGAGAAGTATTTATCTTGCAAATCTCTATGTCTCCCTCCTTGACTTGATCGCGGATGGAATTGAAGCGTCTCTTGATGTGCTTGGTTCTCTTGTGTAATCTGGATTCCTTTGCCAAGGCAATTGCACCAGTATTGTCACAAAAGATTTTCATTGGACCCGATGCACTAGGTATGACACCTAGATCGGATATGAAGTCCTTCATCCAGACTCCTTCATTTGCTGCTTCAGAAGCAGCTATGTACTCCGCTGCACATGTAGATCCCACCACGACGCTTTGCTTAGAACTGCACCAACTGACAGCTCCACCGTTCAAAATACGTATCCGGTTTGTGATTTAGAGTCATCCGGATCAGTGTCAAAGCTTGCATCGACGTAACCATTTATGATGAGCTCTTTGTCACCTCCATAAACGAGAAACATATCCTTAGTCCTTTTCAGGTATTTCAGGATGTTCTTGACCGTCATTCAAAGGATCCACTCCTGGATTACTTTGGTACCTCCCTGCTAAACTTATAGCAAGGCACACATCAGGTCTGGTACACAACATTGCATACATGATAGAGCCTATGGCTGAAACATAGGGAACACCTTTCATTTTCTCTCTATCTTTTGAAGTGGTCGGGCATTGAGTCTGACTCAACTTCACACCTTGTAATACATGCAAGAACCCTTTCTTTGCTTGATCCATTTTGAATTTCTTCAAAACTTTATCAAGGTATGTGCTTTGTGAAAGTCCAAGTAAGCGTCTTGATCTATCTCTATAGATCTTGATTCCCAATATATAAGCAGCTTCACCGAGGTCTTTCATTGAAAAACTCTTATTCAAGTATCCTTTTAAGCTATCCAGAAATTCTATATCATTTCCAATCAACAATATGTCATCCACATATAATATTAGAAATGCTACAGACCTCCCACGCACTTTCTTGTAAATACAGGCTTCTCCAAAAGTCTGTATAAAACCATATGCTTTGATCACACTATCAAAACGTTTATTCCAACTCCGAGATGCTTGCACCATTCCGTAAATGGATCTCTGGAGCTTGCACACTTTGTTAGCATCCTTTGGATCGATAAACCCTTCAGGTTGCATCATATACAACTCTTCTTCCAGAAATCCATTCAGGAATGCAGTCTTTACATCCATTTGCCAAATTTCATAATCATAAAATGCAGCAATTGCTAACATGATTCGGACTTAAGCATCGCTACGGGTGAGAAGGTCTCATCATAGTCAACTCCTTGAACTTGTCAAAAAACTTTCGCAACAAGTCGAGCTTTGTAGACAGTAACATTACCGTCAGCGTCAGTCTTCTTCTTGAAGATCCATATATTCTCGATGGCTTGCCGATCATCGAGCAAGTCAACCAAAGTCCACTCTTTGTTCTCATACATGGATCCCATCTCATATTTCATGGCCTCAAGCCATTTTGCGGAATCTGGGCTCATCATCGCTTCCTCATAGTTCGGAGATTCATCATGGTCAAGTAACATGACCTCCAGAATAGGATTACCGTACCGCTCTGGTGCGGATATTACTCTGGTTGACCTACGAGGTTCAGTAGTAACTTGATCTGAAGTTACATGATCATCATCATTAGCTTCCTCACTAATTGGTGTAGGAGTCACAGGAACAGATTTCTGTGATGAACTACTTTGCAATAAGGGAGCAGGTACAATTAAATCATCAAGTCCTACTTTCCTCCCACTCACTTCTTTCGAGAAAAACTCCTTCTCTAGAAAGGATCCATTCTTAGCAATGAATGTCTTGCCTTCGGATCTGTGATAGATGGTGTACCCAACAGTTTCCTTTGGGTATCCTATGAAGACACATTTCTCCGATTTGAGTTCGAGCTTATCATGTTGAAGCTTTTTCACATAAGCATCGCAACCCCAAACTTTAAGAAACGACAACTTTGGTTTCTTGCCAAACCACAGTTCATAAGGCGTCGTCTCAACGGATTTCGATGGTGCCCTATTTAATGTGAATGCAGCTGTCTCTAAAGCATAACCCCAAAACGATAGCGGTAGATCAGTAAGAGACATCATAGATCGCACCATATCTAGTAAAGTACGATTAAGAGTTCGGACACACCATTACGCTGTGGTGATCCGGGTGGCATGAGTTGTGAAACTATTCCGCATTGTTTCAAATGAAGACCAAACTCGTAACTCAAATATTCTCCTCCACACTCATACATACTGACTTCACTCTGAAATTCTTTTAACTTTTCAAATGTTTCAGACTTATGTTTCATCAAGTAGATATACCCATATCTGTTCAAATCATCTGTGAAGGTGAGAAAATAAAGATACCTGCCGCGAGCCTCAACATTCATCGGACCACATACATCAGTATGTATGATTTCCAACAAAACTGTTGCTCGCTCCATTGTTCCGGAGAACGGAGTTTTAGTCATCTTGCCCATGAGGCTTGGTTCGCAAGTACCTATTTATTCATAATCAAGTGATTCCAAAATTCCATCAGAAGAGTTTCTTCATGCGCTTTACACCAATATGAACTAAACGGCAGTGCCACAAAGAAGTTGCACTATCATTATCAACTCTACATCTTTTGGCTTCAATATTATGAATATGTGTATTACTACTATGGAGATTCAACATAAATAGACCACTCTTCAAGGGTGCATGACCATAAAAGATATTACTCATATAAATAGAACAACCATTATTCTCTGATTTAAATGAATAACCGTATCGCATAAAAAAGATCTAGATATAATGTTCATGCTCAACGCTGGCACCAAATAACAATTATTCAGGTCTAAAACTAATCCCGAAGGTAGATGTAGAGGTAGCGTGCCGACCGCGATCACATCGACTTTGGAACCATTTCCCACGCACATCGTCACCTCGTCCTTAGCTAATCTTCGCTAATCCGTAGTCCCTGCTTTCGAGTTGCAAATATTAGCAATGTAACCAAGATCAAATACCTGTGTGCTCATGCGAGCATTAGTAAGGTACACATCAATAACATGTATATCACATATACCTTTTGTTCACCTTGCCATCCTTCTTATCCGCCAAATACTTGGTGCAGTTCCGCTTCCAGTGACCAGTCCCTTTGTAGTAGAAGCACTCAGTCTCAGGCTTAGGTCGAGACTTGGGCTTCTTCACATGAGCAGCAACTTGCTTGCCGTTCTTCTTGAAGTTCCCCTTCTTCCCTTTACCCTTTTTCTTGAAACTGGTGGTCTTGTTGACCATCAAAACTTGATGCTCCTTCTTGATTTCTACCTCTGCAACCTTTAGCATTGCGAAGAGCTCGGGAATTGTCTTATCCATCCCTTGCATGTTATAGTTCATCACGAAGCTCTTGTAGCTTGGTGGCAGTGATTGAAGAATTCTATCAATGACACTATCATCGTGAAGATTAACTCCAGTTGAATCAAGTGATTGTAGTACCCGCACATTACGAGTATATGTTCACTAATGTAACTATTCTCCTCCATTTTGCAGTTGTAGAACTTATTGGAGACTTCATATCTCTTAGTCAGGGCATTTGCTTGAAATATTAACTTCAACTCCTGGAACATCTCATATGCTCCATGATGTTCAAAACATCGTTGAAGTCCCGGTTCTAAGCCGTAAAGCATGGCACACTAAACTATTCATTAGTCATCAACACGCGACTGCCAGACATTCACAATGTCTGCAGTTCCCGGCGCGGGTGGTACACCTAGCGGTGCTTCCAGGACGTAATTCTTTTGTGTAGCAATGAGGATAATCCTCAAGTTACAGACCCAGTCCGTGTAGTTGCTACCATCATCTTTCAACTTAGCTTTCTCTAGGAACGCATTAAAATTCAACGGAACAACAACACGGGCAATCTATCTACAACAACATAGATATGCAAAGTACTATCAGGTACTAAGTTCATGATAAATTAAAGTTCAATTAATCAAATTACTTAAGAACTCCCACTCAGATAGACATCCCTCTAATCATCTAAGGGATCACGTGATCGAAATCAACTAAACCATGTCTGATCATCACGTGAGATGGAGTAGTTTTCAATGGTGAACATCACTATGTTGATCGTATCTACTATATGATTCACGCTCGACCTTTCGGTCTCACTGTTCCGAGGCCATATACGCATATGGTAGGCTCGTCAATTTTAACCCGAGTATTATGCATGTGCAAAACTATCTTGCACCCATTGTATGTGAATGTAGAACTTATCACACCCGATCATCACGTGGTGTCTCGGCACGCATTTAATCAGAAAGTAACGGTGTATACTCGTGGAGAACACTTATACCTTGAAATTTAGTGAGAGTTCATCTTATAATGCTACCGTCGATCTAAGCAAAATAAGATGCATAAAAGATAAACATCACATGCAATCAATATAAGTGATATGATATGGCCATCATCATCTTGTGCCTTTGATCTCCATCTCCAAAGCACCATCATGATCACCATCGTCACCGGCGTGATACCTTGATCTCCATCGTAGCATCGTTGTCGTCTCGCCAACTATTGCTTCTATGACTTATCGCTACCGTATAGTGATAAAGTAAAGCAATTACATGGCGATTGCATTTAATACAATAAAGTGACAACCATATGGCTCCTGCCAGTTGCGGATAACTTCGTTACAAAACATGATCATCTCATACAATAAAATTTAGCATCATGTCTTGACCATATCACATCACAGCATGCCCTGCAAAAACAAGTTAGACGTCCTCTACTTTGTTGTTGCAAGTTTTACGTGGCTGCTACGGGTTGAGCAAGAACCGTCCTTACCTACACATCAAAACCACAACGATATTTGGTCAAGTATGTGCTGTTTTAACCTTCACAAGGACCAGGCGTAGCCACACTCAAATTCAACTAAAGTTGGAGAAACTGACACCCGCCAGCCACCTGTGTGCGAAGCACGTCGGTAGAACTAGCCTCGCGTAAGCGTACGCGTAATTTTGGTCCGGGCTGCTTCATCCAACAATACCGCCGAATCAAAGTATGACATGCTGGTAAGCATTATGACTAGTATCGCCCACAACTCACTTGTGTTCTACTCGTGCATATAACATCTACGCATAAACCTGGCTCGGATGCCACTGTTGGGGAACGTAGTAATTTCAAAAAAATTTCCTACGCACACGCAAGATCATGGTGATGCATAGCAATGAGAGGGGAGAGTGTCGTCCATATACCCTCATAGACCGTAAGCGGAAGCATTATGACAACGCGGTTGATGTAGTCGTATGTCTTCACGATCGACCTATCCTAGTACTAAACGTACGGCACATCCGCGATCTGCATACGTTCAGCTCGGTGATGTCCCATGAACTCATGATCCAGTAGAGCTTCGAGGGAGAGTTCCGTCATCATGACGGCGTGATGACGGTGATGATGAAGCTACCGACGCAAAGCTTCGCCTAAGCACCGCTACGATATGACCGAGGTGGAATATGGTAAAGGGGGGCACCGCACACGGCTTGGAACAATCAACTTGTATGTATTAGGGTGCCCCCTGCCCTCGTATATAAAGGAGCAAGGGGGGAGGCCGGCCGGCCCTTGGTGCGCCCAAGGAGAGGTGGAATCCTCCTCCTAGTAGGAGTAGTATTCATCCTTTCCTAGTCCTACTAGGAAGGAGGAAGGGGGGACGAAAGAGAGGGAGAGGGAGAGGGAAAAGTGGCCGCACCCCCCTCCCCTATTGCAATTCGGACTCCCTTTGGGAGGGGGCGCGCCACCTCCTGGGCTGGTGTCCTCTCTCTCTCACTAAGGCCCACTAAGGCCCACTACTTCCCCTGGGGGGGGGGGGTCCGGTAACCCCTCTAGCACTCCGGTTTTCTCCGAAATCACCCGGAACACTTCCGTTGTCTGAATATAGCCGTCCAATATATCAATCTTTATGTCTCGACCAATTCGAGACTCCTCATCATGTCCGTGATCACATCTGGGACTCCGAACTATCTTCGGTACATCAAAACTCATAAACTCATAATACCGATCGTCACCGAATGTTAAGCGTGCGGACCCTACGGGTTCGAGAACTATGTAGACATGACTGAGACTCATCTCCAGTCAATAACCAATAGCGGAACCTAGATGCTCATATTCGTTCCTACATATTCTACGAAGATCTTTATCGGTCAAACCGCATAACAACATATGTTGTTCCCTTTGTCAACGTTATGTTACTTGCCCGAGCTTCGATCGTCGGTATCTCAATACCTAGTTCAATCTCATTACTGGCAAGTCTGTTTACTCATTCCGTAATGCATCATCCCGCAACTAACTCATTAGTTACATTGATTGCATGGCTTATTTTGATGTGCATTACCGAGAGGGCCAGAGATACCTCTCCGACAATCGGAGTGACAAATCCTAATCTTGATCTGTGCCAACTCAACAAGTACCATCGGAGACACCTGTAGAGCACCTTTATAATCACCCAGTTACATTGTGACGTTTGGTAGCACACAAAGTGTTTCTCCGGTATTCGGGAGTTGCATAACCTCATAGTCATAGTAACATGTATAAGTCATGAAGAAAGCAATAGCAATATACTAAACGATCAAATGGTAAGCTAACTGAATGGGTCAAGTCAATCACATCGGAAGCAAACGGTGCATTGTAGCCCTTTCCCCTCCCCTCCCTCCCCTGCCGCCACCCGCGAGGCGTCGTGGAGGGTTCCCGATCCGAGCTGCCGCACTCCCTCCTCCTCCCTCCTCCGCCCTCGCCGCTGCCAAGGGGTGCGGCCGGGCGAAGCCCGACCGTCGCCGGCAGCGGCGAGGCTCCTTCGTCCCCTACTCATAGGGTTTGGCGCGGGCCACATCTGCGGCTGGGCGCGGCGCTCGATGCAGGGCGCGGTGGCGCCCCGGAGCAGGCCGGCGAGGCATACTAGTGACACTCTGTTTGTCTATGTATTCACACGTGTACTAAGTTTCCAGTTTATACAGTTCTAGCATGAATAATAAACATTTATCATGAGATAAGGAAATATAAACAACAACTTTATTATTTGCTCTAGGGCATATTTCCTTCACATGACTGGATCTTCTCTACCATGAATTACAATGTTTAGTCGCCGATTGAACTTTGGAGGTGCTCTGCATTTATGTTTTGCGGTCTCAGAAAGGGCTAACGAGATACCACTATTGTCATATTATATCATGGTTGCTTTGATAACGTATTGCTATTTGAGATATCTTATTATTGCTCGCTAGCTCATTATGTCATTGATATGAGTTAATATAATTTTTAAGAGTTATTGTCGACATGGTTAGTTATAACGATGGCTGAAAACATGGGTGCTGTTTAAGCTTATTTATGCAAACAAGAGCAAAAGAGTTCATAATTTTTTTGTTTTTCACTTTTAGTTATCAACTGAATTGCTTGAGGACAAGCAAAGGTCTAAGCTTGGGGGAGTTGATATGTCTCTAACGTATCTACTTTTCCTAAAGCTTTTCCTCTTGTTTTGGACTCTAATTTGCATGATTTGAATGAAACTAACCCGGACTAACCCTGTTTTCAGCAGAATTACCATGGTGTTGTTTTTGTGCATAAATAAAAGTTCTCGTAATGGAATGAAACTTTGCGAGGATTTTTTATACAACAAAAGAGAAAGAAAGTGCATTATATTGACTAGAGGGGGGTGAATAGGCGATTTTTACAAATTAGTCACTGAGGAATTTCAAGGTGAGGAAATTCCTAAGCAATGAACTACTTAGCAGCGGAATAAGTACTCAAGTGCAAGCATAACAGAGCAGTAGCACAGTCATCATGATGAAACGAAAACAACTGCAGAGTACAAGTAGTGTAAACACATAATAAGCATGCTGAAGACAAACTGACTGAAGAAATAGGATTGAGGAAATTGAGAAAGTCTTCTGTCAAAGTCTTCAAACAGTAACGATCAAGTACTTCAACACAGAAATGAGGAAATGAAAGGGTTGAGGAAATAGAACCAGTAGCTTGGTGAAGACGATGATTTGGTAGACCAGTTCCAACTGCTGTGACAGTCGTACGTCTCATTGGAGCGGCTGGGTACTTAAACCTGAGGACACACAGTCCCGGACACACAGTCCTCACCGTATTCTCCTTGAGCTAAGGTCACTCAGACCTCGCCCAATCACTCGTGGTAAGTCTTCAGGTGACTTCCAAACCTTCACAGACTCGGTCACTCGATGATCCACAATTTCCTCTTGGATGCTCTAGACCATGACGCCTAACCATCTGAGGATGCACCGTCCTCAAAGGCAACAAGCATCGGTTCCACACAGGAACAATCTCTTCAGTGATGGTTAATCACTTTCAATTTTAGGTGTTTGGGTTTGAGTTTTCCTCACTTGATGATTTTCGCTCAAAGCCTCGGAGGATGGGATGCTCTCAATGACAAGTGTTTGTTTCTCTCGGAGCAGCCAACCAGCTAGTGATTGTAGGGGGCGGCTATTTATAGCCTAGGGAGCAGACCGACATGATAAGCCATAACTGCCCTTTAACGATATGACCGTTAGGTGGGAAGATAATTTAGGACAGTTGGCGCATAGCACATGAATAGTTGGATATTTGAGTATCAAATTCCTCAGGGCTATCATGTTCCTCACTTGTAGACAATCTGCACTGGCGAATTCCTAACTCCTCATTCAGAACAAATTCCTCAGAGACCAGAAGATCTTCGTCTCTGTCACTGAAGAAATTGACTAAACTGTATAAGATTTCCAATGGCTTCACTCGAAAGGATTGGTAGGTGTAGGATTTTGAGATGAGCATCACTTGGAAACTTTTCCTTAGTTTTACCTCGAGCCCCTTTAACAGTATGGTGTTTCCTATGACTCAAGAAAGAGGAAAATGAAACTAAGAAAACAAAAAGTCTTCACGCTTCATATTCCTCGCATGTATACCAAGTCTTCACGGGCACACCAATTTCTTCACTTTAAAAGTCTTCAAGAAAACCGAAGTCTTCAGCTGAAGACATTCATTTTTAGGGGTCGACTTTCATCGTGAATATCAAACTCCTTATAGACTTATAGACCTGTGTACACTCACAAATTCATTAGTCCCTTAACCTATAAGTCTTCAATACACCAAAATCACTAAGGGGCACTAGATGCACTTACAATCTCCCCCTTTTTGGTGATTGACGACAATATAGGTTAAGTTTTCAACGGGGATAAACATATGAAGTGTAAATACTGATATTGAGGAATTTGATTGCAAGATATAGAAGAACCCCCCCTTGAAGATGTGCATATTTGAGGAATTTGCTTTGAATAGCAAATGCACATTGTAGAGTAGAATCATGGAGATCCCCCCTATATCTTGTAATTCATACACGCATTTAACATATCATATCAAGAATTTGAAATGCATGATGAAATGTGGTGACTGATGTAATTCAGCATGCGTGCATTAACGTATCTGAGGAAATAGCATGCAAAAGAACAGAGCAATAGTATCAGACCACCATATGACTTAAGTTTACAACTCGATCCAACAAACACTTAAGAAGAGCGAGAGTTGTTACTTAAACAAAAAAACACCCATATAAGAGACCCGCTTGAAGACTAACTCAAATTTCTCCCCCTTTGTCATCGAATGACCAAAAGGGACGAAAGTTGATGACTAACGCCCCTGAAGAATGTCATCAATATGTCGATGGAGGAGCGCCTGCGTTGTTGGGGTCATCCGTTGGAGTAGGGCCTGCCGCAGTGTCTTTCAAGTCTTCGGCTTCGTCCATCTCGCGTGATGAGGAATATGAACTGGAGACCAAGTGAGGAACTTTGACCTTGCATTTCTTCAAAGGTGGCTGAGACCAGTCAAAGTCCTGTTGGAAGCCCATCTGCTTGAGATCTTGATCACTATAGAGGTGAGACATTATGGCCCAAGTGCGATAAAAAACTTCATGCAAGTAGTAATGGTTCTTCTTCACAGTGTTTTAGGTGATCGTCATGTTCTGAAGAATTGAACCGAACTAGCGCTTGACCCGCTTGTGGTTGCGATCGACGTTCTAATGAAGACTAAGGAGAAGCTCACGATCAGTCATCACACACGGAGCAGTGGCTTGAGGAAATTTCTTTGAAGCATTTGTGGCAGAATCATGTGTGGCAGAGTCATCATTGGTGGAATAAGATGCAGCTTTGTGAAACTGTCCATCCAATGGACGAGTGCCTTCATCAATAATAGCAACCTTGCCCTTCTCATCAGCTGAGGAAATGGTCCATTTGAGGACTTCAATCAGGGGCAAATAGCTGAGATGATTTTGGAAATCTGCCTTGTAATGAATTGAAGACCTTGATCTGATGAATCTCATAATCCAGGGAGTGTAAGGCTTCAACTCAAATGGTAACAAAGCAGCATTGGCCTGAGTCCTCATGAAGAAATTGTGATAGTTGATAGGAATTCCATGAATGGTATTGAACAACAGATTCTTCATTATACCAACAACCTCTTCTTCATCAGAGTTGTGGCCTTTGATTGGACTGAGGGTTTTGGTCAACATTCTGTAGATCGTCCTTGGCACATAAAGCAATTCCTTGATGAGGAATGTAGTTCGTGGAGCTTGGCCCAGCTTCAGAGGCTTCATCAACGCTTGCATCAGATGGTTGGAGAGCTCAGATTCAGCATAGATGAGCCTTGCACCTTCAGTGGGCAAACTGACTGGGACGGCATGAAGCAATTCAGAGGCCGGAGCTTTTGTAGTGAGTGTTTTCAGTCATCCAGTCCAGCACCCATGAATTGACATCTTCAACATTTCTAGTAATGTCCAGCTTGGCAAAGAATTGAAGAATGGGTTCTTCATTCCAATCGCAGATGTCGGTGCAGAAGTTGAGCAGCCCATCGTCATGAAGAACACTGAGGACTGGGGTGAAGAATGGTAGAGACTCCATATCCACATGAGGAAGTTGCTCATGGTCAAAAACTTTGTCCTTATTAAACGACAATGAGGAATAGAAATTCATCTGGCTGGCAGTCCAAAAACGCTTGCGTCAAAGATGAGCAGAGTAATATGGATTATATTCAGAGAAGAAATGATGCTCACCAGAGAAGTCATCAGCCGTGAACTTCTGCTTCTTGGTGTGAGGATTCTGTGGCTTGGGCTGAAGATTAGCAGTTGAAGTCTTCACAGCCTCTTGAAGCATAGTCTCTAGAGCCACAGGCTGAGGAATTTCAGGAGCAGTGTATCAGCAGCAGCCTTGGCCTCCATTTCTTCAGCAACATATGCATCAGCGCTAGTGGCTGGAACTTCTTCTGGAATAGACAAAAGTGAAGCTTGATGTTCTTCAGAGCCCGTATGAATTTCTTCGGTTTGGACCGGGGAGTGAGGAAGTTGATGCAGAGGTGTGGTCAGAGGTGAATTGGGGTGATGACTTTCCCAGTAGTCATCATTCTGAATGGGAGTTGTAGACCCAATATCCACATCCTCGTATTCTTCATCAATTTCTTCAATGCATGCCTCTTCAGCTGTGAACTAAGGCATGGGCGATGATACCAGAGGAGTTGAAGGGATATCATCCACTTCAGTTTCTTCACCTAACTGCTCTGACGTAGTAGCAGAAGGATCTTCTTCATTCGATTCACTAGGAATAACATATTCCTCACCAATGGGAACAATCTCCTTTGATGGCATGCTTGATATTGGAACAACATCTATTGGGTGTGAAAATCAGCTCGTCAAAGTCTTCACTTTCTTTGGAGCTGAAGACTCTGAGGATGCAGATGCTTTCCTTTTCTTCACTGTTGCCCTCTCTACAGTCTTGGTCTTCTTCACTTCTGATGCAAAAGGAAGGCTAGAACTTGTCGTCTGTGCAGGAGGAGCAGAGGAAATTGGTGCAATTTCTTCAGGCGCAATTGATGCAGTTTCCCTGGCACACTCAGTTTCCTCAGGCTCAGTAGCAGATGCTTCAACTGGCCAGGTGTGTTCATCAGGCGCAACAGTGGAGGTTGCCCTAGCAATTTCTTCAGCGGCTGGAATTTCTTCTTCAGCCATGGTGCTTTCATTTTCTTAAACAGCATGATTTTCATCAGCTGTGCTTGCATGTTCTTCAGTAGGCTGAGCAGATGCCTCAGCCTGAGGAATTTCACGTTGCGTTGAAGCTTCAACATTTGAGGTAAATCCCTTCGCCATTCTGACAATCTAACTTTGGCTCCTAGCCAATCTGCATGGTATGCGTCAAATTCATCACTGAGTGCTTTGACCTCAGTTTGCATGGCCACAAGTTCATCAGGAGTCATAGTGACAACATTCTTCTTCAGAAAACGCTCCTTCTTGTACTGAGCTTTCTTCAGTTGCCTAGCCTTTTCAAACTTCCATTTTTCTTCGCCAATAAAGGTCGTCAACATATGACTTTGGCTAGGTGTGAGATTGAAATCAGGCATAGGAGTTTTAGGTTCCTTGTGCCTGAGATCTATGAAGTCAATGATCAACTTCGGATCCAACAAAAGAGGCACATTACTGCCTTTGGCTCTAGCGGCCTTTTGCTGTCTGTCTCTGATGATTTCAGCCAATTCTTCATCATCAGCTTCGTCTTCACTAGATGGTTCATGAAAGGTGACATGCTTCTTGTGAGTACTTGGCCTCGAGCATCGTTCAGCAGCAGCCTTTTTCTTCAGCAAGGTCAGAGTTGTTGAGGATTGTGGAGGAGCTGAAGAACTTGCAGAAACTCCTGAAGCAATTTGTATGCCAGTGGTCCTTTGGCAAGAGGCGAGATGCACATGTGTCGAGGACTTGGCAGCAGCAGCTGAGGATTTTGCAATGGGAACTGTGTTGACACACGAACACGTCACGTGTACCCTCGACGCCGGGGGTGATGCACCGCAGCTCACGTCGAAGGAGACCCGACCGACAGCGCGATACGCAAGATAGTCGGCGGGCGCTTTTGCAGACCCGAAACCCCTCGCACCTGGGAGGGACCCCATAAGGGATTGCGGCGGCTATGGGCTGCCCTAGTTTGATTCGCTCGCCCCTAGAGCCTCGGGATTCGCAGCTCTCAAACACGAAGAACAGCGAAGAACGAGAGAGAAAAACGGTGGGGAGATAAAACGTAGACAGGAAAAAGTAGTATATTGATTTGTTCGATTGTGTGTTGTTCAATCGGCCATCACCCCCAATATATATAAGAGGCGGCTGGACTTCCCTTACGAGTAAAGGATTCATCTAGGCTTTCCTTACAAGAAATTACATCAATTCACGCCCTAGAGTCCTAGTTCTATTCCAACTCGGATTCAGTCTGAATCTGGCCCAACTTCTGTCTTCTTCCTTGCACGGGCCGCCGAGCTTGCATATTATCTCCGATCAAGACGGCCCAAATATCAAACTTGTGTGCCTCCATGATATGAACAACTCTCATGTTGATTACTTTTTCAAATAAGGCCATCTTGAATGCTTCTCGAGGTCATCTTTACCTTCCAGTCGGACTCGGTCTTGCAGTAGACTGAATTATCCGAGTCTTGTAGGCCATATAATATCTCTGATGATGATGACTCCAAAAGCAAAGTTTACCATCTTGATGATGCGCATAACTTCTGTATTGAACACTTCTTCATCCGAGGTCATCTTGGTAAACTTTCGGGCACATGTTCAGTTTCACTCGGATTCGAGCTCATCCACTCGGATATTAGAGACTTTCACTCGGACCTTCCGACTGGACTTTTTCACTCGGAAGACAATCTTTTCACTTGGATGACTATATTTCCACTCAGATGACTATATTTTCACTCGTAAGGCAATCTCTTACTCGATCGGCAAATTTTCATTCCGATGGTAATATCTTCACTCGAATGATAATAAGTTCACTCGGATGGCAAACTTTCACTCGACCGGTAAGTTTTCACTCTGAAGGTAATCTTTCAATCGATCGGTAAGTTTTTACTCGAATGTTAAGCTTTCACTCGACCGGTAAGTCTTCACTCGGACAGCAAGCTTTTCACTCGACCGAAAACATAGCCTGATCTTGATTTGTCTCCTCAGGTCTCATACGACCTCGGATTGAGACGAATTATATATGAAAACCGATCGGCTCGACGAAACGAAACTTTCTCGTGTTGAAGTTTTTCCGATTTAAGGCCTTCTTAAGGGCCGAATCGCTCGCTCGACCCATCAGACAGGGTGTGTGGTACTTCGCGCCATATTTCCATTCAGCTTCGGTCTGCAGTGCATTACCTCTAACTTTTGCATATGAACTCGGATTGAGATGATTTATATACCAAAATCGATTGCATCGACGAGACGAAGACAATTCCTTTAGAATGCTCCTTCATCCGAGGTCGTCTTGAAGGCATGATCGTCCGAAAACCACTCGGAATATTGAATTTTGCCACTCGGAATACAATTTCGGCCCCTAAGATGCAATCGGACGATGATAACCTAAACATCAAAGTTGTTCCACTCGGTGATGTGAAACTTTTCATGCTGAAAACCCTTTCACTCGAAGCCATCTCATTTTCTTTTTATGCCGTGCCAAAATCTGATGTCAACACATGCCCCCCTGTTTTTCGGCAAAGCTTGCACGCCGAAAAATAATATGCATAGTGTTCGTTCTAAGGACGATGTCAACTCTCCATCGGCCATTTATTTTTCTTAGGGCGATAGTTATGTATCGGCCATGTTTGTGCTAAGGGCGATAATCGTATATTGGCCATTGCCTACTTAGGCTTCCTGCCACACACTCGGGTGGTACTTCTTCAAATATTTGCCATTGAGAGCTCGAGGTAATAATGCCCCTTGTATTGATTCACCAAATATGAATTTCCGGAAACAACTCTTGTAATCCTAAAAGGACCTTCCCAACTTGGAGACCACTTCCCGAATTTTCTATCTCTTGAACCAATCGGTAGAATCACTTTCCAGACGAGATCACCAACTTGAAAATTCTTCAACTTGACTTTCTTATTGTAAGCTCTTGCCACCCTCAACTTATCTCTCTCTATGGCCTTTAAAGCAGCCAAACGTTTATCGGCAACCTCATCAATATTGTCCATCATTAAGTTATAGAAGTCTACTGCCGATAAATTATTTTGTTTGGCTATTCTCAAATCATTCAAATTTACCTCCACTGGTAAAACATCCTCTTGACCATATACTAGCTCATATGGAGTCACCTTCGTAGCACCATGCCTTGAAATTCTGTGTGCCCATAAAGCTTCAGACAACAACTCATGCCATCTCCTCGGATTATCCTCAATCTTCTTCTTGATGAGCTTGATTAAAATTTTATTGCTAGACACGGCTTGTCCATTAGCTTGGGCATAATACGGAGAGGAATTGAGCAACTTTATATTATAAGATTCGGCAAACTCTCTGACTTGGTATGACATAAAAGATGAACCTTGATCTGTAGTTAACGTTTGAGGAATACCGAATCTATGAATAATGTGCTCGGTTATGAATTGAATTACCTCCGTATGCGTCATGTTCTTGAGAGGTACTGCTTCAGACCACTTAGTGAAATAATCAGTTGCCACCAATACGAACCGATGCCCTTTTGAAGAAGACGGATGGATTTGTCCAATGAAAATCTAAACCCCATCCTCTGAAAGGCCACGGTTTAATAATAGGATGTAACATAGCAACAGGAGACAATTGAATATCACCAAACTTTTGACAAGCTTAACACCATTTATAATATCTGAAGCAATCATTAATCATAGTCGACCAATAAAACCCAGCACGTCGCAATAACCATTTCATCTTGGGAGCCGACTGGTGAGTTCCACAAATACCTTCATGTACTTCTCCCATAGCAACTCTTGCCTGATCCTCGTCCAAACACTTTAGAAGAACATCATCGACTGTTCGGCGATAAATACCATCATCTCTCATTGTATACTTGAAAGCCATACACCGAACAACCCTGTCTACCCTTTCACTCGGATTGCACAAGTAATCAACAATGGGCTTCCTCCAGTCGGGATTATCACTTGCACTAGATTTTTTGAATGGCCGAATCAGTGGGTTCGGGTTCGGCCTCTCCCATATTGGCAAGACAAGACATTGGTCTTTGAGAGATATGAAACATGCCATGATCAACATGATATCCAGATGCTTGCTGTGCCAACTCATTTGCTTTCCAATTGTCATGTCTAGATATGTGTGCAATGCTAAAACAATCCAAAGTAGAAATTATATCTAGACATTTATCAAGATAAATATTAAGTGATTCATCCAAACATTGAAAGACTTTGGATATTTGCTGCACCACTAGTAACGAATCACCGTAAGCCTCAATATGTGTAACACCTATAGCAAGTAACATCTCTAGGCCAAATAACAATGCTTCATATTAGAAGCTTGATTGTTTGTGCAAAAATATTCTAAGCGGCATGAGGCTTCAAAAATAAGCGCCATGAGGAGATATATAAACAATACCAACACCTTGGCCATTGCTACAAACTGAACCATCAAAGTATAATCTCCATGGTACTAATGAAACAAGGTTCATATCAACATCATGCTTGTCATTAATCCGATGTTCAACAATGAAATTAGCAACAATTTGGCCTTTCATGGATTTTAGAGATTCACAAGACAAATCATATTCAATCAAAGCATAAGCCCACTTGACAATTCTACCACTATGAATTGGCCTATGCAACATGTAGTTAATGACATCATTTTGACAAGCTACTATACAAGCACTCGGCACTAAATAATGTCTCAATTTTGTGCAAGCATAATATAAGCATAGGCATAGTTTCTCAATAAATGTATACCTTGTCTCGGCGTCCAATAAGCGTCTGCTCAAATATGTAATAGCATGCTCTTTTCCCTTGGTTTCTTGAGTCAAAACAGCACCAATAACTCCTTCCTCCGCTGCAATGTAAAGCCTGAAGGGTTCCCTATGCTTGGGTGCTTTCATCACTGGAGGAGTGCACAAATAATTCTTGACCATATCAAATGCTTCTTGCTATTTTTCCCCCCAAGTGAAATCAGCATCATTCTTCAACCGAAGGATAGGAGTGAATGCATCAACTTTCCCTGATAAATTAGCTATGAACCTTCTCAAATAATTGACCTTGCCAAGGAACTTTTGCATATCTCTCTTGCATGTTGGAGCCTCCACTTTCTGTATGGCCTCTATCTTTTTTTTTGGGATCAATCTCTATGCCATCTTCGTGAATAATGAAACCCAAAAACTTGCCAGCTGACACGCCGAAAGCACACTTCAAAGGATTCATCTTCAATCCATACTTTTTCATTCTTTCAAAAGCTAAATGCAAATCGGCCAAGTGAGATTCAAAAGCATCTAATTTGACAACAATATCATCAATATAAACTTCAAGTATGATACCGAGTAAATCATGAAAAATCAAATTCACAGCCCTTTGATATGTGGATCCAGCATTTTTTAATCCAAATGTCATCACTGTCCACTCGAATAAACCAAGGAAACCAGGACATCGGAAAGCTGTTTTGTACATGTCCTCTTCGGCCATAAAAATTTGATTGTATCCGGCATTACCATCTAGAAAGCTAATAACCTTATGCCCAGAAGCATCATTAATAAGCATATTGGCTATTGGCATGGGATACTCATCTTTGGGTGTAGCCCTATTCAAATCTCTGAAGTCAATGCACACCCTCAACTTGCCGGATCCCTTCTTCTCCACTGGGACAATGTTAGAAATCCACTCGGCATACCTGCAAGGTTGAATGACATTAGCTTCAAGCAGTCGACCGATCTCTTCCTTGATCCGGTCATATGTTTTTGGATTAAACTTTCTGGCCGACTGTTTATAAGGTCTAAAACCGGCCTTTATAGGCAACCGATTCTCCACTAGCTCTCGGCTCAACCCTGGCATCCCATGATATTCCCATGCAAATCAACAAACATATTCTTTCAACAGCTTGATTAATTTAGCCTTACAATCGGCTTTAAAATTTTTGTTTATAAATGTCGGTCGAGTGACTGAACCATCTCCAATATCTATCTCTTCTAATGGATCAGCCGATGTAAAACCTTGTCCAAGTTTATCCACGTCATCCAACTCCTCTATAGACTCGTACATATCGTCCTCACTGGACCGATATTTTACAAGACGTTTTTGTAACCACTCGGAATAAGGATCCATTTAAACATATCATACCTTTGAGCCGATTGCATTCAGTCGGCTTTAAAGACACGGGCACAAAACCATTCTTGGTCGCGTTGAGAAAATCAAACTCTGATATGTCACGTCCCGTAAAGCAAGTAGCATTGGGATGTTGCCAATCCACCGATGCATCGGCCAAAGCAACACAGGCCGAGTTATCCGCATGAATGACTTCCACTTCATCATCAACCCATCGAATCAAAACTGGTGCATAGTGGATGGCACGCCGGTTTGCATGAACCCAATCACGGCCTAGTATAACGTTGTAGTTACCTTGCACCTCAGCGACAAAGAATGCAGTAGCCAAAGTTTTGCTTCCGACTGTAAGCTCCACATACATTACACCTTTGGCTTTAGTTTTCTCTTTGCCTTCAAATCCGTTGAGCACCATATTGGTCTTGATCAATTCTTCATCAGGCAAACCCAATTTCTTGAAGACCGAATAGGGCATAAGATTTACCACATCACCTCCATCAACAAGCATCCGAGTGAGCGGCGACCCATTGATATGACCTCTGAGATATAACGGTTTCAGATGTGTTACTGGTTCTTTTGGCTTCTCGAATATTGTGTTTTTAGGTCCAAAATCCAGCTGAGCCACCTCTCCTCCCTCATCTACAGCACGAAACTCAGCAGGTAAGTAATACACCATATTGATATCCATACCTTCATGAACCGGCGTAGACTCATAGTCCGACATATCAGCTTCCTCCTCGAGTGCATCTGCCGATTCAGAAATCTGTCCGAGTGAAGGAGAATTAAGAAGTGTCGCAGACGATGTAATAACTGTCACATCCTCCTCCTTGGGTAGTGTAGGTACTTCTATGATAGATGTAGAAGCTGATATATCTTGTATTTGTTTAGGCCTCCACACTTGTTTTGCTGGAACCATGGGCCGAGTGTCATTGAACAACTTATCCCTTTGCTTCTCGGCCTCCTGCGCTGCCATCTCTTGACTCCTTAACCTCTGTAGTTTCCTCTTCTGTGTCTTCGTTAGCCCTGGAGGACACCACTTTGGTCGAGTGTATTTAGAATCTCTCACCTTTACTTGGCTGGTGCTTGCTTCATGGTCATTAGCCGAGTGTTTTGGTAGCGATAATAAGTATCGGCTCGGTCGGCGGTTATGCAGATCGGCTGCTATATGGGGAATGTTTCGGCGCCCAAGACAAGTGAGTCGGCATCCATTTTCCCCTTGCCTTTTCCCGAATCAACTGCTGCAACACTTGGTGATTTAACACGCCATTCTTTTCGACTTTCCAGATGCATGAAATTTCCACTCGGGCGCACCTTTTTACTCTGATGGAATCCACTCGGATGGATGTCACTCAGATAGAATTCACTCGGATGGAATTCACTCGGATGGAATCCACTTGGCCACATTTTTTTCACTTGGATAGCTTCCACCTGGGTGCATTCTTACACAAGGATATTTTCCACTCGGTCGCATATTTTGACCAGCCGACTGATAGTCACCGATGTTCAGTCGGCCATTATATGAGTAATCAAGTTGATCCCACGATTGCCTCTGCTCTTCCGAAAGCTGCGCCCTTGGTCCACTCGGTTTTGTATACCGACTGAACATATCAGCTGATGGTGACCTTGGTCGTTTCAGATGAGTCTGTTGATTAAAACTAGAACCGGCCGACTGGTTAGCATACTTGGATAACAACATATCAAAAGTTGGCTTGATCTGCTTGTGCTGCACTTTAACTTCATTCCTTTTCCACTTGCCAACTTCTGGACTTTTGGGCTTGACAAATCTCACACGAGCATTTTCTTGCACTTGTAGTTGCCCCCCGAGTGTAGGATTCTTGATGGTGATTTTGATCACTTCCTTGCCATCCGGTTGCTTATCAAGCACAACATGTCTCCCCAGGACCGTGCTGCCTTCCTTGTCTTCCCTGGGATCACCAACAATGATATTAGCTTTATTAGCAGATTCGGCTACCTCTGGCCGAATGAGTAGCTTCTTCCCCTCCAAATTCATGGTATTCATTGGAAAAGGTTGTTTATCAACTTGCATCTCAGAAAAGCTCAATCGTCCGTCACTAATGGTCGATTGTATCTGTCGTCGAAAAATGTTGCAATCGTTAGTAGCATGAGAAAAAGAATTATGATACTTGCAATAAGCATGTCGTTTTAGCTCTTCAAACGGCGGTAAAGTATGAGATATTCTAATAATCTTAGCCTGCAGCAAAGCATCAAATATTCTATCACACTTAGCAATGTTAAAAGTAAATTTCATCTCTTCATCATGATTCTTATGAATCGGTTTCAGATCATTGCAAGTAAAGGGTTTGGCCTTAGATGGCCAAACAAATTCAGTAGCAAAAACATCACCCTCATCGTCCGATGATCACTATCATATTCCACCATATTCATCTTTGGACGATCGGCTTTGTATCTATGCACTTCTTTCAGGTCTTTGCTTCGGTGTTCCTGAGCCAAAGCCCTTTGTAAGACTTGGTTGATATTTAAGAACTCATAGCCTTCTAGCTTTTCTCTAATGGGAGTTCTCAAACCACTCAGCACTAGGTCCGCCAAGTCCCTCTCGGTTATCACCAAACTAAAACACCGATTTTTTGTTTCTCCAAATCTTTTGACGTAATCGGAAACCGTTTCATCATGCTTCTGTTTAACCGATGTTAGATGTGACAACTTGAGTTCATTGTCGCCGCTATAAAAGTGATCATGAAATTTCTGCTCTAGCTGCGACCAAACACGAATGGAACCATGTGGTAAAGAAGAAAACCATGAAAATGCGGTGCCAGTTAATGATAAAGGAAATAAACGCACTTTCAATTCATTCAATGAGCCTGCCTCACCTAATTGTGCTAAATATTGACTAACATGCTCCCATGTGGTTTTTGTGCCCTCTCCATTAAACTTAACAAAATCTAGAATTTTGTATCCTGGAGGGCACTGGATGGCATCAAAGTACTCGGGGTACGACTTTTGATAAATCCGATTCCGAGGTAACTCAACTCCAAAATTCTCTTGAAGCATCTTAGCCATCTCCTCTCTAAGATTAGCTAAACCATCATCCATAGTGGACGATGAAGCTTGTGGCAGTGGCATAGGAGGAGTAGGGTTACTAGCTGTAGGTAGGAATTGTGGCATGTATGTCGACCCATAATTTGGTAGTGGTTAGTGGTTGTAGCTGTAGGTAGGGTTTGGTTCGGCGCTTCCACCTAACTTTGGCATGCTCATAATAGGGTTGATGGGTGCAGTCACAATCTGATTTGTTTGGGTAGGATAATAAGCCATCGACGCAGGAGGTGCCGATGCAATAGGTAAAGCCAGATTAGGGTTTTGCACACTAGCAGCTACACCATCATTGCCACTAGACGATTGAGATGTATTCTTCTGAGCATTAGTATTTTCTATGAAAGTTTGATAGACTAGATTGTTACCATCAGCAATACGACTTTCAATCTCAGCCCACCGCTTCGGGAGAAAAGGCGATTTACAGAGGGTTTAACCCGCTCGGCTTGAAGAGGAGGGAACTTGATTTCTTCAATTGGAGTGATGTTGCCTTGGCGATCCTTCTTGAACTTAGCAAGGAACTCCTGCAAGTCCTTCTCCTCGCGCGCCTCCTTATACTCCTCATAGACTTGGCGATGATCGGCCGATATTTCATCAAGACTGGGCTTAATGATGTTATCGGTGTCTACTTCAGATGGCTTGGGAAGATCGGACATGGTGGATGATGATGATTAATCTTCGTCCCCAGCGGAGTCGCCAAAAAGTGTGTTGACACACGAACACGTACGTGTACCCTCGACGCCGGGGGTGATGCACCGCAACTAACGTTGAAGGAGACCCGACCGACAACGTGATACGCAAGACAGTCGGCGGGCACTTTTGCAGACTCGAAACCCCGCGCACCCGGGAGGGACCCCGTCAGGGATTGCAGTGGCTATGGGCTGCCCTACGTCGATTCGCTCTCCCCTAGAGCCTCGGGATTCGCAGCTCTCAAACACGAAGAACAGCGAAGAACGAGAGAGAAAAACGGTGGGGAGATAAAACGTAGACAGGAAAAAGTAGTATATTGATTTGTTCGACTGTGTGTTGTTCAATCGGCCATCACCCCCAATATATATAAGAGGCGGCTGGACTTCCTATACAAGTAAAGGATTCATCTAGGCTTTCCTTACAAGAAATTACATCAATTCACGCCCTAGAGTCCTAGTTCTATTCCAACTCGGATTCAGTCTGAATCTGGCCCAACTTCTGTCTTCTTCCTTGCGTGGGCCACCGAGCTTGCATATGATCTATGATCTCCGATCAAGACGGCCCAAATATAAAACTTGTGTGCCTCCATGATATGAACAACTCTCATGTTGATTACTTTTTCAAATAAGGCCATCTTGAATGCTTCTCGAGGTCATCTTTACCTTCCAGTCGGACTCGGTCTTGCAGTAGACTGGATTATCCGAGTCTTGTAGTGAATTTGTAGGCCATATAATATCTCTGATGATGATGACTCCAAAATCAAAGTTTACCGTCTTGATGATACGCATAACTTTTGTATTGAACACTTCTTCATCCAAGGTCATCTTCGTAAATTTTCGGGCACATGTTCAGTTTCACTCGGATTCGAGCTCATCCACTCGGATATTAGAGACTTTCACTCGGACCTTCCGACTGGACTTTTTCACTCGGAAGACAATATTTTCACTCGGATGACTATATTTCCACTCGGATGACTATATTTTCACTCGGAAGGCAATCTCTTACTCGATCGGCAAATTTTCATTCCGATGGTAATATCTTCACTCGAATGATAATAAGTTCACTCGGATGGCAAACATTCACTCGACCGGTAAGTTTTCACTCTAAAGGTAATGTTTCAATCGATCGGTAAGTTTTTACTCGAAAGTTAAGATTTCACTCGACCGGTAAGTCTTCACTCGGACGGCAAGCTTTTCACTCGACCGAAAACATAGCCTGATCTTGATTTGTCTCCTCAGGTCTCATACGACCTCGGATTGAGACTAATTATATATGAAAATCGACCGGCTCGACGAAAAGAAACTTTCTCGTGTTGAAGTTTTTCCGATTCTAGGTCTTCTTAAGGGCCGAATCGCTCGCGCGACCCATCAGACAGGGTGTCTGGTACTTTGCGCCATATTTCCATTCAGCTTCGGTCTGCAGTGCATTGCCTCTAACTTTTGCATATGAACTCGGATTGAGATGATTTATATACCAAAATCGATTGCCTCGACGACACGAAGACAATTTCTTTAGAGTGCTCCTTCATCCGAGGTCGTCTTGAAGGCATGATCGGCCGAAAACCACTCGGAATATTGAATTTTTCCACTCGGAATACAATTTCGGCCCCTAAGATGCAATCGGACGATGATAACCTAAACATCAAAATTGTTCCACTCGGTGATGTGAAACTTTTCATGCTGAAAACCCTTTCACTCGAAGCCATCTCATTTTCTTTTTATGCCATGCCAAAATCTGATGTCAACAAACTGGAGCTGCTTTGGAGGAGGTGGCGTGAGGCACTGGCCGCGAGGGCTTTGAGGAACTTGGCCGTGAGGGCATTGCTGAGAAACTGGGCCTGTGAGCAGGCTTCTTGGGCATAGCCTTCTTGGGCTTGCTAGCAGAGGCCTCAGCAACAGCAAAAAAAAATCTTCATTAAATTTCTTCACTGCTTCTTTGGCCATTTTGGCCAACTTGGCTTGCCGCTTGGCCCATTCTTTTGTAAAGTCCTCACCACGCTTGATGCTAGTGGGATCAGCTTCTTCGCCTGGTGCCAATGGAGGTCTTGGTGTAAGTGCATCTAGTGCCACCCCTAGTTGGTTTTGGAGTATTGATGACAAACTTGGTTGAGGGACTAATGTGTTTGCAAGAATTGCAGGATAACACAGGTAGTAGTCCCTCATTGATTCGGTTTTCCTACCAGAGATGACCCCTAAAAATGTGTGAAGACATTGAAGACAATGGTGGTCTATGAAGATATTCACAATGAAGATTATGACTCGAGAAGACATTCACGTCAAGACTATGGAGTGTGAATACATAGTTGTTTTGTAGTTTCCTTCTCTTCTTTGTTGAGTCATAGGAACCACCGCACTGTTAAGTGGGGTCCAAGTGAACAAAGTCCGAGTGACTGAAGTGATGCTCAACCAAATCCTATATCTTCGAGCGAAGACAATGAGAGTAAATCTTATCCAGAGCTGGATGAGTCAGCTTTACTTGTAGCCCAAGTCAAGCTGCCGCGTGTGTTTGAAATCTGACCATTGGACACGTGTCAGTTCCTTAGTGACCCAGGGTCATTTCGGACAAATCCGGTCGGGTTGCTTCCTGGCTATAAATAGCACGCCCCCTACACCATAAATTGGTGGCTGCTCAGAGTTAGTGCACGGCTATTGTCGTTTGAGAGAAACCCACCTCCGAAGCATTTGAGAGAGAGATCCTTGCGAGGACAAAGCCCAAAACACCCCGAGCCACAGGGTGGTAGGCATCGAAGTCTTTCTGTCCGCGTGATCAGAAGACTTATTACACTTGAGGACTGTGAATCCTCCAACCGGTTAGGCGTCGCGTTCTGAGCATCCTAGAGTCATTGTGGATTGCCGGTGAACGAAGTCTGTGAAGGTTTGGAAGTCTACCTTGAATACTTACCAGAGTGATTGGGTGAGGACTAAGTGTTCTTAGCTCAAGGGGAATAAGGTGAAGAAGCGGTCTTCTGAGTTGAATCTCAGACTCCCTAACCAGACGTATAGTTGTCACAGCAACTAGAACTCGTCCAACAAATCCTTGTCCTCACCAAGCAACTGGTTCTATCTCTTCTCTCTCCTTACTTACAGTTTGTCTTCGTGAAGTCATTGCCTGCTTGCATGATCTGATTGACTTCACTGTGTGAAGACTATTGTTGTTTGGCTTCATACTATCTTCCATCCTAATCCATACTACCTAGCTGCTAATGCTCTTCGTGCTTTCACTTCATTGTTTACTTGACTATGGCTTGTCTAGTGTAGTCTACCTTCTGCTGCATATCAATAGGTTCATTTATATTGTTTGTCTTCAAAGCCCCCGTGTCACAACCCTAGTCAGTGCTTGCATTAGAGTGTTTGCATCATGTTTAAATTTCAGTTAAACTTGAAATGGGGATGTTCAAACACTAGCACCGAATGAAATGCAACTAGGATCAAAATAAAAATATTTTCAATGAACCTGAAATGCCCTTCAAAAATGTTCATCATCTTTGCCTTGGTCTGGAACCTCTTAAAAAAATGGTTCACATTTTTCTAGGACAACATTGGGTCACTGAAGTAAATCATATGCTATTTGCATTTGGGCATTTAAATGATATATAATATTTTAAATGTCCAAATATTCATGAACTGAAATGTTTGCTGCTGGAAATAATCCAAACAGTGGCCACAAGCAGTCTCATGAATTTTGAAAATGCTCTGGCATTTTTAATAAATCCAAAACAATTACAAATAGTAGAAAACAAAAAGAATTAGGAAAGAGAGAGAGAGAGAGAAGCACTCACCTGGCCTCACCTGAGAGGCCCAAAGCAGCACCAGCCCACGAGCCTAGCTGCAGTCATCCCCTTCTGTGGGATGAAGGGCGCGGTAGCGTGCAGCAGCGCGCGCACCATCGCCCGACCACCTCCTGCTTGCCGTTTTACCCCTCGACGCTCTGGAGATGCCACGCGAGGCCCTGGAGCTGTATGGATCCCCACACCTCCTCTCCCCTTCTCTGTCTCGCTCTCTCTCCTGCAGCCGAACGCCACGGTCGCCGCCGATCGCTGCCACCACGGCTACCGGCCTACCCTAGCCCCATGGACGTGTCCCCGAGCTCCGCTTTCGTTCTCTACGTCCTCCACACCGAGCAACGCATCTCGGGAGGCCCTAGAACGTCGCCATCGCCATTGTCATTAACCTCTGCCCCGACGTTCGCCGTCCGTCGATTCGCCTCCATCCGGACCTCCCCGAGCTCGCCGTCAAGCTCATCATGCTTCCTGTGAGGCTACGAGCTTTTCCCCGTAATTCCGCCTCCTTTTGGTTACCGTAGCCGCCGCCCCCTTGCTAACAGCAGCCGCCGCCATGCGGGCTCGTCGCCGGCGCAGCCCCGGTGACCATTGGGTCATGGGCGTGCACCCGTTGTGCTTGCCGTGACCCGTAGAGCCCACCAACACCTTAGCTCGCTCGTTTGAGAGGAGCAGCGCCGAACCCGACAGCACCCGAGCGGCGGCCACCACAAAGCTCGTCACCAGTGCCTCTGCAGGCCACCCCAGCTCCATCTGCCCGCACCATTGGATGCGCCACTCCGCTAGCTCCCCGTAGATGCTCCCCACGCGCCGAACCGGACCCTGTAGCGAAATCCTGATGCCCTCCGCCGCGGATTCGGTCGCCGGCGTTCACACGCCGGTGATGATGGCGCCGTCATTAGGGACTAATTACCAACTTAATTACCCCCTGACCCACTGACACACGGCCCCCACGCCCTTAGTTAACCATAGTTTAAATTTCTATTAGTTTTAACTAATCACCGTGGCCCCAGCGTCGGCTGACTGGCCGACGTGGCCTCGACCGATTACCTGGCTGCTGACCCAAGCCAGCTTGTGACACTGACCAACGGGCCCCACTGGTCAGGTTTGACCTGGACCAGCCCCTGTTGACTTGCTGACACCGTCGTGACGTCAGGCTGACGCCGTATTTATTTTCTGGAATTTTAAATAAATCAGAAATGATATATTATTTTCAGAAAATGGCCAAAACTTCCAAAAATCATAGAAATTAATCTATTACTCCAAATGCAAAGATTTATATATGAAAAATTATCAGAAAAATCTAATCTATCCATTGGTACTGTTTTCATACATGTTTAAACAACTTAACCTTGCTGTTTAGGTCAAAACATGATAATGCACTTTATAAGTTCTTAGTTTGAATTTGAATTTGAATCTTTGGTTCAAATCAACTCAAACCCTTCTGTTCTTAGCTGCATTAGCTCAAATCACAGCATATTGACATGTCATGATCATACAGCATATTGTTGCATTACATTGATTGCATTTCTTCTCTTTTGCCGGTATTTGTCCCCTCTCAGTAGACATGGTCCCGGTGATGTGATCGATGACCCCGATGAAGAACTATAATATCTTCAGAAGTGCCAGGCAAGCAAATCCCCCTTGTTCATTCCGATACAATCCCACTTAATCGCTCCTGCTCTCTCTTACTGCATTAGGACAACAACAATTCAACTGTTACATGTTGCGGTAGTTGAACCCCTTTCCCCTGCATGACCTGTCATTGCCACAGTAAATAGATGAAACCCACTAGCATGAGTAGGAGTTGTTTGAGCCCTGATGTGCCTACTCATTCATGCTTATTGTAATGCCTGCTACTTCTTAGAGTTGAGTCAGGTCTGATTCATTGGGGATGAATTGGAGGTGTGTGAACATGTTCTACTGTTGAGAGCTAAGTGTGTGAACACGATTTGGTAAAGGTAGCAGTGAGAGGCCATGTAGGAGTACATGGTGGGTTGTCTCATTGAAACCGTCCTCAGGAACTGAGTTCTGTGTTTGTGATCCAAGAACAGCTACTACCACGCGTTGGGCCCGAAACCAGTGGACCCTCTCGACTTATTAATCACCTTGATCTCAGTCCAGGAGTTGCAACTAGTTTCTGGTGTTTGTAGCATATGTTTTGGAGGCCGTGCATAGCGCTGAACCTAGGGGTGGGCTATGATGCTGTAGATACACCGTGGCCCAGTGTACCAGGCGCCCGTTTGTTGTCTCGTGAACCCTGCACACATCGTTTGGGGCTGTGAGCGAAACCCCAGCTGGATCACCTCGCGGATTGAACCCGAATAGGCGATAAACTTGGACTAGAGACTTGTGTGGTTAGTCAGGTCGTGGCTGACTCCCTCGCCAGGCTTCCGCTTGAAGGTTGCTGAGATACACGATGTGTACATGGTGGTAAGTGGCGAGAGCGTGTGTGAAGAAGTACACCCCTGCAGGGTTATAAATGATCTATTTGAATAGCCGTGTCCGCGGTAAAGGACTTCTGGGTTGCCTGTATGGTTCATAGACAAGTGAAAGTGGATACTCTAAAACTCGCAAGATAAGCGTGAGTGCTATGGATGGCCTTCTCGTAGGGAGACGGGAGCGGATCCACAGTGGTGTATTGATATGGTGAATTTTTGGACTCGTGTGCGCCACCTCAAAAGAGTTACTTGCAGGTCATAGTTTAGGATAGCCACTGAGTCAAAGATGGCTTGCTGCAGTCAAACTCCACCACCCCCTTTGTTGATACTGATGCATATGTAGCTAGTTCTGATGTAAGTCTTGCTGGGGACATTTGTACTCACGTTTGCGTATTTTATGTTTTGTAGAGAGACGTCAGTCTCGCTAGTAGTTCCGTGTGGACTTCGACGTTTAGCTTGATACGTCAGCTACGATCTTGTGCCCTCGGCAGGGTCTGGTAGATAGTCAGGCTTCTCAGCCTTTTTCATTCGTAAATGTCTGTACTCACACAGGTTAAGCTTCCACATGTGCTTTGACTTGTATGCTCTGAATGTTGGGTCATGAGACCCATGTTTGTAATATCTCGCTCCTCGGAGCCTAATGAATAAATACTTTGAGTCGTAGAGTTTTGTTGCGATGCCATGTTGTATTTACACATATCGAGCATATTGTGTGTATGATTGAAATGCTTGGTATGTGTGGGATCCGACAACCTAGTTGTTTATCCTTGGTAGCCTCTCTTATGGGGAAATGTAGTCTTGTGCTTCCATGAGCCATAGTAGTCCGCTACAGCCGGTTCACCGGAGTCCTGCTAGCCCAAAGACTACCGATCCTAACACTTGACTGGCGGCATGTGATTCACTTTGTTCTGTGGTTCCGTCGCCGGGGAAATGTCACGCGGTGACATCCGGAGTCCTGCCTAACCTGCTACAGCCCGGTTCACTGGAGTCCTGTTAGGCCAGTGCTACAGCCCGGACTCGCACGCTGCTGACCAACATGCTCGATGTTGATTCATGTATGCCTGTCTCGTAAGCTAGTGCCACTTTGGGTTCACGACTAGTCATGTCGACCCGGGTTCTCTGTCATATGGATGCTAGCGACACTATCATATACGTGAGCCAAAAGGCGCAAACGGTCCCGGGCCATGGTAAGGCGACACCCATGGGAATACCGTGCGTGAGGCCGCAAAGTGATATGAGGTGTTACCGGCTAGATCGATGTGACTTGGAATCGGGGTCCTGATAGCTTTGGTATCAGAGCCTGACTGCCTGTAGGATTACCAAGCCAAACTGGTCGAAGTTGAGTCTAGAAATGCTTTAGTTATATAAGGGAATTGATTGTGGATGGGAACGTAAGGCTCTTTTTACTCCTTTACCTTATGCCCTTCTGATCTGAGTCATCCTATCTTTTCTACGGGGTTAAGGAACTAGGCTCTCTCTTCTTTCTATCAGGACATGTGTTACTAATTTGTAGACTCATAGGATTGATAGTTTCAAGCCCCCGTTCAGTTTCGAGGTCCCCAACCGCATCATCACTGATAACGGCTCGCAGTTCACTAGTAATCTCTTCAGGACATATTGTGCTAACCTTGGAACGCAGATCTGCTACGCTTCGGTGGCGCACCCTCGTAGCAATGGACAGGCCGGACGCGCCAACGCAGAGGTCCTGAGGGGCCTAAGGACTAGGACCTTCAAGAAGAAGCTCGAGGCCTGTGGCAGGGGCTGGTATGACGAGCTCCAGTCCGTGCTGTGGTCCATTCGCACCACCGCCACCAAGCCAACGGGTGAGACCCAGTTCTTCCTCATCTACAGAGCAGAAGCGGTCCTCCCTCACGAGATCAAGCATCGCTGCGCACGGGTCCTGGCGTTTGATGAAACACAACAGGACGCCACACGGGGGATGGACCTCGTGCTGGGGGAGGAACGCCACCGCGAAGCTGCACTGCGGGCGGCAAGGTATCAGCAGGCTCTGCGGCAGTACCACTGCCGCAACATTCGCCCCAGGACGCTCGAGGTTGGTGACCTCGTCCTGAGGCGGGTCCTCTCCAGGGAAGGGCTGCATAAGCTCTCGCCCATGTGGGACGACCCATTCAAGGTCGTCCATGTCTCCAGGCCTGGCGCCGCGCGCCTGGAGACGCTGGACGGGGTACCCATCCAGAACGCCTGGAACATCCAACACCTCCAGAAGTTCTACCCATGAAGAAAGGCCCAGCGCCTGTGAAGAAGGCCCAGTGCCTGTGAAGGTCTCCGCTCGTGACACTCTCACGTAATAATGAGTGGGGCTGTACACGCCCCGGAGTCTCAAGAGTGCCGCCCTCGGGCCTCGGGGGCTCCCTCCCACGTCTTAGTGGCAGCACTTAGCTTCGCGTTGGTGAGAAGACTTGAAGACTAGACTAGGTGCCGGACGCGACTTTTCATTTGCTTTCCGTAGTTGGCTCGCCCCTCTTTGATTGAAGTTTGCTTCTAGTGTTCTCGGCTGATTTGGTTCTGTTGCCTTCTGCCTCTGTTTCCATTTTTGGCTTGCCCTGTACTCTCTCTCGCATTCCTCGCGAGGGGGCTAGACAGGTGCCCTCGTGAATGTTTTTCCTTCCCTTGTGAGTCTTTTCTTGTTCTGCCTTTCGTCCGCTTTTCGCGAGGCACCCTCGTTCGAGCCCACAAGCTGGTGCACTTCTTCTAATCCGTGCCCCACGGGTACCGCGATACAAAGTGCATGGTCAAGGCTAGTGGCGCCTGCGACCAAGGCTCGAGAAAATGTTGAGCCTCCTAACGACTTTTTTCTGTAGTTTCTAAACGCCTAATGGGGCCTCGACAGGCACCAGGAAGCGAGCGGAATGGGAAGAGATGGGCGACGGGGGCTCCGCCCCCTCCTCATTTATAGCAGGAGAAGGCCAACTAGCGCCCCCCCACGATCACAAGTAATGATGGTTTTTCCTTGCATGTCGCAGGGACTTGTCAAGTCGGGCAGTTGCCGAGGCAGCGTGGGGAAGCGGAGACGCCCACGTCTAATCAACCGCCACGCATCGACCAAGGCCGCATGCTATTGGGGCCCGGGGCGCTCTGCACTTGCCCATTGGCTTCGCGTCGAAGCCAAGCCCGAGCGCGCCTTGGGCCCGGGGGCTACTGTGGGCGTTCTGGGAACGGGCATCCCCAGACTTGCCTGCCTGCGGCCCACGGCGTGGCCCTGCGAGCGGGCCCGTACGACCCATCTTCACCAACATGCTTTCAAGACCCTCGCGAGGGTCCAAGCCTCGCGAGGCGGATGACACAAGAACTCGTCGGGAGCGGCCTCACCAGGCTGGCTCGCGAGGGGCGGAGTGATCAAGGTAAGGCAAACCTCGCAAGGTTCTCGTGACGTGAGCCACGACGATCGAGACCAGGTGGGCGCCAGGCGGGTGCTAGCACGCGCAGTGTCCTTGTTTGCTCTTTGGTTCTAAGGAGGCAAGTGCAGGCGAGGAGTACTGAGGCGTCAAGCAAAGGTTTCCATATCGGTGCAACGAGACCAAGACCAGCAGGACGACAGGATGGAGGTCACCGTGGAGCCCAAGGCGGCGTTACCACCAGAGCCTTTGGCAGGCAAAGACTACTTTTGCCAGGATAAGCTGTACTAGCTGTCCCCTTTCAAATTGGCCGTTGTGGGATCCCTTCCCGCTCAATATTTGGGAAGAGGACCGGGGCCTCTATAAATAGGACTAGCCACCACAGTAGGAGGGGACAGAAGCTGGAGCAATCCTGACACACCCTCAAGTTCACCAAGCACAAGAACACCTCTCCTCAGAAGGCTGTTCTTCCCCTTGTACTGTTCATCCTCAGCCCGAGAAGCAATCCACCACCACCACACTGGAGTAGGGTATTACACCACAACGGTGGCCCAAACCAGTATAAATCTTGTGTCCCTTGTGTTGCAAGTTCGTCAAGCTAGGCTAGAGATCGCGAAGCATGTGAGGGCGTGATCTGTGAGGGAGAGATCTGCGCGCCCCAGAGTTCGGACCTTAAGGGTTTTGCCGGAACCCGAGATCCGACAGCCATCACGCTGCCGGACGCGGCCACCGCACCGCCAGACGCACTGAACATGGTGCTCACCGCGTCCCGCTCGTGACCAGGGGGTTGACCCGTGGCTCGTAGCCGGCCCGAGCGCCGCCGCCGCGCCCGCACTGCCCCTGGGTCCCCGCCTCCATCCTCTCCTCCGCCAGCCGAGTGGCTTGTGCCGCCCGACGCCGATGCCCGCAGCCAAGGCCGTTGGCCCGCTCGGCTACGTCCCCGTGCTTATGCGCACTGTTGTGGACGCGGAGGAGGCGCTCGGCTTCAGCTCGGCACCAACCGATGCCTCCGGCGTCGTCCGTCACGATGACGGGATGGAGGACATCGCCGCAACCACTCCGCCGCAACCGTAGATGGACGCGGGATCCAGCAGCTGCGCAGAGAGGCGCTTCGGCCGCCTCTTCGAGCGCCCCATCGCCGCCATCAGCCGCCGCCCCGGCCGCCGTGCTGGCTTGTGGAATCCGACAGGCCTCGTCCTCGCTCCCGCCCTGCCGCGTGGAGTGCTCACCGCCCCGTCGTGGTCGCCTCTTCCTCCAATGAGGAGGCTCCCTCCGTCGTACGCCGGTGATCAGCGGAGATGCGTGGGAGCCGGCGGCCCTCACTCTGCTCGCCGGTGGATGGACTCCTGGTCCTCGTGACGGGTGGAGGGGTGGACCGATGGTGTGCGGGTCAGGTGGAGGGAAAACCTTATCCCGTAACTGCTCCCTCCCCTCGCCCCCTCCTAAGCGGTGGCAGGAGTGGGCCGGCCAAAGGCCCGACCCATGCTCAGGCACCCGGCTGCCTCTCTGCAGGATTTCTCTCTCTCTCTCTCTCTCTCTCTCTCTCTCTCTCTGTTTAGTGGTACTAGTTAGTACAAATTATTTTATTAGTGCAATGTTAGACTATATATCTAGTTTGACTACTTACATTCTAGTCCTGATTCTAGATTTATTCTAGTTGGGATTTATGTAATTAGGTGTGTTTATATTATGCAATGGCTTGATAACATAAATAAAGTACCAAATTCATTCGGGAAGAATGACATGTTCCATGTGTTTACCACATTTCATTTTTATTGAACATGTTTTTGCGATTGAGATTATCTTCTCTCGCATATCAAACTTGCAATTTTTTTTAATATTTCTCCCTCAGCTTATTTGGAATCACAAGGTAATGAGTTGGGATCTACTTCTCATTTGCAGACTATCCTCTCTTACTGTGAGGTCTACGCTTCGTCAATCTCGACAAGCGATTACCTTCAACGCGTATTCATTATATTTAAATTGTAGCATACACAAGGTAATGGCCATGCAGCCGATTACTGTGAGATCTAAATGATATTCAATGTGTTATGTTCACACAATTGAGCTTGAGAATCAATTCAAGTTTTTCACTTGAGCATCAAATTTGCATCTATTATTTGCAATTGAGAATTTTTGTCTCTTGCAAAGATAAATTCAGTACCTCTTCAGTACTGATTTGCGATTGAGAATTTTCTTCCCTCACAAAACAACCTCATCACGATTAGATTAATTTTCTCTCGCAAAATATTAATTCACCCTGCTGAATTATCTTGCAACTTGATACAAGAACATCTCATTTAATTTGAGGTGTATATAATTCAAGTTTTTTTTCACTTGAACATCAAGTTTGCAACATCATTACTATTCATTATAATAGTTGTGTATTTATGTTGAGTATGATGTATTCCGGAATGTATGCATCTCCATGTTCGCTACATGTCGAGATTAATACGTCTATTTGCAATTGAGATTTTCAACTTATTGCAAATACATATGCAAAATTCTTAGTGATTTCTTCAATTGATGTATGGGAATCCCGAGGTAGTGTGTAGATCTACTACTTTGCAGATTATCACCACTAACGTTTAAGCCTACATTTTGTCAAATTTGACATTATGATTGCACAACATTGTGCACTCCCATGCATTTTACTAAGTCGTGACATAAGGCATTAATTAGGAGCGAGTATCTACTGATTTCATCAGATTATACTCCCTAGTGCCGCGAGATCTACTTTATTTTGGAGATTATCTTCAAGGTGTCATGCTTAGCATTTTGAGATTCACATTAATGGTTTCAAGATAACTTCTTGAAATATCCATTAATTCTACAACATTACCATGATGGTCTTTAATTTACTAATCCTAAATTAACTATCTCTGGTAACCGATGGCTAGAGAATTTGAGGCATTCGCCCTCAATCGCCACCAATACCCTACCTGGGCATGGACACCATGATCACTCCTGTGTCTTGTGGAATAGTGTGTGCAATCCAAGACCATATGATTAACCTCTGGTCGGAATCACACTGCTAACAGAAAAATATTGTCTTATACATCATAAGGCATTATATCAATTCAGATCTCTGCATCTGGTTATTCTGTATCAGCAATTCCTAGGACACTGTCGGATTTCGGGTTCTGGCAGACCCTCTAGGTTCGAACTCTGGGGTGCATGCGGAGATCTCGCCCCATACCTACCTGCACCTCTTCACCTCGCAAGGATCTAAACTACACAAAGAGCAACACAAGGGACACAAGGTTTATACTGGTTCGGGCCACCATTGTGGTGTAATTACCTACTCCAGTGTGTGGTGTGGTGGATTGCCTCAGGGGCTGATGATGAAAAATACAAGGAAGAACAGCCTCGCGAGAGTCTGTTCTTGGCCGGTGCGACAAACTGCTAGGGGGAGTTCGGTCGCTCTCTCTCTCTCTCTCTAGATTGCTTGACCTCTAGCTCCGTTCTGGATTCCGGATCTCTCTACCCTGTGGGAGGCTAGTCCTATTTATAGGCAGGGGCCCTGGGCCTCTTCCCAAATATTGAGTAGGAAGGGTGCCAACAATTGGCCATTTCGAAGGGGAACATCTAGTACACTTATCCTGACTAAAGTTTGTCCTCGCCTGTCAAAGGCTCTGTGGATGACGCCGGCTTGGGCTCCACGATGACCTCCTTACTGCTGTTGTGTTGGTCTTGGTCTTGTTGCACTGAAACGGCTGCCTTTGCTTGATGCTCTCGCCTACGTTTGCCCCCTTTGCACCAAAGAGGAAATGAGGACATCTTGGCGGGCTGGCGCTGCTGGGCGCCCTTGGTCGTCATGGCTTGCGTCATGGGCACCTCGTGAGGTACCCCTGCCATGATCTCTCCGCCTCCTCGCGAGCCCGGCCCTAACGAGGCCGTGCTCGAGGAAGCTTCTGTCGTCCGCCTCATGAATCTTGGCCCCTCGCGAGGGTCTTGAGCTTGTCTTGATGAAGATGGGCCGTGGCTGGGCCACCCCTTGAGCCACTGTTGTAGGCAGGCAAGTGCAGGTACCCCGTTCCCAGAATGCCGACAGTAGCCCCCGGGCCCAAGGCGCGCCTGGACTTAGCTTAGCAGAGAAGCGAAGGGGCAAGTGCGATGTGCCGCGGGCCCTAATAGCCTGCGGCCTTGGGCGCCGCGTGGCGGTTGATTGGACGTGGGCGTCCCTGTTCCCCCACGCCTCCTTATTTTGCGCCCAGCTAGGCAGACCCGTGGTTGCATACAGTCACCCCTCTTCTCGCCGCTCGACCGTCTCCTGCTCTTCCTCCTCTCGAGCTCCAGTCTCCGCTTCCAATCCAATCTCGAATCCTCCCCCTTCCTGTCGCCATGGCTCAAGCGAAGAAGGGGAAAGGGAAAAAGCCTGTGCCTCCGCCCCGCTCGCCGTTGCCGACGACTCCTGCTGTCGATCGGTCAATCATACTCAACCGAGAAGGCTTGGACAAGGTCATTTCTGCCCTCGCCACTATCTTCAACAAATGCGGGAGGACGACGGTCTGGCCCGCGTCTCACTTCTCCATTGACAGAATAGTCACCGAGGTCCCAGATTACGACGCCACGTATGGGCGGACTGGTTCCTCCCTTTTCCAATTTCTTCAACGCTGTGCTTTCCCATTACCAGATCCATATGATGCATTTGGGTCCTGAATCCATTACTCTTCTTGCTGTTTTCTCCTTTGTCTGCGAGGCGATGATGGGCATGCTTCCTTCAGTTGCCTTGCTGCACCACTTCTTCTCTTTGCGCCTCATCGACCCCACCCAATGCTCGGGGTGCGTGAGCTTCATTGCCGCACCAGAAACAGCGGTTTCAGGGATTGATTTCAGCCTTCCTTCACCCGCATCTCGGTTCCGCGAGCGGTGGCTGCATGTGGATGTCGGGGTGCCCAGCCCCTGCTTTCGGAGCCAACATTGCCCGCTATCCCCAATTCGGGTTGGGGCCAGGAGACGGTCACGAGCCCCCGGCTCGTCTTCGTCTGGCATCGCTTCGCGTACTTGAGGGCGCTCGGCATGACGGCGCCCAAGGTGGTGAATGAGTTCCTCCTATGCTGCATTGCCCCTCTCCAGCGCCATTCCCGCCGGATGTGGGCCTTCGGCGGGCGTGAGGACCGCATGAGGCTCCAGGAGGAGGACCTGGCACCTGAAGTGCTGAGGAAGGTTCTTATGATCCTGACTGGGGACCCTTCCCCTGGCAGCATCCGGCAAGGGGGTGCTTTGCTGTACCTTTGCTCGAACAGGGGTGACTTCGTGAAGCAGATGCCCAGCTTCGACGAATGGGGGCTGCGCCCCGCAGGCCTCATGGGACCTCGCGAGAACCCAGTTGTGGTGACTGCCCTTCCAGTTTCCCACGACGGTCCTTCCTCGAGTGGTGGAGCAGGGAGGCAAGGGCCACCGGAGGCTGAGGGGGCCTCCGCCGGGATGACGACACCAAGCAGCACTCCTGAGGTGGCAGCTCCTGAGGCCCGCACTGCTGCGGCTGAAGGCGTTGAGCCGCGGCCCGCGGCTCCCGTGGCCGAGGCCCCTGAGGCCCCGGCTACCCTTCTTGGTGAGGCGACCGGCGGCGTGCGCCAGGACGACGCCCCTGACGCTGGTCACCTTGGTGCTTCTTCCTCGTCGCAGGCTGACCCCTGCGCTGAACTCCTGGGCCGCTTCCGCGTGGACTTCGAGGCTCTCCGGAAGAGAAGGGAGGCCTTGGGTGATGATTACCCTTGCCGCCTGCTGAAGCGCAGGAAGTATTTCGCCATTGATGATTAAGCCTTCTACTTTCCAAGTTCCTTATTTTCCCGTTGCTTCGGCTGATCCTCGCTCTGCAGGGCCCTTCCTGCCGAGCTCACGGAGATGGCCGAGGAGCCATCCCCCCAAGCCTCGCCCTCTCCATTGTCTCCAAACGCTCCGAGCTCAAGCACTGCCCTTGTGGTGAGGCCGGTCGGAGAGGTGAGCCATCATGTGGCGCATCATGGTTCTGCGCACCTCGCGACCCTCCTTCGCGAGCCTTCCCGGGGTATAGCCAGCCTGCCCTGGGCTCCTCGACTAGTCGTGGACGGCGATTGGCTGAGGTCGGCCCTTCGTTCTTCATTCGGGGACGAGCTGGCTCTAGGCCGGGCTTCTGGCGAGGCGTGCCCGGCTATCGCGAGGGCGCCAGCCCCCAGCCCCCTGCCCAGAGGGGGAGTGCTGATTCGCGGCCCCCCGCGCACACCTAGGGCGGATGATGACGCGGAAGACGTGCTCGAGTGTGTCCGGGAGTGCCGTGCCCTTCGCCTAGGGTTTCTCTAGAGGGCGGCTGATGCAGTGAGCCAGCTTGGTGTAGAGCTCACTGACAAAGACGCGCGCCTTGAAGCTGAGGGCCTGCGCCTAGCTGAAGAGGGGCGCAAGCTGAAGGTGGCCGTTGCCCTTGCGCGCCACCAGCGTGACCTCGACAATGAGAAAGCCGAGGTGTCGCCGGGCGGCATGGGAGGCCCGTTCCCAGGCCGTCGAGGAGGCCCGGGAGGCTGACCGGCGGCGTGGGGCGGCGGAGGAGCGGGCGGAAGCTCCAGGCCTGTAGCAATTCCCTGGAGCAGCTGGTGGAGCTGCATGAGAAGGCCCTTGCGTCGATGAAGGGGGCTTCGATCGACCAGGCGGAGCTCCAGAGGCGCGAGGAGGCACTGACGCTGGAAGCTGCCGAACGCGCCCGTGATCTTGAGCAGCTGGAGATGAGGGAGCGCTTGGTGACGCAGGCGGAGGACGATGTCGCTGCACGGGAGGCCCGAGTCCTAGAAGAGGTTGATCGCCGGGTGGGGAAGGCCCGCTTGAACCTCGAGCGCGAGTTCGAGGAGAGGCTGGGTTTGATCAGGGCCGAAGCGGAAGGCAGGACCGCCGCCCTGAGGGCCAAGCTGGATGAAGTGACGCGGCGGGCTGACGCTTCCTGGGCCGCCCTTGGCATGGCGTATGAGGAGCTGACTTCCTCCCGCGCCGAGGTGCTTCTTCTACGTCAGCGGGTGGACGCGGTCGAGGCCATTGCACGGTGGAACGAGGACGAGATACGCCAGCGACAGATCCTAGAGCACGAGCATGTCCCTATGCTCTGCACGATCCGGGAAAGAGCTAACACGGCCTGGGGCAACATCTGCGAGGCAGCCGTTGGCGAGCCTCATGTAGTTAACTATGTTGGTAACCTCCAGTTCTTCACTGATGTGGTGAAGCAGCTGGAGGTGCGGTCGGGCAGAGCCAACAGGTTGGTGGAGGAGAGGAGTCGCGCCCTGCTCGGGCGTGCCTTTTCTCGCGTCTTCAGCCATCTTCGGGATATGGACCCCAACTTCGATTTTGATGCCGCCATCGCCCCAGTACCCCAGGCCGTCCGGGACGACCTGGCGCATTGGGTGGAAGACAACGTGGATGCCCTCGTCAGGGCCTTCGCTACTGACAACGACGGCGTGGTCGTGGCCGCTGATGAAGGCGGCATGGTGAATGGCCCTGACGCCGCTGATGGCGACGCGGAGGGCGATGGCGAGGCCAGCGACGCCAGTGATGATTCAGGAGGTGACCTCGAGGATGCATTGGGGGATTTATCCAATTAACCGCGTGCTGCTCCTGCTTTCTTATCCTGCGCAGATAGAGTTCGGGCTTGGCCCTGAAGGTTGTAAGAGCATTTTGGGAGGGGGAGCCCCTCGTGTAAAAACTTGCAGTTAGCGTATTAGTAGATGCGATATCACCCGTACGCCTGCGCCAAGTGGCTGGCCTTGCGACGAGCTGGCTGGCTTGTTTACCTTCGACCCGCGTGGGCCCCGAGATAGCCTGCGGAGGGCTGTGGCGCTCCGTGTGCTCCCTGAACGAGCCCATTGAACATGTGATGAGAACACCCTGTGAGGGCTAGGTGATGGCTGTCCGTTCCGTACGCATGCTAGGCCTGGCTCGGCTCGCGAGGGGCTCACGAGGGGAGGCAGCTGAGGCAGAGTGGTAACCAGAACGCGAGAGATTGCTCGAACGAGACTAAACACCCCTTCCCCGAAAACACGTAAACCGCAAGCTCAAATCCAACTTAAATCCAAACGGGGGAAAAAGCGACAGCCAAGGGGAAAATCAAGAAAAGCAGAAAAAGCCGCGTCCGGCACCTAGTCTAGTCTTGGACGTCTTCTCACCAGCGCGGAGCTAAGTGCTGCCACAGGGCCTGAGGCCGGCGCTTCGGAGACTCCGGGGCGTGTACAGCCCCACTCATTATTACGTGAGAGTGTCACGGGGCGGCGAGCTTCACAGGCACCGGGCCTTCTTCACAAGTGCCAGCCTTGCTTCATATCACAGGACGAGGGCCCCGCCTTGCGCCACACTCTAGTGCCATCGAAGACGGCCGAAGACCGAGGACGCCGCCGATGGGGTAGAGCGGTCGCTAGCGGTTCCCTCGACGACCACGGGTCCTCTGCCGGGGGTAGGCCCTGAGGCACCTCCCCAGCAGAGGGCCTACCTCCTGAGGACGCCTTGCTCCGAACGCCGCGGTGGTGATGCCGGATCTCGACCCCTCTCCTGCAGCCCCCGGCGCCCTCCTCCTGAGGGGTAGGAAACCGCGTGATTGGTGCAGCCGTCCGCTGCGACGACCTGTACCTCCTGCGATCCATGGTTAGCGTATGCCTGCTCCTGAGGAATTAGCGGTACCCGGTAATCGTTGCTTCCGGCGCGGTCGACGGGGCTTTCCTGGGGCTCCTGGAAGAGCTCAGCTTCGGGTGCCTCGTCCCCCCAGCTTGGGCCGAGGAGCAAGCCTTGTTCGTCCTGCTACGTGTGCCCTTGATCCATCATGTGGGGCACGTACTCTTCCGGGGCCGCCATCCTGAATGCTGCACCGTAGTGCCCCGTGTGCCACGCAGCCCTACTTGAGGCGCCCACTGGGGTGGTGGTGATGTGCCCGGGGCCGTGGGCCGTGGCGAGTCCTCCTTCGCTGGCCGGGGGCGGAGGCAGCGCCGCTGCTAGCCCGGTGCTGACGGCCTGGCTGGCGTTGGAGTGGCCTTGGAGTCCGCTTGGAGCTGCGCGGGCGTGCGTGGGGCCTCCGCGTGGGCCGCCCTGGACCTGAGGTGGCAGTTGGGTGCAGAAGGGGTGAGCCCCCGATGCGGCGAAGCCAGTGAGCTCTGCCACCCGCTCCGGCAAGACGTCGCGGCCGCCCTCCAGCACGCATTGCGGTAGATCTCGGGCAACCATGAGCGGCCCTTGAGTTCGCCTACTCCCGTCGGGTGTGCGGCGTCGTGGTTGGCGTGGTTCGAGGCCTCGCCGTCGACCGCGCCGCCAGCGGCGTGAGAGCTGTCGTTCGACGCGTGCCGCCACGACCCGCAAAGCACCTGCGGACCGCGAGCTGCCCGGGCATGGGGTCACCCGGCGCGAAGCGGCCTGCGATGGGCGGGCCAGCCGTGGATCAGGGTTGCCCGCCTGGTCACCGGACATGATGATGACGATGCGACGGGGCGCGAAGCAGCAGAAGGCGGATTCCGGCGCACCCCTACCTAGTGCGCCAAATGTCGGATTTCGGGTTCCGGCAGACCCTCTAGGTTCGAACTCTGGGGTGCACGCAGAGATCTAGCCCCTACCTACCTGCACCTCGTCGCCTCGCAAGGATCTAAACTACACAAAGAGCAACAAAAGGGACACAAGGTTTACAGTGGTTCAGGCCACCATTGTGGTGTAATACCCTACTCCAGTGTGTGGTGTGCTGGATTGCCTCAGGGGCTGATGATGAACAATACAAGGAAGAACAGCCTCACGAGGGTCTGTTCTTGGCCGGTGTGACGAACTGCTAGGGTGAGTTCGGTCGCTCTCTCTCTCTCTCTCTCTCTCTAGATTGCTTGACCTCTAGCTCCGTTCTGGATTCCGGATCTCTCTACCCTGTGGGAGGGTAGTCCTATTTATAGGCAGGGACCCTGGGCCTCTTCCCAAATATTGAGCGGGAAGGGCGCCAACAATTGGACATTTCGAAGGGGAACATCTAGTACACTTATCCTGACTAAAGTTGGTCCTCGCCTGTCAAAGGCTCTGAGGATGACGCCGGCTTGGGCTCCACGATGACCTCCTTCCTGCCGTTGTGTTGGTCTTGGTCTTCTTGCACCGAAACGGCTGCCTTTGCTTGATGCTCTCGCCTGCGCTTGCCCCCTTTGCACCAAAGAGAAAATGAGGACACTGCGCGGGCTGGATCCCGCCTGGCGCCCTTGGTCGTCATGGCTTGCGTCATGGGCACCTCATGAGGTACCCCCGCCTTGATCTCTCTGCCTCCTCACGAGCGAGCCTGACGAGGCCGTGCCTGAAGAAGCTTTCTATCGTCCGCCCCGTGAGGCTTGGCCCCTCGCGAGGGTCTTGAGCTTGTGCTGATGAAGATGGGCCGTGCTGGGCCACCCCTTGAGCCACGCCGCAGGCCGCAGGCAGGCAAGTCTGGGTACCCCCGTTCCCAGAACGCCGACAGACACAACAGACCTCAAGAGAAAAGGTTTGGAGCTCACTTCAACCTTCAACCCGACATCACCAGCAGTGACAGGACCCTATGGGCACGGAGAATATGATGGTTGAAAATGACTCAACCAACATGTTTGAAGACTTCGTCTAGTCTCTCAATCTCCTGAGTGGTCAACATAATTTATGTCCATTTATGATGTTCTAATAAGAACATAAGTATTGTTGTCATCATATATTGTATATCACAATATATTGTATTAGCACTTTGGTACAAATATATTCGTATGTCTTCTATATATCTGAGTGATTTTCATATTGAGAATCATCATGTCTATATATAGATTTCTACGGGGGTTAATCTGATGAAAGATGATATGTGCCTTGTGGACATATGCACCACGAACTCTATACTCAGGGAAGTGAAACGTTTTCCACTCTCGTTGAGAGATATGAGATATTTTAAAATCGCTAGACGTGATGAGCTATTTGTTGGCTCAACTCGAGTCATATTTACTGTCTCTGTGGATACTCGAGTAACGTTAGGATGCTTTATTGCTTCCGGGTTTAGCTCGTACCCTACTAAACTATAGAGGTTTCCGTCAAAATAGTTTCCATAGCGACACTTATGATGAAAACAAAGAGAAATATCTTCTCTTCACCATATGCAACGGATATGGCAAGCACATTCTCTATGTATCATCGACATTGCACTACACATACTACAAAACCCGTAGCACATGTTGCGTACGAGATAGTTTTCCAGAGTGTCTTTTGCATGACAAACTTGGCATTCCTGCTTTGGTGATCATTGACATTGGGTTGAAACCAAAACTATCAGCAATTCCACTAGTTTATGATTACTATGATGCTATATTCTAATAACATTTGGATTTTATGTGCACTACAAGTGACACAAGGAAGCTAATTTTAAGGCTCGCACACCTTAAAGTCTATGCGGAACCACTCAGACTCCTTGAATGCATCAAGTCGAGGTAAGTGGCTCTTCCCAGCCATTGAGTAGACTATTCATGTATCCATGGTTCTAAAAGACATATCTACATGATGGTCTTAAATGTGTGCTTTATTTACACAAAACCATTGTCCATTATCCTGACATCGATTTCATGCAAATTGAATGGATACCATTGCAGAATTCTCCTTGTGGGCCTTCCCTATGGCCTTTGGATTGGCAATTTGTCATAATGTCTAGACTCAAAATGGTTTGGTAGAATCCTATCCAAAGAGTTAAGCTCATTGCATTATCTTTACTTTGGAATTGCAACTTACCAAATTTACGTTGGAGTCATGCAGTTTTACACGCTCATGACAGAACTGCATAATATTATTCCCTCTATCTTTGATATGTGGATATCTACCAAGTATTTCCCTATCTGCGGTAATTCGGTTTGCATACCGATATCACCAGTAAGCATACATCATTGGCCCCTCAACATATAGTTGGGATCTATGTGAGGAATACGTATTTCCGTCAATACCTCAAGCCCCTCGCATGGGGAGTTATTCAAGGCCAGTATGCTGATTCAATGAGGAACATTTCCAGGCATTAGGGGGAGATTTCAAGTACCATAAAGAATGCCAGGAAATTAGTGGAATGTTCAACACATTTCTACCTCAAATCCACGTACTCAAAGATCTGAACCATGCGTTCAGAAGATTTGCAACACATTGCAAATAACCTGCCAGATTCATTCACTGACTGTAAAGGTGTCACACAATCCTACAATCCTGCAAAAGTATGCCTAAAAGAGTGGAGGTACCAGCAAAATCCACTCCACTCCCCGTTCAAAGCAACAGGGGGAGATGTATGGCAGAAATATATCAGGATTCAGCTTCTCGCAAGCAAGGATATCAAGGCCTGTGAATCAGTAAATACAAGTCAACTTCACGTTGACAGACACCTAATGGGTAGTATACACCCAGTGGACGGGAAACCTCCACCAACCCAGGTCATAGCGCACACAATGACCGGGACATCGGAATACCCAACTCAATCGCATTGGGAAATCACGAGCAGGCACCATGGGTAACAATATTTCCATCAACTATATATTGATATATAGATTCTGGAGAAACATATAACCAGAAGTCTACAATTGTCGACATACATTTCTCAACTAGATTGAAAAAACCTTTCAAGTGATTCAGATCCAATGACCATGGCCATGGAAAAGTGTGAACAACACTTGGACTGAACTCAAGCAAAGGGTATAATCTAGGTAGAAATGATATTGCTCAATAATGGGAAGGTATTCATAAGCAATACCTACACCAGTTTTCTTCTGGAAACATAATTGAGAACAACGAGGTGGTGAAACAAAGAGCAAGTACTATAGCACAAGGGTTCACGCAGATACCCAACTATTCTCGAGAGGTGGAATCTCATTCCGATAACTTATATCATTGGCAGTTCAAAATCATCTATCTCTGCAGTTGATAGATGTAGTGGTCACATATCCATGGGATCACTATAGTCAGACATATATGGTTGATTCCCGATGGAATCTCAATTTTGAATCGAAGTACAAAATATAACATACATTGTGTAAAATCAATAAGTCACCATATGACTTATTATAATCATCGGTACATTTGGTACAACCGACATAGTGAGTTCCTTATTCACAAGGATTACTCCTACAATGATGATTATCCATGTTTGTGTGTCTACAATGACGACACACGTAATCATCTAAATGAATGAGTTTAAAATGACGAATTTGGGTAAACCAAAATACCGCTCGTTACTACAACTTGAGCACCTTCATTCATACATTATGGTACACTATGTTGTCTATATCCAAAATATATTGGAGTAATTCATTGTGGACAAATATTATCAATCCATAACTCTCATGGTAGTTCATTCTCTGGACATAGAGAAAGATCTATTTAGACCAAGAGTGACGGAAATGAGATATTGGGACTTAGTGTTCCATAATGCCATTGGATCCACCAAACACAATTGGTTGGTACCCAAGAATATCTTTTGATATCTCCAAGGCATCAAACATCTTGTCCTGGTTTTTCTGTTTCACAGAAATGTGAACACCGATATCATTGGGTACATCGATCAGATCCCCACTATGTCATATTGTAGACAAGTTTACACTACAAAAAAAAACATCCATGATATTTTGGGCTTAATGAAATTTTTTCTGTCATACTTATGACACTTCTATGACGATAATTGTGACAAAACCCGGTATCATCATAGATGTGGTGGGGTCCTACTTCTATGACAAAAATCATGACAGAAAATGGGCTTTTCCTCTTGGGCGGGCCGAAGACGCAGCTGCATGACATTCTTTGGGCCGTCCATGATGGAAAAAAACCATGGTAGAAGCGAGGGCGAGCAAAATATCGGGGTGTTCCCGGTTTCGGTGGGTGGTCGAGGCCGAGCGATGCGCGTTTCTCTCGTACACGCACGCGCGTGGGTGCGAGGCGTTGGGCTCTAACTGAACCCGAGCGAGGCATTGGGCTCTAATTAAACCCGAGCGATTGCACTGCAGGCTACACGTTACTGAACCCGAGTGATTCCTTCGCTACTACTGCTAACTGAAGCCGATCAATGCTGCCTCTGGATGAACAGTGAGTGTTGCTGGGGGGGGGGGGGTGGGGGTTTGGATGAACAGTTCTTGGTGGGGGTGGATGAACATGACCCCGTGGTGTTGCCTCTTAATGAACAGTGAGCATTGCTGGGGGGGAGGGGGGGTTTGGATGAACAGTTCCCAGTGGGGGTGGATGAACAGGACCCCGGTCGATCGAGCCAGTTGGGGCTGGATGAACAAGACCCCGTGGAGGGCTGGATGAACAGGAAAACACCGTGGAGGGCTGGATGAACAGTAGACGGTGGAGGGCAGGATAAATAGTAGCCTGTGGAGGGGTGGTTGAACAGGAGTGTAGCGACCCGACCCGAATGGATCAAGTCTCTGTGCTTAAGTGTCATCCCTGGATCGGTATGCTGACACACACAGTACTCGAGGATTTATAACAGAGGTAAATCACATGTATAAATAACGTAAATACTATTACCTCAATCCAAATAGCGGAAGTAACAAGGTTGTGGATTCCCATCAACACCAACGGCAAAGTTGAGTGTAGAAATCGTAACCCTAACGTATCACTTACTCGTCGTAAGAAACCTGCAACATCAAACGTCGCATCTAACGCAGGTATGTAACAGGGGTTTGGTCTTCTAAGGGTCAATAAATCTTCAACATCATCAACTCTTCAAGTCTTGGTCATGTCTCCGATGGGTTCTTCCGATCGTGCTTGTCCTTCTCAAGTTCTTCTGCCAGATCATCTCTATTGACACGAAGTCTCTCATGATGTCCTTTAATATTCTGGAGTTGCGTTCCAAACTTCTGGGTTTCATCAACCTCCATATGAACGATGATCCTACTGTCCTTCAGTTCCTGACAAATCTCCGATACCTCGGGGTTTTTCTTCTCCAGCTTGGCTACTTTCAGCTTCTGGGTCCTGAATTCTTCACGAACTGCTTCCTTATCAAATACTACTTCTTATAGGTCCATCTTAACTTCTTGATGTAACACTCCAGATCCTGGTGATACACCGGCTAAGGTTAAAACTTCATCCTTCGCTGACAGATGCTCCTTCAGCCTTCTACCATCCAATTCTTCCATGCATCTGTGCGCTTAACTCCGCATGGTGACAATAGCATAGGCGGGCGATAACATCATGGATAGCGTGTTTCTGCTCTTGTCATCTCCATGAGCTATCATTCCATAGTTGATATCTCCTGCCTTAGGGTTTCTTGAAAAATACTTTGAGTTCTAAGGCTCCATATTCCGGTCTTTCTCCAATACACCTTGATCTCGGGTATTGACAGCTTCCATAGTCTTCCCGGTTCCATAAGGGTAGCCTTCCTAGGTCATACAAAATCTGGAAATTCTTCATATCCCTCAAATTCTCCTAGTCTTCGGAGTCTTCAACCGTTGTAGTTTCCATTTACGGTAAAATCATCTTCATTCGAATGGCCTTAGTTGTACGATATCTTGTCTCATTGGAGTGGTCTCATCACCAAATCTTCGGTGGTCAAAAGGGAAAGGGGTATGGTCTCACTAAAAAGGAATATTTGAATAAGCTCAGAAGAGAAGAGAGGTAAAAGATCTTTTTGAAAATGAAGTTGTAGAGAAAAAATCTTTCCTATGGGCTTGTCAGTTTCTAGGGTCACCACCTACAGTCAACACATGCTCTGGTACCATCTTGTAGCGACCCGACCCGAATGGATCAAGTCTCTGTGCTTAAGTGTCATCCCTGGATCGGTATGCTGACACACACAGTACTCGAGGATTTATAACAGAGGTAAATCACATGTATAAATAACGTAAATACTATTACCTCAATCCAAATAGCGGAAGTAACAAGGTTGTGGATTCCCATCAACACCAACGACAAAGTTGAGTGTAGAAATCGTAACCCTAACGTATCACTTGTCGTAAGAAACCTGCAACATGAGACGTTGCAGCCCGAAACGGGTCAGTACGTTGAATGTACTGGCAAATTCACATCATAGAGAAAAATGATGAACAATGGCTATCACTACATGCATATATGGATGGTGGAAAAGCTCTGTGGTTATAATGTTTTTGCGAAAAGCCAAATTTTCCCTACTGCAAAGGAATAAATTTTATTTAACTATCAAGGTGGTTGTTAAACATTGAGAATGGTTGACAGCATTCTCAATCCCAATTAAGTATCATCATTAAACCCAACAATATTAATTAAAGTAACATGATGAGATCAACAGGATAATCCAAGAACTAGATACTCAAGATGTCCATAACCGGGGACACGGCTAACCATGATTAGTTTATACACTCTGCAGAGGTTTGCGCACTTTTCCCCAGAAGACTCGATTGCCTCCGTTTGTTTTCTCGCACTACATGGTGTTTGAGAGACGGATGACCGAGACATAGTCTTTCAGAAGCGCTAGCACCTTACATGTGGGTAGACCGTACCAACCTACATCCCCTACATCAGCTAGCCTACCCGTAGAGTTCGCACAACTTAATCAACTAGGCCAGAGCCCATAATGGCTTGTGGCTGCACACGGAAGTTTCTAGTTTGAATAATCTCATGATCCCTTTGAGCACGGGTGGCGGACCGTAGGATGATCACACGGTATATCCGGGATCTCCTAGGACAACACCGGTATATCCCTGTGTGTCCGCAAGTCCATCGGTATATCCCTGTGGTGCCCCTAGCAATCCACCCAGATGTGTATTTAAGTTGCCACCTTAAATAAACCATTAATTAACAATCTCACATCTATCATGGATACACTCACCCAATCCACGTCTACTAGCATAGCATGGCATAATAAGCAAACGTAGAGGTAACTCCCAAAGGTTTGATAACAAAACAGGTAATAGGTACTACCTCAACTACTTCCCATCCCACAATTTAATTAGATCCTAGTCATGCAATGTTTGAGGATTGATCTAATGCAATAAAACTGGGTATGAGAAGGGATATGATCAAAGTGTGAACTTGCCTGCAATGTTGATGAAGGTGATTCGCGCTCAAAATCTTGATAGCTCTACTCGTCACACTCCGGTCAATCTATCGTAATCAAGCAATAGTAACCACACATAAGCAATCACTCAAAAGATCAAAAAGAACGAAGTGAACAACTCGGAAAACATCAAAACCAAGCAAATAACTCTTGCAGCATAAAACAATTTCTAACAGTACCAAAATTATGTGAATTTGGCCTTATCAGAAAGTTTATGTCAAGAGCTTCGATGTGCAAAAAGAATCAACTAAATCGGAGTTACGAAACTCAAGTTATGATCAAACAAAGTTCAAATACAAATCTGATCTAATTCAAATTTTAAACTTTCAAAAACATGTTTTAGTTGGATTACTGGATAGAGGAGATCGTAACGAAGAAGTGGGCACTGGTTTCGTTGGATTTGGACAAACGAGCAAAAAGTTATGGTCGTTTGAAAATTGGGGACTAATCTGTAAAATAAAACAACTACAACTAGGTCCCTAGCAGAGAAAAAACAGAAAAGGAAAAAGCCTATCGAGCGAACGCTCGCTAACCGTAAATAAATAACGAAATCATTTGCTTTGAAGACCTAACCAGCGAATGTTTTCTAATTAGATCTAACTAAAAGAAAAACCGACTTAAGCTGAAAAACCGAAGAAAACCGGTTCGGGTTGTAAAAGGGTTTTACCGAGTGACGAAAAACTCAAGAAGAATGGATCGGCCGCCCGACAGATCGGGCGACGGCGGCGAACTCCGCAGGGACGGTGGCCCCGGGGTCAGCGGCGAGGGGCGGAGACGGCGGCGAGGGGCGGAGGTGGCAGAAGTGAGGCGGGCGTGAGCAGGCTGCCGACGGGGCCTGGCTGGCGGTGGCAGCTGCGGCACGCGGCTCGGGAGGAGGAGAAAGGAGGGGGCCGGGGTCGGGGCTCGCCTTATAAAGGCAGGGAGGCGGCCTCGGGAGGCGTGGAGAAGGGGCCACGGGGAGGCGTGCCCGGCCGGGACTCGGACGGCGGTGGCGGTGAACTCCCGAGTGGAGTCCCGCTCGGGGACGAGGGCGACGGGCGACGTGGGCTGGGCCGCGGCCTGGCCTGGGAGCTAGGCCGGCCCAGTCGGCTAGAGGAAAAGATTTTTTTAAAACAATTATTTTCTACAGAAAAGAAATAAAACTAAATAAACTAAAAACATACTATAGGCATATAATATATCAAAATTTGCAGAAAAAGGTTTTCTACAACATGGACATTTTATAGCATTAAATAAAATACACACAAATTATAATAATTCAAAGAGTGCTACTGGTCTAATAAAATCCAATAAAAATCATTTTAAAAATACAAAAAATAATTCAAATTTATTTCTCTCCATTTTTCTGATGTAGGGAATCATGTTCCCCTTTTCCATATATTTTATTTTTGGAGAAAAATAATTTGAATAAATCTCAAGTAACTCCAAATTGAAAATAAATTCAAAAGAACTTTGAATTTAATTCTTTGAAACTCCCAACTCATATTTCATATGTTTTGAAGAAGTCATTTTATCTTCGCTCGTGAAAATCATTGAGTTGCATAAAGTTCCAGAATTGGAAATATTCTCAAATGAAATTCAAATATTTTCAACACCCCTTGTCATTTAAATAAATGGAAGAAGTCATGTCATCTTCTCTCCAGGGTTTTGTGGTGAAAAGAATTTAAGTTCACTGAGATCATAAAAGCAAAATGAAAGTTTGGGAAAGTCCTTTTATTCCCTCTCATTTAACTTTCAAAAAGTTTCGAACTCACTCAATCAATCAATCAATCGAACAATCAATCAAAACTATCTATGTGTTTATAACATTCCAAGATTTAGAATTTTGGGATGTTACAAACTACCACCCTTAAAATGAATCTCGTCCTCGAGATTCGTAGAGGCTAGAAAGAAATAGGTTAGGTTTGGGGTCTTCTCAAAAATCCATCAATCGCCTCCGGGGTCTCGGGTGCTACCACCCTTAGAAGCATGGTTATGGTTCCATCAAAACTCATGTACTCCATCCTTATCGTTGACAGTGTCGGTCTTCTCAGATCGTAAGGATAATTCCTTCTCTGGGATCTTCCGGTAGTGGCATAACCTTTTCCTCAATACTTTTGTCTATTCCTCTTGGTAAGGTTATTCCGGAATTGGGTCTTCATAGCTAACGGGTCTGGAGCCAATACTAAACAACTATCGATATCTCATGGTGGTCAACAATTTATGGTTTCTCCTGCAGGAAATGGGTCTGGGTTGAACCTCACTGTATAACCTACGGTTGGCAACAAATGCCGTGTACAAGGGAAAAAAAATGCTTATACCATTCTAAGGTTCAAACAAGGTTTTGATCGTCGTCTCTCTACTATAGGTAAGTCACTCAGATTTACCATCACATATAGCAAAGCGAATAATAAGAGTAAGTCGGTATGGTGATCAATCCATCCCGCACCCAAATCATTACCTTGTACATGGTTTAGCGAATCTCGCATTCTAACACTTGGTCATCCTCTCAAGCATTGCAGAATTTTCTCTTGTCGACGAACCAAGTTCGGATAAATCCATTGATTCTGCAAGCCCAACAAACATTTATCGTTCCTTAACAACTCTCAGGTTTTTCGTAAACTCCTATAGAATCGTCTGTCGATAAAATCGTAACTTCTTCCGGGGTTTTTCCTTCAGCAAGAATGTGCTTGCTTCTTAGCAGGTCCTGGGGCCTGTGGGTTATGGCCCATCTCATCACTTATAATCCTTGAACACATCATCTGAGCAACTGATCATTATCCCAACATCCAACTTCCAGTATTCTTAAATCCATCCAATTGTAATGTCTTTCTTCCTTCTATTGGCACCAAACTAGGACATGATTACTCAGACTCATCATGGAATTTCCATTGATCCATATTTCCAACTTCATACCTTCTTTATATCCAATAGTAATTCATCTCTTTGTCCTCGTGGGATATCCCACATATCGAGATCAAAACTTATACTTTTGAAGTCCATAATCCACTTCATGGAACATCATTATCCTTTCCAGGGTCAAGCGTCCTTACAGGAGAATATTGGTCATCTCTGCATGGCACTTCTTCAACTGGGAAACGTGAAACACATTATGAACTCCTGACAGTCCTTCGGGTGACTCAAACTTGTTAGCCAATTCTCCCATATGTTCCAAACTCGGTATGGTCCTACAAATCTCGGGGCTAACTTTCCCTTAACTCCACATCGTTTAATTCCTCATAGAGGGAACACATGAAGACATGCTCTGTCTCCAATTTCATAGACTACCTCTTTGCGTTTTTGAGTCTGCATAACTCTTCTGCCTGGACTGAGCTACCTTCAGTCTATCTCGAATCAACTTAACATTCTCTTCTGAATCCTTGATCACATTTGATCCAAACAACTGACGGTCTCCAACGTCATCCCACACACTCTTGGGGTATCAAACATATCGAGACAAAACTCGTATTCATTTTGTCTGAAATCCATTCAGTGGAGTATCCTTATCTTTTCCAGGGGTCAACGGTTCTTACAGGGTACTACCACCCTTAAAATGTTCCAATATTCCATAGACAATATTTCTCATATCCTCGAAATTGGTCATCATCTTTCCTCATAGGGTAACTCATAAAATCCAAAGCAGTACCAACACTGCTAACTTTATTGATTCTTAAATTATTACAATCTCTTGCTTTTCCATTACATGTCTCAACTCAACACCTCAATATAAAAGAAAAAGCTCTCACTTCTACTACTCCATTTCTTCTGTTACAAATTCAACTATTTATCACCAGTCTCCTTCTCCTTGGACAATCTACGGCAAAGTGCCCTGCTACATTACAATGGAAACATATTACTTCGACAAGTTTCGAGGTTTCCTTGTGATTATATAGCCTCCTTGGGTCCTTGGCTTCCTTTTGGGCGATTCTTTGAGGTAGTGCCACGACTCCTTGCACCTATAACAGGTGATATGACTCAGATCCTTCACGGAATCCAATCTACTTCTCTTCTCGGACTTTTCCATTCCAATCAGGGCTTCTATTTCCGTGGGTCATACTCTACTTCCTCTGTCGGGAATTCTACTAGATCCCCATTCATACAATTAAGGAGATGTGTCCTTCTTCTCCACATGAATAGCAGACTTGGTGCAGGGTTTAATTGGTTCCTCTTTGGGTGTGTCCTCCATCTCTTCCTTCATCACAGCTTCTCCTAGAACTTCCATGAGGGCTCCTTTCATTTCTTCTTTCTTCTGCTCGATGATTCTTTGTACCATGGGGTAAATGTGACAATGTGCAGGGTAGTGGGTAGTCCATTCACACAAGAAACAAGTGATCTGCCTAGTTGGGCATTCTTCAGCTCGGTGACTTCCTTCACAACTAGAGCATTCATCTTTGTGTTCTATATGGTTGTGTCCCATTTCTCCACAAAGCTTGCATGCGCAAGGTTTCTTCATATCATTTCCATAAGGCTCCAATTTCTGGGACACGAACCTAGACTTTGACAAAGTCAACTTAAATTCTTTCCAACTGGTTACTCCTTGCCATCCATTGATGGTTTGGTACATCCTCCACCAAGTAGTAGCACCTCTTTCAAAGCATTGAAGAGCTTGCTAGGCCATATCCTTTCCGGCTATAGGGTTATTCTCCATGCGATCCTCCATGTTCTGAATCCATCGGTCTGTCTCCAATTGACTCATTGGTCCAGAAAATACAAGCTCATCTCCATTCATCCTCTATTGGGTCCATGGGTTTTGGGGTGAGATAAGAGAGATAGAGAGGGATGCACACAATACAAGCAAAAGTTTTGAAAAGACAGATTTTATTTATGGCTGTCAGAAAAACATCAAACAAATGATAGCTCACAAACGTCGCATCTAACGCAGGTATGTAACAGGGGTTTGGTCTTCTAAGGGTCAATAAATCTTCAACATCATCAACTCTTCAAGTCTTGGTCAAGTCTCCGATGGCTTCTTCCGATCATGCTTGTCCTTCTCAAGTTCTTCTGCCAGATCATCTCTATTGACACGAAGTCTCTCATGACGTCCTTTAATATTCTGGAGTTGCGTTCCAAACTTCTGGGTTTCATCAACCTCGATATGAATGATGATCTTACTGTCCTTCAGTTCCTGACAAATCTCCGGTACCTCGGGGTTTTGCTTCTCCAGCTTGGCTACTTTCAGCTTCTGGGTCCTGAGTTCTTCACGAACTGCTTCCTTATCAAATACTGCTTCTTATAGGTCCATCTTAACTTCTTGATGTAACACTCCAGATCCTGGTGATACACCGGCTAAGGTTAAAACTTCATCCTTCGCTGACAGATGCTCCTTCAGCCTTCTACCATCCAATTCTTCCATGCATCTGTACGCTTAACTCCGCATGGTGACAATAGCATAGGTGGGCGATAACATCATGGATAGCGTGTTTGTGCTCTTGTCATTTCCATGAGCTATCATTCCATAGTTGATATCTCCTGCCTTAGGGTTTCTTGAAAAATACTTTGAGTTCTAAGGCTCCATATTCCGGTCTTTCTCCGATACACCTTGATCTCGGGTATTGACAGCTTCCATAGTCTGCCCGGTTCCATAAGGGTAGCCTTCCTAGGTCATACAAAATCTGGAAATTCTTCATATCCCTCAAATTCTCCTAGTCTTCGGAGTCTTCAACCGTTGTAGTTTCCATTTACACGGTAAAATCATCTTCATTCCGAATGGCCTTAGTTGTCTGATATCTTGTCTCATTGGAGTGGTCTCATCAGTCAAATCTTCGGGTGGTCAAAAGGGAAAGGGGTATGGTCTCACTAAAAAGGAATATTTGAATAAGCTCAGAAGAGAAGAGAGGTAAAAGATCTTTTTGAAAATGAAGTTGTAGAGAAAAAATCTTTCCTATGGGCTTGTCGGTTTCTTGGGTCACGTCCTACAGTCAACACATGCTCTGGTACCATCTCGTAGCGACCCGACCCGAATGGATCAAGTCTCTGTGCTTAAGTGTCATTCCTGGATCGGTATGTTGACACACACAGTACTCGAGGATTTATAACAGAGGTAAATCACATGTATAAATATCGTAAATACTATTACCTCAATCCAAATAGCGGAAGTAACAAGGTTGTGGATTCCCATCAACACCAACGACAAAGTTGAGTGTAGAAATCAGAATCAGAACGTATCACTTACTCGTCGTAAGAAACCTGCAACATGAGACGTTGCAGCCCAAAACGGGTCAGTACATTGAATGTACTGGCAAATTCACATCATAGAGAAAAATGATGAACAATGGCTATCACTACATGCATATATGGATGGTGGAAAAGCTCTATGGTTATAATGTTTTTGCGAAAAGCCAATTTTTCCCTACTGCAAAGGAATAAATTTTATTTAACTATCAAGGTGGTTGTTAAACATTGAGAATGGTTGACAGCATTCTCAATCCCAATTAAGTATCATCATTAAACCCAACAATATTAATTAAAGTAACATGATGAGATCAACATGATAATCCAAGAACTAGATACTCAAGATGTCCATAACCGGGGACACGGCTAACCATGATTAGTTTATACACTCTGCAGAGGTTTGCGCACTTTTCCCCACAAGACACGATCGCCTCCGTTTGTTTTCTCGCACTACATGGTGTTTGAGAGACGGATGACCGAGACATAGTCTTTCAGAAGCGCTAGCACCTTACATGTGGGTAGACCGTACCAACCTACATCCCTTACATCAGCTAGCCTACCCGCAAGAGTTCGCACAACTTAATCAACTAGGCCAGAGCCCATAATGGCTTGTGGCTGCACACGGAAGTTTCTAGTTTGAATAATCTCATGATCCCTTTGAGCCTGGGTGGCGGACCGTAGGATGATCACACGGTATATCCCCGGGATCTCCTAGGACAACACTGGTATATCCCCAGGTGTCCGGGCAAGTCCACTGGTATATCCCCAGGGTGCCCCTAGCAATCCACCCAGATGTGTATTTAAGTTGCCACCTTAAATAAACCATTAATTAACAATCTCACATCTGTCATGGATACACTCACCCAATCCACGTCTACTAGCATAGCATGGCATAATAAGCAAACGTAGAGGTAACTCCCAAAGGTTTGATAACAAAACAGGTAATAGGTACTACCTCAACTACTTCCCATCCCACAATTTAATTAGATCCTAGTCATGCAATGTTTGAGGATTGATCTAATGCAATAAAACTGGGTATGAGAAGGGATATGATCAAAGTGTGAACTTGCCTGCAATGTTGATGAAGGTGATTCACGCTCAAAATCTTGATAGCTCTAATCGTCACACTCCGGTCAATCTATCGTAATCCAGCAATAGTAACCACACATAAGCAATCACTCAAAAGATCGAAAAGAACGAAGTGAACAACTCAGAAAACATCCAAACCAAGCAAATAACTCTTGCAGAATAAAACAATTTCTAACAGTACCAAAATTATGTGAATTTGGCCTTATCAGAAAGTTTATGTCAAGAGCTTCGATGTGCAAAAAGAATCAACTAAATCGGAGTTACGAAACTCAAGTTATGATCAAACGAAGTTCAAATTCAAATCTGATCTAATTAGAATTTTAAACTTTGAAAAACATGTTTGAGTTGGATTACTGGATAGAAGAGATCGTAACTAAGAAGTGGGCGCTGGTTTTGTTGGATTTGGACAAACGAGCAAAAAGTTATGGTCGTTTGAAAATTGGGCACTAATCTGTAAAATAAAACAACTACAACTAGGTCCCTGGCAGAAAAAAAAACAGAAAAGGAAAAAGCCTATCGAGTGAACGCTCGCTAACCGTAAATAAATAACGAAATCGTTCGCTGTGAAGACCTAACCAGCGAACGTTTTCTAATTAGATCTAACTAAAAGAAAAACCGACTTAAGCTAAAAAACTGAAGAAAACCGGTTCGAGTTGTGTGCGGGTTTTACCGGTTCGCGACGAAAAACCCGCAGCAGCGGATCGGCCGGCTCCGACAGATCAGGTGACGGCGGTGAACTCTGGCGAACTCGGGGACGGTAGCCCCGGGGTCAGCGGCGAGGGGCGGAGACGGCGGCGAGGGGCGGAGGTGGCGGTGGTGGAGGAGTGCGGCGGAGCAGCCGGGCGGAGCCTGTCGGCGACGGGCGGGCCGAGATGCGGCGCGGCGCGCGGCTTGGGAGGAGGTGAAAAGAGGGGGCCGGGGTCGGATCTCGCCTTATAAAGGCAGGGAGGCGGCCTCGGGAGGCGTGGAGAAGGGGCCACGGGGAGGCGTGCCCGGCCGGGACTCGGACGGCGGCGGCGGCGAACTCCCGAGCGGAGTCCCGCTCGGGGACGAGGGCGACGGGCGACGTGGGCTGGGCCGCGGCCTGGCCTGGGAGCTGGGCCGGCCTAGTCGGCCAGAGGAAACGATTTTTTTAAAACAATTATTTTCTACAGAAAAGAAATAAAACTAAATAAACTAAAAACATACTATAGGCATATAATATATCAAAATTTGCAGAAAAAGATTTTCTACAACATGGACATTTTATAGCATTAAATAAAAAACACACAAATTCTAATAATTCAAAGAGTGCTACCGGTCTAATAAAATCCAATAAAAATCATTTTAAAAATACAAAAATTAATTCAAATTTATTTATCTCCATTTTTCTGATGTTGGGAATCATGTACCCTTTTCCATATATTTTATTTTTGGAGAAAAATAATTTGAATAAAGCTCAAATAACTCCAAATTGAAAATAAATTCAAAATAACTTTGAATTTAATTCTTTGAAACTCCCAGCTCATATTTCATATGTTTTGAAGAAGTCATTTTATCTTCGCTCGTGAAAATCATTGAGTTGCATAAAGTTTCAGAATTGGAAATATTCTCAAATGAAATTCAAATATTTCCAACACCCCTTGTCATTTAAATAAATGGAAGAAGTCATGTCATCTTCTCTCCAGGGTTTTGTGGTGAAAAGAATTTAAATTCACTGAGATCATAAAAGCAAAATTAAAGTTTGGGAAAGTCCTTTTATTCCCTCTCCTTTAACTTTCAAAAAGTTTCGAACTCACTCAATCAATCAATCAATCAAACAATCAATCAAAACTATCTATGTGTTTATAACATTACAAAATTTAGAATTTTGGGATGTTACAAGGAGCCCGTGGAGAGGGCTGGTTGAATAGTAGCCGGTGGAGTAGCGCGCGGTGGAGGCTGGATGAACATGAGCCTGTGGATGAACAGTTGCAGGTGGAGGCTGGAGGAGGTCAACGGTGGTTGAACAGTAGCCCGTGGAGGCTGGAGGGGTCGACGGTGGAGATGAACAGTATCCCGTAGAGTCCCGTTTTGCGGTACGCCACACCCCTCCCGATGAACAGGACCCCTGTTTCGACCGTAGCGCTCCAACACAAGTCTGTTTCCTCTGTTTTGCGGTACGCCACACCCCTGCCGATCAACAGGACCCCCGTTTCGACCGTAGGAGGTCCGTTTCCTCCGTTTTGCGGTACGCCAAACCCCTCCCGATGAACAAGATCCTATTTCGAACGTGGCCGGTTGAACACAAGGCCGTTTCCTCCGTTCTGCGGTACGCCAGGCCTTGTTTCCATCGGTTGTTTCGTCCAAGCCCTCCCGATGAACACGACGACGCATTCCGTTCAGACCCAGCCGGTTGGCTCCCCATGAACACGATGGCGACGATGTTTCTCCGTTCCGACCCAGCCATGTACACGAGCCCTGGCCGTACATATGCGTGAGTAGGCGTTCGAGACCCTGCCCGTATGTACGTACGTGGCCGTATTTTCTTTCTTGCACTGCGGCGGCAGACGTGCGTGTACATGCTACATGCGCGCCTCGACTAGGACACGTGCGCGCCTCTCCAACGACCCGTATGTACGTACACGTTCGTGACCAGAATGACAACGCTACGTACGCTTCGACCAGGTGGGTCCCGACTATCAGGTACTTCCTTGCCTGCGAAGATGTAGCTGGTGGGTCCCAGCAGTCAGGGGGCGAATCGTTTTTTTGCCCGGACGCACTTCCTTGCGTGCGAAGATGTAGCTGGTGGGTCCCAGCAGTCAGGGGGAAATGTTATTTTTTCATGAAATATGGTGGCCCGTCCGGTGGGTCCCCGCTGTCAGGTGGAGGAATACTTATTTTGCGCGTAATAAGGAGGCACTTCCTTGCTGCGGCCATGGACCCAGCTGTCAGCCTCTCCATGTACAGTCCACGTCCGATGGAAGCCGTTCCTTGACCACGTTGACCATGCTACGCCAAGAGCACCAGGGCGGTAGACGACGGCGAGGCCTAGGAAGGGGACGACACGGAGCCGGGAAAGACGCGGCAGTGGATGCCCACGCGTAGAGGAGTATGAGGGTTCACTGGTTCGCTGCGGTGTGAGGCTGCCCTCGCCGCAGAATTATAGGGGGTGTGGGTGAGTATAGGGATGGCCTAGCCAACGGTGGGAGTAGTAGGGGGCGGTGAGGCCTCCGCCGCATCGCAGCCGGCCACGAGAGGCAAGAGCACGAGGCACGACCGACGCTGGTTTGGGCGATTGGAGCAAGAAGACCAGAGGTTGAAGAAGCACTCGGCCGTTAGATGGACATCGTACGGTAACTGGAGCTAGAATCGTGAATATTGACTAAGTTGACAAAGCCCTCTGTCCCCGTCAACTTAGTAGGCCCACAAGTCAGCCTGCCACTATACTGGGTCCCGGCTAGCAGGGGGAGTATTCATTTTTTTGTGCGTAATAAGGAGGCACTTCCTTGCGTGCGAAGATATAGCTTGTGGGTCAAAGCTGCCAGCAATGTAACGTTTTCGCGAAATCTGAGAGGCCCTTTCGGTGGGTCCCAGATGTTAGGTGGAGGAATCATTATTTTGCACGTAATAAGGAGGCATTTCCTTGCGTGCGGCCGTGGAACCAGCTGTCAGCCTCTCCACGTACAGTCCAGTTCAGATGCATGTAGGTCGTTGACCACGTTGACCAGGCCGCGCCGAGAGCACCAGGGCGGTGGACGACGGCGAGGCCTAGGAAGGGAATGACACGGAGGCAGGGAAGACTCGGCAGTTGTCTCCCACGCGGAGGGGAGTACGACTATACGAGGGTTTACTAGTTCGTCTGCTGTCGCCGGAGAATAACAACGGGTGTGGGTGAGTAGAGGGATGGCTAGGCCAGCAATGGGAGTACGGTGGGGCGGTGCGGCCTGCGTGGCAGCACAGCCGGCCGCGGGGAGAAGAGAGCATGCAGTTCCGCTGGCGCTTGTTTGAGCGGCTAGAGCAGGAAGAGCAGAGATTGAAGAAGCACGGCGGCCATTGGATGAACATCCAATAGTCACTCCTTGTGCGTCAACCTTTTTTTTAGGAAAGCCTCAAATCTCTGGAAAACATCATACAACCCATCTGCCATTATTTCTAATAATTTACAGCCCATTTGCTAATTCTTAAGGTTTTTTTGGAGCCCATATTGTTTTTGTTAGCATTACAGCCCATATTGTGGCCACATTTAAAAAATTATACGAAATTTTGCATATTTCGGTGCGGTCTAAACTATTTTTAATCCCAAAATTTCGAGTCACATTCAAACTGATTTTAAAAATAAATGTATATCAATATAAAATCCAACAAATTGTCCACGTATAAAAATCAATGCAATTTAAAATCTCGAAATGAAAAAAAGAAATTTGAAACTAATTGCCAGTTTGATGTGTTTTAAAAATGTATAGCCCATTTCTCATTACTGATAGGCCATTTTATCGGCCGGCCAAATGAAGCTCTCCTCGTCTTGAAAGATTGCAGCCAAACAGGCCTGACAAAGTGACTTACTTGGCAAATCACAAAAAAACTGGGCTGTGGCCGTGGACCCAAGCGTGCACCCAAATGTCACACCTCTCCACATACAGTACTCTTCGATGGAAGTCGATCGTTGACCACATTGACCATGCCGCACAGAGAGCACCAAGGCGGTGGACGATGGCGAGGCCTAGGAAGGGGACGACGCGGAGCCAGGGAAGACGCGACAGTGGATGCCCACGCGGGGAGGAGTACGAGGGTTCACTGGTTCGGCTGCGGTGTGAGGCTGCCGTCACCGCAGAATAACATGGCGCATGGGTGAGTGGAGGGATGGCCTAGCCAGCGATGGGAGTAGTATGGGGGCCGGAGGCCTCCACGGCAGCCCAGCTGGCCACGGGAGGCATGAGCAGGCGGCACGACCGGCGCTGCTTTGGGCGGCTGGGGCAAGAAGACCAGAGGTTGAAGAAGCACTAAGGTCGTTGGATGGACATCGACAGTCCTTTGGAGCTAGAATCGTTCATATTGACTAAGTTGACAAAGCCCTCCGTCCCCGTCAACTTAGTAGGCCCACAAGTCAGCCTCCCACTGTGGTGGGTCCCAGCTGGCAGGGGGTATTCATTTCCTTGCGTGCGAAGATATAGTTGGTGGGTCCGACCTGGCAGCGGAGTGAACGTTTTTTTCGCAAAATACAGAGGCCCTTCCGGCGGTTCCCAGATGTCAGGTGGAGGAATCATTATTTTGTGCGTAATAAGGAGGCATTTCCTTATGTGCGGCCGTGGACCCAACTGTCAGCCTCTCCACATACAGTCCACTTCCGATGGATGTCGTTCGTTGACCACGTTGACCACACCGCGCCGAGAGCACCAGGGTGATGGACGAAGGCGAGGCCTGCGAAGGGAATGACACGGAGCCGGGGAAGACACGGCTGTGGCTGCCCACGCGGTGGAGTACGAGGGTTGACTGGTTCAGCTGCCGTCGCCGGAAAATAACAGGAGGTGTGGGTGAGTAGACGGATAGACAGGCCAGGGATGCGAGTATATGATGGGCCGTGAGGCCTGCCCGGCAACACAGCCGGCCATGGGAGGCGGGAGCAGGCAGTTCCGACGGCGCTGGTTTGGGCGGCTGGGTCAGGAAGATGAGAGACTGAAGAAGCACGATTGCCGTTAGATAGACATCTAACGGTCTGACGCTGGTAGTCGACTGTTGACTAAGTTGCTTTTTTGATAAACCTTGTGTACGCATGAACTTAGTAGGCCCACAAGTCAGCCTCCAAATATGTGGTAGACAACATAGAGCCCATTTGTTATTTTTTTAATAATTTGCAGCCCACTTGCTAATTCTTAAGTAATTTATTACAACCCATTTTCTGCCCAGGACCACGGTCAAAAAGTTCAACCTTATTTTGCATATTTCGGTGGAGTCCGAACTTTTGTAATCCCGAAATGACAAACATTGTTTTAAGAACTTATTGATTTGCCAAAAAAATTGTTTTGTTTTTGTAAGCAAATAAGACGTGGTACAATTGAGTTGGTTTAAGGGAAAACCAGTGGTAAAAAAAATCAGCGCTGGGAGGGAAAACAACAACATAAATAAGGATGTAAATATGAAAAGGGAATTTTATTTATTTTCAATATAATGATACATTTATATGAACTAGTAAAACTATAGGTAGAGATTATAAAACAGATGTAGGACATGCGTTTCAAGAGGAAAATAGAACTGGGCTGTGTGTTTGATTCAGTAAAAAAAACTGCTCATGGATGTTGTAAGACAAAATATAACTAACGCTGGCGGGCCAGAGGCTAGTAGATACCTGCTGGATCTTTGTGCCCCGTTGTCGTCATGGGCTGGGCCTGTTAAAAACAAAACCAAGCCTTGGCAGTGTACATCCCAGTTGAAACTTGCTCGACCTGAAAAAACAATATACGTGCTCAATAAACAAGAGAATTCTGCAAGTACAGACTAATAACTGGGATGCAGCAGGGATATTATTTTTTCATCGTGATAATAAGAGCATGCACTTGTTTCAAAAAATTTGGAGAACTGGGAATTCGAAAGGCAGGTGCTTATGCTACCCATAAAATAAAAATCAGGTGCCTGAAAATTCGTTTCGAAACAAATGATTCAGCTTTATATCCATGTCGACCCTCGGCACGATGGTTGGAAGCAAATGCCAAGTTCATACCGAAAGATCGTTAACAACAATACCAACTTGCGGACGACAAGGTAGTACAAGTACCAATACCAAACTAACTTATAACCCTTTTACTCCTGGCCGTAGTGTTCGTCTCATAGAAAATCTTGCAGAGGACCAGCTCCCGCTCCTTCTCTTTCTCCAGGTCCCTGAGGTGGTACTGGTGCATCAACCAGTTGGTCCTCTGCTGGTCGAAGTTCTTGTTAGTGTGCAGCACCAGAACCTTTTTGCTGCCCGTCTGCCGGCCGTTGACCATCATCGGCAAGGTATTACCGGTGTTGTGCCACATCGCGTGCATGCCGCACTATGACTGTATCTTGCGACGCGTCCATGTGCCCCTTTTGAATGCCCTGGAATTGCGCTGGAAGAAATGCTTGCTTAGGCCACTCAGTGTGATACCTGCAGTATTGTCGAATACAGGTTTTTGTGTACGTAGTTGGAATTTTCATAACATCTTTGGCATGTTGCAGTCACTTGTTTCACTTTTTATTAACTGTGAAATTGTAATTGCTTCACCAGGTAAGCGTCTAAAAAGAAAAATAGAGCTATAAACAAAGGAATATGTTTGTGTAAGTAGACGGCCGATCGGTGTCTTACCTGGAAGTTTCTCAGGATGGGTGTAGCATATGCCATGCTCGCTATCGATGGTTGGTATGAACAAATCGATGAGAGGGTGAGATCTCACGCTGTCAGCACTCACTTTGGCCTCAAGGTGCTCCATCAGCTCCTGATCCGTGGGATCGAACTTGGCCTTGACGCCGGCAAAGACCGGCCAATCCTTCTTCAACTTGCATGGGTTAATTCCAGTTATATGGTACTCAATGTATGATCAATCGACTGTTTTAAGTGAATGATGAAAGATTTCGACAGATGAGTGGTAATCCAAATCTGAAGTCCATAATACCCGACCACGCCACCGGGATTCTTGTGTCACCTCACGTGCAGCGTGTTGTCACGTCAATTCAATGTTTGGACATGATGAATAATTTGACCGACGTATACTAGTACTGCTACTATACTACTTACTAGTCGTAGTATCACATTTTAACCACAGGTTTAACAAACAAGTACGCACCTGAAGCCTAAGTGATATATATATATATATATATATATATATATATATATATATATATATACTGCACATCATCTCCATCATCATTATCAAGACATCTTATGCAGTGAGTTAGGATGCACTTGATCCCAGAAATGTATCTATCCTTCAAACTAGAGGAGTGCTTCAAACTAACAACAATACATAATATCCAACAAAAGAGGGTCATGCTACAGCAGTAGAATACATGGCTTAGTCTACATGTCAGTACGAATCAAGTTGTGCATATTTGCTGTTGGCATGAACCACATCGCCGCATGTCAAGTTTGCAGAAGCCGTCCATCGCATGGAAGCTTGATGCCTTTCACACACTGAAGATTATCTGGCAACAAGCTGTGTCGACGAATCTCTGGATATGGTGATTCATGAAACCCATGGTATGATGTGTAAACACAGTCCCCCTGGAGAACGGAGGTTGCATAGCACGGTAGTCATCGTCGATGATATGATCGATGATTTGTTGGATGATCGGATAATTGAGCCCGAGGAACATGGAGTGGTTGACGAGGCTGTAAACCCGCCTCCAGTTGAATACGCCTGGCCCAACGGAGCGGGGATCTTTCTCGAACACGAAGCAGCCATAGCCATCAATGTCACGAATGCCCCAGGCATTGTACTGCATGTGGTTTGCTGAAATGGTTTGGTCAATTTGGTACGTGCAAATGAGCATCAAATGACCACCGTCAGCTGAACGAGCGATAAACCACCACCCATCGGCTGGTATGATTCCAGGTCCTGGAATCATAAAGGCCATCGTATTTGCGTCTGCTGCAACAATTCAAATTGGAGACCAAAAGGACAAAAATAAACAATCATGTTCAGAGTATGTGTGGAATTAAGATTATTATAATAGTGACACATATCATAGAGAGAGAATTGCAATGCCGTGGTCATAATCATACCCCAAGTTAAAAAAATAAGCCAATGGCTTTCATATTCTAGCAATATATCATGTTTCAAACATCATGTAACAATGAGAGGAAAATAGATATGACAGGGCCTACTCATATTCTACCATAGCACTTACTACAGTTATCATATCAACTCTAAGCAATAACATGCGTTGTTATAAAAATCCTGGAAATGAGAGTAACATATAGCAATCATGAGGTTATACTCATAATATCCATTCTAACAATCATTAGATACCAATTGTTCTTATATCAACTCTAACAATAACATGTGTGGTCATAAAAATATAGGAAATGAGAGGAACATATAACAATGATGTGGTTATAGACATACTATATATTCTAAATTTGTAACAATGAACAGGCAGTCATATTCTTAAGGTAAAGATGAGATGAGATAGAACAATTACATGACGATAGATTCCACCAGTATAAGCAGCCAATCTGTGCGTTGACAGCATAAACGATGCCATCATGCACTATAGCATCAGACAGAAGTGTTGGGTAAAGAGGATCGACGATGAGCCATAACCATGTATGGAGACCGGATTCCAGATAGACTAATCCCATGTTGAACACAAGAATGAGCTTGCAATCCATGTAGTCTTGTGATGGTGTGGGCACTTTGCAGATTACAACCTTCAGCAAACAGAGGTCGAGCCAAAAGCTCGAAGCGTCTCGTGCGTAGTAGGCAGGAGTGTCCGGTGGGCCGCGAGGCTCGATGGTGGCGGTATCCAAAGATGGAAGGGTGATCTCTTGCTGGGTGTAGATATCCATGAGACGCCACGGACTACCGGATTGGTGGATGAGGACGATCCAGTTGGCCTTCATGCCCGCCCAGTAGTGGCCGCGCATGAAGGACAGGTGGACGGGTAGTGGTAGGATGTCGAGGGGCACCACGGCAACCTCCGTAGACAAGTCGGTCTCTGGGCCACCTGCGAGGATCGGGCGTCAGCAAGCAGCGTGTCTTGAAAAGAGCCAGCCGGTTGCAGACGAGTAGATGGTACAAAGACACCGAGCATGCAGCCAGACGGACGGTGCTGAGTAGGTCCATACGATCACAGATCTTGTCATGGTTTTGTCACGGCAGATGTCCTCGTGAAAGGACTTAGTCGTGGAGCCATTGCTACGGGTTAGCTTAAAGGGGTTAAAGCAGACAAGGGACGCAAGAGAGTTTTATACTAGTTCGGCCCCTTAAGATGAAGGTAAAAGCACGTCTAGTTGTGATGGAATTGCTGGGGTTTCGATGACCAGGGAGCGAGTACGCTTTGCCTGAGTCTCGAGTTGTTGTCTGTTGTCCTTGAACCACCACCGCGTCGTCCCCTTATATACATGGGCTGACGCCCCTTGGTTTACAGAATCCCAAGGTCAGCTCGTAAACGTGTCCAGCTCGGTCTCTGTTCTTTCTACCTTACAATACAAGTTACATATCAACGTCGGTTTATATCTACGGGCCTTAATCCGGTTCTGGCCCCTGGGCCTTCATACAGCGTCACCGTCTGTCTTCATGGGCTTCAAGTATAATGAACTACTGGTGGGGTTAACCCGGCCTCTCCTGGCCGGTTTACGCCCAGTGGCAATATCCCCAACATTAGGCCCCAGATTGATTTGAACTGGTTCATGTTGATCCTCAGTACCTTAAGAAAATTTCATCGTCAATGTCTTCACATAATCTATAAACCGTCGTGACGTCACTTTCCAGGACCATGGTAAACCGTCATGACATCATCTGCTATTTAAAATTGTATATAACTCATCCTCATTAATGAACCTCCGACAATCAAGGCGACAGCTCCGTATCATATCCCAATTTTCTGGCTCCTCGATTTTCGCACCTGACGCGTATCTTCTGCCTTTATAAATAGGGCCAGGGGGTCTTTCCATCCCCCCCCACGTCTCTTCATCTCTTCCTCTTCCTTGCGCTGCCCGACCTCTGGAGGTCCGCCGCCACCGTCGACCATCGCCTCTGCCTCAAGTCCGGCCGCTGCATCACCCTGAACGTACCAGAGAACCGCGACACTTCTCCGCTCTTCCATCAACATCGGTAAGCTCTCTGTTCTTCCACCATAGATCTGTCTCTAGGGTTTCAGTGTTCATTGGTGTTCGTTGCTGTTCGTCGGTGCTTAATCGCTTTTTGATTCAGACTTTGATATTCATCCTGTACAGGAATAGCCGTGGCCCTTATTTTCCATCCAATGCATCCCATTTAAGTAGAAGATCCCATCTGAACCTTCATCAACTGCTTGAGTACCAAATTTTAAGTCTGAATATATTTTCATTTTCTGACATGCGATAGATCCAAAATTATAATGCCAACTTGTGAAACATGTTTTTCCTTCACTTATGCATCTGTAGACTTGTATCTTCAATGCCAGATTAGGCGGTTTAACTTCTTAGAAAAATGACAACCCGATAGATACCATTAGTCCCCTTGTTGAACCGCCATTGTACTTCACCATTATACTATCTCCATTAGTAAACTCCGGTTTATGATCAGCCAACTCCGGTTTACTAACATGCTTACACCCTTATATCGTTGTATAGTTGTCCACTGTAAATCTTAAACCAGCAAACATAATGTTTCAGATTTCTGTTGCCATGGCCAAGCAAGTCTATGAATGCAATTGGGCTCATTCTCGAGTGACTGAAGAACAGTTAAACAACCTGTTTAAAACGGGCTCTTTAGCGAAGAAAGATGTCATCCACTGGAGGGTCCCTGGCCCAGAAAATCCTCCTACACCCAAAGATGGAGAGCTAGTTGTGTTTGCTAATCACTTAGGCCGAGGTTTCAGCCCTCCCGGTTCAAAAAATTTCCGGGATGTACTGGCCAGCTTTCAATTAAGCCCCCAAGACATCGATCCAAATTATGTGACCAACATCTGCCACTTCCAAGTTTTCTGTGAGGTTTACCTACAGGAGGAACCTACAGTAGAGTTGTTTAGAGATTTCTTTCACTTAAACCATCGCACAAAATTCACAGATGGACCCAACACTGAATTGGGCGGAATGGCGGTTCAGAAGAGGAAGGAAGTTACTTTTCCTCATCCTAAGCTTGACAGTCACCCCAAAGAGTGGAACACTACTTGGTTTTATTGCAAGGATGCATCTCCACCCGACGAAAACCCCCTGCCGGGTTACCATCCTGAATGCCCGAGCAACACACACCCTTTCCCTCAGAGGTTGACTGCAAAAGAGAGGGCCAACAATGCTCCGCAATTATAAAAGCTTAGAGCCTTCATGGCAAACGGTTTGACAGGAGTTGATCTTGCTCGTTGTTGGATAAGCTGGAGCATTCTGCCCTTAAGCCGGCGCCCCAGTTTGATGTGTGAGTAAACGGGGAGTTTGAAGGATGCTCAGCGGCACATTGACATTCAGCTTACAGATGAAGAAGTCATTGAGGCTGTAAAAAAGATGTTGAACGAACCGGAGGCTGTCTGTGCCCAAACAGGACTACTCCCTTTCTGTACCTTCAACAAACCGCCAGCTGTAAGAATCATATAATCTTTTTATCTGAAGTTGCTTCTGTCCAAATATTCTCTGAAAGTGATTATTTTCTGACAGGGTGATGATGCGTTTTGTAACAAGAAACCCCCACAAGACAAACCGGCGAAGCCGCAAGATAAACTGGTCAAGCCAGTTCGTCCAAAGACCAGGGTTGTTAAAAACCTGCCAAGAAAAGGACCACTGCATCCTCCATGCCAGGTAGTTACCTCTGTCGGTTTATCGAACAACCTGGTTCGGAAATGCCGATCAGAGGTCTCTTATCCCCTTTGTTGGGGATATAACTATTCTTGTAAGCCGCCCAGGAGGGGCCGGGTTATGCAAAGACGATTCATCGTATGAAGCCCAAGATCAAGCATGAAGATGGCGGTTCAATAAAGGGTCTAAAGCCCACAGGCGACTTAAGGCCCGTAGTGATAAACCGTTGTAATGGCATGACTTGTATTATAAGGCAGGATTAACTAGTCACCGAGCCGGACACTGTTTATGAGCCGGCCGGGACTCTGTAGGCCGCAGGGCGTCAACCCGTGTATATAAGGGGACGACCCGCTGACGGCTTAGGGCAGGGAACATATCATCGAGAGCCGGGCATAGCGTATCTCGCTCCCTTGTGATCAAAACCCTAGCAATATCAACCCAACCAGACGTAGGCTTTACCTTCACCGTAATGGGCCGAACTAGTATAAAACCTCTCTCGTGTCCCTTGTCCCGATCAACCCCTTTAAGCTTCCTAGTTGCGATGGCTCCACGACTAAGTCCTTGCAAGAGGACATCTTCCTTGACAAAACCACGACAGTTGGCGCCCACCGTGGGGCCAGCGCACGGTGGATTTGAGTTCTTGAAGGGCAACTTCGAAGGGATCAAGAGATACGCTGTGGGCCGGATGACCAAGAGTCGTCGCGGCAAGATCTACATCGACGATGAAGGCTGGGGCCCCGACACCGGCTCAATTGAGTACGGGTACTGGGTTCCCTTCGGCGGAATCCACGTTTTCATCGGCCAGACCGGTGAGTCGGGCCTGGAGCCGGACAACAGCACCGACCTCGTCGAGGCGGTTCAGCGTGCGAGACCCGCCCGTGCTCAACCCGCCGTGAAGCGTGCCTTCGTGGGTTGCATCCATGGAGGAGAACTTTCTGAAGGATCCGTCGATGGCGGTGAGACGGCCGTCCGCTCCGACGGTGATTCGTCCACTGGTGAGACAGATTCGTTGTATCAACTGCAAGATGGCAGGCTTGGGGGCTGTTTCGATGGCAGGAGTATTCCGGACCCCTTTGAGCCACCAAGCTGGGTAGGGGTCTTCATGGCTGGCACTCAACCCGGCCAGAACTCTACGGCTGCGGCTGCAATAATGTCCGGGTCAGGAGCGGCCGGGGCAGGAGGCCCTGTGCGCCCGTCGGCTCAGGTGCTGCTTGATCTCATGGATAAGCTGACGGCCCTGTTAACCGCAATAGTTATTCCTGCAAATCAAGAGGAACGTGATGCAGAGGTGGCATATGTGCGTGAGGAAATAGCTCGGGCCAAGGAGGCCTTAGCAGCAGAGGACACCCGGTTGGCCGCAGAACGGGCGGCTTTGGATGCACGGGCCCAACAGCTCCAGTCAGAGGCTTTCCAGCTTACGATGAACCTAAATGCTTCTAACGAGGTGATGAGGAGGAGTCACCAGAAAACTCAATCCCGTTTGCCTCTGGTTTATGATCCTCGGAGCCTTTTTACGACACTTGGAGCCGGCCCTAGTAACCCGCCAAAAGCAAACCATTTCATAACACCCGGACCAGGGGGACCGGTTCAGCCTCGGGTGATGGCACCTCCTCATGGGAATATGGCCCCGCCTTGCTATGAACCAACACCACCGGGTCATTTTTCTAACCCCATGGAGAACCTGATCGCAGCATCAACACGTTTGGCGGCTCTCCCAGTGGACGGCAATGATCCAACAGCGGTGGAGATGCGAAGGATTAGAGAACTCGTCTAGACGGCTCTGGCTCAGCAAGAGGCTTATTCCTATAGCCGAGACATGATTCATTCGACTCCTCGCCCAAGCCGGAGTCCGAGTTATAGCAGGCACATGGAGTCGGAAGCTTTGTCAAGCAACGCCCAGCGCCGTAACCAACCCGGCGGTTATAACCCGGTACAGGACCGGATACGTCAGGAGGACGAGCGGGCGGCTCAATTGGCGGCTCAGCAGACGGCTCATCAAGCTTTCCCGGATTATCCGACGACTTCTGTTAAGGCAGGAGTGCCCACCAAAACCGGCGGTGTTCCTTGTTCGGTACCTGCTTTACGTAATGTACGTCTGCCTAAGGATTTCAAGGGACCCCGGAAGGTGCCAAATTATACGGCCGACTTACAGCCCGGGGCGTGGATCGAAAGCTATGAGATGGCCATGGAGCTGTTGGAGGTCAGTGACGCGGCAATGGCTAAATACTTCACCATGATGTTGGATGGAACGGCCCGTACTTGGTTAAAAGGCTTTGTCGGGGAGGCTGATCGGACCCACGAACACCTATGGGACCGGCGGACCGAGTCCCTTTTGGTTCGGAGGGGGGCGGAGATCGCACGAAGAGCGGATCGAGGCGAAGCACACGAGCAGTTTACCCAGCTTCGGAGCTCTCCGGAGAGATAATACTCCTACTGCTGCTTGTCTGGTTTGTATTGTGTTCTTGCTAGGGAGCGCTGAGAGCTATAGAACCTAGCGTGAATGTCCCTGGTCTCGAATGAGTCGAACGGATCGAACCCCCACGCTATGCATGGGCCTCCTTTTATATGCTAAAGGGGTCTCCGACAGGTGGCAACGTAAATGAGGGTACAAATGGAAAAAATAGTAGTTGGTACACCTACTTGTACAGTGTACAGTGTATTCTACCTAACCCTGACGGCAAGGGACAAAAGCATTAAATGCCCGTCCATGTCGCCTAAACAAAGGCAACAGGGGACCGTCAGTGCGCCACCGCCGCCACGATGGCAAGCTTGTCGGGCCGCTTATCGCTGCTCCCCGCTGCACAGCCTGACCTCTTGACACGCTGGCATGGAATGGTCCCATGGCGACACATTGGTGGATGAGATGGAGCGGAGATGAAGAGAGGTTGCCTGCCGGCAAGTGCCTTGCCGCTGCTGAATCCTTTGTCGGCGTCCAGAAGGCTTGTCTCTCTCCGAGCCTTCCCGGCAAGCTCCTCTTGCCGGGTCTTGTCTTCTGCGTGCCTTGAGTGGCCTTCCGCAAGCTCCTCTTGCCGGGACTTGTCTTCTTGGTTAAATACTTTGTTCTTGAATGGCTCCAAAGGAACCACGGAGGATCTTGGCGGTGACCAGGCAAGCCTTGCCGCTGGTGCTGCAACTGCCTGCTGCACGAGTTCGGGATACTAGGGTACCCTACTCTAGTACACCGGCAGAGCCTCGGCCTGGGCCACACACGGTGCCGAAGCGCTGTTGGGCTAGGTCCAAAACAAAGGCACGGCACGCTGCGCCTAGATCACGCCGTAACTTGCTTCGACTCACCACGTTCCCCACTTAACAGACGCGTCGAACGTGGCATCGTGGGAGAGATCGTGGGGGGTTTCTTTATTAGGAAAAGCGGAACGTCCGCCCCTCTCCCTCCTTATAAACAGGGGAAACAGGGGCAGGTCGCCCACCTCGCCATTGCTGTCTCGTCTCGAAAACCACCGCCGCTCCCCCCTTCTCTAGTGCGAAGAGAGCAGCGCTCCGCCCCTTTCTCCACAGCGCCATCAACGCCGTGGTCTCCTCCACCGCCTCCGCCATGGCTCAAAGCCGACAAGGGAAGGGCGCGAAGTCGGCCGAGGCGCAGCTGCTCATGGGCGCTGCGAAAGGAGCGGGCCATCTTCTCCCCCCAGCTCGACGCAAAGGAGCTGAGGGAGGGCTACTACCTCTTCTGGTCGACGGAGACGCGTGCGCATCCGCGCACGAAGGTACTCCCCGCCACCGCTTCGGAACTAGCCCCAACTGGGTACCCTTTCTTTGTGCTTTTCTTCTATTGCGGGCTCTGCCCGCCCTTTTCTGAATTCTTTTGTGATATCATGAACACATACGGTCTCCGCCTCCTTGATTTCACTCCCAATACTGTCCTGACCATGGCAGTTTTCGCACACCTTTGCGAAAACTTTGTCGGGATCCACCCAAACGTAGCCCTCTTCCGCCACTTCTTCTTGCCCCGCGTCGAGAGAGGAGAGCCGCTTGCCGGAGGGATAGCTTGGATCTCCAGGATCGGCAAGAAAGAAGCCTATCTGGAAGGAGAGCTCCGTAGCAAGTGGGAGGAGTGGAGAGCCGATTGGTGCTGGATCGTTGAGGAGAACCCACAGCCCTTCACTGCCCAGCACCAAACTCCCATAGTGCGCAGCAACGATTGGAGCAACTTCGCGCCGGAGGATGCTAGGTTGAAGATAGCTGTGACCCGGATTTTGTGCCTCAGGCTTGCCGGACTCACCGTAGGCTCAGTTGGCGCAGATTTCCTTCGCCGCCGCATCGCTCCCTTGCAGGAGAGGAGGAGACCTACTTGGGAGTCCCAAAATGCGGCGGACATCATGAGGCTGCGCCCGGGACTCAACTGGAATTTCACTGTCTTGGAATTGGATGCGATGCTGCTAGAGCTGTTCAAGCATGACCCCGATCACCCCGAGTGGTTTAGGTTGCCGAGGGGGTCGCCCCATTGTGCAACAACTCTTCGCCGACCGCATCCATGCCATGATGCCGTTGCAGCGATTCTCATGGGATCGTTCCAACCTGGCAAGAGCCTTCCGACGACATCGTGCGGCAGTTCTTCGACAGCTTAGAAGAAGTGCCGATCCGCCCCGACGAGCAGAAGAGGCTCACCCGCGACACCACCGACGAAGAGATGGTGCGCATTGCCACGAGGTTGGAGGAGGCGGCAACAGCTGCTGCCGCTGGCGTATTTGGGTTCACCGTGGAGGAGGCAGAGGCAGCAGAGGCGGCAAGCCTTGCTGATCGAGAGGAGCTCGCCGGTGAGGAAGAGCTTGCCGAACCCGAGGCCGAGTCGAGCGTACCAGCCGAGGGCGCTTCTTCCCACCATCCAGCAGCTTGCATAACGGAGCCCCCGGCTCCGCCAAAGAGGCGTCTCCGCAAGGCCGGAGACGAGACGGGGCGGCAGACGGGCTAACATCCGCAGCGCGCCGACGCGCTTCATCATGCGGCAAGCAATGTTGCGCTGAGGAGCACCCCACACTGCTGCGACAACTGGGGCGGGATCCTCCCAGGCCACCCCCGACACCTCCGCCAAGCGGCCAAGAGATCCCACTCCTCCGCCTCGTCGCACTGGAGGCGAGCCGGAGTTTGATCTTTCCGCGCTCAGCTCCGACGAGGAAGAAGAAGAGTAAGCTTCAATATTGTGCTTGTATTTCTTCAATTTTGTTGCTTTGTCTTGTATCTGATTTGCTTCATTCTGAACTCTTTCCTTTTTCAGGACGCTGGCTCAGAGGGCGTCGAAGAGAGCCAAGACCCCGGTGGTCGTCATTGAGGACGATCCACCCGTGGCAACAGGAGGCGCGTCTGAGACCCCCTTGCCGGACCCGGCAACCCTTCCTCAAAGCAGCCCCCAGCACAGCCCCCAGCGTAAGTAAACAGTTTATTTCTTTCTGTTGGGCATGCATGAGTGCTTCTTCTTTGTTGATATCTGACTTGTTGGTTTGTGTAGGAGCAGAGCAGCCTCATCAGGAGGGCCTGGAAGCCGCCCCCGAAATTCTATCTGCTTCGACTACGCCGCCAAGGGTGGATTCCCCGGCAAGGGAGCGCTCCCCGGCAAGGGAGCCTTCTCCGGCAAGGGAACCTTCTCCGGCAAGGGACAGCTCTCCGGCAAGGGACGACACCAGCGATCCCTTGGCGGCGGAGACCATGACCGCAGCCCCCGGCGCAGGTAACCTTCTTGCCTGAGTATTTCCCTTGTGTTCTTCTTCTTCTGATTCTATCTTTGGATATTTGCTTGACTTTCTTCATCCGTCCGCCACAGAGCCAATGGAGATCGAGGTCGCCGGCGAGGAGGACGCGCGCGGCAACACTGACGAAGCCGCCGCCGTGGGAGAAGAAGCCGGCGCTGACGAGCCTGTCGGTGAAGAGGCCGCCGAAGCTACCGCCACAGAAGCTGGCGAGGGGTCTGGCGATCGCACTGACGGCCCTGAGGCCGCAGGAGCGCCAGGCGCTACACCGATGTAACGCCCCCGATGCGGCTATATCTCCCACGTGTCGAGGCACGACTTAGAGGCATAACCGCATTGAAAGCAATGTCGCAAGTGAGGTAATCTTCACACAACCCCTGTAATAAATAAGCGAAAGAGATACATCGTTGGCGGACAGTCGCCACTTCACACAATACAGAAATAAACATCCATCATTCAGAGTACAATCAAGGTCCGACTACGGAACCAAAATAAAAGAAGATACCCCAAATGCTACACAGATCCACTCTCGTCCCAACTGGGCACCACTAGTGATCATCGTGAAAGACACATAGTAACGACCACGTTCCTCGTCGAACTCCCACTTGAGCTCGGTTGAGTCACCAGACCGCATCGCCGGCACCTGAAACTGTTTTGGGAAGTATCTGTGAGTCACGGGGACTCAGCAATCTCACACCATGTAGATCAAGACTATTTAAGCTTATAGGAAGGACAAAGTAGTACAAAGGAGCTGCAGCAGTTTACTAGCATATATGGTGGCTACTTCGCAAAAGAGAGCGAGAAGAGAAGCAAAGCGGCGGACGTGAAGCTAGTAGCGATCAATAAGTGATCCTGAACTACTTACGCCGACATAACTCCAACACCGTGTTCACTTCCGGACTCACGAGAAGAGACCATCACGGTTACACACGCAGTTGATGTAGGTATTTTATTTGAGGTCAACTTTGGGTTTTCTACAACCGGACATTAACAAATTCCCATCCGCCTCATAAATCATGCACGGCTTTCGAAAGATATTACCCTGCAGGGTGTCCCAACTTAGCCCATTATAAGCTCTCACGGTCAACGAAGGATATTCCTTCTACCGGAAGACCCGATCAATCTCGAAATCCCGGACTACAAGACATTTCGACACAATAAAACAAGACCAGCAAAGCCGCCCGATTGTGCCGACAAATCCCGATAGGAGCTGCACATATCTCGTTCTCAGGGCACATCCGGATAGGTCAGCCTACGAGTAAAACCAGACCTCGAGTTGCCCCGTGGTGGCCCCGCAGTCTGCCCGGTTCAGGCCAGCACTCGAAGGAGCACTGGTCCGGGGGGGTTAAAATAAAGATGACCCTCGGGCTCGCGAAAACCCGGGGGAAAAGGCTTAGGTGGCAAATGGTAAAACCAAAGTTGGGCCTTCTTTGGAGGAGTCTTATTCAAAGCGAACTGTCAAGGGGTCCCATAAATCACCCAACCGTAAGGAACGCGAAATCAAGGAACATAACACCGGTATGACGGAAACTAGGGTGGCAAGAGTGGAACAAAACACTGTGCATAAGGCCGAGCCTTCCACCCTTTACCAAGTATATAGATGTATTAATTATAGCAGATATATATTGTGATATCCCCAACAAGTAAACATGTTCCGATCAGGAACAACATCTCCATGTTCCAACAAGGAACAAACTTCAACTTCACCGCAACTAGCAACGCTATAAGAGGGGCTGAGCAAAGCGGTAACATAGCCAATCAACGGTTTGTTAGGAAAGGATGGTTAGGGCTGACATGGCAATATGGGTGGCATGATAAGCAAGTGATAGGCATCGTAGCATAGGCATAGCAAAAGAGCGAGCATCTAGCATAGCAAAGATAGAAGTGATTTCGAGGGTATGGTCATCTTGCCGCAATGTTCTCGAGTTGTCGAAAGCTTGATCCTCATAAGCGTTCTCAACAGGTTCCTCGCTCACGCATCAGATCCCGGCTCTACCCAAAGCAACAACACAAACAAAGGAACCACAATAAATCACGGTGCAATGCACAATCAACATGATGCAAAACATGGCATGATATGCGGGATGTGATATGCAATGCGAGCAAAGGCTCCGAAGGAAAATGATGAACCAGGCATCAACTTGGCAAACCAAGTATGCCACTGAAAGATGAGATGATTTCGGTTGAAATCGATATAAAGATCACCGGAATCGGATGCACGGTTTGGAAATGACAAGCAAAACAAGAATGGCACAAATCTGCCATTAACAGCATGATGCCACTTAGCAAGCAACAATAAATTAAGCTACTGCACCCAAACGTACCAACAAAGTATATGGTAGTGATCTACACAAGATGCTTAACAAAAGATGAGCACTGAGCTACGGCTAGTTCACATCATAACAGGTTCAAACAAGCATGGCAAAAGTGCACAAAATATCAGGCTGGACATGGCAAAAACAGCATCAGGTTGCAATGTTCAGAGCAAGAAAACTACATGCTACAGGAACTTAAAATAGCAAAAACATGGCATGTCATGAATCTACTCGAAGCATAGAACAAAAGTCCCTTAATGACCATAAGCCAAAAAGGACTAGAAAATATAGTAACACCCATGTCAATATTGAAAGTTCCGTTAACAGATTCAGCAACATGGCATGTCAAAAACTGATAACAAGTAGGCATGTTTACAAGCTCAATGCACTCACTACAGAGCCTTATATGATAAACTAGGCATACATGCATCAAGAAGACATGGCATAGAAGACATACATGGCAAGAACAATAACATAGCATACATGGATCAACCACAACAACCTTGGCAAAATTGAATAACATGTAAACAATCTGACAGGAAACATTTTATAGCAAAAGTAGAGCTCGATTGACTCAAGCTATGTTACTCCATAATTGCAAACAAGGACATGGATGGATAGATCAAGACATGTTTAACAAAACATCCTTACTGAAGTATCTCAAAATATGCATGGATCTCTCGGTAGCATCAAGTTAACATGGCATCAAAATATCAGCTAAACAGGGCTGAAAACAGCAACATCAGGACACCTACTTTGCATGCTTGTGCTAGTCACCACATAGATCACAAAAATACATGGCATAAACCCCTGGCAAGATGGCATGGCATATTACAAAACACATGTAAGACTCAAATTCATAGGGTGCACATATTAATCATGGCAAAAATAACAAAAGTGCAAGTTCTGTTAAGAAACAGAAACTAACATCACATAGCCCTTTTCTAACAGCATTTCGGGCATCAAGATGAGCTCAAATGAAAATGATGCAATGAGATTAAATGATCTATACTTCGAGGCAAATATTTTGATATATTATACTCACAAAATGGATCTACAGATGCAAAGATATACCACGTTGAAAATGCAACAAAATATGCACAGGATTAAAAACTTAGACGAAAAAGAGGGGGAAAAAGTCAACCGGGATCCGGATCGGGATCCGGCCCGATCCGAAGCGGCGGCGGCGGCGGCTCGCCGGAGCACGCCCGGGCGAGGAGGAGAGGGCGCCGGCGGGGTGAGGTCGCCATGGAGGCGGGCGGTGGCCGGCGCCGGCGAGGCGGCGATCGACGCAAGGGGTTGCTGAGGTCCGACGCATGGGCGGGCGCCGCCGGCGGGCGAGGTGGCGGCGGGGGAGGCTGGCGGCGGTGAGGGCCGCCGCTGGAGGTGCGGGCGCTGCTGGGCAGCGGGCCCCACTGGGACTGCCGGGCGGCTGGCGGGCGCTGGCGCGGACATGTGGCGGCCGCGATTGACGAGGGCGGGCGGACGTGTCCGGCGGGCGGCCGGACGCGTCGGCCGGGATGAATTGCCTAGGGTTAGGGAGGAAGAAGACCCGGATTTGGACGGGGAGATGTTTAAATAGGCATAGAGGGAGCTAGGAGAGTCCAAATGAGGTGTAGTTTTTACCACACGATCGTGGATCGAACGACGGAGAGCATGGAAGTGACTTAGATGGGTTATTGGGCTGTTTTGAAGGGGTGTTGGGCTGCAACTTAAAAGAGGCCTTTGCGAGAGAGGCGGTTAACCGTTGGAGTACCAAACGAGCTCCAAATGACCCGAAACTTGACCGGTGGTCTACGGATGGTATACCAAGGCCACTATACAAACCTCGGTCCATTCCGAGACGGTTTAGTACCCGCACACGGAAAAACATAAAAGGGGCCGCCGGGGGAGATAGGAGTGCCGGATTGCAAAACGGACAACGGGAAAAATGCTCGGAATCATGAGACGAACACGTATGCAAATGCGATGCACAAGATGACATGATATGAAATGCAATACATGGACAAAATGCAAAATGAAGGAAAAACCCAACCACGGAGGGAATATCATATCACAATGCCGAAAATGGCAAGAGTTGGAGTTACAAATATGGAAAGTTACATCCGGGGTGTTACAACCGACCGCCGGTCTCTCCGCCGCTGCTGCAGCGTCGGGCTCCGAAGAGCCCCAGCCCGGTGCCTACTTGAAGGCCGGCGACGGCGTCTTCATCAAGCTCCCATGGGAGTCGAGCTCCAGGGCGCCGGTCCAAGGAGAGACCTTCGACGGAGAGCTGCTCGCCTCCGCTGGGCTGACGCTGGTGGACGCGCCAAGCAGCAAAGAATGGCAAGTAGTCTCGAGGAGGAGCAGCCGAAGAAGCTACTGTCGCTCTACCGCTACCGACAAGCCAAGTTGGAGTCCCGGAAGCACTTGTCGTGAGGGCGGGAGCAGACATGGAGAAGCGCCAGAAGAGCTCCGGGCGCCAACCAAGAAACTCTCCTAACGTAGCGTAAGAGCGGAGCGACTTGTCAAGAGCGCACAACCTTCATCCTTGAGAAGGCTGAGGTCGAGGAGCAAAGGCTTGCTGCCGAGAAGCTATCTGCGAAGAAGGCGAAAGGCGCAGCGGAAGATCAATCTTGACAGCTATGAGGAAGAGCTTGTCGCTGCGAGGAGTCACTTGGCGGGCTCTTAAGGAAGCGGGCGATGTCGCTGCACCGCCGAGGCCGCCAAGAAAGAGTTGGAGACGGCAAGGTGACGCAGCTGGAGGCCAGCCTCGTAAGAGCGGGCGAGGAGCTTGCTGCGCTCAAGCACGAAGCGCCGAGTAGAAGGAAGCCTACACTCTTGGCGAGCTGCAGGGCTGTCTCACGATAGGAGCAAGGAGCTCGACGCCGCCAAGGATTCCAAGGCAGATCTTGAGCTGAAGCCGACCACCTCGATTCGGGACGGCTGGACAGCGCCAAAGAGCGGGAGGTGGGCCTGTTGGAGAAGATCAAGGCCAACGAGGAGTCCGGGCGAATGCTGTTGCCACCCAGAGCACCTTGAGGGAGAGTGGAGCATCGGACCAAGGTCTCATGGATATCGCCGCCGCCATCCACAACGAGCTGATGGAGCCGGGGATGGTGGATCTTGGATACTCCTCCGATGAACACCTCCAACCCAGCACCAAGCTTAGCTTATTCTTCAAGGGCGTGCAGGACGGTCTCCAAATGACTTCGGAAGAGATCCCAAAGCAGCTGGCCGAGGAATCGCGCCAGATCTGTGCAGAGAGCCTCCGAAGGTGTTGATGAAGGTGGCCTTCCGCAATCCAGGCCTCAACCTCAACGGCGCCCTCAGATCCTTGCCGCCAGATGCCGATGTGGAGGCTCAAAGCCCTTGTCGCACCCATTGTGGACAAGGTGGGCAAGATCAAGTTGGTTGATGGCGACCGCAGAGACTAGGCCGCCAATTTTATCTTTCCCTTGTCGCTGCTGATCATGTTTAGAATAATTTATTAGATCTACGACCAGCTATTTTGTAATATAACTCTATCTTAGGCGATGATTGCAATGTTATTTCCTTTACTTGATTCCTTCCTTTGTACGTTTTTGCCCTACGCTTTTAGGGAACTTGTCGGTGCAGGCACCTTTGCCATGTAGCGCCGAGTGCGAACGTCAAGAGTCTCGCGGTGTGCCGCCTCCGACAAGCAACCTTGTCGCGACTAGCTGGAGCTCACTTAAGTTGTTGAGCGGACTCGAAACAAAGTAAGGGCGCGACTAGTCATGAAGTTGGTTCCTCTGCGCAAGATAGGTTTTCCATACAAAGTACTATCGTTCGAGGAAGATAACTTAAACAATTTAAGAACTGATTGCTCAAACTTGGGCAACTTAGCTTTTCTGTCGCTTGCTTCCCGATAAGGCGAAACTTCCTCGAGCAACGCTTGGTCCATAGTATTATCTTCTCCTTCCCCCTTGGTTAACTTGTGCGCGAGGGAACCTAACTTACTTTGACAAAAGAGAAAGAATATAAAATAAATATATGGAGCCCATAGGCTCGATATTTCTTACAGTTTGTGGGTGCTGCACAAAGTGTTAGCCAAAACATGCAATAAAATGATGAAAGCATGAATTTGACAAGTTGTGCGCAACACATGAGCTTTACTTATGGACGGGGTATGCGCCCGTCTTTGTACATAGGATTACATGCAACATCGGCAATTCTTGTACAAAAGTTGGTTGCCGTATCTGGTTCCGGCAACTGCGCCTTACGGGTAAAACTTACGAAGATGCTCAATGTTCCGTGAGTTGCTCACCGAATGCCATCTTCGGTCTCAAAGGCGGACAGCGCCGGGCCTAGTGACTCGCTTTCACCCGATAAGGGCCTTCCCACTTCAAGGCGTCAACTTGTTTGAATTCTTGGCGGACTGAACGCGCCAAGAACAAGGTCGCCTTCCTCGAGGCTTTCCGCACTAACTTTGCGGCTATGGTAGCGACGCAAAGCTTGCTGGTAACGAGCAGCTCAGACAGCGGCCTCGAAGACGGTCCTCCTCAAGGAGCAGCGGCGTCATCTTGTCGCAGCTGCTCTTGCTCAAGCTCATCATAAGCGTAGTACTGAGGTGACCCGTGATACGAAGTTTCGTGGGGAGAACTGCCTCTGCTCCATAGACTAGAGCAAAGGTGTCCGCCGCTGGCTCGATTTGGCGTCAGCCCGATCGACCAAAGAACCACCGGCAGCTCCTCAATCCGCTTTCTTCCGACTGTGCAGCACGCCGAAAGTTCTGGTCTTGAGCCCGCAAGAAGACTTCAAAGATTTGCCCTCTCTGCTTGACCGTTGCTTCTCGGATGAGCAACAGAAGCAAAGCAGACCTGGGCGCCAAGATCTTGGACGTACTACATGAAGGTGCGACTCGTAAATTGTGTGTCGTTGTCGGTGATGATCCTGTTGGGGATTCCGAAACGGCAAACAATCGACCTGAAGAACTTGACTGCTGACTGTGATGTCACCTTCCTCACTGCTTCCACTTCCGGCCACTTTGTGAGCTTGTCGATTGCGACGTACAAGTACTCAAAGCCCCCGACAGCTCGGGGAAGGGGCCGAGGATGTCGAGCCCTGCATCAAAATGGCGGGATAAAGGGATCGTCTGGAGAGCTTGAGCTGGCTGGTGTATTCGCTTGGAATGGAACCGCACGCTTCACACTTGGTTACTTGTGCAGTTGCATCCTGGAGGGCTGTCGGCCAGAAGAAACCTTGCCGGAAAGCTTTGCCGGCAAGTGCTCTTGCGCCAATGTGGTGACCACATATGCCTCCGTGTATCTCTGCCAACAGCTTTTGTCCATCTTCCCGGTGAATACACTTCAATTTCACACCGTTGAGTCTTCTTACATGCAGGTGTCGTCGACAAACCGGTACATACTTGACCGCCGGGCTACTCTTTCCGCTTCTTCTTGCTCTTCGGGAAGTTCTCCTGTCTCAAGGAAATGGACAATCTGCTGCGCCCATGCCGGAGCTTATGCCTCGACAACAAGGACTAAAGGCACATCTGCTGCCGCGGGAACATCGGCTTCCACGGCAAGAACTCGCAGCTCACCGAGCTTGACGTTCCTCGCAAGCTTGCCGGAGCAAAACTTGTCGGGAGCGCCCGCTTCAACGAAACAAACCACAGGGCTTGTCGGAGCAGACTGCGCCTCAAGATCGTTGGTGTTGATCCCAGGGACCTTTTGGTGGCGGCTTCGGAAGCTCACGCCGAAAATAGTCACCAGAAATCAACTTCCTCTTCTTGCTCTGTCCGCTTGATGGTGTTACGGTTGGTTGAGTTAGCTTGAGCACAAAAATCCCTGGTTCCATTGTGCAACTTAAGTGCAGCGCACTTTGACAGGCCATCAGCAATATCATTCTAAGCTCTTGGAACATGTTCTATTTGTAGGCCGTCAAAGTGTTCTTCTAGCTTTCTCACTTCATCAACGTAGGCTTCCATCAATGGACTCTGATAATCTTTGTTCACTTGGCGGACGACAAGCTGCGAATCACCCTGACAATAAGCTTCTTAATCCCAAGGTTCATCTGCAATCTCGAGAGCGGCAAACAAACCTTCATACTCTGGCCGTATTGTTTGTTGCTTGCTCCTTGGGAAAATGCATTTGGAGTATGTACTTGAGGTGCTCTCCGTGGGTGCTATAAGCATGACGCCAAAGACCGGGCGCCGCAATGAGAAGGCACCATCAAAGTACATCAGCCCACTCTTTGCTTGCTTCCTTGACGGGATGCTCGTCTCGAATTTCTTCATCTTATGCTAGGGGTCCATTCTGCTATGAACTCACCCAATGCTCGCTTTCGATAGTTGATGTGCTTTCAAACTTGAGGCCAAAGCTTGACAGTTCCAAAGTGCCCACTCGACAATCCCGCCTGCCGCACGGATTTTGCAAGATCCTCTTCAAAGCAGTAAAGCGAGTGACGATTGTTATCTCATGTGCTTGGAAGTAATGGCGCAGCTTTCGAGGCCATAAGGAGGCCGAAAAGCAATTTCTGCACACCAGAGTACCTTGACCTAGCTCCCTGCAGAAGGGAACTGACAAAGTAAACTGGGCGCTGCACCATCCTTTTCTGCATCTTCTCGCATGCCTACGCAGATCCGTCCTTGTCGGGACCAGAGCTTGCCGGCGAAGCCCCCTGCTTGTCGCTGGATGTATCTGCCATGGTTGCCGGCTCATCGTCCGCCTCCCTCTCTGCTACTAACGCAGCACTAACCACTTGATTGGTTGCCGCTATATATAGCAGCAACTTCTCTTGTGGCTTAGGTGCGACAAGTATTGGAGTGGAGGACGGTACCTCTTTAAGTCCTGCAGTGCAGCCTCCACTTCGAGTCCATTTCATTGGACCTGCCTTTTTCAAAATCTTGAAAAATGGCAGGGCGTTCAGCAGAACCTAGAGATAAACCTCGCCGAGAGCAGCCACATAACCGCAAGTCTTCGTACATCCTTGACGCCGCTTTGGTGCTTCTATCTGCTCAATGGCCTTGATCTTGTCGTGATTTGCTTCAATTCCCCGCTGAGACACGAAGAACCCGAGAAGCTTGCTGGAAGGGACTCCGAACATGCGCTTCTCGGGGTTGAGCTTGAGGTTGATCTTGCGCAGATTTGCAAAGGTTTCATCCAAATCTTGAATCAGAGTTGCTTTGTCCTTGCTCTTGACCACTATGTCATCCATGTAGGCTTCTACATTTCTGTGCATTTGCGGCTCAAAAGTGTCATGGACTACTCTTGCAAACGTTGAACCAGCAGATTCTTCAAACCGAAAGGCATCCGTATGAAACGTATGTGCCACATGGAGTAATGAATGCGGTTTTCTCCTCATCCTCTTCTCGCCATGAAGATCTGATGATATCTCGAGTATGCATCAAGAAATGAAAGCAAATCACATCCAGCCGTGGAGTCAACAATCTGGTCGATGCATGGCAAGGGAAACGGGTCTTTGGGACAAGCTTTATTAACATCCGTGAAGTCAATACAAAGTCTCCATTTCCCATTTGCCTTGGCGACAACTACAGTGATTGGCCAACCACGAGGGATGGAGCACTCCTCCGACAAGGCCCGCTGCTTCCAATTTCTTGATCTCTTCGCGATGAATTCTTGGCGCCCACCGTCGCTGCTTCATGACTTTCTCGCTGACGGGTCGAGCATGAGGACGAACAGCTAAGTGATGCTCAATTACTTTCTGGGAACACCGGGATGTCGACGGTTGCCATGCAAACACGCCGACGTTCGCCGCAGGAAAGCAACGAGCCGCCTTCCTATTTAGGGTCGAGAGTGGCACCGATGGTGAAGGTACCACCGCTGCCGCCCTCCTTGGCGGACACCTTCTTGGTCTTTGGCGGAGCTGCCATCGCCCTCTTGCACTTGCTGCTGGAGCTCGATGGTGCGTCCTCGACGGTAGCGCAACACTCGAAGAGGTGCGCTTGCCGGAGTGGGCATCGAGCTCTTGCCGGACTTGGTCTTCTTCCCCGGAGCTTCAGCGGCAAGTGTTTTGCTTTACATTGCAGCTGCTGCTTCCGGTAGATCTTGTCGGCACGTATAAGAGCATCCTTCTTGTCGCCATGGGCGGAGATGATGCTTATCGGCCCGCATCTTGAGTAAGTTGTATGCATAATGAGAGGCTGCCATGAACTTAGCGAGTGCCGGATTTGCCAAGTATCCCATTGTAAGGCAATGGGAAATCAGCAACGTCGAATGTGACCCTCTCATTCCTAAAGTTCAGCTTCGCTGCCAAATGTTACCGCAACGTGATCTTCCCTTCGGCTTGCTCCTTCCCGGATTGATTCCTTGGAATGTGCCAGTCTCTTCGAGCTCGCCGTCGAGGATCCAAGCTTCTGGAGCACCGCGGAGGAGATCAGGTTTAAGCCGGCCCCGCCGTCAACTAGCATCTTGGTGACCTTGAGGTTGCGGATAGTTGGTGAGACCAACATCGGCAAGCACCCGACCGCAGTTATGCGATTAGGGTGGTCCTCAATATCAAAGATGATAGGCGTGCTGGACCACTTCACAGGCTTGCGTGACTCTATGGATGGTTCAGCTGCATTGACTTCCCGCATCCACTGCTTGAGTTGGCGGTGGGAAGTATGCAGGGAAGCACCTCCGTCAACGCAGAGGACCTCTGTAGCTTTCTGAAACTCCTGCTCATCGGTCTCGCTGCCTTCCATATCTTCATCGCCGTCTTCGTCTTCATCCTTGTCGCGCGTGGAGGTCTGTCTCCTTGCCGCTGCTTGGCCTTGCCAGGCGTCCTCCCGGCCGGTCGCTTCTTGCTAACTCCCCAAAGACCTTCCTGGGCCTTCTCTCCTTGTCGTGTCAGCCAGATTTCAGCCTTTCTGTTGTTCAACAAGCTGCTCGACCTTCTTGCAGCTCCGGAGGTCATGGCCCTTGGTGCGGTGGATCTTGCAAGATCGCTTGCCGGAGCCGTCCCCGCTGGCTGACCGCCACAGACTGGTGGTTGGCGCCAGCAGCAACCTCCTTGCCGGAGCCACCAGCCTTGGCGTTCTTGTCGCCACCTCCGTTGCCGGACTGCTCAACAGCTAGCACTTCTCTGCCTTTCTTTTTCCTGTTGCCCCGCCGCCGGCTCTTCTTTGCCGGAGCGGTCTCCTCACTGTCAGATCCTGCTTCTGCATTCTCTCCTGGGAGTCTCCTCCCTTCCTCAGCACATGCACACTTGTCGGCCAAGGCATACAGCTCACTGACGTCCTTGACTTTGCACATCGCCATCTCCTCCCTCAACTGCGGTTCCGCGACGCTCGATGAAACGCTACCGATCACCGCAGCGTGGTGGACATCCGGGATGTTGTAGTGCACACGGCTGAATCTCTAAATGAACTTGCGCAGGGACTCTCCTTCCTTCCGGGCGAAAGCAGATGAAGGTCACTTTCTTGGCTATGAGGCTTGTGGTCACCGTGAAGGCGCCAACAAACTGATGGCATAGATCTGCCCAAGAGGATATGGAGCTGTCCGTGAAGTGCATGAGCCAAGATCTGACATTGGACTTGAGTACCAGCGGGAAGTAGTTGGCGAGGATCTTGTCGTCTCGTCCCCCCGCAACTTGTACCGCGATGGTGTAGATGCTGAGGAACTCTGACGGATGCGTCCTGCCATCATACTCTCTGGCACGTCTGGTTTGAAATTCTTCTTGCTGGGCCATCGATTGTTGCCAAGACGAGTGAACGCAGGGCAACCTATCACAGACGGCAAGTCGCCTGGTTCTTCGGGCGCATGCATATCGACAGAAGGCCCAGCGCTGGTCCGGTGACCGACGCCGCTTCTCTTGGCGCCGATGCGAGTTCGAGCGTCTTCTTGTTGTCGTTCATGAAGAACTTGGCGCTGATCGCGGCGAGCTCGTGGATCCGGCGACGCGGTGGAGTCATTTGTCCGAGGTGGATCCGACGAGTCGGCGATCTTGGCCTTCGGGTGGTGGAGAGTGCATGGTGGTTGCACCTCCACAAGTCTAAATCTCCACCGGCTCGTGCCTTGTCGCCTTGACGCCGCAATGATGTAGTTGGTTGCCGCGAGCGCCGTTGGCGAAGCCGATGAGACTCTGGATGGTGGCCCTCCATTCGTCAACCTTGTCGGCTGTTGGAGGGTAGTCGAGGAGCAGTTGAGCTCTCGCCAAGGCTTCCGCTGGAGTGGTGGGTGGCAATGGTGAACGGTGCGAGGAGCGGGATATGCTCGGACTTCTAACTATGTTAGAAGGAGCAGCATCCCGTCCAGGCGACCGTATCTCGCTTCGTGCCACCTGGTCTTGAGGGCCTCGAGATCCTCCAGCTCGGTCTTGATCCAACGGCGTATGGTATTGTGAATACCATGACATTGCTGGTCCCGCTGCCCCGAGATGGGCGCGGACATGTACGGACGCCGAGGTCTGCACGGCCTTGTCCTTGGACTTGGCAGCGTCACGAACTCCTTCGCCGGCGCCGTTATTCCGCCAGCGTCTGCTCCACCACCCGTTTGCTCCGGTGATGGTGGGTTCGACGCGGACGGCTCCGCTGCCGCCGAAGCCTTCTTCTTCGGTGGCATGTTGATGAAGATGTTGAAGATGATGAAGATGATGAAGATGTTGCTCGTGTGAACGCCGGATCAGGTTCACACAGCCTCGACGCCCCCTACCTGGCGCGCCAAAGATGTCGGGGAGGTTGATCGGACCCACGAACACCTATGGGACCGGCGGACCGAGTCCCTTTTGGTTCGGAGGGGGGCGGAGATCGCACGAAGAGCGGATCGAGGCGAAGCACACGAGCAGTTTACCCAGCTTCGAGCTCTCCGGAGAGATAATACTCCTACTGCTGCTTGTCTGATTGTATTGTGTTCTTGCTAGGGAGCGCTGAGAGCTACAGAACCTAGCGTGAATGTCCCTGGTCTCGAATGAGTCGAACGGATCGAACCCCCCACGCTATGCATGGGCCTCCTTTTATATGCTAAAGGGGTCTCCGACGGTGTGGCAACGTAGATGAGGGTACAAATGGAAAAAATAGTAGTTGGTACACCTACTTGTACAAAGGTACGATGTACTCTACCTAACCCCGACGGCAAGGGACAAAAGCATTAAATGCCCGTCCATGTCGCCTAAACAAAGGCAACAGGGACCGTCAGTGCGCCACCGCCGCCACGATGGCAAGCTTGTCAGCCGCTTATCGCTGCTCCCCGCTGGCTGCACAGCCTCTTGACACGCGCGCATGGAATGGTCCCATGGCAACACGTTGGTGGATGAGCTGGAGCGGAGATGAAGAGAGGTTGCCTGCCGCGCGAAGTGCCTTGCCGCGGCTGAATCCTTGTCGCGTCCGGAGGCTAGTCGCTCTCCGAGCCTTCCCGGCAAGCTCCTCTTGCCGGGGTCTTGTCTTCTGCGTGCCTTGAGTGGCCTTCCCGGCAAGCTCCTCTTGCCGGGGCCTTGTCTTCTTGGTTAAATACTTTGTTCTTGAATGGCTCCAAAGGAACCACGGAGGATCTTGGTGGTGACCAGGCAAGCCTTGCCGCGAGGTGCTGCAACTGCCTGTGCATGAGTTCGGGATACTAGGGTACCCCTACTCTAGTACACCGACAGGCTTGCCGCCCAATTCCATCGGCTCATGGGCGGAATTGAAGGCCCGGTTCATTCAGAACTTCAAAGACACCTGCAAGCAGTCCATGTCAATTGTGGATTTAACTAATTGTAAACAAGAGGAGGGTGAATCTACCACTCATTGGGTGTGCCGGGTCAAGGAGATAATACATTCGTCTGACAAGATGGATGCCGGCTCTGCAGTCCTCATGCTGAAGAAAAATTTCCGATTTGTACCGCTGAGACAAAAGCTGGGGCGCCTCAAGCGTGATTATAATGATATGGGTTAGCTGATGGCGGCTCTGGTAAAATACGCCGATTCTGATAATACATGCGGATCCTGCGTCTCACGAGGAAAAGGCGGGGAAGGGAAAGAAGAACGGCAATGGAAAGGGCCAACAACATAACCCGGCAAATCAAGGAGGCAATAAGCATAAAGCCGATGGTAATCCGGAGTTTGTGGCCAACGCTAATACACAGAGTAATGATCAGAGGCGCAAGGGGAGGCAACCCCCTCGATCTGGCGGGTCAGGTCCATCTCTTGAGCAGCTACTCAATGAACCCTGCCCAAGACACGGTACCCGGGAAAAGCCAGCCACTCACTTATGGAAGGATTGCGCGATCATGAAGCCTTTCAAGAATTCCAACACGTTCGACGGAAATCATGGGTCGGGTGGCGGCTCAGGTGCTGGCGGCTTTCATGGCCCGGGTGGCGGTTCAAATTCCGGCTTTCAGGGAAATCAAGGTGGCTATAATCACCAGCAGTCTGGTCAGGGAGGTCAGCAACAACAACAGTCAGGTTATCAAAGCAATCCAAAGTAGCTGAATAGTGGACATTATCATGTGTTCACCACTAGCTTATGCAAGCGGGACCAGAAGCTTCATAAAAGTGCTGTGAACGCTGTTGAGCCAGCGGTTCCCCGTTATTTAAGGTGGTCAGAGCAACCTATTGTATGGAATAGAGAGGATCACCCTCCCCGGGTTGACAATCCGGGTCAGTTAGCCTTGGTGGTAGCACCTCAATTCGGTGGATATAAGTTTACTAAGGTGCTCATGGATGGAGGTAGCAGCATCAACATCCTCTATTATGAGACCTTCCGGCACATGGGGCTGACTGACAAAAATTTGAAGACATCCAACACCATTTTCCATGGAGTTGTGCCTGGTAAATCGGCGTACCCGGTTGGAAAAATTGAGCTGGAGGTGGCCTTTGGAGACGAATATGATTCAAGGGCTGAGAAATTAACCTTTGAGGTGGTCAAAATCAAAAGCCCGTATCATGCTCTGTTTGGTCGGCCGGGTTACGCCAAGTTTATGGCGCGGCCGTGTTATGTTTACTTGCAGCTCAAGATGCCGGGTCACAAGGGCACCATTACTGTGCATGGGAGTCGAAAGATAGCCCTGGAATGCGAGGAGGGTGATGCGGTTTATGCCGAGTCTGTTTGCGCAACCGAGGAGCTAAAATTTTATCAGGATAACATTGACCCGACGGATATGACACCTCTGAAGAAGCCGACCACCGAGCATGACCCTGCGATGAAGTTTAAATCGACTGATGAAACCAAGCTTGTTGATTTTATTCCAGGCGACTCATCTAAACAATTCAGAATCAGTGCCAATCTGGATCCTAAATAGGAAAGCACGCTCATCGAGTTTATCCGTGAGAATCGGGACATCTTTGCATGGAAACCTTCTGACATGCCGGGTGTACCGAGGGAACTCGCTGAGCACACTCTTAATATTGATCCGAAGTTTAAGCCGGTCACGCAGTTTCTTCGGCGATTCAACGAAGAGCGACGGAAAGCTACTAGTGAGGAGGTGGCCCGGCTCTTGGCGGCCGGGTTTATTATTGAAGTTTTTCACCCTGAGTGGTTGGCTAACCCGGTGCTTGTACTTAAGAAGAATGGCACCTGGCGGATGTGTGTGGATTACACGGACTTAAATAATGCTTGTCCGGCTGATCATTTTGCTCTCCCCCGTATTGATCAAATCATTGATGCTACGGCGGGTTGTTAGCGTTTGAGCTTTTTGGATGCTTACTCTGGTTACCATCAGATCAAGATGGTAGTGAAGGACCAGGAGAAGACGGCCTTCATTACTCCGTTTGGAGCCTTCTGCTATGTATCTATGCCTTTTGGGCTCAAGAGTGCCCAGGCGACTTATCAGCGGTGTGTACAGAACTGTCTCCACAATCAGATTGGGCGCAATGTTCACGCTTATGTGGATGATATAGTGGTGAATTCTAGAGAGAAGGAAACCTTGATAGATGATCTGAAGGGAACCTTTGATAATCTCCGGGTTTACAAGATGATACTTAACCTGGCCAAATGTGTGTTTGGGGTGCCAGCAGGCAAACTTCTGGGTTTTTTGGTCTCTAACAAAGGTATTAAAGCTAATCCGGAGAAAATCAAGGCAATCACCTCTTTGGATAAACCGGCGTGCATCAATGATGTTCAGCGGCTGGTGGGCCGTATCGCTGCTTTAAGCCGGGTCATAATCCGGTTAGGTGAGAAGGCTATACCGTTGTATCAGCTGATGAAGAAAACGGACAGATTTATCTGGAGTGACGCTGCTAATGCTGATTTTGAAGATTTAAAGAGATAGTTGTCTGAACCGCTGATTTTTGTGGCTCCCATTGATAAAGAACCACTGCTATTATATGTGGCTGCTAACTCACGTCTTGTCAGTGTTGCAATTGTGGTGGAGCGCAAGGAGGCTGGCAAGGAGCATCCGGTTCAACGACCGGTTTACTACATGAGTGAGGTTCTGATTGAGTCTAAACAAAGATACCCGCACTGGCAGAAGCTTGTTTATGGGGTGTTCATGGCAAGCCGGAAGCTTAAGCAATACTTCCAGGGTCACCCTATCACCGTTGTAAGTTCTGCTCCTTTGGGAGACATCATCCAGAATAGAGAGGGCACATGACGAGTCACCAAGTGGGCCATTGAGCTTGGGCCTCATGATTTGAAGTATGTGCCACGCACTGCTACTAAATATCAAGCACTGGTGGACTTCATCAATGATTGGACAGAGCTCCAGACGACGGAGGAAAAGCCGGATAACACATATTGGACTATTCATTTTGATGGATCCAGGCAGTTGGAAGGCTCGGTAATTTGGAGTCGCTTTTAACTTCCCCTTGAGGTGACAAATTTTGCTATGTGCTCCGGCTCATGTTTCCTTGTACTAATAATGCAGCTGAATATGAGGCATTACTCCATGGTCTTCGAATGGCCAAAGAGATGAATTTGAGCCGGGTAAGGTGTTTGGGCGATTCAGATCTTGTGGCTCAACATGTGTCAGGCAAGTGGGACTCCAAGGACCCCCTCATGGCGGCTTATCGTCATGGGTTGATGTTGTAGCAGGGAACTTCAAGGGTTATCAAGTGGAGCACATTGATCGAAGGAAGAATGAGGCGGCTGATGCTTTAAGCCGGCTGGGATCTCAACGTAAGCCTGTACCGCCTAACACCTTTTTGGATGTTTTGCATAATCCTTCTGTCAAGTTACCCACAGAGGAGGACTTAGCTGTTCCAGACCCGGAAGCGCAGTTGGTGGCAGCTCTTCATGTCTTCCCGGATTGGACAGTGCCATATGTGGCTTACATGACCTGGGGAGAGTTGCCCGAGGATGAGACCTTGGCGAGACAAATCACCTGGCGGTCTAAGTCCATGACAATTGTTCATGGTGAACTGCATCATCGCAGCGTCACTGGGGCGTTCCAACGTTGTGTATCGCTGCGGAAGGTCAGAAATACTTCGGGAGATCCATGAAGGCGATTGTGGTCATCATGCCGGCTCAAAATCTCTTGTGGCCAAAGCTTTCGTCATGGTTTTTACTGGCTGACGGCTCATGCTGATGCGGAAGATCTGGTCAGTAAATGTGACGGTTGTCAAAAATTCTCACGACGAGCTCATGTACCGCTCAAGAATTGAGGATGATTCCAATTACTTGGCCGTTTGCAGTCTGGGGGCTTGATATGGTCGGGCCTTTCAAAAGGTCTAAGGATAAAAAGACACACCTTCTGGTGGCGGTGGATAAATTTACAAAGTGGGTTGAGGCACAGCCAGTTAGTAAGTATGATGCAGCCACGGCGGTTCAGTTCATGAAAAAGGTGATTTTTCGCTTTGGTTTTCTACACAACATCATAACTGATAATGGCACTAATCTCTCCAAAGGTGCTATGGAAGAGTTCTGTCAACGAGAACATATCCGGCTTGATGTTTCGTCGGTAGCTCATCCTCAATCCAATGGTCAAGCAGAAAGAGCCAATCAGGAGATCTTGAAAGGTATAATACCCAGGCTCTTGGTCCCCTTACAGTGGACGCCGGGTTGTTGGGTGGAGGAATTAACCTCTATGATTTGGAGCATCAACACTACACCTAACAGATCTACAGGTTATACACCTTTCTTCATGGTGTACGGAGCAGAGGCGGTACTGCCAAGTGATATCCGTCATGACTCGCCCCGTGTGGCGGCTTACGTTGAAGCTGACAATGAACGAGCTCGTCAGGATGCACTTGACTTACTGGATGAAGAGTGATTCTTGGCAATAGCCTGCTCGGCAATTTACCAGCAAGACCTGCGCCGCTACCACAGCTGTCGGGTTAGGTCCAGAACCTTTCAGGAAGGCGATTTGGTGCTCCGGCTCATCCAGGATCAATCCGATATGCATAAGCTATCTCCCCCTTGGGAAGGGCCCTTTGTGGTCCGCAAGAACCTGAACAACGGGTCATATTACCTCATCGATGTTCGAGAACACAAAGATTCACGTAAGTCGGAGGAGGAGACCCGTCGGCCGTGGAATATTGTTCATCTTCGGCCTTACTATACTTGATCCACCGGCTCTAAAGATGTGCATATATTTTGAGATGTATATACTATGAAAAGCAATAAAGCAGGACCTGTGTCCTTTTCATCCTCAAATGTTTACATTTCTTCCTTATTATTTTGAAACAACCAATAGGGAGCGGGTCATATTTGAATCCGGCTTTCCTTCTGGTGCGGCTTATGATCACATCTAAATCTAGCCATGGTCACTAGGGGGCTTCCTGTTCAAACATAGGTCGTATTCGAACCAAAGAGAACATAGTTGTCGATACCCTCTTGGTCGGCATACTGCCAAACCCACTAGGGGGCTTCTTGATCATATCTGAATCATAGCTCAACCCATTTGGGTCTGACGTGGATCGTATTCGAATCGGCGTCAATAAACAACTCTTATGGTCACTTGGGGGCTTCCTGTTCAAACATAGGTCGTATTCGAACCAAAGAGAACATAGCTGTCGATACTCACTTGATCGGCATCGCCAGAGCCACTGGGGGCTATATGATCGTATTCGAATATTAGCTTAACCCCTTTGGAACGGTTTACTGATCGTATTCGAATCAGCAGCCTTTCAATTTTGTCTATCAATCATGGAACTTTGCGAATCACAATTGTTTGAAGGTTTGCATATCTTTTTTCTAAAAGCATTTATGAGTTAAAAAAAACTTATCCTCCTTATTCGGATCGCACAAGCCGGCAAGGTAATCAAAGGATCACAGGTATGCTATTGCGGTTATGTCTTAAAAGATATAATTGAGAACCGGCTTTGTTTATGATCTTTGATTCATACTCCGGGTTATCTGTAAAACATATGATTTGCCCTGCAGTAAACCGCCAAGGGACTTGCATTTTTGTTCTGTATGCAGGGCAACTAAAGCAGAAGATTAATATAAACCGGAACAATATAACGACGACGTCTTGAACAAGTGTTGAGCGCCTCAAACGTGCGCGATGGCATGACAAAATCAAGTTTTTCTTCTATCCTATTACAAGACTCTCCGAGTCTGAATAAGGAATCATTATTTCTACAAGGCAGAAAAATAAGACGCCCGATGGATCATTCATTTTGTTGGCTGAAGCTTCCAGGTCATCCCTTTCCGCTCCTCCGTCGGCTGCCATGTCCTGGAAGGTTGATGATGACCAGTCAATGCCACTCAAAGCTTCAAATTCAGCTACATCATCAATTAACCCGGCCGGATCGACTTCGGGGGCGAAGGTATGCTTAGGAATTGGGGGAGTCAAGCTGACGTCATCATAATGTGGCGTGGCGATCCTCTGATTTTGGCTGTCATAACCCAGCTGTTACTTGGTAAGATCCGTATCATTCCTGATCAGAGTGGCCACAGGGCGTATTTCTTTCACGCAGGTGGTGAAATCCTTCTCATCAAAGGGGGTGCCATCCTCCTTAAAGCTTGGATATCCAGGGGATATGTCGGCCGGGTCCAGCTCCGGTAACCATGCCTTAGTCGGGCTTAAGGCGGCTATGGCTCCGGCTCTTGCAGAAGCACGTCTCAATTCTTTGATCCGTTGAGGAAGCACAACAAGTCGCTTCAGCATGTCAGCCAGGCGAGTGGGAACATCGTTTGACAAAGCCACAACGGCTAAAGCACGTTGTGACCCGATGTACAGTTGTTCCACCAATGTGTAAACCGCCTTCAGCTTTATTAACATATTCTGGTTCAGATTGGAGCTCCTGGGGCCTGCATTAACAAACATAAGGTGAGCCGAAGATGATAGACAAGTTACTTGTCGAAAAAAGATTTACATTATTTAAACTTGCAGAATAGCTTACCAAAGATTGCTGAGGTCATCTGAGATATATGGCGTTTTAAGCCGGTTAACTCAGCCGTTGTGTCTGCGAGAGCCGCTTCTGCTTTCTCGGCCCGGGTGACCAAGGAGGCTTTTTCATCAGCCCATGCCTTTTTATCAGCTACAAAGCTTTTCTTCAGTTTCTCCTGCTCAGACACCTTGAACTCAAATTTGGAGTTGGCCTTTTGGATTTCAGTTTCTTGCACAGCCAGGCGACTCTTCAAATCAGCAATTTCTGATTCAAATTTACTTATGGTGGCCTGAATCAAGCCGGACTACAGTCAACATTGTTATAATACAGCATTAAGTCCCAAGCACCTTGCAAGCAAAGGTACTTGACACTTGGGGGCTAATGTATACTGAAGCACTCTAAATTACTGTGGGGGTTCATGGAAATTAAGTCCCAAGCATTTTCCAGCAAAATATACTTGGCACTTGGGGACTAATACATATTGCAGTTAAAATTATTATACGACGCCGGCTCAAATATCTTCTTTTCAAGTCGGTCTTCGATTGTTACAACATAAGCCGGGCGTCTGACAAGCAGTGCTAAGCAGATTCTAAGTCTACAACATATTCTTTCTCATAAGCAATAGACTTGGGGGCTGGTACAGTAAGGAGGAATAAGGAATATCAACAAGAGTTATACCTCAGATTTTTGATGGATTTGCTTCACCATATCAACTTCCAGATTACGGCTGCTGTGCACTTGACTTATATAGCCAGAAATAATGTCTCCAATGCTGAAATGAGTGTAATCAGTGACGTCCAGCTTGGCTTTTCGGCGCTCTGAAAGTTCTTCCTTGGCAGAACACTTAGCAAGAATAGTGGGTCTTCCCGGTTCAATAAACTGAGTTTTAAGAATCTCAACTTCCGGATCATCTGTTCTTGCCGGGCGGTGAACCTCCGGGTTATCAAAGCTGTTAAGAGTCTTTCCAGCAGGTGGATCAAAGGTTGGAGCTGGAATGTCATGGGCCGGTTCAGGTGGCGGCTCATGTGTGGAGGTCTCAGGAATGGTTGTTCTGACCTCCGAATTGATCCACGGCCGCTCTTTGGCCGGCTTATTTTTCTTCGCCCTTTTGCTGGGCTTCACTTGTACGCTATGTGCAATACAGAAAGGTTAAGTACAAAGACATGAGTAAGATAAGCATGAAAATGGATACATTGACATTACCCTGGAGCAGTCTTGAAAGCCAGCATGTTGGATTGCATAGATTCACCGGAAGAAGGTGAAGTATCCTGATAGTTTGAGTCAGATGAATTGAGGGGTTGACGAATGAAACCCGCCAAAGGAAAAAAAGGAACGTAATTCGGAGATAACCTCAGCCCGGCGCTTCCTTGTCACGTCAGGTAAGCCGGAGGAGAGTTTCGTGTCTTTGCTGGTCCAAGTCTGCCTCCGGCTCTCATGAGCCTGTTGCTTCAAAAGAAATTGAGGATCTTGGTAAGCTAAAGGATGAGAAAATCTTACTTTCCGGGTCACTCTTCGGGCTTTTTGCCTTAGCAAAGGCTCGGACTCGGAGGAAATTATAGTTACCTCTTCCTCAACTGCTTGGCTATTTCCCATGCCCCCCTGAAGGAAATTATTGTCAATAAGATGATGGGAAAAGAATCAGGGGAGTCAAGGATTACCTCTTCTTCATCATCAGAGGAGTCATCTATTTTGAGAAAATCTGAAGCACTTGGCTTATTCTTCCTCTGAGCTCCAGCTTTGGCGTTTTTCCTTGCGGCTCTCTTGGCCGCTCTGGCCTGTTTGGCAGCTTCATGATCATATTTGACCTTCCAGAAATCATCCTTTGCCTGAGAATAATGAGAAAATGTTATTAGTAAAAGCAAGGCATTCCACAAAAAAGAGTAAAATTCTTGGATTGATAACTTACTTGCAGAAGGGAAGTAAGCCGAAGGTGTTAGTGACCACCGAGCCTTCTTTCAAAAGAGATTGGGTCGTGGCTTCAATCATGTCATCAGGCAAGTCATCAGGACAATGACGCAGCGGGTCATCTTTTTCGCCTGTGTAAGTGCACATCAAGCCGGGCCGGCGGCTTAACGGTATCACCCGCCATGAGATCCAGACATAGACCAAATCAATGCCATCTAAGCCGTTCCCCAAGAGAGCTTTGATTTTCTTTATGGTAGGAGCAATATGTAGGCGTTCAGCAGCAGATATCATATCCGGTAGTGGATGGTTGGATTCAAGGCGCAGAGAGCGAAAGCCAGGCAGCGGGTTCTCATCAGCCGGAGAAGTGTCCTGGCAATAGAACCACGTCTGGTTCCAATCCTTAGGATGGCTTGGCAGTTCAGCATATGTAAAAAGGCAGTCTCTCTGTCGCTGAATGGAGATACCACCAAGTTCCAGGCTGGGCCCATTGGCACGTTCATTTTGCCGGTTTAAATAAAACAATTCTCTAAAAAGCGGTAGGTTGGGTTCTTCTCCAAGATATACCTCGCAAAATACTTGGAAGTTGCAAATGTTTGACACGGAGTTGGGCCCGATATCTTGAGGTCTGAGGTCAAAAAAGTGTAAAACATCTCTGAAGAATTTTGAGTCGGGTGGAGAAAAGCCCCGGTTCATATGATCAGTAAAAACGATCACTTCCCCCTCCTTGGGCTGAGGCTTTTCCTATGACGGGTCAGGAGCACGATAAGACATAACTTCTTTCTCGGGCAGATAACCGGTCTTCACGAAATCAGATAAGGTGTTCTCAGTAACGATGGACCTTACCCAGTTACAAGTCACAGGTGCTTTGGGAGCTTTGGGTGCCATTATGCAGATGAAAACCTATGACAAAATAAAAAATTTCTGGTTCAGTTTAACCCAGAAAAAAAACATTTCAAATTCTATTCCATACGGCGGCTTATGAAGGGGCCTAATGACATATGGCTAATTATATCTGGTTATCTAAGCCGCTATGGGAATCAAAAACAATTAAGTTATTTTAAGTCGCCAGGAGCTGGCAAGGCTGCCGATTAACATTGTTTATTTTAAACCGGCAATAAGAGCCGCCAGAGTTAAATGGGCCTCACAGAAACAGATTTTGCCTAAGTGTCGCACAAACAAGTTTCGCAACTGGCAGATATTATTTTGGATCAAACAGGTGTGTAGAAAAGGAAATATTTCTACACCTAGAAACCAGTACAAATGAGTTCATAAAATCGAATGAGGCCCATATGCAAGCGAAAAGGGATCTATTTGCATTCGAAATGGGTGCGAAACAGCTACCGCAACAGTTTTATATTATCTTAAGGATCAGAAAAGGGCGGCGGAGGTGAAATCTATCAAGGGTTCATGACGAGCAAAGGATTTAACACCGATTTAACTCGAAAATCTTAATGCAGATCTGAGGAACAGGGAGGAAGAAACTTACAGATGCAGAGTTGCTGCGGAGGTTTGTCGCATTTTTCTGGTCGGATCAGGTCGATGCTGCGGCCAAGGTCGATGAAGATGCGGAGCTCCGCTACCGCGGCGGCGGCGGCAGTGGAGCTCGAGCAAGCAGAAGAATAGCGAGAGGAAGAGGACGACAGAAGGGGGAGAATGGAAAAGACCTTGTGGTCGTGTCTATTTATAAGGAAGGGCCGACTGAGAAAACGCGAGAAACGAGGAGGCCAGGCGTCATTATCCAACGACTCTGACGCCTCAATTTTCGGAATGGTCATTAAAGATAAAGATCCGTTAAGATATGACGGAATAAAATATGAATTTAATGAAAGATGAAGTCACGGGGGCTTATCACGGATCCAGAAGATGACGTCACAGCGGGTTATAACCTTTGCACAGACAGAAGGCTTTTTCTTAAGGTATTTCAAGATTGACATGAACCGGTTCAAATCAATCTGGGGCCTAATGTTGGGGATATAACTATTCTTGTAAGCCGCCCAGGAGGGGCCGGGTTACGCAAAGGTGATTCATCGTATGAAGCCCAAGATCAAGCATGAAGATGGCGGTTCAATAAAGGGTCTAAAGCCCACGGGCGACTTAAGGCCCATAGTGATAAACCGTTGTAATGGCATGACTTGTATTATAAGGAAGGATTAACTAGTCACCGAGCCGGACACTGTTTATGAGCCGGCCGGGATTGTGTAGGCCGCAGGACGTCAACCCGTGTATATAAGCGGACGACCGGCTGGCGGCTTAGGGTAGGGAACATATTATCGAGAGCCGGGCATAGCGTATCTCGCTCCCTGGTGATCGAAACCCTAGCAATACCAACCCAACTAGACGTAGGCTTTACCTTCACCGTAAGGGGCCAAACTAGTATAAAACCTCTCTCATGTCCCTTGTCCTGGTCAACCCCTTTAAGCTTTCTACTTGCGATGGCTCCACGACTAAGTCCTTGCAAGAGGACATCTGCCGTGACAAAACCACGACATCCTTGACACTTCATGCCCCAAAGCGGGTTTTTTCCGCCAGCCTCTTAACCCATCTGACTCAAATTATCAGGGTACTTCTCACTCATCATCTGGCGAATTGTCTGCCACAAAGCTTCCACCTCTCAATACAGTGCTTGGGTGAGTCATACTCTTATTTATATCCTTGACGTATTATTTTAATATGTACTAATCCTCATGTTTACTTTTCTCAGTGCCAAGCCTAGACCCTGCAAGAAGGCTCGGTTGAACAAATCGACTGAGGAGGACGTGGCTGTTAAACTGGAGAAGACTCCAGATCCTGAAGAAACCAACATTCATAGTATGCTGAATGACCCACCGCCTCAAGATCATAACTTTGTTGCTGAGCAGGTAAAAATTGACACCACAAGTCATGCTGACCAGCCAACCAACCCTGCCCGAACTGAGGACAAACCGGCGAGTCCGGTTAAAAATCTCGACAAACCGCAACCCCAAAGAACGATCACGACGAGAAATATGATGATGTTATGATTACTGGCACTGGCCATACCACTCCTGGCAATCCTATCGCATTGTCAAAGCAGGCATGGCTAGCTCTTCCCTTTCCTCTATGATCTGGTCTAACTATCTTAGATCCGGAACCCTTTGCATGGGTGCCCTGGGGGGTTTATATAGGCCTACCCCCCAGGGGTACATTGGTAATCCTGCCGGGTGTAGGGCCCGGCCGTCAGTCTCTTTTGTTGCCGGCTTCTCCGCCGACCGCCGGTGCCCGCCGACTGGTGGGTCCCGCCGACCGATGGGGTACGGGCCGACAGGCCGTACCCGCCGCTCCCGGGCTTGCCGGCGGCTGATCACTGTAGCCGCATCTCTAATGACGTAGGCTTGGTCAGGAGGTCGTGGCTACAGCCCCGTTTGGCCGCGGGCGACATCTGTAGCCACTCCCTATCTCGTCTGGTTAATGGCGCGTGGGTCCCGAGGAAGGGGCCGGCCGACTCCTAGGGGCCGACCTCCCTCGGGTCCGACTGGTAGGGCTCTCGCCGTCTTATGGACTCTCGCTGACTGGTGGGGCACATCGTCCTTGGGCCATACAGACAGGCCGTAATGGGAACAGGACTCCGCCATGCAGGGTGATGTCAGGGAAGCCATGGCAACAGTGCCGCGCTGGGCGGAGATCTCCGCCGGTACGGTGCACTGTGGCCATGCTTGCCGGATCTGGAGGAGGGGATGGGCTATACTGTAGCCAATCCCCGTCCCATCCCCTACGGCAAGGGCACGGGCTCTGCAGGTGTCGTGGGGCGACTCCTTGGTGCCGGCCTTGACTCGGCCTTGCATCCAGGACTCGGCCGCTTATGGGAGGTCGACTACTCCTTCAGTCGGCTTCCAGAAGGCGTCTCTTCGTCTCATCATCTTGAGGGGCGCAGTCAGCCCCGATGTATTGAAAGGTTTTGAGCCTCGGGTCAGCCTACCCGTGGCCCATTACTCCGACACATCGAGACCTTCTCGATCATCGAACACTTCATCCACACAAAACTTCAACAGAAAACTCGGTAAGATCCGTTAGTATAATAAAGTAAATCACTACTCTAAGTACTGTGGCAAACCAATTCATATTTTGTTTTTGCATTGTGTCTACAGAAATATAACTATTTCATGGCTTAATCCATCGATATAAATTGATAGTTTCATCAAAACAAGCAAACTATGCATCAAAAACAGAATCTGTCTAAAACAGAACAGTCTGTAATAATCTGAACATTCACCATACTTCTGATATTTGAAAAATTCTTCCAAAATTAGAAAAATAAATTTTTTTTACAGAAAGACAGTGCAAAAAGAATCAGAACCGTTTCCAGTAAACAATTAAAAATCGCGCACTACAGCCAAAGTTTCTGTCCTGCACCGCACAAACAACAAGCATTGTAAACATCCTAAAGGCAAACCTTGGCACATTATTTTTATAATAAAATGGAATTGTACAAGGGGATAATTATTTTTGTTGAAAAGTTTCTGTAATCAACATTCACAAAGTTTCCGTGAGCATGAACAAGGTTAAAGGGTAGCTCCCACTTCAACAATGCTTGTCTCTCTCACTTTCACTTTCCTTTTTGAAAAAGTTTTGGGTTCCCCTCTTTATTTTTGTTGTTTTTAAACTATATAAAAACACTCAACAGAAATAAATGACTCCCTAAAACTTCCGGGTTGTCTCCATGGCAGCGCTTTCTTTAAAGCCATTAAGCTAGGCATATATTGCTCAAGTAATGGATCTACCCGGATCCCAAGGTATATCAAAGCCAATTTTAATTAACAATGATTTTTAATTTAGTAGTGAGCACAAAGTAACATATATCATGTAATGACGAAGTCGAACTCTCTTCCTATGCATCGGCATATCATAAAAGAACAATTCATGCACACATAGTAAAGGCCAATGTATAGTATAAACAGTTTCTTGGAATTTTATCGTGTGGGAAACATAGAGAGGTGGAGATATAGTTCGTCTCTCATAATAATTGCAAGTAGGAGCAGCAAGCACATGCATATTATATCTATCAAAATCATCATGTGCAACGGTAAAAGGCAACCCATCAATATAATCCTTAATAAGGGCAAGTTTCTCCGATATAGTGTTGTCGGGAGAATTCAAAAAGATAATAGGACTATCATGCGTGGGTGCAATAGCAACAATTTCATGTTTAACATAAGGAACTATAGCAAGTTCATCTCCATAAGCTTAATTAATATTGGCATCTTGGCCACAAGCATAGCAAGCATCATCAAAAAGGGAAATTTCAAGAGAATCAACGGGATCATAACAGTCATCATAGCAATCATCTTTCGGTAAGAACGAAGGGAAATTAAACAATGTATGAGTTGAAGAGTTACTCTCATTAGAAGGCGGGCACGGTTAGCTAATCCGCTCTTCCTCCTTTTGTTGTTCGCTCTCCTCATCATCTTTTTCTTCGAATGAGCTCACAGTTTCATCAATTTCTTCTTCCATAGGTTCCTTCAAAATATTAGTCTCTTCTTGGACAGCGGAGACTTTCTCAATAAGCGCATCAATATAGGAATTATATTCATAATTATCATAGCAATATTTTAGGATAGCTAAATTTTTAGGCCTATAAACATCATCATCAAAAGCTTCATACTTTTCAAACAAAGATTCAATTTCATAAGCACCCTTAAAAGCAACAAATTCTTCTATTTGTTCGACATCATAGTAATCATATATACCTCTAGCATAAGAAGCCAAGGTTTCATTATCATTAAATTTGCATGAAAAGGGAAGGTGTGGAGCCGTCATCCTAGAGCAACAAGTATAATCATTCTTCAAGCATACTTGTCGAGCATACCACTTCAATATAGAAATTTGATCCCATAATAGTTTCCCTTTTTGTGTCAAACGATAATCCCTAAAGTATTCATGTTGATCCAACGTTACTCCCATTACCAAATTGAATGGGGTTTTCTGTGGATTATCAAAGTAGTACATAATATCTGTCACATCACGAGCATCGAGGGTTTTAGGATGTTCCTCATCTCCGTGAGTAGCAAGTACACCTAATTTTTTTGGTATTTCGTGTTCCATATCCATAACCAAAGATAGAGAACAACTAAGAACAGCAAATAAAAATTACTTAGTGATAAACCAAACAAGCACAAACGAGAATATTTACCCCACGCTGTTGCTCCCCGGCAACGGCGCCAGAAAAAGGTCTTGATAACCCACAAGTATAGGGGATAAATTGTAGCCTCTTTTGATAGGTAAGAGTGTCGAACCCAACGAGGAGCTAAAGGTAGAACAAATATTCCATCAAGTTCTATCGACCACCGATACAACTCTACGCACACTTGACGTTCGCTTTACCGGAAACAAGTATGAAACTAGAAGTACTTTGTAGGTGTTTTTGGATAGGCTTGCAAGAAAGTAAAGAGCATGTAAACAAAAAGTAGGGGCTGTTTAGATGAAGACACAACTAAATTAGTTTTAGTAAAGAGCTTGTTGTCACGAGAAAGTTATTTGTCCCTAGGCAATCGATAACTAGACCGGTAATCATTATTGCAATTTTATTTGAGGGAGAGGCATAAGCTAACATACTTTCTCTACTTGGATCATATACACTTATGATTGGAACTCTAGCAAGAATCCGCAACTACTAAAGATCATTAAGGTAAAAACAAACCATAGCATTAAAGTATCAAGTCCCCTTTATCCCATACACAAACAACCTACTTACTCGGGTCTGTGCTTCTGTCACTCACGCCGCCCACCATAAGCAAATCATGAACATATTGCAAACCCTATAGCGGGGATCCCTCACGCTTGCGCGACACGGAGAGCACCATAGGACAACACCAATAATAAAACATGCATCTCAAACCGATCTTGATCATCAAATAACCCATAGGAAAAAAGGGATCTACTCAAACATCATAGGATAGCCATACATCATTGGGAAATAATATATAGCGTTGAGCACCAGGGTGAAGTAGAGATTATATGGTAAGAGAGAGGTTACACCGCTGCATAGAGGGGGAAGAGTTGGTGATGATGGCGGTGAAGTTGTTGGTGAAGATTATGGTGATGATGATGGCCACGGCAGCGTTCCGGCGCCACCGGAAGAGAAGGGGAGAGGGGGGGCCCTTCGTCTTCTTCTTCCTTGACCTCCTCCCTAGATGGGAGAAGGGTTTCCCCTTTGGTCCTTTGTCTCCATGGCGTGGGAGGGGCGAGAGCATAGAAGGTTTTATTCATGTAAACAAAACAACAATTATTCTATGACTTTAAATGAATAACCGTATTGCACTAAACATGATTTAATCATATCCATGCTCAACGCAAACACCAAATAACATTTATTTAGGTTCAACCCTAATCCCTAAGGTAGAGGGAGTGTGCGATCGTGATCATATCAACCTTGGAATCACTTCTAACACACATCATCACATCGCTTTTAACTAGTCTCTGCTACTCATGTTTCAAGTTACTAATCTTAGCAACTGAATCGGTATCAAATACCCAGGGCTTACTAAAAACACTAGTAAAATACACGTCAATAACATGTATATCAAATATACCTTTGTTCACTTTGCCATCCTTCTTATCCGCCAAGTATCTCAGGCAGTTCTGTCTCAAGTGACCATTCCCTTTGCAGTAGAAGCACTCAATTTCAGGCTTGGGTCCATCTTTGGGCTTCTTCATGGGAGCGACAACTTGCTTGCCATTCTTCTTGAATTTCTCTTCCTTCCCGTTGCCCTTTTTCTTGAAACTAGTGGTCTTTCTAACCATCAACACTTGATGCTCTTTCTTTATTTCTACCTCTGTTGATTTTAGCATCATGAAGAGCTCGGGAATCGTTTTTGTCATCCCTTGCATATTATAGTTCATCACGAAGTTCTAGTAGCTTGGTGATAGTGACTAGAGAACTCTCTCAATCACTATCTTATGTGGAAGATTAACTGCCACATGATTCAAGCGATTGTAGTACTCAGAAATTTTGAGCACATGCTCACTGGCTGAGCTATTCTCCTCCATCTTGTAGGCAAATTACTTGTCATGGGTCTCATACCTCTCGACATGGGCATGAGTTTGAAATACCAATTTCAGCTCCTGGAACATCTCATATGCTCCGTGGCATTCAAAGAGTTTTTGAAGTCTCGGTTCTAAGCCGTAAAGCATGTTGCACTAAAATATTAAGTAGTCATCATATCGAGCTTGCCAAACGTTCAAAACGTGTGCATCTGCTCCTGCAATAGGTCTGTCACCTAGCGGTGCATCAAGGACATAATTCTTCTATGCAGCAATGAGGATAATCCCCAGATCATGGACCTAGTCCGCTTTATTGCTACCATCAAATTTCAACTTAGTTTTCTCTAGGAACATCTCAAAAATATTGGGGAGCTATATCACAAGCTATTGATCTACAACATAGATATGCAAAACTATAAGACTAAGTTCATGACAAATTAAGTTCAATTAATCAAATTACTAATGAACTCCCACTTAAATAAACATCCATCAAGTTATCTAAGTGATACGTGATCCAAATCAACTAACCCATGTCCGATCATCACGTGATATGGGGTAGTCATCAATGGTGAAAATCTCTATGTTGATCATATCTACTATATGACTCACATTCGACCTTTCGGTCTCCAGTGTTCCGAGACCATGTATGTACATGCTAGGCTCGTCAAGTTTAACCCAAGTATTCTGCATGTGCAAAACTATCTTACAGCTGTTGTATGTGAACGTAGAGTCTATCACACCCGATCATCACGTGGTGTCTCGAAACGACGACCTGTAGCAACGGTGCATACTCAGGGAGAACACTCTTATCTTGATATTAAGTGAAGGTATCATCTTTATAATGCTACCGCCGTTCTAAGAAAAATAAGATGCATAAAAGATAAACATCACATGCAATCAAAATATGTGACATGATATGGCCATCATCATCTTGTGCTTTTGATCTCCATCTCTAAAGCATCATCATGATATCCATCGTCACCGGCTTGACACCTTGATCTCCATCGTAGCGTCATTGCATCGAGGTCGTCATGCCAACTATTGCTTCTACAACTATTGCTAACACATAGTGATAAAGTAAAGCAATTACATGGCACTTGCACTTCATACTATAAAGAGACAACCCTAAGGCTCCTGCCGGTTGTCCATATTACAAAACATGATCATCTCATACATCAACATATATCACATCATATGTTGATCATGTCACATCACAACATGTCCTTCAAAAACACGTTCGGCGTCCTCTACTTTGTTGTTGCAAGTTTTACGTAGCTGCTACGGGATTCTAGCAAGAAACGTTCTTAACTACACAAAAACCACAACGGTGTTTCGTCAAGTTTTCTATTTTAACCTTCTTCAAGGACCGGCCGTAGCAAATTCAATTCAACAAAAGTAGGAGAAACAAACACCTGCCAGCCACCTTTATGCAAGTGTTTCATCAAGTTTCCTATTTTAACCTTCTTCAAGGACCGGTCATAGTCAAATTCAATTCAACTAAAGTAGGAGAAACAGACACCCGCCAGCCACCTTTATGCAAAACTAGTTGCATGTCTATTGGTGGAACCGGTCTCATGTGTGTGGACATGTAACGTTGGTACAGGCCGCTTCATCCCACAATACCGCCGAATCAAAATAAGACGTTGGTGGTAAGAAGTATGATTATCACTGCCCACAACTCTTTGTGTTCTACTCTTGCATATCATCTACGCATAGATCTGGCTCAGATGCCACTGTTGGGAAACGTTGCATGGAAAACGAAATTTTTCTACGCACACGTAAGATCTATCCATGGAGATGCATAGCAAATAGAGTGGGAGAGTGTGTCTACGTACCCTAGTAGACCGTAAGCGGAAGCGTTTCACAATGCGGTTGATGTAGTCGAACTTTCTTCGTGCTCCAACCGTCTAGTACCGAACGCACGACACCTCTGCGTTCTGCAGACATTCAGCTCGGTGACGTTGTTCGCCTTCTTGATCCTGCAAGACGATGAGGTAGTAGATGAGTTCCGGCAGCACGACGACATGGTGACGGTGATGTGATATCTGTAGGGCTTCTCCTAAGCACTACGAAAATATGACTGAGGGAGAAAACGGTGGACGGGGGCACCGCACATGGCTAAGACAATGTTATATCCTTGTGTGGCGCCTGCTCCCCATGTACATATAGATGCGAGGGGAGGGGAGGCAGCCAGGCATGCCCTAGGGCTGGCCGCCAGCCCCTAGGGCCCATGCCTTGCCCTACGCCCCTCCTTCCATATATCCACAAATGGGAATGGAAGGAGGAGGAGGGGGAAGGAAAGGGGAGACCTAGTCTCCACTTTCATTCTCCCCTAGGGTTGGGCAGCTATGGGGGCGCACCAGCCCCTTATGGGCTAGTGTGTTCCCTCAATTGGCCCATAAGGCCCATAGCTTTGCCGGGGGTGCCCGAAACACCTTCCGGTGACCCGATAAGTACCCGGTACCCTCCGAAACACTTCGTGTGTCTGAATACTCTCGCCGTATGTTATTATATATATATATATATATATCAAATGTTTATCTCTCTACCATTTTGAGACTCCCCATCATGTTCATGATCTCATCCCAGACTCCGAACAACATTCGGTCACCAAATCATATAACTCATATAACACTATATCGTCAACGAACGTTAAGCGTGCGGACCCTACGAGTTCGAGAACTATGTAGACATGACCGAGACACCTCTCCGGTCAATAACCAATAGCGGAACCAGGATGCCCATAGTGGTTCCTACACATATTCTACGAAGATCTTTATCAGTCGAACCGTTATGACAACATATGTTATTCCCTTTGTCCGTCGGTATGTTACTTGCCCGAGATTCGATCGTGGTATCTTCATACCTTATTCAATCTCATTACCGGCAAGTCACTTTACTCATTCCGTTATACATTAACGTGCAACTAACTCATTAGTCACTTTGCTTGAAAGGCTTCTTATGATTTGTATTACCGAGAGGGCCCAGAGATACCTCTCCGATACATGGAGTGAGAAATCCTAATCTTGATCTATGCCAACTCAACAAACACCTTCGGAGATACCTTATGATCACCCAGTTATATTGTGACGTTTGATAGCACACAAGGTATTCCTCAGGTATCCGGGAGTTGCATAATCTCATAGTCGAAGGAATATGTATTTGACATTAAGAAAGCAATAACAAAAAACTGAACAATCAATGGTTAGGAAACCTTAACCATCTTTGACTGTCTTTGATCAACGAGCTAGTCTAGTAGAGGCTCACTAAGGACATGGTATTTGTTTATGTATCCACAAATGTATTTAAGTTTCTGGTCAATACAATTCTAGCATGAATAATAAACCTTCATCATGATTTAGGAAATATAATAATAACCATTTTATTATTTCCTCTAGGGAATATTTCCATCAGATTGGATGGACGAAATGTCTAGGGAACCCAAGAAAGATGAGATACGTATTTTATATGAGGATATATACGGTGATGAGATTGAGTATGGGATTATGAATGTTAAAATCACTAATCAAAGTCCTTTTCATGAATTGAGTTCACCTACTAGAAAGGAAAAGAAAGAAAAGATAGACTTGTTAAGAAAAGTTTTCGAAGATTTGACTAGGAAGGAATTGCATGACGATACCTAGATCTATGTTTTATACCTAGCTAGGGGCGTTAAACAATAGCGCTTGTTGGGAGCAACCCAATTTCATTTTTATGTTTTTTTATTTTGGTTCTATTTTTCAATAAATACACATTATTACCTCTATAGTAATTCTATTTTGGTGTTTTAGTTAGTGTTTGAGCTAAGTATGACCTTTGGGATACTTTGGTATATCGTTGATTTGGTTTTGATGAAAAACAGAAACTTTTGCGTCCAGTAACAGAATTGTTTAAATTCACTGGAGCATGGAAAAATTCTGAATTTATTACACCAGATTGATATACGAATTACCTCTGTTGTCCTAACGTTTCAAAAAAATTGGAGTTACAGAAGTATACCAAGTTTACAGATTACTACAAACTGTTCTGTTTTTGACAGATTCTGTTTTCTTTGTGTTGTTTGCTTATTTTGATGAATCTATGGGTAGTAGAACTATCATGGTGTTGTTATTGTGCAGAAATAAAAGTTCTCCAAATGCAAAGAAACTTTTTGATGATTTTTTTGGAACAAAAGAGGCACTAGAAGCTTCGTTGGAGGACCAGAAGGTGAAGGAGGTGAGCACAACCCACCAGGGCACTCCTGGCCCCTTCCCTGTATGCAGGTGTATCGTGCTCACCTCGAGGGCCATCTTTGTGTGAAACCGATGCCAAAAAGTCCTACAAATAGAAATAACCCTAGATCGGAATTTTCACCGCTGCAAGACTCTGTAGCCATGAAAAACAAATCTAGACCCTGTTCCGGCACCCTATCGGCGGGGGAAATTATCACCGGTGGCCACAATGATGAGGAGGGAGTAGTCCACCCTCGTGACTGAAGGTTTTTACTAGTAGCTATGTGTTTAATCTCGCTCTCTCTATCTCTCGTGTTCTTGAGGTGTCACGATCTTGATGTATTGCGGGCTTTGCTAATATAGTTGGATCATATGGTGTTTCCCCCTCTCTATCTTGTTGTGAATTGAGTTTTCCCTTTGAGATCTGGTTCTTATCGGATTGAATACTTTTATGGATTTGAGAACACTTTATGTGTGTCTTTCTATGAATACCCATGGTGACAATGGGGTATCATATTGATTCGCTTGATATATGTTTTGACACTAAACTCACGGATTCTCGAGGTGACATTGGGGTAATCTATGCATAGGGGTTGATGCACGTTCTTGTCTTTGTTTCTCCGGTAAAAATCTTGGGGAACTCTTTGAGGTTCTTTGTGTTGGATTGAGTATTATGAATCTGAAATTATTTGGTGTTATCTCAGTACAAACTCTTGATAGATCGATCGGAAAGGATAACTTGGTATTATTTTAGTACAAACTCTGGAATAGATCGATCGAAAAGGATAACTAGATGTTATTCTAGTACGGACTCTTGGATAGATCGATTGGAAAGAATAACTTTGAGGTTGTTTCGTACCCTACGAACAATTTCTTCGTATGTTCTTCACTAGATAGGAACTTTGGAGTGATTCCTCATCGCACGTTGAGGGATGGTTATATGATCCAATTATATTAGCATTGTTGAGAGATTGCACTAGCAAAAGTGCGGACCCTAGGCCTCATTTTCAGGCATTGTAATTCCATTTGTGCTCCGTTTTATCAATTGCTACCTTGCTATTTTTTATTGTTCCTATTATAAAAATCAATATCCACCATCATTACTACACTTGTATCACCATCTCTTCGCCAAACTAGTGCACCTATACAAATTACGATTGTATTTGGTGTGTTGGGGACACAAGAGACTTTTTATTATTTGGTTGAGGGTTGTTTGAGAGAGACCATCTTCATCCTATGCCTCCCACGGATTGTCGATGCAATAAACCCTGGGTACGATGCCCAGACTGTGCACAGGCACAAGAACAAGATCACAACACCAAGATCAGATTGGAGCACAAGGGATCAGTTCTTCGAAGGACCAACGTGCAGATCAAGAGGACCAAGACTAGCCAGGGAAGCAAGATATCGCTAAGGGAAAAACCTCCCTTGCCGGGTAGGCGAGCCTAGCAAAGATGGGGTTACCACCGGAATCAAGCTTTCGGATCGTCCCGGTAGGCCTGTCGGGGCTTACAGAGGCAAACCACACCCACGCACCACCTCATCACGACGCACGTTGTCGATCAGTGCGGTGTCAAGCTCCAAAGTGACCAAGTGGCTGCTATTTGCCACATGGAAACCACTTCCTACAGAAGATACCTCCAAGCAACACCCGTCCTGAGACGTGTCAAGCAAGCAGGTGCGAAGCTGGCAAAACAGCGCTACTGGGCCTGCCGGGCAAGCTTTGATGTGACATTGGCGCATTTAATGCGCCCTGTCAGGCTGCAGAGTTAGGTATGATAGCACTGTTTGCTATCTAATCAGTGCGTATGACTGGTTTGCCACTGTGGTGACCCCTTGAGCTATAAAAGGAGTCCCATGGCAAATGGAGAAAGGGTTTGCTGGCTCGGACCCTCACACACTCGTACGCGCGTAGCCGTTCTCGCCCCGAGGCAACCCTGCCGGGCAAACGTGTTGCGCTCACCAACATCTTTTCCACCATCAATCCATGAAACAGGAGTAGGGTTTTACACCTCGCGGCGGCCCGAACCTGGGTAAAAACTGCCCGTGTGATCTCTACCATGTTGTTCCATGCTTCTCCGCTCTTCGTGCAATGTGCTATCCCCCCGCCGAACCAGAAAGGCTCTTGGTCCCATAGGTGGCCATGGTTACCCATGACATCTTTGGCACACCAGGTAGGGGGATCACTTGCATGAACTCGAAAGTGTGAGTAGCGTGTCATCGTCAGCTCCATCGACTATGGCGCCCAAGAAGAAATCTGGTGCTACAGCTCATCGTCCACCACGAAGGCCCCGCCACCCGCGGCCGCCGACACCATAGGGAGTGCGAGGGCGCATGAGGATGTGGGCGCTGCTGGGGACATGGTCAGTGTAGGCGGCGTTGTCACCACCTCCCCCGCGGCTAAAGCAAGAGCAGGATGCAGCGGAGAAGAGAAGCATCAGCAACATCCCAGCGGTCATGCTCCACGAGGTACGAACGAAGGGGTTAATCCGTCTGTGCCTCTTCTCCTCGCCGAAGGGCACAACCACAGTGGTGGCACCCGGTCTGGGCGAATCGCCACCCTCCCGCCGCCCCCGCCACGGGCGCGATCGCAAGGCACGCGCCTCCCCAGAGCATGTTGACCCAGCCACTATGCCCAATGGAGCCATTGGCCCTCAAGCGCCTCCACTGCATCACCATGCCATCAAAGCAGCTGGTTCGCAACAGCAAGGCCGCGACGTCGTCGTAGGTGGCACCGTCGGAAGCCGGGCGATGATGTGGTCTACGTCTTCATCACAAATGCCAAGCACCTCTACGGTGGCCATGGCGCAGGCCCAGTTGCTGTTGAGGTTCCCGCCGGCAGCTGATCAGATGGATGAGTAGAGAGCCACCATTTAGAGTCTGATTGGCTTCGTCGATGCTGGGGGCTCACAGCGAGCTGGCCCACCGCGGCCTCCTTAGATGACGATGGTGGCTCGTGCTGCTGGCCGTACGGAAGGGGTCACCCTCACAGTGCAGTCCCCACCACGACAGTCAGCGCGAGAGCCAAGAAAGTAAGAACCCGACAATGTCTCGATGGACTCTTCCGACCATCGAGCACGTCAAGGCCAACGACGAGCCCCGGAGGACAGGCGGAGGGAAGGTGTGCACGTCGACGTCGAGCGATGCTGCGAGGACCACCGCCGGACTAATGGGTGCGATGGCCCCGACGTCGACGAGCCCTCACTCAAGGATGGTGGGTGCCTGCCTTTCGAGGTTGGGTGCCATGCCTTCACTTGTGAGCCACGACAAGTCCATTGGCCATTCGCTCGCACGCTCAAGCAAGAGATACCCGAGAAGTATGATGGGAGGCTAAACCCGACTGAGTTCTTGAGCATCTACACCATCACTGTTCAAGCTGCTAGGGGAAGAGATGACAAGGTGTTCGCCAAGTACTTCCTGTTGGCACTCAAGTCCAATGTGAGGTCTTGGCTGATGCACCTACTCGAGAACTCCATTTTGACATGGGCTGACCTGTGCCATGAGTTGATTGGCGCCTTCACGGGTGGCCATCAAGAACCAGGACGGCCCAGCGACTTGAAGCTTCTCCAAGAGAACGAAGGAGAGACTATACGGAAGTATTTTTAGAGATTCAGCAGAGTCCATAGAAATATCCCAGATATCCAGCCGGCGGCCATGATAACTGCCTTCCAATCCAATGTCCGCAACCGCATGATACGTTCCAAGATGAATGTTCGGTTGCCCAAGACTGTGAAGGAGCTTTACACCTTTATGGACAAATGCGCTCGGGTGGAGGAGGGAAGGAAACTCCCTGGAGAGGAAGATTGCATCGACATCGACTCAGAGGATGACAATGAGACCACCAGTAAGAAGAAGAAGAGCAATAAGCGCAGCAAGAGGCGCAAGGATAAGGCAGTGATGACCGTTGAAGGATCGGGCACGCCTAGTACCGGCAAGAAGGCTAAGGCCGAAGCCCCCGACAAGGAAGCTGTCGCGTGCACTGACTGCCAGGAGGCTGCCGCTGCCGAGAATGCTGGGAAAGGCGATGGGCCGTATTGCAAGATTCATCGGACCAAAGGCCACGATCTCCAAGAGTGTCATCAGGTTGAGCAGCTCGTCAAGAAGTAGAGGGCTGAATATGAGAAGCGAGATAAGGGCAAAATCGTCACGGCAAGGCTCTTCATAACCAAGGAAAAAATGCCAGGGGCCGAGAGAAGGAAGGTTGCAATGATGAGAGTGATGGAGGGGATGAATAGGAAACCAGCAAGCGGGAATTCTAGAAGGCCACTGACGCCCTGTGCATTGATGGGGGTGCATCTTTGCACTCCTCTCACCGTCAACTTGAACGGTGGGCGTGTGAGGTAAATGCCATCGAGGCAGCGCTAGAGTCTCAGAAGCTGCTGAAATGGTCACACATGCCCATCATCTTCGACGAGGAGGATCATCCTGACCGCACCATCGCGGTAGGGTGTTTGTCGTTATTGATCTCACTGACAATTCGCAACCTCAAAGTCACAAAGATTTTGGTTGACGTCGGGGCCGGGTTGAATCTGATTTCCCCAAAGGTTATCAGCAAGCTCTAGATAGCAGAGGAAGAGCTAAAAGTCATGGGCACGTTGGAGTCAATCCCGGCAGGAGTCATCCAAAGGGAAAGATCATGGTGCCAGTGACATTTGGGGGAGAATTGAACTACCGGACTAAGAAGGTTGTGTTTGATGTGGTCGATCTCCCCCTGCCGTACAATGGGATCCTTGGACACCCAGCTCTGGCAAAATTCATGGCGGCATGCCACTATGCCTACAACACTTTGAAGATGCCAGGGCCGATAGGAGTCATTCCATTACATCAGACGAGAAAGATGCAATCATTTGCATGGATAAGATGTACCGGGACGCTGTCGTGGCGGAGGCCGCGACAGCAGCAGTCCCCACAAAGGAAAACAAAGGGAAGAAGAAGGATAGCAGGGACACCAGCAAGGTATCCGGGAAGCCTACCTCTTTGCAAAGCGCTACGCCTGTTGATGACTTGCCAGAGATTTCCAACAGCAAGAGATCCAATGCTGCTGCACCACATATGAAAAAGGTCCCGGCAGGGCTAGCTGGCGTTGACGGTACCATTACTATCAGTGCCACCCTTGATGACTTTTCCAGGAAAGCGCGCTCGTTGCCTTCCTGTGGGTGAATATCGATGTGTTTTCTTAGCAACCATATGATATTCCCGGTGTTCCCAGGGAGGTAATCGAGCACCATCTTGCTATCTGCCCACATGCCCGACCCGTCAAGTAGAAGGTTCGAAAGCAGGCCTTGGAGAGGCAACAGTTCATTTCCGAAGAGATTAAGAAGCATGAGGCAGCTAGTCTGGTCAAAGGAGCGCTCCATCCAACATGATTAGCAAACCCTGTGGTCGTTCGCAAGGCTAACGGAAAATGGAGGCTTTGCATAGATTTCACAGATCTCAACAAGGCTTACCCAAAGGACCCATTTCCCTTACCGTGCGTCGACCAGATTGTTGACTCCACTTCAGGTTATGATTTGCTCTCTTTTCTGGATGGATACTCTGGATATTATCAGATCTTCATGTCCAAGGAATACGAAGAGAAGACCTCATTCGTCACTCCGTGTGGTACATACTGCTTTGTGCGCATGCCTTTCGGGTTAAAGAGTGCCAGGTACACTTTTGCAAGAGCAGTCCAGATTGGTTTTGAACCATAGTTGCATAGAAACATTGAGGCTTATATGGATGATATTGTGGTCAAGACCAAGAACAGATCAACCCTCATCTAGGATTTGGAGGAGACATTTGCTAATCTGCAAGATCAACTTGAAGCTAAACCCGGACAAGTGTGTGTTTGGCGTTCCCTCCGGCAAGCTACTTTGGTTCTTCGTGTCCCATCGTGGTGTTGAGGCCAACCCCAATTAGATCAAGGCTGTCGAGCAAATCCAGGCACCCAGGACAGTTAAAGATGTGAGGCGTCTGACAGGGTGCGTCACCGCACTTAGTAGATTCATCTCCAAGTCTGACAAGCGCGCCTTGCCGTTCTTCAAAATTTTGAAGATGGCAGGGCCCATGAAGTGGACCCCGGAAGCAGATGCAACATTGCAAGATTTGAAGACCTACTTGTCCTCTGTGCCCACTTTGGTTGATCCGAATCCACAAGAGCCGTAGCTGCTATACTTAGTGACACCAAATCAAGTGGTTAGTGCAGCCGTAGTGGCACAACGGGAAGTAGAGGAAACCGAGAGAGAGCAAAGCTCGGCAGGATCGAATGAGGATCAGGACAAAGAGGGGCACGACAGTAGGGACAACGCCAAGGACGCGACAAGGAAGAAAGTGGTGCAGCGCCCAGTGTACATTGTCGGATCCCTGTTACAGGGGGCTAGATCGAGGTACTACGGTGAGAAAAACTTGATTTTTGGCCTCATCATGGCCTCAAGGAAACTGCACCATGATATGTCTCCGTCGTATCTATAATTTTTGATTGTTCCATGCCAATATTCTAGAACTTTCATATACTTTTGGCAACTTTTTATACTATTTTTGGGACTAACATATTGATCTAGTGCCCAGTGCCAGTTCCTGTTTGTTGCATGTTTTATGTTTTGCAGAGTATCCATATCAAACGGAGTCCAAACGGGATAAAAACGGATGGAGCTTATTCTTGGAATATTTGGGAAATCTGGAAGAAAGATCAATGCGAAACGGTGTCCGAGGTGGGCACGAGGTAGGGGGCGCGCCTTACCCCCCAGGGCGCACCCCTGACCCTCATGGTCCACCCATAAGGCGGTTGACGCCCTTCTTTGGCCGCAAGAAAGCTAATTTCTGGTAAAAAATCACGGCGAAGGTTTCAGTCCAATCGGAGTTACGGATCTCCTTATATATACGAAACGGTGAAAGGGTAGCAGACCAGAACGCAGAGATAGAGATATAGATCCAATCTCGGATTGGCTCTCACCCCTCCCATGCCATGGAGCCCAAGGACCAGAGGGGAAACCCTTCTCCCATCTAGGGAGGAGGTCAAGGAAGAAGAAGACGAAGGGGCCCCCTCTCCCCTTCTCTTCCGGTGGCGCCGGAACGCCGCCGTGGCCATCATCATCACCACAATCTTCATCAACAACTTCACCGCCATCATCACCAACTCTTCCCCCCTCTATGCTGCGGTGTAACCTCTCTCTTACCCGCTGTAATCTCTACTTAAACATGGTGCTCAACGCTATATATTATTTCCCAATGATGTATGGCTATCCTATGATGTTTGAGTAGATCTGTTTTGTCCTATGGGCTATTTGATGATCAAGATTGGTTTGAGTTGTATGTTTTATTATTGGTGATGTCCTATGGTGCTCTCCGTGTCGTGCAAGCGCGAGGGATTCCCGCTGTAGGGTTTGCAATATGTTCATGATTTTCTTATGGTGGGCGGCGTGAGTGACAGAAGCACAGACCCGAGTAACTAGGTTGTTTGCGTATGGGATTAAGGGGACTTGATACTTTAATGCCATGGTTGGGTTTTACCTTAATGATATTTAGTAGTTGCGGATGCTTGCTAGAGTTCCAATCATAAGTGCATATGATCCAAGTAGAGAAAGTATGTTAGCTTATGCCTCTCCCTCAAATAAAATTGCAATAATGATTACCGGTCTAGTTATCGATTGCTTAAGGACAAATAACTTTCTCGTAACAAAAAGCTCTTTACTAATTTACTTGTGTCTTCATCTAAACAGCCCCTAGATTTTATTTACTCGCTCTTTACTTTCTTGCAAACCTATCCAAAAACACCTACAATGTACTTCTAGTTTTATACTTGTTCTAGGTAAAGCGAACGTCAAGCGTGCGTAGAGTTGTATCGGTGGTCGATAGAACTTGAGGGAATATTTGTTCTACCTTTAGCTCCTCGTTGGGTTTGACACTCTTACTTATCGAAAGAGGCTACAATTGATCCCCTATACTTGTGGGTTATCACACCACTACTTCCAAGCCCACGAGATCATGGTTGTCACCCGCTTTCCGTTGCAATGGATACTCCAAAACCCTGAGGCTACCGGCAGAATAGTGGAGTGGGCTTTGGAGTTGTCCAGCTTTGGCCTGAAATTTGAGAGCACATCAACAATTCAGAGCAGGGCATTGGCAGAGTTTATTGAAGAATGGATGCCACGCCCTGATGAAGAAGTGCTGGAAACAGTTACCGCCGACAAGGAAGCACCCCAAGAATGGATCATGTATCAAACTAGTCACTAAGCTGTTGGCAAACAGGTTGCAGAAACTGATTCTCAAGTTGGTGCACATCAACCAATATGGATTCCTCAAACAAATATCCAACCATGACTGCTTGGGTTGGGCATATGAATATCTGCATCAATGCCATAAGTCTAGAGAAGAAATTATTGTGCTTAAACTGGACTTTGAAAAGGCTTTTGACACCATTGAGCACCAGGCAATTTTGGATATCTTAAAGGCCAAAGGTTTGGAGACAGATGGATCAACTGGATCAAAATGTTGTTCACTTCTGCATCATCTGCTATCTTGCTCAATGGTGTTCCTGGGAAGAAGTTTTATTGTCTTAGAGGAGTCAGACAGGGAGACCCTCTGTCACCCCTTTTATTTGTGCTTGCTGTAGACATGCTCCAGTCAATCCTCAATAAGGCCATGCACCTGGGTTTACTTACTTCAGCTTTGAAAGTGGAATCATGTCCTGATTTTCCAATTATCCAGTATGCAGATGACACTCTGGTTCTCCTTCGACCAGATGCAAAGCAACTTCACTGCCTCAAAGCCCTCATCAATACATTTGCAGATGCAACTGTCCTTAAAGTGAACTATAAGAAATCAAAAGCCTCATCCCAATCAATGTGACAGAAGAGAAGGTGGAGATTTTTACAAATACTTTCCATTGTAAAAGGGAAACTTTCCCCATATAATACTTGGGAGCACCCTTAGGTCCTCATAAGCCTATGTGGAGCAATGCTTCCCTCTAGTCACAAGACTGCAGAAGAAAATTGTGGGTTTGTCTTCTTTCATGACAATGGCTGGGAGATTGTTGCTAGTGAAATCTGATTTAAACTCTCTGTTGATCTATCTCATGGGATGCCTTGATGTGTCTGTCACTATTAAAACTCAAGATATCAAGTATTTGAGGCATTGCCTCTGGAGAGGCCCTGACCTGGAGGATCACAAGCTTGCCATGGTGGCCTAGAGCACTGTTTGTCGACCAAAAGATCAAGGAGGTTTGGGGGTGATGGATATCTTTGTCCAAAACAAAGCTCTGTTACTTAAGAATCTGCACAAGTTCTATAACAAACACAACATTCCATGGGTCAACTTGATTTGGGAAACCTATTATAGCAATGATTTGTTGCCTGGCAGTAGTTGGATTGGCTCATTTTGGTGGAAGGCAAACCTTAAGCTCATTGATAACATCAAATATTTGGCCAGATGTAACATAGGAGATGGAAAAAGTGCTTTATTTTGGTCTGATTTATGGCACTCAGCTTGTTTGCAGGACATGTTCCCTCACCTCTTCTCTTTTGTGAGAAACAAGAATACTACTATACACACCATTATACACACTGAATTTCTGGAGGATCTGTTCCACCTACCACTGACTGTGCAAGCTTTCCAGGAATTTGAAGCTATGGAAGACATTTGTATAGCATTAAGGACTTCTGACTCCATGGATTGCACTGATACCTGGAGTTACATTTGGGAAAATGATCTATTCTCAGTTGCTAAGGCCTATAAAGTGATGACGGGAGTTAAAATAGTGCCCCAACAGTTCAAATGGATTTGGAATAGCTCCTGTCAGCCAAAACACAAGGTGTTCTTTTGGAGATCCCTTCATGACAGGCTCAATAATAGGAATCTACTACGAAGGAGAACTTTTCATCTGGACAACTATAATTGTGCTGTCAATAGGAGGAAACCCTACAACATCTCTTTTGGACCTGCCCTTTTGCAGCCCAGTGTTGGGATCTGATATGCCCCTCAAGATAGGCCAATGTTTTAGTGCTTGAAGCCTTTGCTGATCTCAGACAGAAACTTAATGTGCCCTTTTTCATGGAAATCATCATCCTAGCTTCTTGGGCTATTTGGATCTCAAGAAATAATCTAATCTTTCAAGCAATTCAACCTAGTATTCATAGGTGGAAAGTCATTTTCTTGGAGGATCTTAACTTGCTTAGATTTAGAATTAAGAAGAGCTATGCTAGGGCCTTTTGTTCTTGGCTTGACAACCTTGTTCTGTAATTTATGTAGTTAGTTTTTTAGTTTTTCTTTTCTTTTGGCTTATCTCAAGCCTTTGTACTGTTGGACCTTTGTTTCTTTTTATAATATAAAAATTGCAGTGGGGTTTTGCCCTACTGTTGTCAGTGTACAAAAGTAGGGGCTCTGCTTTTGACCCCTTTACTTGTGCACGGGCAGTCAAAGCCTCCCGACACGGCCACGCACAGACACGGCAGGAAGGGGGAGCCGGAGAGAAGCCGAGGCCACAAGGCAAATGAAGCAACGACAAGGACAAAGGCCACAAGGATCAGATGGGCGAAGTAGGTTTTCCCAGCAAGGACCCTTGCTAGGACAGCCTCAGCGGCCTCGGCAAGACCCTTGCCGGGGCAGCCCGCCCACACCATCCGAGCGAGCCACCCTTTAGCCCACCAATGCTCAGACCAATGCGTTGGGACAGGGCTCAGGAGGCACCTCCGTGGTGGCATGCAGGTCTTTGTGAAGACATAGAATGCTCAAGATCAAATGAGGATAAGAAGGCAACCATCCTCACCGAAGAAACCAACAAGACCCCCGACAAGACCCTTGCCGGGGAGGCCAGCGCGCCACGGCAAGGCCCTTGCCGGGCCACCCGACAAGACCCTTGCCGGGGAGGCCAGCGTGCCACAGCAAGACCCTTGCCGGGCCACCCAACAAGGCCCTCGCCAAAGCACACTAGCTGGGCCACTGCCAGGCCCGTACCAGATAAGTCTTCGCCGCTGTTCGCATGCAGCTGCCAACCCAACCAGCTGGGCAGGCACCTGCTTGGTGGCATGCAATCCTTCGTGGAGGCTCCACCATTGTGCCACCACAGCTGCCTGCCTACCTACATGGCACCGCATGCATTGCTGGCCAGGGCGTGTGTCGAAGCAAGGAGGAGCGGCGACGGATGGGATGGGACACCTAAGCCTCGCATTAAATGCGTCTTGTCCTGTAATACTAGCGATAGACTCGCGACACTATAGCACTTTCCACCTCCTGTGTGACACTGTGGCAGCCCCTTTCGCCTATAAAAGGAGGACCATGGCACAGAGAGAAAGGATTTGGCTCTTTGGAACCTGGCAGCACCTAGAGCTAGTTCGACAGCTCAAGAACGCTAAATACATCAACCAAAGCAGGACTAGGGTTTTACGCATCCTCACGGCCCGAACCTGGGTAAAATCCCTTTGTGTTGTCTGCTGGTCCTGCTCTTCTCATGATCCCCGCGCCCCGCAACCGTAGAAGGGATCCCAGTGATCCCATAGGTTTCTTTTCCCACCGACATCTTTGGCGCGCCAGGTAGGGGGCGCGGAATTGTGAGAATCTGGTCCAGCAGTTGACTTAGCTGTTTTTCATCGCCATGGCTCCTAAGAAGAAGGACACCACGACGATCGGTTCATCCGGAACCGGGTTGGTACCGGTGCGGACCGGCGGCGGGCCAGTCGCGGAGAGGACCCGTGGCACGGCCTGCAAACATCCACATTGCCCTGATGGTCCGGACCTGGCGAGCGGCGTCGTTCGCGCGCCGGGTGGCGAGCCACCAGTCGCGGGCTCCAGAGACGAAGTCGGGCCCCCCCGCAGGCGGCGCGGGCCCTCTAGGGGTGCCGCCGTCCCGCCAGGCGGCAGCACGACGATCTCGAAAACGCCAACATCGGCGCCCACGGCGCGCTCCTCTCAGGTTGTGCGTGATGGGCAGTGTCACACTACTGGTGACCCTGCGTGCCGCCCTGGGAAGAGTCCCGTGCGTCCGTCACATGAAGGAGAGGGCCTTCATGCGTGCCGAGGTGCTGCTGGAGGTGGCGAACGGCTGCGGAGCCGCGACGCGGCTCCTTCTAACGTGGTTAGGAGTCGAGGCGCATCACGGTCCACCCATCTTTCGCCGCCACCCACGCCAGCGGAAGCCCTAGCGCGCGCAGCTGCTCCGTGACTTTCCTCCCGACGCGGAGAAGCTCGACGAATGGAGGGCCATCGTCCGGAGCCTCGTCGGCATCGCCAACGACGATAGGCTGCACCCGGCGGAACACGTCGGCCGTCGCTCCGCCGAGCTGCCACCTGCTAGTGGAGGCCACGCCGGAGGCGACGTGGCCACGGTGTACTCCCCACATCCATCCCGACTGCCAACGGCGATCAGCGCCAAGTCCTTCGGGAGCGGGCCCCACGAGGACGCTCGAACTACGATCGAGCGCCGACGAGACGCGCGCCACCAGTCGGACAGGCGGGCAGGGCCCACTACGGACCAACCGCGATCAGCGCCAAGTCCTTCGGGAGCGGGCCCCACGAGGACGCTCGAACTACGATCGAGCGCCGATGTGACGCGCGCCACTGGGCCGGACAAAGCGGGGCCCACTACGGACCACCCAGCGCCGAGAGGCTACGGTGGCCTACCTTACGAGGTGGGTTGTCCGACCTTCACCCGTGAGCTGCGACAGTTCCGGTGGCCCTTCCACCGTATGTTCAAACCCGATGTTGGCGAGAAGTACAACGGCAAGACTCACCCGTCGGAGTTCCTCAGCATTTACACCATCGCGATGCAAGATGCCGGGGCCCGCCATGACAAGGTGCTTGCCAACTACTTCCTGTTGGCACTCAAGCCTAATGTTATGTCATGGTTGATGCACTTGTCGGTGGATTCCATCTCTTCTTGGGCGGATCTGTGCCATGAGGTTGTTGGCGCCTTCACCGGAGGTCACCAAGCTCATGGTCAGGCGAGTGATTTACACATCATCCCCCAGAAGGAAGGAGAAAACCTGCGCAAGTACATCCAAAGGTTCAGCCGGTGCAAGATAACATCCCCGATGTTCAACCCGCCATTGCTGTGATCGGTCGTTCCATCGTAATACGCGCAATCGCAAGATGCGTGAAGAGCTGGCGATGAACAAGGTTAAGGATGTGGCCGAGCTCTATGTTACGCCGACAGTGCGCTCGTGCCGAGGAAGGAAGGAAGTACCCGCGAAGATGCGGTGCGGAAACCGACTCCATCGGGCGATACCGCCACCCCAAAGAAAGAAAGGCCGACGCCGTAATAGGAAGCGCAAGGGCAAGGCCGTGCTTGCCGTTGAGGGGTCCGACGACACCGGTACCACCAAGAAGACCAAGGCAAGCGACCCCGACAAAGAGATTGCCGGGTGTAACGCTTGCCGGGCCTTGGCGGTTGCCGACAAGACAGTAGGCTCCGACAAGCAGTACTGCAAGATCCACCGCACCAAGGGCCACGACCTCCAAAACTGCCGACAGGTAGAGCTACTCACCGAGAAGCAGAAAGCTGAGTATGAGCGGCGGGACAAGGAGAAAGGCCCAGATGGTGCCGAAGGGTACGACAAGAAACGTGGCGGCCAAGAAGGCCGCCGCAGCAAGGAGAGACAGCAAGAGAGGCCCACCCGGGGCCGCGAAAATAATCAGGAAGATGATGAAAATGACGATGACGACGAGTACGGCGACCACGAGTTTCAGAAAGCCACAGAGGCCATGTAAGGCCGATGGCGGCGCCGCTGCACACATCCCACCGCCAACTCAAACAAGGTGGGCTCGTGGAGATCACAGCGGTGGAGCCATCGTTGACGCACGGAAGCCGCTCCAATGGTCCAGCACGCCCATCATCTTCGACACCGAGGACCACCCTGACCGCACCACTGCGGTCGGGTGCTTGCCATTGTTGGTTTCACCAACAATCCGCAACCTCAAGGTGACAAAGATGTTGGTTGACGGCGGGGCCGGCCTGAACTTGATCTCGCCTGTTGTGGTTAGAAGGCTGCAGATCCCTGATGGAGACCTCGAGGAGACGGGTACGTTCCAAGGGGTTAACCCGGGGAGGAGCCAGCCAAAGGGAAAGATCATGCTACCCGTGACATTCGGAGGCGAGCTGAACCATAGGATGGAGAAGATTGTTTTTGATGTAGCCGAGATCCCCTTGCCTTACAACGGGATTCTCGGCCGCCCGGCACTAGCCAAGTTCATGGCGGCTTCACACTACGCCTACAACATGCTGAAGATGCCCGGGCCGATGAACATCATCACCGTCCCCTCCGACAAGAAAGATGCGTTGATCTGCGTTGACCAACTCTACCGGGAAGCAGTTGCAGAAGCTGCCGCTAAGGTACCTGCTCCTGCCGACGGAGCCCCCCCGGGGGGGGGGGGGGGGGGAGACCGGCGAGACTCCTAGCACCCACTCCAGCAAGCGCACCTCTTCGCGGTGTTGCGCTCCCGTTGAGGACATGCCAGAGAGCTCCATTGGCAAGAGCAAGAAGTCCAGAGCCACGCCACCAGAGACCAAGAAGGTGCCTGTCAAGGAGGACAGTACGGGGGAAGTTTTTACCATAAGCTCCACCCTCGACGGCAAATAGGAAAGCGAGCTCGTAGCCTTCCTGTGGGCGAATGTCGATGTGTTTGCATGGCAAGCCTCCGACATCCCCGGCGTTCCCAGGGAGGTGATTGAGCACCACCTTGCTGTCTATCCTCATGCGCGGCCCGTTAAGCAGAAGGTCAGGAAGCAAGCTCTGGAGAGGCAGGAGTTCATCACGGAGGAAATTAGAAAAGCTAGAGGCGGCAGGCTTGGTGAGAGAAGTAGTCAACCCAACGTGGTTGGCCAATCCGGTAGTAGTGGGCAAGGCAAATGGGAAATGGAGGCTGTGTATTGATTACACAAACATCAATAAGGCCTGCCCAAAGGATCCTTTCCGCTGTCACAAGATCGACCAGATTGTTGACTCCACGGCTGGGTGTGACCTCTTATCGTTCCTGGACGCCTACTCAGGATACCACCAGATCTTCATGACAAAGGAAGACGGGAAAAAGACAACATTCATCACCCCATGTGATACGTATTTCTTTTTACGGATGCCTTTCGGGTTGAAGAGTGCTGGCTCGACCTTTGCAAGAGCCGTCCAAATTGGTTTTGAGCCCCACCTACATAGAAATATGGGAGCTTATATGGATGACATAGTGGTCAAAACCAAGGACAAAGCAACGCTCGTGCAAGATCTGGAGGAAACATTTGGGAACCTGCGCAAGATCAACCTCAAATTGAACCCTGAGAAGTGTGTCTTCACCGTCCCGTCTAGCAAGCTTCTCGGGTTCTTTGTGTCCTAGTGCGGGATTGAAGCAAACCCAGATAAGATCAAGGCTATCGAGCAGATTGAGGCACCCAAACAGATCAAGGACGTTCGTCGGCTCACTGGCTGCGTTGCTCCCAGGAGCCGGTTCATCTCCAAGTCCGCGGAGCGTGCCCTTCCTTTTTTCAAGATCTTAAAGAAAGCCGGGCCGACGGAGTGGACCCCAAAGGCCGAGACAACACTGCAAGATCTGAAGAAGTACCTATCCTCTACCCCAGTGCTGGTTGCGCCTAGACCACAAGAACCGTTGCTACTTTATCTAGCGGCAACGAACGAGGTGGTTAGCGCCGCACTAGTGACGCAGAGAGAGGTTGATGAGGAGACAGCAGCAGCGGCAGAGTCGATGGTTGGCGGGCCAGAACCCTTCCCGGCAGGGCTCAGCCCCGGCAAGGTTGAGCTCCCGACAAGGTTATGCCCCGGCAAGACTGGCGCCCGTGCGACGGGACCTACGCGACCAAGTGAAGAAGCGCAGAAGAAGAAAATGGTGCAACACCCAGTTTACTTCGTCATCTCCCTTTTGTAGGGGGCTAGATCGAGGTACTCAGGTGTGCAAAAGCTTCTCTTCGGCCTCCTTATGGCTTCGAGGAAGCCGCGCCATTACTTCCAAGCATACGAGATCACGGTGGTCACCCTCCTCCCGTTGCAACGGATACTACATAACCCAGATGCAACAGGGAGGATTGTGGAATGGGCCCTGGAGCTGTCGAGTCGAAAGTACCTCGACGATTCAGACCAGAGTCTTGGCAGAGTTTGTTGCAGAATGGACCTCGACGCCCGACGAAGAGGTACGAGAGACCACTCTCCCCGGCAAGGAAACGAGTCGCAACTGGATCATGTACTTTGATGGTGCCTTCTCGCTGCAAGGCGCCGACGCTGGTGTGCTGCTTGTCGCACCCACCGGAGAGCACCTCAAGTACGTCGTCCAGATGCACTTCCCCCGGGAGATGTCAACCAACAACACCGCCGAGTACGAGGGCTTGCTTGCCGGTCTCAGGATCGCGGCGGACCTCGGGGTTAAAAAGCTCATCGTCAGGGGCGACTCACAACTCGTCGTCACGCAAATCAACAAAGACTATCAAAGCCTGTTAATGGAAGCTTACGTAGATGAGGTGAGGAAACTGTAGGAACGCTTTGACGGTATACAAGCGGAGCATGTCCCTCAGGCAGAGAACGGCATCGCCGATTACCTGTCAAAGCGCGCTGCCCTCAAGCTACCTGTGGAACAAGGTACTTTATTGCTTCAGTTAACCCAGCCGTCTGTTGAACCATCGACCAGGCAGAACAAGCGGAGGAAGTTAGGCCCCGACAAGTACTTCCCCACCGAGCTCCCCGGAGCCGCCGGCGAAGATATTGCTACGGATGCCGATCCTGCCACGGGGCAACCGACTCCGGCAGGACCTCGTGTCATGGCCGTGGAGGCGGCCGCCTCTGGCGTAAGAGATGCCTTTGGTCCTTGTCGCCGAGTCGCAGCTCCGGCATGGGCACAAAGACACCGGCCCAATTCCTTCAAAGGAGAGCTTCTCGAGGAGCAGAAGAAGGTAAAGAGTAACCCGCCGGTCTGCTCTGTACCAATTCGTTGACATCGTATTGTATAGAAGAAGGCCGAATGGGGTGAAATTGATGTGCATCTCCCGGGAGGAAGGACTAAAGCTGTTGGCGGAGATACATGGAGGCATATGTGGCTCCCACATAGGGTCGAGGGCCCTTGCCGGCAAGGTTTCTTCTGGTCCACCGCCCTCCAGGATGCGACGACACTAGTAACCAAGTGTGAAGCATGCCAATTCCATTCCAAGAAGCTTCATCAACCAGCTCAAGCCCTCCAAACCATCCCTCTCTCTTGGCCCTTCTCGGTCTGGAGGCTCGACATACTAGGCCCTTTCCTTCGTGCCGCCGGGGGCTTTGAGTACTTGTACGTCGCAATCGACAAGTTCACAAAGTGGCCAGAAGTGGAAGCAGTAAGGAAGGTGACAGCGCAGTCAGCCATCAAGTTCTTTAAGGGACTAGTGTGCCGTTTTTGGGTACCCAACAGGATCATCACCGACAACGGCACATAGTTCACAAGCCACGCCTTCATGCAGTACATTGAGGATCTCGGCAGCAGGGTTTGTTTTGCTTCCGTGGCACATCCACGGAGCAATGGCCAAGCAGAAAGAGCAAATGCTGAGGTCCTGCGAGGCTTGAGGACAAGGACTTTTGACAGACTGCACAAAAGCGGGAGGCGTTGGATTGATGAGTTGTTGGCGGTTCTTTGGTCGATCAGAACGATGCCAAATCGAGCCACTGGCCAGACACCCTTTGCCCTGGTTTACGGGGCAGAAGCAGTTCTCCCCACGGAACTCATATATGGGTCACCTCGAGTGCTCGCTTATGATGATCTTGAGCAAGAGAGATTGAGGCAAGATGACGCGACGCTCCTTGAGGAAGATTGTCTCCGGGTGGCTATGAGAGCAGCACGCTACCAGCAAGCCTTGCGCCGCTACCATAGCCGCAAGGTTCATGCCCGTAGTTTTGAGAAAGGCGACCTTGTTCTTCGGCACGTTCAGTCGACCAAGAATTCCAACAAGTTGACGCCAAAGTGGGAAGGCCCTTATCGGGTAACACGAGTCACCAGGCCCGGCGCAGTCCGGCTGGAGACCGAAGATGCCATCCCAGTGAGTAACTCCTGGAACATCGAGCATCTTCGCAAGTTTTACCCATAAGGTGCGGTTGCTGGGCCTCCCGGCAAGCCACCCTTTTGTACAAGCATTGCCGACAAGGCATGTAACCCTTTGTACAAAGCCAAGCGCAGACCCTAAGCATAAATAAACGAAGCATTGGCTCCCTATGTTATTGCATGCATGCTAGGTTGAGTCTCTTCCTTGGTTAGGGTTGATAGTGCTTAGCGGCAGCTAACCCCTAGCTTAGAGGTCGAGTGCACATCTTTCTATTCTTCTCTGTCTCCTTTGGTTCGCAGGGAACATAAGTATTCTTGCCGAGATGTTTTGGAAGGAAGGGAACAGACCGGCGCCCGGGCCCCGGCAAGCCAGAGTTGCCGGGGGCTGCAAGAACAAGGGTCCCTCCGTGACAACCCAAGATCGCCGGGGGTTGTAGATCCAGATAAGTCCTTTATCCTCTATCATGCATTTCATTATGGACTGGGATACATGAAACCCCGTTCTATCTCTGAGCTACCGTGCTCCCCCTTCTCGGCACCCGAGGATTATCCCCTGGATCTGGATTTGGTCGTAGCCGCGGCAACAAAGTAGAGGAACGGGGAGCCTAAGCCCACCTCATCCCTGCCTCCACCAAGAGCGTGAGAAAGGTCGAGCGAGGCGGGAAAACGGCAAGGCCTGTTGCCGGGCGAGAAAACGTTTGTCTTAAAGATAACAAGGATTCACTCCTTATCGTGGGTTCCTCCCGTGAATGAAAATCCCAGCAAATATCCCTTTTCATAAAAACCATCCCGTACAGGTACAGTTCATATGAAATGAAAAAAATGAGCAATGGGATTACAAGCTTTAAATTCTACTAAGGCCCGAAGGCTTACAAACTAAAAATTAATAAGGTGCCCGTAATCCCTTTCTTGTCCCTCTCCTCAGGAAATGGAACAAGAAAAGCAGGAGGGCAAAAGAGGCGCCTAGGCGAGCTACGGGTGGCAGAAGACACCAAGAGAACGTCTTGGTGGCCGTCCAAGGGCTGGATGGTGATGGCGGCGCCGGAGGCAGAGCTCGAAGACGAGACGGCATGACGCCAAGACGCTGATGAAGGCGCCGGTGTTCACAGATTCGACTTGACGGCCCTGCTGCCCGCCCTCTCCCTCTTACGCAGCCTCCCTATGCCAGCCGCCCAAGGAGACGACCCCGAGAAGTTCAAGGAGCCGGCGACACGGATGATGGGGTCACCGGTGCCGCTCGGAGCGGCGCCCGACGCCTAGTCGGACTCGTCATCCTGCCGCCCACTGGCCTCGCCGTCGCTGTCGTTGTCCTCCTCCTCACTCTCGCTCGAGGAGGAATCTTCATCATCAGAAGAGCTCTCCACGCAGCACCTCACGCAGGTCCCGGCGTTCAAGATTTTGACGGAGAGAAGGCCGCCCTCCATTAGTTTGAAATGGAGAGCGAGCCCATCCATCAAGCTATGGAGGCGAGCGAAGGTCTTCCACCCTCGGTGAAGATACATGACGTGAGGGGCGGGGAACTCGACGTCGACCCACGTGCCACTGTTCCCACAACCCCTCATGTGCAGCCGCAGCGCCTGCGGCGGATCCCTTTTGCCAATATTTTTATAGATTAACAAGAACATTTTCTTGGGTTTGTTTGAAGCAATTTTTAATTTGGCCATTTTTAAAACATTCCTGAGGCTTGAGCATTTCCTCGATTCAACTTTCTGAAACCTAAATGATGACATGATGAAATGCAATGTCAAGCAAAGGCTAATGCTAGGGATGTGACAACTCACCCCCACTAAACAAGAATCTCGTTCTGAGATTCGAGACGTGAGGTAAGAAGACAAATTGGGACATGGAGCTGACACAATCTTCATGATCCATTGCATTCTTGAAGATGTTGATTCAGTGCATCATGTTGATCTTGATGTCCTTACTTCGAGATCTTCACCCAAATGTGTCAACAGAACAAACTCTCCATGAATCAATCTTCTCGATGATTGAGCAACTCAAGACTAACTCATAGAATGAGACATTGAAACATCCCTTGAGCTGAGGCACAAAACACACTTCAGGGTTGATGGAAGGAATTAGACGCCGTCGGTTCAATTTGGTAGGCAACAATTCCATGCTTAAAGAAGATGGTGAATGGGTGTCAAGGTAGCGAGGAGTTAATTGCTATGATTTTGTAACAGAGCACCTTAGGAAAGGTGAGACGGAGAAGTGTTCCCTTAAGTGGCAATTTGCAAATGATCGTTTGAAGGAGTTCAAAGAAATGGCATACTCAGTTTGGAAAGTAAAAAATGGTTATACAATGATTCAACAAATGGGAGGCACATTCCAATTGATACCGACGATATAATGTAGCGACGGACCTCAAATAGCCGATCTACGTGCTCAAGGTGTCATCCTCGGATCAAGAATGCTGACACCACACAGTACTCGGAGGATTTATAACAGGGTAGCAATCACACACTTATTACAATCGAATATCTCAAGAGAGAACTTAAAAAAATAAATATGTCTTAAGGCCATCTAATAACGATAACAACGGAAGGCTTGGAAGAAAAGCGAGTCCATCAACTCCAACGGCATCACTGAGTATAGAACCACGACTTAAGCACCTTACTCGTCGTCTGAAAAGTCTGCAACATGAAACGTTGCAGCCTAAAACGGGTCAAAGACATGGAATATGCTGGCAAAGGTAACACATAGAGAATAATGGAATGATAATCCTATACTACATGCATATATGGCTGGTGGAAAAGCTCTATGGTTACAGTTTTTCATAAAGCCAATTTTTTCCTACTGCAAAGGAATAAATTTATTTAACTATCATGGTGGTTGTGAAACATTGAGAATGGTTGACAACATCCTCAATCCCAATTAAAAGTACTCATTAACAACCCAACAATATTAATTTAGAAGTAACATGATGAGATTCACATGATATCCAAGTACTAGATACTCAAGATGTCAATAACCGGGGACACGGCTAACCATGATTAGTTTATACACTCTGCAGAGGTTTGCGCACTTTTCCCCACAAGACTCGATCGCCTCCATTTGGTTTCGCGCAGTACATGGTGTTTGAGAGACGTATGACCGAGACACAGTCTTTTAGAAGCGCTAGCACCTTACATGTGGGTAGACCGTACCAACCTACATCTCTTACATCTGCTATCCTACCCGTAAGAGTTCGCACAACTTAATCAACTATGCCAGAGCCCATAATGGCTTGTGGCTGCACATGGAAGTTTCTAGTTTCAATAATCTCATGATCCCTTTGAGCCTGGGTGGCGGTCCGAAGAAATACAGGCAAGTCCTATTAGAAACCAGGTGCCTCAATCCACCCAGATGTGTGTTTAAGTTGCCACCTTAAATAAACCATTAAATAACAATCTCACATCTGTCATGGATTCACTCACCCAATCCACGCCTACTTGCATAGCATGGCATAATAAGCAAACGTAGAAGTAACTCCCAAAGGTTTAATAATAAAACAGGTAATAGGTACTACCTCAACAACTTCCCATCCCACAATTTAATTAGATCCTAATCATGCAAGTTTTTGAGGATAGATTTAATGCATAAAAACTGGGTATGAGAAGAGGTATGATCAAAGTGTTACTTGCCTTGCTGTTGATCCGCGAAACCTAGAGCCTCGAAGTAACAGGCGGCACACTCCGGGTATTCTATCACAGACAAACAAACAAACATACAATAAGTACTTTTCTAATGCACAGGTGAAACTCAAATAGATCTAACCAGATAGTTCAACTTAAGAACTCCGGTTTGCAAAAAGAATCAAATCAAACGAAGCAACGAAAGTCAAACGGCGGAAGAAAACAGCTTCGTTTTACTAATCTGGATCTAAGTCAAATTTTACAGAAGCAAAAACTTGTTTAAGTTGGTTATACGGAAAGAGGGTTTCGAGACGAAATTCCAGGCGCTTGAATCGCCTCATTCCGATAAACGAGCGAAAAGGTATACTAAAACGAAAATCGGATCTGGAATCGCGATCAGAAAAATCGCGGATTAAATCCGAGAAAAAGTAAAATGACGAACGGGTTAACGAGCGGATGTTCGTTAAATAACTAATCTGACGAACGCGTTCGTTTAAACGAACTAATGAACAAACGTTCATTATTTAACCTAAAACGGAAAAAAAACCGAAACTAAAAAAACAAAACTAAAAAAACCGAAAAAAACTAAAAAAAACCGTCCGGTTTTAGAAAAACCAACGGCACGGTTTTCGAGGCGGCGGGCGAACCTCGTTCGGCGGGATTCCGGCGACGGCGGGGCGGCGGGGTCCGGCGGGCGGCGACGGGTTTGCCATGCATGGATCGGCGGGCGGCGGATTTGGGCGACAGCGAGGTTTGGCGGGCGGCAAGACGGGGTCGAGGCGCCGGGCGGCTCGGGCTAGTGTTTCTTCGGTGGGTCAAGCGAGAAGCCTCAAGGGCCGGGAGTCCTAGGCGGACACGGCCCGTAGGTCGGTGGCGTTTTTTTTTAAATTACGCGCAGAAAAAAAATAAAAAAAATACTAAACAGACTCCAAAAATCCCGAAATAAATTTTCCCCGGCTTCTAAAATCAAGCCGGATTTAATGAACATTTATTTGGGGCCTAAATGCAATTTTGAAAAACGCGTATTTTTCCTAAATTCAAATAAAAAGGCGAAAAACTCCAAAGTAAAATCTTATTTGATTTTATTATTAAATCTTAATTATTTCTTTATTTTGGGAAAGTCATTTTATTCCCTCTCTCTTAGTTTGGTAGTAGAAATAATTGAAGATAAAATAACTAAAATCAAATGATCCTATTTTCAAATTTTGAGAAAACTCAAATATGAAAATAATGAAAATCCCCAACTCTCTCCGTGGGTCCTTGAGTTGTGTAGAATTTCTAGGATCGAGCAAAAATGAAAAGAAAAAAATGATATGCAATGATGCTCTATGTATAACATTCCAAATTGAAATTTTGGGATGTTACAAACTCATTCTTAAGATGAATCTCGCCCTCGAGATTCGGGCTTGGCTAGAAAATAGGTGAGGGTGGTCCCAAGGCAGATCTTCCTCTCGCCCTGTGTGGCTTCATCCTCCGTGGTGGTGGCTCCACCGAACTTTGCAAAACTTAATAACCTTGTGCGGGTAACTCAGCTAGCAAACTCGAGAATCTTAACCAGTTTCTCCTCGAGGTCAAATCATCATTCAATCAATCGCTTCCAAAGGTGACACTCGTATCTCTCGATGGTATATCGGCCATCTCGCAAGTGACACTTCTTCACCGAGAAACATGGAACACGCCATGAACTCCCGACAATCCTTCGGTAGTTCCAACTTGTAATGCAACTTCTCCCATGAGTTCCAAAACACGGTAAGGTCCTACAAATCGGGTGCTAGTTTTCCCTTAACTCCAAAACGCTTAACTCCTCAAGCGGCGATATCAAGATAAACTCGCCTCCCGACTTCAGATTCGCCTCCTTGCGTTTGAGTCCGCATAACTCTTCTATCTTGACTGGCTACCTTGAGCCTATCGCTAATCAACTTTACTTTCTGCTCGCACTCCTTAATCAAATCTGGTCCAAACAACTGGCGTTCTCCAACTTCATCCCACAACAACGGGGTCCTACACCTCCTTCCATACAAGGCTTCGAAAGGGGCCATCTTCAAACTGGATTGATAATTGTTGTTGTAAGAAAACTCCGCATATGGCAAGTTCTCATCCCAACTTGATCCATAATCCAAAGCACAAGCTCAAAGCATATCCTCCAAAATCTGGTTGACTCTCTCGGTTTGTCCATTTGTCTGTGGATGAAAAGCTGTGCTAAACTCCAGCCTGGTTCCCAAAGTTTCATGCAACTGCTTCCAGAATTTTGAGGTAAATTGGGTTCCTCTATCTCATACGATACTCCTCGGAACTCCATGCAAGCATACAATCCTTGTCATGTATATCTTAGCCAATTTGGCAATCATTGTAGGTAGTCTTTATCGGAATGAAATGAACTACCTTCACAAACGATCGACTACAACCCAAATCGAGTCATAGCCCGAACGAGTCCTCGGCAATCCCGTGTTGAAATCCATACCTAGTTTATCCCACTTCCATTCGGGTATAGGCAATGGCTGTAACAATCCTCACTTCACGGTGTTCAGCCTTCACCCTCTGACATACATCACAAACTGCTGCGTACTCTGCAATATCTTTCTTCATTCCAGTCCACTAGAAAGTATTCTTCAAATCCAAACACATCTTGGTATTTCCTGGGTGAATGGTGAATCATGTGCCTCTTGTAGAATCAACTTCCTGATCTCCAGGTCATTGGGCACATAAACACGGTCTTCAAACCATAGGGTATCGTGCTCATCCTCACGAAATCCCTTAGCCTTTCCTTCGCTCATTTTCTCCTTTATGGAGGCAATCTCTTTGTCAGTCTTCTGAGCTTCCCTGATCCTGTCCATCAAAGTTGACTGAATCTCCAATGCTGCTACATAGCCTCTCGAAACTATTTCCAAACATAGCTCTCGAAGATCCTCGGCTAATTCCTTTGGTATTTCTCCCGTCATTAGTGTGTTGACGTGACTCTTACGGCTCAACGCGTCTGCTACAACGTTAGCCTTTCTGGGGTGATAATGTAATCTGACATCATAGTCCTTAATGAGCTCCAACCATCTCCTCTGCCTGATATTTAGTTCCTTCTGCGTGAAGATGTACTTCAAACTCTTGTGATCCGTATACACCTCACAATGATTTCCAATGAGGAAGCGTCTCCATGTTTTCAACGCATGCACTACGGCTGCTAACTCCAAATCATGCGTAGCATAGTTTAGCTCATGAGGCTTAAGCTGTCGTGAAGCATACGAAACAACTCCCCCTCCTGCATAAGCACTGCTCCAAGTCCTCATCGTGAAGCGTCGCAATAGACCTCATAATCCTTGGTCTGATCTGGCAGAATTAACACTGGTGAGGTAACCAAACATTTCTTCAACTCTTGGAAACTAGCTTCACACTCCTCAGTCCAAATAAACTTGGTATCCTTCTTCAACAATTCTGTCATAGGCTTCGCAATCCTTGAGAAATTCTCAATGAATCTCCGGTAGTATCCTGCGAGTCCAAGGAAACTCCGGATCTCTCCAACTGTTGTTGGCGCTTCCCAGTTTGTTACAAAGGACAACCTTATCGGGTCTACTGCTATACCTTCTCCGGATATAACATGTCCAAGAAATCCAACTTCCTTCAACCAAAACTCACACTTGCTGAACTTGGCATATAATCGGTGTTCTCTCGAGCTTTTCGAGTACCAAACGCAAATGCTCCTTATGTTCCTCTTCATTCTTCGAGTAAACCAAAATATCATCTATGAACACCACGCATTTAACTTATCCAAAAACTCCATAAACACTTTGTTCATCATGTTCATAAAATAGGCAGGTCGTTAGTCGCACCAAATGACATAACGGTGTACTCATACAACCCGCACTGTGGTAAAAGCCGCCTTTAGGTATATCCCGCTCTCGAATCTTCAACTGATGGTACCCTGATCGCAAATCGATCTTTGAAAACACCTTAGCTCCTTGTAACTGGTCAAACAAATCATTTATCATCGGCAATGGGTACTTGTTCTTAATGGTCACTTCATTCAATCCTCGATAATCAACAACCATTCTTAATGATCCATCCTTCTTCTCCACTAGTAGTACTGGTGATCCCCAAGGCGAAGAACTTGGGCGAATAAAACCTTTATCCAAAGAACTCCTTAATCTGCTTCTTAATTTCCTCCAAATCTTGGGCTGGCATCCTATACGGTCTCTTAGATATCGCCCAAAGGCTCGGTAGTAGTTCAACCAGAAACTCAATGTCTCTATCCGTGGCATGCTCGCAACTCTTCCGAAACACATCCGGGTAATCCTTACCACTGGTACTTCCTCCTGCACAACTCCTGTTAAGGAATTTACATGTGCTCTCCTCGGCTCATGCCGTGATACAAACTTGATTCTCCTCCCTTCTGGGGTGGTAAGCAAAATTGACTTACTGGCGCAATATATGTTCCCTCCATACTTTGATAACCAATCCATGCCTAATATCACATCCCATCCTTGCGATCCCAGAACTATTAGGTCCGAGGGAAAAACATAGTGTCCAATCCTTAATGGCAGTCGATCACACCATATACTCCAGGTATTCTGCTCCGGGTGAGGTTACTAGCATGGGTGACCTAAGGGCTTGGGTTGGTAGGTTATACTTATCCACAAATCCCCTTGATATGTATGAATGCGATGCACCAATATCAAAAAGAACAACTGCAGTAAATGCCTTAACCAAAAACTTACCTATTACTGCGTCTGGCTGAGCTTCAACCTCCTCCACGGAAACGTGGTTCACTTGTCCTTTGTTGAAAGGGTTCGGATTCTTTCCTGAGCTTCCATTGCCATTACCATTTTGGCCTTCCGGACAATCATTTGCATAATGCCCGGTCTTGCGGCACTTAAAGCAAGTGATGTGGCTCAGGTCTACCTTGGATGGTGTTGACGGGTTGGTGCGGTTCTGTCCATTGCTTCCTCCATTCCCGTTTCCATTCTTGGTGCCATTATGGTTGTGCGAGCTACCTCCTCCATGGGTATGCTGAAATTGTCCTCCTGTCTTTGGTGTAAAGCGAAGTTTCTGCTGAGCTTCGAGTTATTCTTCCCCTGTCCATACTTCCTCTTGCGATAGTCAATCTGCTATTGCTTCCCTTCAATCATAAGCGCACGATCTACCAACTCCTGGTAGTTATTGAAAGTGGCTACCATCAACTGCATGCTCAGCTCATCATTCAGTCCTTCTAGATACTTCTCCTGCTTAGCTGCATCCGTAGGAACGTCATCTGGGGCATAACGTGCTAGCTTACTGAAATCATCTACATACTGGCCAACTGTCCGTCCTCCTTGGCGTAAGTTGCTAAACTCACTCTTCTTCATGGCCATAGCTCCTGCTGAAACATGGGCAGTACGGAAAGCTTGCTGAAACTGATCCCATGTGACAGTGTCTATAGGGTAAGTGGCTGTAAAATTCTCCCACCATGCTGCTGGGTCCTTCAAGCTGATGTGCGTAAATTTCACCCTTCCTCCATCTGTACATCCTGCAGTGGTCAACTCCTCCCTATCTTACGGAGCCAATCATCTGCAACAATCGGCTCGGTGCATCGAAAACACCGGCGGATTCAGCCTTAAGAAACGGGTCAAATGGTCAACAGGTGGTGGTGGCGGCGGGTTGTTGTTGTTGTTGTTGTTGTTGCCTTGGTTCTGTACCAATGTTTGAATCAAGGCATTCTGCTGCTGAATCAACTGAGTGATCTCTAGCGGGAAAACAAATCTGGGGTCGCGTCTCGGAGGCATCTGAGGGTTTTAAGAAAAGGCGAGAGTTAAGAATAGAATGAGGTCTAGGGAGAAAACACTACCCATATGCACATGAGACAAATCACACAATATCACTTCAATCAAATCAAACAAGGGCATACAACGGTCTATCTATCGTTACGAAGTGCTGAAACTAGAACTAATTTATAATGGGGGAAATCTACTACAGTTATGGTAGTCAACTAGAAAAACTGCTCCGATGAAGACTCCATGATATCTGCTCCATCTTCATCTTCGAAATCATCATCACTAGGATCGGAATCGGTGTCGTCGAAGATGATGTAGTTCTCTGGACAGGTGCTATCTTCATCTTCTCCTCCGGGTGCTGAATTTCCCATGAGTTCTTCAATCTTCTCCTTAAGATCGCCGTTTTGTCCCACTAGAGCTACAATCTCCTCCATGTAGTCCTTGCGAGTGGCCTTCAGTTCTCCTTCTAGTTCGATAATCTTGGCTTTTGCTGTCTTCAACTCCATCATGTCTCACAAGACATCTGGTTCTCCTGGCGTCGAATGTGCTGGTTTAACTCCTAGATGAAAGCTGTAATGGATCGATCCTTCTTAGTGCCAACTATCTCCCATTGTTCATCTCGGCGCCACAAATCTGATAGATAGTATCCTTGAGGTCTTCTTTGTAAACTTCTCCAATGCGCCCCATGGTTATGTGAGCTGCTATGCTCTTTCCCAAACTCCAGGTTGGTGCATTGAAAACACACTCTATGGGCTCCTCGACATGCAAACGTCCTTCCGGGAACTTGAGCTTGAATCTTCCAAAGACTCTTCTTCGGGTAAAGTGGAATTGTAGGTCCCGATGAAGCTTGGTAATCCGATGTTAAGGTACTTAGTGACTTCCTTCAGGTGTCGTCCAAAGGGTGTATCTTCATCCGGCTGAGTGAATTTGATCCTCGCTTCCGTCATCCTAAAAGAGTAGAAAAGATGAGGAGTTAGAAATGAGAAGAGAGAGTAGTGATCTAGGGTTTTAGCTTAATGGTCGTGTCCTCACCGCAGGTGTGCTCGATACCATCTTTGTAGCAACCAGACCTCAAACAATGATCTCTCGGTTTCAAAGGTCATCCTCGGATCAAGAATGCTGACACCACACAGTACTCGGAGGATTTATAACAGAGTAGCAATCACACACTTATTACAATCAAATGTCTCAAGAGAGAACTTAATAAAATAAATATGGCTTAAGGCCATCTAATAACGATAACAACGGAAGGCTTGGAAGAAAAGCGAGTCCATCAACTCCAACGACATCACTGAGTATAGAACCATGACTTAAGCACCTTACTCGTTGTCTGAAAAGTCTGCCACATGAAACGTTACAGCCCGAAAACGGGTCAGCACATGGAATGTGCTGGCAGTGTAACACATAGAGAATAATGGAATGATAAGCCTATACTACATGCATATATGGCTGGTGGAAAAGCTCTATGGTTACAGTTTTTCATAAAGCCAATTTTTTCCTACTGCAAAGGAATAAATTTATTTAACTATCATGGTGGTTGTGAAACATTGAGAATGGTTGACAGCATCCTCAATCCCAATTAAAAGTACTCATTAACAACCCAACAATATTAATTTAGAAGTAACATGATGATATTCACATGATATCCAAGTACTAGATACTCAAGATGTCAATAACCGGGGACACGGCTAACCATGATTAGTTTATACACTCTGCAGAGGTTTGCGCACTTTTCCCTACAAGACTCGATCACCTCCGTTTGGTTTCTCACAGTACATGGTGTTTGAGAGACGGATGACCGAGACACAGTCTTTCAGAAGCGCTAGCACCTTACATGTGGGTAGACCGTACCAACTTACATCCCCTACATCATCTAGCCTACCCGTAAGAGTTCGCACAACTTAATCAAATATGCCAGAGCCCATAATGGCTTGTGGCTGCACACGGAAGTTTCTAGTTTGAATAATCTCATGATCCCTTTGAGCATGGGTGGCGGTCCGAAGAAATACAGTAAGTCCTCGATAGAAACCATGTGCCTCAATCCACCCAGATGTGTGTTTAAGTTGCCACCTTAAATAAACCATTAAATAACAATCTCACATCTGTCATGGATTCACTCACCCAATCCACGTCTACTAGCATAGCATGGCATAATAAGCAAACGTAGAAGTAACTCCCAAAGGTTTAATAATAAAACAGGTAATAGGTACTACCTCAACTACTTCCCATCCCACAATTTAATTAGATCCTAATCATGCAAGTGTTTGAGGATAGATCTAATGCATAAAAAATGGGTATGAGAAGAGGTATGATCAAAGTGTTACTTGCCTTGCTGATGATCCGCGAAACCTAGAGACTCAAGTAACAAAGCGGCGACTCGGGTATTCTATCGCAGACAAACAAACAAACATACAATAAGTACTCATCTAATGCACGGGTAAAACTCAAATAGATCTAACCAGATAGTTCAACATAAGAACTCCGGTTTGCAAAAAGAATCAAATCAAACGAAGCAACGAAAGTCAAACGGCGGAAGAAAACAACTTCGTTTTACTAATATGGATCTAAGTCAAATTTTACAGAAGCAAAAACTTGTTTAAGTTGGTTATTCGGAAAGAGGGTTTCGAGACGAAACTCCAGGCGCTTGAATCGCCTCATTCCGATAAACGAGCGAAAAGTTATACTAAAACGAAAATCGGATCCGGAATCGCGATCAGAAAAATCGCGGATTAAATTCGAGAAAAAGAAAAACGACGAACGGGTTAATGTACGGACGTTCGTTAACTAAACTAATCTGACGAGCGCGTTCGTTTAAAGAAACTAACGAACAATCGTTCATTATTTAACCTAAACCGGAAAAAAACCGAAACTGAAAAAACAAAACTAAAAAAACCGAAAAAAAAACTGAAAAAAAACCGTCCGGTTTTTAGAAAACCGGCGGCATGGTTTTCGAGGCGGCGGCGAACCTCGTCCGGCGGGATTCCGGCGACGGCGGGGCGGCGGGGTCGGCGGCGCGGGATCGGCGGGTCGGGCGGCGGCGAGATCGGGCGGCGGCGGCGACAAGCCACGGCGGGCAATGGGCGGCTGGGGTCGAGGCGCGGGCGGCTCGGCTAGGGTTTCGTGGGCCGGCGATAAAGACTCAAGGGCCGGAGTCCTAGGCGGACACAGCCCGTAGGTTGGTGGCGTTTTTTTTAAATTACGCGCAGAAAAAAAATCTAAAGAATACTAAACGGACTCCAAAAATCCCGAAATAAATTTTTCCCGGCTTCTAAAATCAAGCCGGATTTAATGAACATTTATTTGGGGCCTAAATGCAATGTTGAAAAACGCGTATTTTTCCTAAATTCAAATAAAAAGGCGAAAAACTCCAAAATAAAATCTTATTTGATTTTATTATTATATCTTAATTATTTCTTTATTTTCGGAAAGTCATTTTATTCCCTCTCTCTTATTTTGGTAGTAGAAATAATTGAAGATAAAATAACTAAAATCAAATTATCCTATTTTCAAAATTTGAGAAAATCAAATATGAAAACAACGAAAATCCCCAACTCTCTTCGTGGGTCCTTGAGTTGTGTAGAATTTCTAGGATCGAGCAAAAAAGAAAAGAAAAAAAATGATATGCAATGATCCTCTATGTATAACATTCCAAATTGAAAATTTGGGATGGTACATATAACCCAGTGACTGAGGGTGCTCTCAAGAACTTGAGCATTTGCATACTTATCAAGGTCTTACCAACATCCGTGCCGAGGGTCCTAGTAGCACATCATACTACCCTGACGAATAGTGATGGATGATGCAGATGCAAAGTAAGATAATGCTTTCTTAGATCTCACCTTAGCGAAGCCAAGGGAACAAACACTGGATTATCGACCGATAGACATTTAGCACTCCACTTCTAATGTTCTCCCTGATGTTCTAGCTACTACTGTCATGCTTAATAGCATGAACATGGCCATCAAGTGAAGGTTGGACTTCAGGAACACAAGGAACCATAAATATCAACTTCTAGAATAAGTCGCATAGAATCCTCATGGAGAAGATGGTCAAATTGGTCAATCAAGATACTACAATACTAGATCTTCCAGCTAGGTGCGTCCACTTCACCGGAACCTACATCATAGTTCTTGGGAGAAATTCCAACCATAATGTTCTCCTTAATATCCGCTGTAACAAGATACTTCAGACTCAACAAGTCTTAAAAAGGAAGTTTGCAACACAAATCAATGAGATGATGTTGAGAGATTCTTGGGAAATGAACTACGAAAGCAAGCTCCAAAACATGAGTTGTTTGCAAGATACATGTGAACAGAATGTCCAGGACAATCGTGTCCACATGGAATTTTACAACAAAATGCTACAGAGTTCTGGTTGGGAACCATCATCGAGTATATCGAAGTCCTAGCATAAGTCATGATTCTTAAGAAGGAACTTTTATCCTTGAACAAATCAACCAGCGGCTTGGTGTGCTAGGGAATACATATGGAGTGGAGGTAACTAATCTACCAAACCATAGAATATATTCACACATGCATAATTGACATGGGATGATCCCAGAGGAAACAAAACAAACCTTTCTCAAATTCACGGCGGCAAGTTGCATTAGATGCACATGAACTAGAGAAAGTCACTTCTTACAGCAAACATATACTTCATGAATAGACATGAAGATAATGCTTACAAAAATTTCCACCACTAGATTAATGTTCATCACGAGTCATGGAGAAGCTAAAACGCTGTTGATGGGCTCAACAACAAACCATCGAGATTTCCACGAAGATGGAATTCCACAACTATGTGACCAAAGTGATAGCATTGGTCAGACCAAAGGATATAATGATGTATGCTGGAGGAAGCAACCACGAGTAAAACAACATTACGAAAATCATTGGATCTGATGTGATTTGACGGTAGCCCATACCCAAATCGAAGATTCGATAACATAATAGATCCAACAATTGAACAAGAAGGTCAATCGGTGGAGATATTGAAGGAAATATGCCCTAGAGGCAATAATAAAGTTATTATTTATTTCCTTATATCATGATAAATGTTTATTATTCATGCTAGAATTGTATTAACAGGAAACATAATACATGTGTGAATACATAGACAAACAGATTGTCACTAGTATGCCTCTACTTGACTAGCTCGTTGATCAAAGATGGTTATGTTTCCTAGCCATAGACATGAGTTGTCATTTGATTAATGGGATCACATCATTAGGAGAATGATGAGATTGACATGACCCATTCCGTTAGCTTACCACACGATTATTTAGTATGTTGCTATTGCTTTCTTCATGACTTATACATGTTCCTATGACTATGAGATTATGCAACTCCCGTTTACCGGAGGAACACTTTGTGTGCTACCAAACGTCACAACGAATCGGGTGATTATAAAGGTGCTCTACAGGTGTCTCCGAAGGTACTTGTTGGGTTGGCGATTTCAAGATTAGGATTTGTCACTCCGATTGTCGGAGAGGTATCTCTGGGCCCTCTCGGTAATGCACATCACTTAAGCCTTGCAAGCATTGCAACTAATGAGTTATTTGCGGGATGATGTATTACGATACGAGTAAAGAGACTTGCCGGTAACGAGATTGAACTACGTATTGAGATACCGACGATCGAATCTCGGGCAAGTAACGTACCGATGACAAAGAGAACAACGTATGTTGTTATGCGGTCTGACCGATAAAGATCTTCGTAGAATATGTGGGAGCCAATATGAGCATCCAGGTTCCGCTATTGGTTATTGACCGGAGAGATGTCTCGGTCATGTCTACATAGTTCTCGAACCCGTAGGGTCCGCACGCTTAACGTTACAATGACAGTTATATTATGAGTTTATATGTTTTGATGTACCGAAGGTTTTTCGGAGTCCCGGATGTGATCACGGACATGATGAGGAGTATTGAAATGGTCGAGACATGAAGATTGACATATTGGAAGCCTATGTTTGGATATCGGAAGTGTTCCGGGTGAAATCGGGATTTTACCGGAGTACCGGGAGGTTACCGGAACCCCCCAGGAGGTAAATGGGCCTTAGTGGGCCTTTACGGAGAAGAGGAGAGGCGGCCAGGGCTGGGCCGCGCGCCCCTCCCCCCTAGTCCGAATAGGACAAGGAGAGAGGGGCGGCACCCCCCCTCCTTCTCTCCCTCCTCTTTCCCCCTCTCGAATCCTATTCCAGCTAGGAAAGGGGGGGGAGTCCTACTCCCGGTGGGAGTAGGACTCCTCCTGGCGCGCCCTCTCCCTGGCCGCCCACCCTTGCTCCTTTATATACGGGGGCAGGGGCGCACCCCAAAGACACAACAATTGATCGTTTGATCTTTTAGCCGTGTGCGGTGCCCCCCTCCACCATAGTCCACCTCGATAATACTGTAGCGGTGCTTAGGCGAAGCACTACGTCGGTAGAACATCAACATCGTCACCACGTCGTCGTGCTGACGAAACTCTCCCTCAACACTCGGCTAGATCGGAGTTCGAGGGACGTCATCGGGCTGAACGTGTGCTGAACTCGGAGGTGCCGTAAGTTCGGTACTTGATCGGTCGGATCATGGAGACGTACGACTACATCAACCGTGTTGTGCTAACGCTTCCGCTTTCGGTCTACGAGGGTACGTGGACAACACTCTCCCCTCTCGTTGCTATGCATCACCATGATCTTGCACGTGCGTAGGATTTTTTTTGAAATTACTACGTTCCCCTACAGATATCATCTTTCTTCAACACACACACACACACAAACACAAAGAAATCTCTTTAGGATGAACTAAGTTAGGCAAAGCTTTATCTTCCAACTCTCCAAGTTGTTGTTTGGCTTAACCTACAAGCTCAGGGTATCCAACATAGATTCTTGGAGAAAGTGTGAATTATTAGAAAACCAACTTGATCACTAACTCAACATAACGGTCAGGGTACAACCTGGTAATACTTTCGAGAAGATATCCAAAAAATCACAAACCACCAATATGTTTCTAACCTCGAGAACTTGCTTTTTAGGGCAAGACAATATGAACAAAAGAGCGAGATATTGACGCAATCCTAACTCATTGATCGACGGGTGCACCATGAAAAAAGGACTAGGTAGCACGATCAATCTTAGGATTGTGGCTCAGTAACCAACCCATTAAGAATAAGATTATCGTCCATTGCTACCAAGCAACGGTGTTGCTAGGAGTATTGATTTTACACATCACGGTTTACTTGTCGGTATTCTTGTCAGAACCAACAAAGGAATCGAGGAATGAACAATGATGGCGAGAAGTATCACTATATCAAGAATTCATAAGATGGTGTGCAATTCCTATGGTAATCCTTACGTAAATGGGGTAATACTCCAAGGTAGAACTGAACAAAAGTTGGATTGGTATTTGATCCGTGGAATACAAATGCTTTAACCCAATCCAAGAAATGGATGAGGTACTGGAGTTTGTTTCTCCTAGTCATTCTGAATTAGAATGGCTTGATAAACCACAAGAGTAAAATGCATCATTGAATCATGAATGCACAACTACTCCTGACTATTAATTGATAAATGAAGATCAGAATATAACTGAAGAGGGACAACTCAAAGAAACATATGATTTTCCTAGTTGTGGATGCATAGATTAGTATGTCGAACAAGTTTAACATATTTCTCTTGGATAACCCATGCAGAAAGGTAGGACTGGCAGAGTCACAATTATTGAATGGATAACTCATCAAGAGCACTCTGGTTTGATCTTTTGGTTTGGAAGAACTTCTGCCGTAACGGTTCAAGGTTTTGGAAGAATGATATACCACGATCCTTGAAGACTATCACAAAGATTACTAATATCCTAAAGGAACGAGAAAATTGTCGGATCCAGGGTTCCGCAGTCCCTTGAGAGGTTTGAACTCTGGGGTGTGTACGAAGAACACTCTCTTCCCAATCTGCCCGCTCAGCGATTCCATGGCCTAACTCGATGAACCCAAAGAACAAGAGATACGAGGGTTTATCCTGGTTTGGGCCACCTTGTGGTGTAATATCCTACTCCAGCTTTGTTTGGATTTCCTCGAGGGGATGAGGATGAACTAGTACAGCGGACGAACAACCTCAAGAGGTGAGGTGTTCTTGAGCTCGATGAGCTGGTGAGGTGGTCAGGGTAGAATGGCCCCGATGCGAGATTATTCGCTATGGTGGTGGCTAAGTCCTATTTATAGTGGCCTTGGTCCTATTTCCAAATGTAGGTGGGAAGGGATCCCACAACGGCCAAATTTGAAGGGGGACAACTAGTACAAGCTATCCTGACAAAAGTAGTCTTCGCCTGCAAAAGGCTCTGGTGGTGATGCTGCAGTGGGCTCCGTGATGACCTCTGTCCTGCAGTCCTGGCGTTCTTGGTCTCGTTGCACTGATATGGAAACCTTCGCTTGATGCATCGGGACCCCGTTCCTACGCTTGCCTCCTTAGCACCAAAGAGGAAACTAGTACACTGCGCCCATTGACGCCTGCCTGGCCTTGGTCGTCATGGCTCACGTCATGTGAACCTCGCGAGGTGCACCTTGCATTGATATCTTCGCTCCTCGGGAGCCAGCCTAATGAGGCTGCCCCTAGGGAGGTCATGGTGTCGTCCGCCTCGCGAGGCTTGGCCCCTCGCGAGGGCCTTGAGTTGTTGCTTGCCTAAGATGGGCCATACCGAGCCGTTGATGGAGCCACGCCATGGGCCGCCGGCAGGCAAGTCTGGGCACCCCCATTCCCAGGACGCCAACAGTAGCCCCCAGGTCCAAGGCGTGCTCGAACATGGCTTCGAGGCGAAGCCAAAGGACAAGTGTAGGGCACTGCGGGCCCCAACCGCTTGCGGCCTTGGTCGATGTGTTGTGATTGATGGGACGTGGGTGCCTCCGCTTCCCCACGCTGCCTCGGCAACCATCTTCATCTGACAAAAAGGGCTGGCGCACGCTACAGAGCTTTCATTGCCCTTCATTCGTCTTGCTCCAGATCCCCTTCTCCTTCTTGCCCCAAGAGACTCTAGATCCATCGAGCTCTTCCCCGGGGCCACAGCCGATGGCCACTGATAAGGCAAAGGCCGCGCGCTCGCCCTCCTAGTTCGAGCCTGCCCTGAGCGCATCCATGGTCTCGGAGAAGAACCTCGGTGCCTCGCTCCTAGTTACTGCGAGCGATATCAACGAGGGGGAGAGACTATGCTGCGGGCCGGCTCTGCCTAGCCGGAGGCCGCGGGCAGTACCTTCTATCCCTTCTTCATGCACAGCGTCTTCGCGGCGCTGGTCCCCCCTTTCTCTGAATTTTCTATGCCGCCCTCCGCCATTACAAGCTCCACGTCCTCCATCTTCATCCCAACTCCATCCTCGTCCCATCGATCTTTGCCTTTTACTGCAAAGCATTCGAGGGGGTGATGCCGTCCTTGGCGCTGCGCCATTTCTTCTACCTTCGGAACAAGGAGGGCCAATGCTCAGGGTGTGCCAACTTCGTTGCGGCCAACGGAAGCAACGCAATCTCAAGAGCCGGGAAGAAGGTGGAGGGCTTCAGGAACAAGTGGGTCCTCATGGATGCCAAGAGCCCCTACCCTCGGCTGGTGCTGCCGACAGGGATGGGAATGCCTCACGAGGGATGGAATAGCGCGAAGGTCACCGACCCTCGGGCGGAGCTGATGATGGGGAGGATGGTGGCTGACTTGAAGCCGAACAACCCGAAGGCCGAGAAGCTGACCGGAGCCATGATTGTTAAGGAGTTTTTGGCGCAGCGCTTGGCTCCGCTCCGGCTAGAACATCATGTGGCCTACTTTGCATGCTTGTGCTAGTCACCACAGAGCTTGTAAAAATACAAGGCTTGCACCACTGTAGAGGTGGCATGAAGGTGCTCCTAAAACATGTAGACATGATGCTCAAAGGATGCACACACAAAATGCTATGGAAATGACAAATCAGCAAGTTATGATGAATTCCAGCAGACAACATCATATAGCACTTTTGCAACAAAGATTAGGACATCAATATGGACAGTAACATGCATGCAAATGACACTAACATGAAGGGCATCATGAGAATAACATTTCGATATATCATATGCATAGATTGGAGCTATATGCATGGAGATATGACAGGTCAAACATGGTCACATGAAATAGAAATTCGGGGACTTGGAGGAAAAAATCAACCTTAGATCTAGGGTTCTTCGCGCGGCACGCGAACCGAGGCGACTCCGGCAAGCTCGACGAAGTCCGGCGAGGTTGGGGGTGGCCGGAGTTGGTGGGTCCGAGCCGGATCTGGCCGGATCCGGCCGGATCCCGACGAGGGCGGCACGGGGAGGCGGTTGTCGGTGCGGGCGACGAGTGTGGTATGCGGCGCGGGTGGCGGGAGGAGGCGGCGGCGCGGCGGCGGGGCAAGGCGCGACGATGGCGGGGAAGCGGCCGGAGGCGAGGTAGGTGGCGAAGGGCGGCGCCGGCGGAAGGGCGGCGCCGGGCGAAGCCGCACGGGTGCGCGAGGCGTGGTGGCGGCGGAGCCGACGCTGGCCGGGAGGGCCTCACGGCAGCGCGGGCCGGCAGCGGTGGGACCAGTGGCGCGCCACGTGGCAGCCCCTGATTGGCTGCGGGGTGGGTGGCGGACGCGTTCGGCCGAAGCGGACGGGTCCGGCGGCGCGGGGAGCAGGATGACTAGGGTTTGATCCGGATTTTCGGGGGGAGAGGCATATTTATAGGTAGGGGGAGCTAGGAGAGTCCAAATGAGGTGCGGTTTTCGTCCACATGATCGTGATCCAACGACGGAGAACATGGATGGGGTTTAGATGGGCTAGTGGGCTGTTTTGGAGGGGTGTTGGGCTGCAATGAAAGAGGGGTTTTTGTGGTTACCCGGTTAACCGTTGGGGCATCAAACGACCTCCAAATGCAACGACATTTGACACGCGGCCTACCGGTCATGTACCAAGGCGACTCGACAAATCTTGGCCCATTCCTAGAACATTTTTCTCCCGCTCACAAAACGAGATCTGAGAGGTGCAACGGGTGCATGTGTGAGTGTCGGATTTCGAAACGTTCAGCATGGAAAATGACCGGATGCATGAGACGAGCATGAATACAAATGACATGCACATGATGACATAAGATGAAATGCATGACATGAACAAAATGCAAAAAGGAGACAAAAGCCAACCACGAAGGATATAACATATCACATAGCCGGAAAAGGCAAGAGTTGGAGTTACAATTATGGAATGTTACATCTGGGGCGTTACAACTCTCCACTACTACAAGAGGATCTCGACCTGAGATCTAGGACTTAAAAGACTCCGGATATTCAGAACGGAAGTGATCCTCGCACTCCCATGTGTCTTCTCGATCGGAATGGTGAGACCACTTAACTTTCAGGAATTTGATCAGCTTGTTTCGAGTTTTGCGCTCGGTTTCTTCGAGAATGGCAACAGGATGCTCATGATAATACAAGTCTTCTTGATGGTCAATCTCTTCGAAGTTGATAGTGCGCTCAGGCGTCTTGAAGCACTTCCTAAGCTGTGACACGTGAAACACATCGTGCACATTTGTGAAGTTGCACGGGAGCTCAAGTTGATAGGCGAGGTCGCCTCTTTTGCCAATGATCTTGAAAGGATCCACGTATCTCGGGGCAAGCTTCCCTTTGATAACGAAGCATTGAGTGCCTTCTATTGGAGAGATGCGGAGGTAGACATGGTCTCCGATCTCGAAAGCCAAGTCACAGTGCTTTCTATCATAGTAACTCTTCTGGCGCGATTGCCCGGCTTTGAGATTTTCACAGATGACTTTACACATTTCTTCGGCTTCTGTGATCAAGTCATTGCCAAGAAGTTGGCGTTCACCAGTCTCGGAGCAATTGAGAGGAGTATGACACTTTCTGCCATAAAGAATTTCAAATGGGGCCTTGCCCAAACTTGCTTGGAAGCTGTTGTTGCAGGAGAACTCAGCATATGGGAGGCAATCTTCCCACTTCATACCGAAAGAGATGACACAAGCTCTGAGAATGTCTTCATGGATTTGATTGACTCTCTTGACTTGCCCACTCGTTTGAGGATGGAAAGCAGTGCTGAAGCAAATGTTGGTGCCCATGGCCTTCTGGAAGGAGTCCCAGAACTTGGAAGTGAAAATGCTTCCGCGGTCCGAAGAGATCAATTGCGGAATTTCGTGCAGCAAGACAATTCTGGAGGTGTATAGCTCTGCCAACTGACCTGCCGTGATAGACTCTTTGATTGGAAGGAAATGAGCCACTTTTGTAAGCTTGTCAATGACAACGAAGATATCATTATTCCCACGCTTAGACTTTGGAAAGCCAGTGAAAAAGTCCATTTCTATATGATCAAACTTCCATTCTAGAAAAGCAAGAGGTTGGAGGAGACCAGCTGGTCGTTGGTGTTCTGCTTTCACCCTTCGACAGACATCACATTCATTTATGAATTGATAAATCTCTTGCTTCATTCGATTCCACCAATACAACTGCTTGAGGTCCTGGTACATCTTTGAACTGTCTGGATGAATGGAAAGAAGAGAATTGTGCACTTCATTCATTATGAACTTCCTTAGATCAACTTTGGGAACCACAATCCGGTCCTCGAATAATAAGGTGTCCTTGTCATCAATGCGATAGCACTTGTATTTGGGTAAGCCCTTGGCAATACCGTGTTCCATTTCTGTATGATCAAACTTCCATTCTAGAAAAGCAAGAGGTTGGAGGAGACCAGCTGGTCGTTGGTGTTCTGCTTTCACCCTTCGACAGACATCACATTCATTTATGAATTGAGCAATCTCTCGATTCATTCGAGTCCACCAATAGGATTGCTTGAGGTCCTGGTACATCTTTGACCGGCCTGGATGAATGGAAAGAAAAGATTTGTGCACTTCATTCATTATGAACTTCCTTAGATCAACTTTGGGAACCACAATCCGGTCCTCGAAGAATAAGGTGTCCTTGTCATCAATGCAATAGCACTTGTATTCGGGTAAGCCCTTGGCAATACCGTGTTCCATTTCTGTATGATCAAACTTCCATTCTAGAAAAGCAAGAGGTTGGAGGAGACCAGTTGGTCGTTGGTGTTCTGCTTTCACCCTTCGACAGACATCACATTCATTTATGAATTGAGCAATCTCTCGCTTCATTCGAGTCCACCAATAGGATTGCTTAAGGTCCTGGTACATCTTTCACCGGCCTGGATGAATGGAAAGAAGAGAATTGTGCACTTGTTTCATTATGAACTTCCTTAGATCAACTTTGGGAACCACAATCCGGTCCTCGAAGAATAAGGTGTCCTCGTCATCAATGCGATAGCACTTGTATTTGGGTAAGCCCTTGGCAATACCGTGTTTCACCTTCTTCACCATGGTATCAAGGAGTTGTGCCTCACGAATTTGGTCTTCCAAATATGGAGTGACTTGTAGGTTGGCAAGAAAACCTTGAGGAACAACTTGGAGGTTGAGCTTGCGGAAAGCTTCACAAAGATCCGGTTGGAATGGCTTGAGAATTAAGCTGTTGCAATAAGCCTTTCTACTCAAAGCATCTACAATCACATTGGCCTTGCCTGGAGTATATTCAATACTTGGATTGTACTCTTGGATCATTTCGACCCAAGGAGTTTGCTGAAGGTTGAGGTTGGGTTGAGTGAAGATATATTTGAGGCTCTTGTGACCGGTGAAAATGTCCACTTGCCTTCCCAACAAGAGATGTCTCCATGTTATTAATGCATGGACAACTGCCGCCAACTCAAGATCGTGAGTGGGATAGTTCCTTTTGTTTGGCTTCAACTGACGAGAAGTATAGGCCACAACTTTCTTATCTTGCATTAACACGACACCAAGACCTTGCAACAAGGCATCACAGAAAACTTCGTATGGCTTGGACTCATTAGGAGGAGTTAGGACCGGAGCTGTCATGAGTATCTCTTTGGGAGTGTTGAAAGCAATGTCACACTCAGGAGTCCAAGAATACTTGACATGCTTCTGGAGGAGGTTGGAAAGACGCTTAGCAATCTTTGAGAAATTCTCAAAGAATCTTCGGCAATAGCTTGCAAGCCCAAGGAAACTGCGGAGCTGCTTGACATTCTGAGGAGGTTCCCAGTTGACAATTGCAGAAACCTTCTCCGGATTAATAGCAATGCCCTTGGCGGAGATGATGTGGCCAAGGTAAAGAACTTCATCAAGCCAAAAATCACATTTAGAGAACTTTGCATAGAATTGATAGTCTCTCAGCTTGTCGAGCACCAATCGCAAATGTTTGGTATGATCCTTCTTATTCTTGGAGAACACCAAGATATCATCGAGATACACCAGGACGAATTCATTGGTCTCATCATTCGGGAGAATGTTGGAGGGACATTGACAAGGCCGAAAGACATGACAGTATATTCATAAGAAGCAAAGCTTGTTCTAAATGGTGTCTTAGGGATATCTTCTTCACGAATGCGAATATGATGATAACCCATACGGAGGTCAAGCTTGGAGAACACGTTTGCACCTTTGAGTTGCTCGAATAGCTCATTGATGTTGGGAAGTGGGTACTTATTCTTGATTGTCTTCTTGTTCAATGGAAGGTAATCGATGCAAAGTCGGTCCATGCAATCATTCTTCTGGACAAAAGGAACACCATAACCCCACAGAGATGAACTTGGTCTGATTAGACCCAGACGCTCTTGTTCATCGAGCTGTTTCTTCAATTCTTTCAGCTACTTTGGTCCAAGCTTGTATGGACGCTTACAAACGGGTTCAGTACCGGGCTCAAGATCGATAACGAACTCAACTAGCCGGTGAGGAGGCATACCCGAAGCTCTTCTGGAAAGACATCTTGATACTCACAAACAACTGGAATCTTAGAAGTAGCGTCTAACTCGCCTTTCTCATTGAAAGAGAACAACCGAATGGTTTCATCACGAGTGGCATAGATGATCACATCCTCAGAAGGGTGTGTCAATTTAATCTCCCTGGCGGCACAATCAAGAGAAGCCTTGTGCTGAGAAAGCCAATCCATGCCAAGAATTAGATCAATATCGGAATTGCCGAGAACAATTGGGGAAGCCAGGAATTTATAATTGCCCATCTTGATGGTAACATCCGGAACCATTAAACGAGAATTAATCATAAGACCCGGGGAAGCAATTGTCCAAGGTCTAGGCAACTGATCCAGGAAGAATCATGCTTCAAAACAAACGGCTTTGATATGAAAGGATGCGATGCACCAGAATCAAATAAATTTTTTGTAGCAATATCTTTAACTCGGAGATTACCCATGATCACTTCTGAAGAAACCTCTGCTTGAGCTACGTTGACCATGTTAACTCTCGCCGTCTTGGGACTGTGTCTGACCACTTCATTGCTTGAAGACGTCATAGGAGGAGGAGGCGGAAGGCGCTTCTAGGTGCACTTGTTTGAGTAATGCCCTTTCAAATCACACCTGTGGCAAGTGACCTCTGAAAGCGGACGAAAAGGTGGAGGAGGAGGACCACCTGTCCCCAGAGCATGAGACTTGTTCTAATAGCCTAGGTTGGGTGGGTGGGAAGATCCACGAACACCTGAGTTCTTCTGCTGGTAGGGCTGACGAAATAGAGGAGGTGGAGGAAGCGAGAACTTCTGTTGCTTAGCTACCACTTGTGTGGAAGAAGATGAGTGAACTGCATCCCTGATGCTCTTCTTTGAAGTCTCACACTTGAGCTAAGCAGCTTCTTGCTTGAGGGCCATGTTGTAGAACTTATCGAACTGAGTAGGCTTAACAAGAACGAGAGCTAACTGCAGATCCTCTCTGAGGCCACACCTGAAGTGATAGATCATGCTCTTTTCATCAGGAACGTCTTGTTTTGCAAAGCGAGAAAGCTTCTGAAAGTGGATGTTGTATTGATACACGGACATGCTTCCTTGCTTGAGATTGTGGAATTCCTCACGCTTGCTCTCGACAACACTTGTTGGAATGTGATGAGCTCGAATGTCTCGGCAAAAGTTAGTCCAGGTAATCAGTCGGGCTCCTCTGGAATCTTTGTATTGCTGATACCAATAAACTGCTTGGTCCTTGAGCTGAAAAGAAGCCAACTTGACATAGTCCTCAGGCCCGACATTGCTACATTCAAAATGCTTGTTGATGTCCACGAGCCAATCATCGGCGTACGTGGTCTCGACATAGTTGCTGAAAGACTTTGGCTGATTTGCAAGGAACTGGTTGAGGGTAGCAAATTGAGTTGATTGTAGAATTGCCCTTGACCTTGATTCCCTTGGTTTCCTTGACATTTGTTGCACTCTTGCAAGAGTTGCATTCTGGGTATTGGCGTTGGTGGCTGCCATGACAGCTTGCCATGCATCTGGAGGCGGAGGAGGTGGCGGAGGTGGAGGGTATGCCTGATCTCCATCGTTGCGGTCGATGCGCTGGAGGAGCCATCCTGAAGAGGGTGGCATCCGTTAGAACCAAGATAGAGAGATAGACAAGCTGAATCAACGGATAGAAATTGCAACATATAGTGTTCACAATAAACATTCGAACAGAGATTGAAAGAATGAATTCCAAAGTTAGCATTACATGACCATTGAGGTGAGAAGCCACTTAGACAAAGGTTGATGAATGAAACAACAAGGTACGACTGGAATAAATAAGTGGTAAGGATTACCCAATCCCATACCAATTATCTGTCGGAAGAATAACTAAGAGCTACTTGAATTCCCACCTATAAACTCCCGAAATTTTCTTGTTATGCAATCTGGTGTTGGGGATACACAGAGGCACAATATCACACAACTAACAAGCCCTACGCTCCAACTGTATCCATCAGTCAACACATAACCAAGAAAACTCCAGAAATCGTGTACCCGAACCTTCGAAAAGCATCAGTTATACGATTTGTGGCAATACTCCCGAACTCCCTCCCCAGTACTGGGTGGCGTCGAGGTTATCTCACCACTAACTACATAAAAGAGATTTTCGATGTCGGCGAAACTCAGGTATTAAAGAACTGCAACGATAAAATTGTGACGACAACACCTCAGAGGTCAACTCCCCGGGACACTGCCACAACCCCTAAATGCCAGGAGGCACCAAGAACAATGTTCTCCTCACAAGAATATCAGAACGATCCCAAGATACCCGTGTGTTCCTAATTGTTTTAGTGAAAATGAGGAGAGGAAAGTCAAAACATCTACGTTAGGAGTCCTCACCAGAGCGACGAAGGGGGCTGAGGAGTAAAAAGAATCCTACTCTCCGATATATATATAATCCTAAGACTCAAATTTTTTTTGTTCTAGACTCGACAACGTCAGCGATTTGATCGAGCAAGGGGCTCCTAAGTCGGGGATGGCTCTGATTACCAACTTGTAACGCCCAAGATGCGGCTATGTCTCCCACGTGTCGGTGCATGACTTAGAGGGATAACCGCATTTTGGTATTGTCGCATGCAAGTTCATCTTCACACAATCCCATGTACAAGAACAATGATAAATAGATAGTTGGCTTACAATCGCCATGTCACACAATGATCAAGTAATTCATACATCATTCAGAGTACACACATAGTCCGACTATGGACGGAACCAAATAAAAGAAGACAACCCCAAACGCTAAATCACGATCGTCCCAACTGGGCACCACTACTGATCATCCGGAAACGAAACATAGTAACGGCCAAGGTCTTCTTCGAACTCCCACTTGAGTTCGGTGGCATCACCTGCACTGGTATCATCGGCACCTGCTACTGTTTTGGTAGTATCTGTGAGTTACAAGGACTCAGCAATCTCAAAACCCGCGAGATCAAGACTATTTAAGCTTATAGGTAGGATGAGGTTATGAGGTGGAGTTGCAGCAAGCACTAAGCAAATATGGTGGCTACATACGAGTACAGGAGTAAGATGAGAAGCTACGCAACAGTTGTAAACTAGAAGTGATCAATAAGTGATCCTGAACTACTTACGTTCAAACATAACCCCACCGTGTTCTCTTCCCGAACCTCGTCGAAAAGAGACCATCACGATTACACACACTGTTGGCGTATTTTAATTAAGTCAAGTGTGAAGTTCTCTACAACCGGATATTGAGAAATTCCCATATGCCACATAACCGCGGGCACGACTCTCGAAAGTGTAAACCCTGCAGGGGTGTCCCAACTTAGCCCATGACAAGCTCACGAACCGCGGAGACAATCCTCCATCGCGGGACCCTCCGATCAGACTCGGAATCCCGGTGCACAAGATATTTCGACAATGGTAAAACTAGTCCCGCAAAACCTCCCGACGTGCCGACACCCCGATAGGAGCCGCGCGTACCTTGTCTCAGGCCACGATCGGTTGGCTAAGTTTCCGACTAGCACACCCGTTGGTGGCCCCGGCTACTACCAATTTGGACCAACACTCATGAGGACCACTGGCCCGGGGGTTGGTTAAGTCCACAGGGTCCAGAAAGTCCCTATGCAAGTTTTAAGTTGTTATTAGGCAAATGGTAAAACAAAGGTTGGGCCTTGCTAGAGGAGTTTTATTCAAAGCGAACTATCAAGAGGGGCCCATAAACCCTCATCGTGTTAGGGACGCAAAATCAAGGAACATAACACCGGTATGATGGAAACAAGGGCGACAAGAGTGGAACAAAACACCAAGAAAAAGGCCAAGCCTTCCACCATTTGCCAAGTATATAGATGCATTAATTAAATAAGAGATTTTGTGATATCCCAACATATCCATCTTCCAACATGGAACAACCTACAAGGCACCTGCAAGTAGCAACTCTATAAGAGGTGCTGAGCACAAGCGGTAGCATAGCCAAACAACGATTTGCTAGGAAGGTGGGTTAGAGGCTTGACATGGCAATGTGGGAGGCATGATAAATAAGTGGTAGGTAGCGCGACATAGCGATAGAGCGAGCATCTAGCAAGCAAAGATAGAAGTGATATCAAGGGTAATGGTCATCTTGCCTGCAAAGTCTCAGGGTTGTCGAAAGCTTGCTCCTCGTAAACGTACTCGAGAGGATCCTTGTTCACGAACTCATATCCTGGCTCTACCCAAAGCAAGAACACAAGCAACAGAACAACAATCAATCACAGTGCAATGCACAAGCAACATGATGCAAGACATGGCATGGGATGCAAGATATGATGCGCAATGCATATGGGTACTCCGGAAGGGAAAATATGATCATGGCATCAACTTGTCAAACCAAGCATGCCACTGGAAAGGTTAGAAGATTTCGGTCAAAAACGATATAAGGATCACCGGAAGCGGATGCACAGATTGCAAATGACGAGCAAAACAAGAACAAAGCAAAATTGTGCTTAACATCATCATAGCATTTAAGATGCATCATGAAAATATGCTACAACACTCCAACATAAAAAAATCACATGAAAGTGAAGTACAGGTGAAGATCTACAAATCATGAACAATGAGCTCTTGCTAGAACTCAATAGAACAAGTGTAAAACAGCATGGCAGGAATGCAAATGACAATCAGTTTACAGACTTGGCAGTTTTTCACTGATCTTGACAGAAACAGCATCAGATAGCAATGTTCAGAGCTAGTAAACTACATTCTACAGGCACATATTGTGACAACCACAGGCATGACATGCTAGTACTGAAGGAAAAGAACAAAACTCCCTTAGTGAACTTGAGCCAAAGATGCAAAGAAAAGATGGTAGCATCAATGCAAACATGGCAAGTGATATGAACAATTTCAGACTTGGTAGAGAAACATGGCATGGCAGAAACAGATTCATGATAGGAAATTTGCAAGCTCATGCCACTCACCACAAAGCATTTCATGCCATCACTAGGTAAGCAACAGTAAGAAGACATATTTACGAAGCTAAAAATCGCAAGAGAAATTTCATAGGGTGCATGGATCACTAGCAAACACATGACAAAAATGAACTTCTTGTTAGCAAACTAACAACAACAATATTTAACAAAAGTAGAGCATAGTAATGACAAGCTACACTTCTCCGTAATTACAACCAGACGCATGAATTGATACTTAACTTCATCAAAATATGCATAGATCTACCTGGGGTAACAAGTCAACATAGCAACATAATGTGACAAGAAAAACATTGCAGAAGAACGAAGTGTCTGAAATCAGCAACATCATGTGGCCTACTTTGCATGCTTGTGCTAGTCACCACATAGCTCATAAAAATACAAGGTTTGCACCATTGTAAAGAAGGCATGAAGGTTCTCCTAGAACATGTAGACATAATGCTCAAAGGATGAACACACAAAATGCTATGAAAATGACAAATCAGCAAGTTATGATGAATTCCATCAGACAACATCATATAGCACTTTTGCAACGAAGATTAGGACATCAGTATGGACAGTAACATGCATGCCAATGACACTAACATGAAGAGCATCACAAGGCAAACATTTTGATATATCATATGCGCAAATCGGAGCTATATGCATGGAGATATGGCAGGTCAAACATGGTCACGTGAGATAGAAATTCGGGGATTGAGGAAAAAATCAACCTCAGACTCCGGCGAGCTCGAGGAAGTCCGGCGAGGTCAGGGGTGGCCGGAGTTGGCGGGTACGGGCCGGATCCCGACGAGGCCGGCGCGGGAAGGAGGTCGTTGGCGCGGGCGGCGGGAGGCGGCAGCGGCGGGCGGCGGGCAAGGCGCGGGCGATGGCGGGCCGGCCGGAGGCGGAGGTAGGCGACAAAGGCGGCGCGGCAAGGCGGCGCGGGCGCTGGGCGTGGGCAGCGGTGGAGCTGACGCAGGCTGGGAGGGCCTGCACCGGGCCGCGTGGGCCAGCGGCGGTGGGAGCGGCGGCGTGCCACGTGGCAGCCCCTGGATGGCTGCGGGGTCTGTGGCGAACGCGTCCAACCGGAGCAGACGTGTACGGCGGTGCGGGGATCGGGATGACTAGGGTTTGATCGGGATTTTCGGGGGGAGAGGCATATTTATAGGTAGGGGGAGCTAGGAGAGTCCAAATGAGGTGCGGCTTTGGCCCACACGATTGTGATCCAACAACGGAGAGTATGGACGGGGTTTAGATGGGCTAGTGGGCTGTTTTGGAGGGGTGTTGGCATGCAATGAAAGAGGGGTTTTTGTGGTTACCCGGTTAACCGTTGGGGCATCAAACGACCTCCAAATGGAACAAAATTTGACAGGCGGCTTACCGGTGATGTACCAAGGCCACTCGAAAAATCTTGGCCCATTCCTAGAATGTTTTTCTCCCGCTCACGAAACGAGATCTGAGAGGTGCAACGGGTGCATGTGTGAGTGTCGGATTCCAAAACGGACAGTATGGAAAATGACTGGATGCATGAGACGAACACGAATGCAAAATGAGATGCACATGATGACATAAGATGAAATGCTTGACATGAACAAAATGCAAAAAGAAGACAAAACCCAGCCATGGAGGATATAACATATCACATAGCCGGAAATGGCAAGAGTTGGAGTTGCAATTGTGGAATGTTACATCCGGGGCGTTACATGATACCAACACCTCACGAGGGATGGAATAGTGCGAAGCTCACCGACCTCCGGGCGGAGCTGATGATGGGGAGGATGGTGGCTCACCTGAAGCCGGACGACCCGAAGGCCGAGAAGCTGACAGGGGCCATGATTGTCAAGGAGTTTTTGGCGCAGTGCCTGGCTCCGCTCCAGGCGCGCTTGCGCCCCTTGTGGAAGCTCATGGATGGGGGAAGCGACCTCCGCCTGTGCCCGGACGCCTTGTCCGACAAGGCGCTGGACAAGGCCCTCCGCCTCCTCGTCGGGGGGGACTAGGGGTACCCGCCAGATACTAACCTTTCGCTATACTGTCGCTCGGATGGGGTGAAGATTGCCGCCGCCATGCCTGTCTTCAACAAGCGCGGGCTCGTGCCGCCAGCGCCCATTGGGGCCCCGGTCGTGTTATCGTCCGGCGAGTCCGGCCAGGAGGAGGGGTCGGACTTGGAGGCAACCCGGAAGGGGCGAGGGAGACTTCTCCTCCGCGCCTGGCAGATCTCCTCCACACCCTCTCTGACGACGACGACACCGACGAGCATCTGGTGTGGGAGTCGCCGCACCCCGCGGGGTTCACCACGAGGTCCAAGGGAACCCCTCGAAGAAGCCATAGGCCGGGGACCTAAAGAAGAGCAGATCGATGCTGACCTCCCGAGGCGATGCCTCCGCTTTGTCGCCGGCCAGCGCTGCTGTGGATCCGGCCGCCGCACCCTCATCTGCCCCTGGGGCTCGCACGCTGGTGCCCTAGCCACGAAGCCCTCAGGCTTGGTGCTTCAGGAGAGGGTGAGGGAGCACGCCGCCGTGGACCAGTAAGCGCTCCGCCTTGATCTTTTGTTCCTATTCTTGCCGTAGTTTCTTGATGCCTTCCGCTGAGACTCAGCAGCCTGCCGCGGCCGTGCCTCCTCCGGTGCGGAAGGATGGTGATGGCTCCCGAGCCTCAGCAGCTGGGTCATCCTCGCGAGATCCATAAGCCTATCCTCAGAAGAAGGCGATCTCCTTAGCCAAGCCGGCTCCTGAGGTGCCCGACCCCAGCTCACCTGCTGAGATCACGAAGGCTAAGGAGCCCCCGACCCCTTCTGCTGCTGCTAACCTACAGGCCTTGGTGTTGATGTCGTCTCCTCCCCCTTACATCATACCGCTGGGCCATGATCCTCCTGCTTCGCCTGATGCTCTAGGGGACGCCCTTTCCGCGCTGACCCAGCTTCGCCACGACTTTCAAGGTGCCGACCGCCGGCTGGCACCGGGGCGACTGGAGTTGGTCTCGGGGTGGCTGCGATCCGATGCGTCCATGAGGGCGGCATGGAGCCAGGCCGTGGAAACCTCCGTGGAGGGTAAGCAGGCTGCCGACCTGGCTGCGGCCGCCCGCGAGGTGGCGTTGAAGGATGCCGAGGCTGCCAAGGAGCGTTGCCGGGTGGCAGAGGCCGAGCTGGAGACCCTACGCAACGAGCGCGCCGCCAAGGCCCGTCAGCGCGAGGCATGGGAGGCGAAGCTGAAATCATGAGAAGATACAGTCGCTGGTCGTGACACAGAGTTGGAGCAATCCGCACGGGCGCAGGCCGCGGAGCGCGGCCGCCTGGAGAAGCTAAAGGAGGAGCTGGAGGCGGAGAAGGTCCTACTGGAGGCCAAGGCAAACGTCCTTGCCAACGATCGCGCTGCTTTCAATTCCCTTGATTAGAGGTCCTACAAGGCTTTGCGGGAACTCTATGGAAGGGGGTTGAAGGAGCCATAGGTTACTACTGAGGAAGGCCCCACCGAGCTACTCCCCCAGCTGGTCACGACTCTCGAGGGTGTTGTCAATGGGGTCGGCCCCATGGTGGAGGAGGACGCCCGCGCGCTTTCTGCTTCGGCTATGACGCGCGTCTATAGCCACCTCCATCTTCGCGATCCGAGCGTCGACCTTGGGGCTCTGGTTGAGCCCGTGGATGAGGGGCACTGCACAGCCGTTGTCGAAGCCGTGAAGGACAGGGTGGAGACCCTACTGAAGAAGTTCCTCGCCATCGTCCCCGCGCCTCCGACTGATGGTGCCGCCGACCCTACGGCCACGGCCGATCGCGCGGGCGACGGCGATGTTGTCGATGAGTGGACACATCTTGTGGCCGGCAGTAGCGCCCAGGGCCGAAGAGAAGGCTTGCTGGTGGTGCTCCTTTCCGCTTTTATTTTCCTGCAACATGCACCGTGCCTCGTGGAGGTGTTCAAACTTATGTTTGGTATTTGGAGAAATAATATGTCTTGTAATAATTTGTTAGGATTCCGCGATTTCCTTCCAGTTGCTTTAGTGTTCTGGATCGGCAGGGCCCGGCCCCGCGCATCCCTCAGCTACCGTTGGGTCGTCTGGATCACTAGGACGAGACCAAGTGGTGAGGGGCTACGTGACCAGTTAGGCTCCTGAGTCGCGATGCTCAAGAGTCCCCCTTGACAAACAAACATCCCTCATGAAGGGAATGCGGAATTAGGCCTTAGCGTTCTGCGTAGGTAGGGCCCAGCCCTGCACATGCCTCAGCCACCGTTGGGTCGTCTCAATCACTAGGACGAGACCAAGTGGTGAGGGGCTAGGTGACTAGTTAGGCTCCTGAGTCGCAATGCTCATGAGTCTCCCTTGAGGTACAAGCTGACCTCCATATCTATCCTCGCTGAGGTCCCACTCGGGAGGGGCACGCGACGAGCAGGTCCGAGGGACCTGGCAGGGCAGCATACGCTATGCGTGACCCGAGCATAGCCCCCGTGCCTATCCCCCTCGCGCGACTCTCCGAGGGGAGAGCATTACGGTGAGGCTGGACACTGATCCTGGTGGCTCCCTGAGGTTGATGCGGCGACGGAGCTGCCCCCAGTTGTTTATCACCAGCGCGGAGCAAAACGCTTCCGCATTTGCGCGGGCATAGCCGCTCCTCAACCGGGTCGAGTGCCAGCGCAGAGCATGGTGCTTCCACTGGTGCGTGGGCGGGGGCTCCCTTTGAGTGGAGCCCCCGGGGCATGTACAACCCCGCCCTGACACGTGGCTTGCATGGCAGGGCTAGACGAGGTGTGTCTGGGCACTCGTGAGCCAGCGCGGGACTCACGAGGCCCTACCTCAAGGTGGGTTGTGCCTGACTTTGATTCTTGACAGCTGTGGTGGTCCTGTGAGATGGTTAGACAACCTGCTCCGAATGAATCTCCTGAGGTGATCACATGAGAAGGCCAAACATCAACGACCCCAGGAGGTGACGTGAACGGGGCCGACCCGCCAGACAGAGCTCAGTCGTTGGGTTTATCAACGCTGCAGGGACAGACCCGAGAATAGACACCGTGTCTAGTCTTCTCATGCGAAAAATCCTGAAGAAAGACAACCGGCGTGCGGCTCCCGTGGGGGCGAGGCACCGGGTCGCGCACCCTGGCTCATCCGTCCGCAATTAGCTCATGCGAGAACAAGGCACCAAGGGCCATGGGAGGTGATGTACATGGGAGCTGGCCCGCGAGCCAGAGTTCAGCCTCTTGGGTTTAGCGACGCTGGATGGACAGACACGAGCACAGACGTTGTGCCAGTCCTTAATCATGAGGCAGTCGTGGGCGGGCTTGCAAGGGCGTACGACGTTCATGGTATCGAAGTACCAGACATGCATATAATAATCGTGAAGCAACTCGTGGAAGGAGGCAAGCTAGTTCAGGTAAATGCAAGAACGATACATGCCGCAGGGACGAACCCATGCGGCCTAGGGATGATGTAGCCCGAGGGTCGCCCCCAATAGGGTAAATTAAAGATGCAAAGGATACACGTGTCAGGGACAGGCCCACGCGACCTAGGGATAATGCAGCCCGAGGGGCGCCCCCAACCGAATGAGCCGGAAAGAGTCACCTGGAACCGTTGCTGGAGGGGTGTTGAAGCAGCTGAAGACGCGCGCTGGAGGAGTTGCCCCTCACGAGCCGCCTGAGTCCTGAACCTCGGGAGGCTCATGAAGAACCGTCACCATCTCTGCCAGGACAGCGTTGTGCCTGGCCTCCTGAATCGCCAAGACGCTCCACAGGCGATGCTGGAAGGTAACAGCCGCGTTCGGGAAGCCGAATGGCATGCGAACGTAGCTGTGAGGGGGGCCCTCACACCGAACGACGCGCGAAGGCCAGAAACGGTCCTGGGACGTGACCCTGTTGATCCCTGGGATATTGACGCAGACGAGCAACTCGTCGTCCTCGCCAGGAAAACGAGCTGCGCCAGGTGGTGGGCGGCGGTCGCCGCGCATGGCCCTTGCCTCTTGAAGCTCCTCGGTCGTCTTGGTGATGAACTCCTGGGCACTAGGCACCCCATGCCTTGTGCCCTGATGAATGAAACGTGCGATGAAGCATGCCTCCATGTGGTGCCCGAGCGCCTCCCTCGTGACGTTGGCCAAGTCAGAGGCCCTCTAGAAGAGAGCCCCCGAGCCCAGCCTGAGGAGGGCGCCGGGCGCGCCTTCCTATGGGAGGGAGGGAGGCACCCCATCCGTGGGCGCAGGTCCTGAGGTGGTGCCGCTGGAGACACCGCTCTCCTGAGGCTCTTGACGGAGCAGCTGCTTCTTCTTCTTGGGGACTGCCTCAGGAGGGTAGAGGGCGCCTTCGTTGTCTGGGTCTTCAATCGCCGCGGCTTGGTAGGCGCGCTCGAGGGAGCACACCGCGTCCTTCTCCTTGCAAGCGATCGTGATGATATCACGGTTCCCTGGCATCTTGAGGACGTTGTAGCCGTGGTGGGTCACCACCATGAACTTGGCAAGGGCCGGGTATCCAAGGATGTCATTGTACAGCAGGCGGATGTGGGCGACGTCGAAGTCGATGAGCTCTGTGCGGTAGTTGTCGTGCTGGCCGAAGGTGACGGGGAGACGGATCTGCCCTATCGAGTGGTGGAGCCGTCAGTCGTTCCTGATAAGGGCTTGGTGGGCTGCAGGTTATCATATGGCACTTGGAGGCGGTCGTACGTCTCGACGAAAAGAACATTGAGCCCCGCACCGCCATCGATGAGGGTCTTGGTGACAAGGACATTGCTGATTATGAGCGAGCAGAGCATCGGGAGGGCGCCGGTAGTTTTTGCGCACTTGGGCTGGTCGGACGAGCTGAAGGTGATGGTGCACTTGGACCACCTGAGCGGGCGCGTGGCCTCGAGCCTGGGGAGGGCCGCGTTCAGCTCGCGAGCAAACAATTTGAAGATGCGCTGGGAGGCTGGGGCCTGAGCGCCACCCAAGATGCAGGCGATGGTGCGCGGTTCCTGGAAGCCCCCAGCCTCCTCGTCCTGATGATGGTCTTCATTTCTCCTTGGTGGTGGTGGCACTGGAGGGAGGCCGACATTGCCCTGAGGACGGACCTCACGAGGCTGGTCTCTCCAGGCGCTCTCGCGAGGCTGGCCTTGCCAGCGGTCCTCACGAGGTTGGTCGCGCCACTCCTGGCGGTGGCCGCGGTCGCCCCAGCGTCCTCCACTTCTGCCTCCTCCGCGGCCATTTCTCTTGGGGCATCGACCAAAATGTGCGTCGCGGATGGCCCTCAGCTCTTGACAATCATTGGTATTATGGTTGTATACGTTGTGGAAGGCGCAGAACGGGCGGCTGGCCTTGGATGACTCTGGGTGGTCCCAGCCGCGCTTCATCTCCGGCTCAGCCGTGAGCACAGCCGCCCCCTTGCGCTTCACGTCCTTGGTCTTGGTCTTCTTTTCTTTCGGGTCGACAGCTGGAAGCTCAAAGAGGGAGAGGCACCCTTCCTCAGCACTCGCGCACTTGCTCGCCATGCTGAACATCTCCAGAGCCGTGCACATGTCCTTGTAGATGGCGAGCTCCTCCTTCATCTTGACATCACGGACGCCATCAGAGAATGCTGAGATGATGGCCTCGTCCATCACCTTGGGGATCTTGATGCGAACATTGTTGAAGCGCTGGATGTACTTTTGGAGGGTCTCCCCTGGCCGCTGCTTGATGCGCCGCAGGTTATCGGTGGCAGGTGGGTGGTCGCGCGTGCCCTGGAAGTTGGCGACGAAATGCTCGTGCATCTCGCCCCAGGAGGAGATCGATCCTGCGGGCAGATTCAGGAGCCACGAGCGTGCACTATCCTTGATGGCCATGGGAAACCAATTCTCCATGACTTTCTCTTCATCGCTGGCCGCCTGGATGCTTAGCTCGTAGAGCTGCAGGAACTCAGCAGGGTCGGGAGTGCAGTCATAGCACGGAGGCAGGTCAGGCTTGAACTTGCCCGGCCAGATGACACTGCGTAGCTCACGGTGAAGGCGCGCCAGCCCGTTATGGTCACCGGGGCCCGTCGTGGAGGCAGAGCCTGGTCTTGGTACTCACGCGCCACCACCACAGGTGGTGCACAGCCTTGACGCGGTGGCGGAGGGAGCATGGAGCACCTTCTTGCGGCCATTGGGCCTCCTGGCAGCTTTCTTCTTCACGCGCCGCTGCCCTGCGGGGTGGGTCGCGGCGCGGGGCCACGTGCCTCAGTCCGGGAACGACTTCTTGATGGGGAGGTGGTGGAGCCGCTCCACGGGCTACGTCGCCTGCAGCAGGAGGAGGGCGAGGTAGCGAGAGGGACGATGCAGGAGAGCCCCTGGCGACGCTGACGAGCTCGACGATGCGGTCCAGCCAGTCCTCGTAGAGGTCGTCGACGGGGTGGTAGCGCAAGAGCTCGCGCGCCATGGGAAGCGTAGCTTGCGCGTCCATGGGCCCGCGATGAGTTTGAGACGACGAGCCGCCGGAGTCAGCGACGGGGTGGCCGTGCATCCATCCTGCCGCACGGAAGGGTGCAGTGGCGAGGCTTGTTGTTCGTTCCCTGCCGGACCGGTGGCGGCGTTGGCGGAGGGTGATGGAGAACAATGAGGAGGCCCGCCGACAGGCGCCGTCTGGGCGACACGAGCAGCGGGAGCGGCTCGGCGCTCGGCACGGGCTCGACGAGCATCGGCCATGGACTCGGTGGAGCGGTGGCCAACTGGTCGACGGAAGGAAAGCTTCACGCACCCCGACCTGGCGCGCCAAATGTCAGATTCAGGGTTCCGCAGATCCTTAAGAGGTTCGAACTCTGGGGTGCGTACAAAGAACACTCTCTTCCTAATATGCCCGCTCAGCGATTACACGGCCTAGCTCGATGAACCCAAACAACAAGAGACACGGGGGTTTATCCTTGTTCGGGCCACCTTGCGGTGTAATACCCTACTCCAGCTTTGTGGTAGATTGCCTCGAGGGGCTGAGGATGAACTAGTATAGTGGAATAACAGCCTCAGGAGGTGAGGTGTTCTTGAGCTCAATGAGCTGGTGTGGTGGTGAGGGTAGAATGGCCCTGATGCGAGATTATTCGCTATGGTGGTGGCTAAGTTCTATTTATAGTGGCCTTTGTCCTCTTCCCAAATGTAGGCGGGGAGGGATCCCATAGCGACCAAATTTGAAGGGGGACAACTAGTACAAGCTATCCTGACAAAAGTAGTCTTCGCTTGCAAAAGGTTCTGGTGGTGATGCTGCAGTGTGATCCGCGATGACCTCCGTCCTGCCGTCGTGGCGGTCTTGGTCTCGGTGCACTGATATGAAAACCTTTGCTTGATGCCTCGGGACCCTGCGCCTGCTTTTGCCTCCTTAGCATCAAAGAGGAAACTGGTACACTGTGCCCGCTGGCACCCGCCTAGGCTTGGTCGTCACAGCTCATGTCATGTGAACCTCGCGAGATGCACCTTGCATTGTTATCTCCGCTCCTTGGGAGCCAGCTTAGTGAGGCTGCCCCTAGGGAGGACTTGGTGTCCTCCGCCTCGCGAGGCTTCGCCCCTCGCGAGGGTCTTGAGTTATTGCTTGCCGAAGATGGGTCGTACCGGGCCATTGACGGAGCCACGCCACGGGCCGCAGGCAGGAAAGTCTGGGCACCCCCGTTCCCAGGACGCCGCCACAAATACCATCAACAGAATTAAGTGGAATGAATCATGGGTTTAGGCACCCAGAAGTAGAATATCTACTAACTAAATAACATCAGGAGATGCTTTCGAGAATGACGCCAGAATCATCACACTAGAAACACAAGAGAAAGCTATTGCCATAATAATAGCTTCAACATATATGTTGAGGCAACGGAGTACGTCAACACAGCAATTAGTGTGCTTAATCCGACCCAAAAGGATGTCAGGAACATGGAGGAAAGATTTGCAAATGCATCGGATTATTTATAAACCTGGGATAACTCGGATAACATGACGTCTATAAATTCTCAAATCACTACAAAAAGAAGACACATCCATGACATTTTGGGCCGAACTAATTTCTTTCCTGTCATGCTTATGACACTTCGATGAAGATAATTGTGACAAAACCCGGTATCATCATAGATGTGGTGGGCTCCTACTTCTATGAAAAAAATCATGACAGAAAATGGGCTCTTCGTCCTGGGCGGGCCGGAGACGCAGCTGCATGATATTTGTTGGGTTGTCCATGACAAAAAAAACCGTGGTAGAAGCGAGGGCGAGGAAAATATCGGGTAGTTCCCGGTTACGGTGGGTGGTCGGGGCCGAGCGATGCACGTAGGTTTGTGCTCTCTCTCATACACGTACGCGCATGTGTGCGAGGCGTTGGGCTCTAACTAAACCCGAGCGAGGCATTCTCTTACCGAACCCGAGCGATGGCACTGGCTACGCGTTACTGAACCCAAGTGATCGATCGATCCCTGGCTGTTAACTGAACCTGATCGAGCGATTCATTAGCTACTGCTGCTAACTGAAGCCGATCGAACCTGCTACCTCTTGATGAACAGTGAGCGTTGTTGGGGGTTGGATGAACAGTTCCCGGTGGGGGTTGGATGAACTGGACCCCGTGGTAGTAGAGGTCGTTGCCGCTGGATGAACAGGACCCCGATCGAGCCGGTTGGGGATGGATGAACAAGACTCCGTGGAGGGCTGGTTGAAAAGTAGCTGGTGGAGGGCTGGATGAACAGTAGCCCATGGAAATCTGGTTCAACAGTACCCGGTGGAGGCTGGATGAACATGTGCCCGTTGATAAATAGGAGCCCGTGGAGGCAGGAGGGAAATGTCGTGGATGAAAAGTAGCAGGTGGAGGCTGGAGGAGGTCAACGGTGGATGAACTATAGCCCGTGGAGGCTGGAACGAGGCAGTAGACGGTGGATGAATAATAGCCTGTGAAGTCACGTTTTGCGGGACGACACACCCCTTCGATGAATAGGACCCCCGTTTTTACCGTAGGCGCTCCAAGACAAGCCCGTTTCCTCTGTTTTGTAGTACGCCATGATACGTCTCCAACGTATCTATAATTTTTGATTGCTCCATGCTATATTATCTTCTGTTTTGGACATTATTGGGCTTTATTATACACTTTTATATAATTTTTGGGACTAACCTATTAACCGGAGGCCCAACCCAGAATTGTTGTCTTTTTGCCTATTTCAGAGTTTCGCAGAAAATGAATATCAAATGGAGTCCAAACAGAATGAAACCTTCGGGAACGTGATTTTCGGAACGAACATGATCCAGAGGACTTGGACCCTACGTCAAGAAAGCTACCAGGAAGCCATGAGGTAGGGGGCGCCGACCCCCCTGCGCCCTCCACCCTCGTGGGCCCCATGTTGCTCCACCGACGTACTCCTTCCTCATATATATACCTACGTACCCCCAAACGATCAGATACGGAGCAAAAAACCTAATTCCACCGTCGAAACCTTCTGTACCTGTGAGATCCCATCTTGGGGCCTGTTCCGGAGCTCTGCCGGTGGGGGCATGATCACGGAGAGCTTCTACATCAACACCATAGCCTCTCCGATGAAGTGTGAGTAGTTTACCTTAGACCTTCGGGTCCATAGTTATTAGCTAGATGGCTTTCTCTCTCTTTTTGGATCTCAATACAATGTTCTCCCCCTCTCTTGTGGAGATCTATTCGATGTAATCTTCTTTTGCGGTGTGTTTGTTGAGACCGATGAATTGTGGGTTTATGATCAAGTTTATCTATGAACAATATTTGAATCTTCTGAATTCTTTTATGTATGATTGGTTATCTTTGCAAGTCTCTTTGAATCATCAGTTTGGTTTGGCCTACTAGATTGATCTTTCTTGCAATGGGAGAAGTGCTTAGCTTTAGCTTCAATCTTGCGGTGTCCTTTCCCAGTGACATTAGGGGCAGCAAGGCACGTATTGTACTGTTGCCATCGAGGATAACAAGATGGGGTTTATATCATATTGCATGAATTTATCCCTCTACATCATGTCATCTTGCTTAAAGCATTACTCTGTTCTTATGAACTTAATACTCTAGATGCATGCTGGATAGCGGTTGATGTGTGGAGTAATAGTAGTAGATGCAGGCAGGAGTCGGTCTACTTGTCTCGGGCGTGATACCTATATACATGATCATACCTAGATATTCTCATAGCTATGCTCAATTCTGTCAATTGCTCAACAGTAATTTATTGACCGACCATAAAATAATTATGCTCTCGAGCGAAGCCACTAGTGGAACCTATGGCCCCCGGGTCTATTTTCCATCATATTTAATCTCCCGACAATAAGCTATTTCTGGCGCCGTTCTTATTTTGTTTTCTTTACTTTGCATCTTTATCACAAAAATACCAAAAATATTATCTTATCATATCTATCAGATCTCACTCTCGTAAGTGATCGTGTAGGGATTGACAACCCCTTATCGCGTTGGTTGCGAGGATTTATTTGCTTGTGTAGGTATGAGGGACTCGCGCGCACCCTCCTACTGGATTGATACCTTGGTTCTCAAAAACTGAGGGAAATACTTACGCTACTTTGCTGCATCACCCTTTCCTCTTCAAGGGAAAACCAACGCAGTGCTCAAGAGGTAGCAAGAAGGATTTCTGGCGCCGCTGTTCTTGGGAGTCTACGCAAAAGTCAACATACCAAGTACCCATCACAAACCCTTATCTCCCGCATTACATTATTTGCCATTTGCCTCTCGTTTTCCTCTCCCCCACTTCACCCTTGCCGTTTTATTTGCCCTCTCTTTTCCGTTCGCCTCTTTTTCGCTTGCTTCTTGTTTGCTCGTGTGTTGGATTGCTTGTTTGTCACGATGGCTCAAGATAATACCAAATTGTGTTACTTTACCAATACCAACAATAATGATTTCCTTAGCACTCCAATTGCTCCTCTTACCGATACTGAATCTTGCGAAATCAATGCCGCTTTGTTGAATCTTGTCATGAAAGATCAATTCGCCGGCCTTCATAGTGAAGATGCCTCTACCCATCTAAATAGCTTCGTTGATTTGTGTGATATGCAAAAGAAGAAAGATGTTGATAATTATATTGTTAAGCTGAAGCTATTTCCTTTTTCGCTTAGAGATCGTGCTAAAGCTTGGTTTTCATCTTTGCCTAAAAATAGTATTGATTTTTGGAATAAGTACAAAGATGCTTTTATCTCTAAGTATTTTCCTCCCACTAAGATCATCTCTCTTAGAAACGACATTATGAATTTTAAGCAACTTGATCATGAACATGTTGCACAAGCTTGGGAGAGGATGAAATTAATGATACGTAATTGCCCTACTCATGGTTTGAATTTGTGGGTGATTACACAAAAAATTTATGCCGGATTGAAATTTGCTTCTAGAAATCTTTTAGATTCGGCCGCGGGAGGCACTTTTATGGAAATCACTTTAGGAGAAGCTACCAAACTCATAGATAATATTATGGTTAATTATTCTCAATGGCACACTGAAATCTACTAAAAAAAAGTGCATGCGACAGAAGAAATTAATATTTTGAGTGGAAAGATGGATGAACTTATGAAGTTATTTGCTACTAAGAGTGTTTCTTCTGATCCTAATGATATGCCTTTGTCTACTTTGATTGAGAATAATAATGAATCTATGGATGTGAATTTTGTTGGTAGGAATAATTTTGGTAACAACACATATAGAGGAAACTTTAATCCTAGGCCTTATCCTAGTAATTCCTCTAATAATTATGGTAATTCCTACAACAATTATTATGGAAATTTTAATAAGATGCCCTCTTAATTTGAGACTAGTGTTAAGGAATTTATGAATTCGCAAAAGAATTTCAATGCTTTGCTTGAAGAGAAATTGCATAAAGTTGATGAATTGGCTAGGAACATTGATAGAATTTCTCTTGATGTTGATTCTTTAAGACTTAGATATATTCCTCCTAAGCATGATATCAATGAGTCTCTCAAAGCCATGAGAATTTCCATTGATGAGTGCAAAGAAAGAACCGCTAGGATGCGTGCTAAGAAAGATTGCTTTATAAGAGTGTGTTCTTCAAATTTCTATGAAAATAAAGATGAAGATCTAAAAGTTATTGATGTGTCCCCTATTAAATCTTTGTTTTGCAATATGAATCTTGATAATGATGGGATTGAATATGATCGACCTTTACCTAGAAGGCGTTCCAAAAATTCAGAGTTTTTAGATCTTGATGCTAAAATTGATAGAAGTGGGATTGAAGAGATTAAAACTCTAGATGTTAATGAACCCACTATTTTGGATTTCAAGGTATTTAATTATGATAATTGCTCTTTGATAGATTGTATTTCCTTGTTGCAATCTTTGCTAAATTCTCCTCATGCTTATAGTCAAAATAAAGCTTTCACCAAACATATCGTTGATGCTTTGATGCTATCTTATGAAGAAAAGCTTGAGTTGGAAGTTTCTATCCCTAGAAAACTTTATGATGAGTGGGAACCTACTATTAAAATTAAGATTAAAGATCATGAATGCTATGCTTTGTGTGTTTGGGTGCTAGTGTTTCCACGATTCCAAAAACGTTGTGCGATTTGCTAGGTTTCCGTGATTTTGATGATTGCTCTTTAAACTTGCACCTTGCGGATTCCACTATTAAGAAACCTATGGGAAGAATTAATTATGTTCTTATTGTTGCAAATAGGAACTATGTGCCTGTATATTTTATTGTCCTTGATGTAGATTGCAATCCTTCATGTCCTATTATTCTTGGTAGACCTTTCCTTAGAACGATTGGTGCAATTATTGATATGAAGGAAGGAAATATTAGATTCCAATTTCCATTAAAGAAAGGCATGGAACACTTCCCTACAAAGAAAGTTAAATTACCTTATGAATCTATTATGAGAGCCACTTATGGATTGCCTACCAAAGATGGCAATACCTAGATCTATCCTTGCTTGTATGCCTACCTAGGGGCGTTAAACGATAGCGCTTGTTGGGAGGCAACCAAGTTTTATTTTAGTTTTTTTCTTTTTTTCTTCTGTTTAGAATAAATATTTGTTCCAGCCTCTGGTTATATGTGTTTTTATGTTTTAATTAGTGTTTGTGCCAAGTTAAACCTATAGGATCTTCTTGGATGATAGTTATTTGATCTTGCAGAAAATTCCTGAAACTTTCTGTTCACGAAAATAATTGTTAAAAATCACCAGAACGTGATAAAATATTTATTCCAATTTGTGATGATCAATAAACAAATTCTCTAGGTCGTCCTATTTTGGATGAATTTTGGAGTTCCATAAGTTTGCGTTAGTTACAGATTACTACAGACTGTTCTGTTTTTGACAGATTCTGTTTTTCGTGTGTTGTTTGCTTATTTTGATGAATCTATGGCTACTAATATAGTTTATAAACCATAGAGAAGTTGGAATACAGTAGGTTTAACACCAATATAAATAAAGAATGAGTTCATTACAGTACCTTGAAGTGGTCTTTTGTTTTCTTTCGCTAACGGAGCTCACGAGATTTTCTGCTGAGTTTTGTGTTGTGAAGTTTTCAAGTTTTGGGTGAAAGATTTGATAGATTATGCAACAAGGAGTGGAAAGAGCCTAAGCTTGGGGATGCCCATGGCACCCCCAAGATAATCTAAGGACACCTAAAAGCCAAAGCTTGGGGATGCCCCTGAAGGCATCCCCTCTTTCGTCTACTTCCATCGGTAACTTTACTTGGAGCTATATTTTTATTCACCACATAATATATGTTTTGCTTGGAGCGTTTTGTATGATTTGAGTTTTTGCTTTTTAGTTTACCACAATCATCTTTGCTGTATACAGCTTTTGAGAGAGACACACATGATTCGGAAATTATTAGCATACTCTATATGCTTCACTTATATCTTTTGAGTTATATAATTTTTGCTCTAGTACTTCACTTATATCATTTAGATCACTGTAACATCCCAAAATTCTAAATTTTGGAATGTTATAATAAATAAATAGTTTTGATTGATTGATTGTTTGTTGTGTGATTGATTGAGTGAAATTGAGTGGAATTTGAAACTTTTGAAAGTTGGATGAGAGGGAATAAAAATGACTTTCCCAAAATTATCCCCTTTTGCCCTTTTGGATCTCAATGAATTCAATTCCATTCCAACACCGAAACCCTAGAGTGAAGATGAAATGACTTCTTCAATTTAAAAAGAAAAGGGTTTCGAAAAGATTTGAATTTCATTTGAGAATATTTCAAATTCAAAGCTTTATGCAACTCAATGATTTTCATGAGGGAAGATAAAATGACTTCTTCAATTATATGAAATATGAGTTGGAAGTTGAAAAGAATCGAATTGAAAGTCATTTGAAGGTATTTTGAAACTCCCCTTCAAATTTGGAATTATTTGGATTTTATTAAAAATTATTTTTCTCCTAAAATTAAATAAATGAAAAAATGGGTAAAATGATTCCCTTCAATGGAAAATTAGGAGAAAATAAATTTGAAGTCATTTTGGTATTTTTAAAATGATTTTTATTGGATTTTATTAGAGCAGAAACACTCTTTGTTTTATTTGAATTTTGTTTATTTTATTTGTACTTTAAAAATAGTTCATGTTGTAGGAAATCTTCTTCTGGTCATTTTGATATATATATGTCCTATATAAAATATTTGTATTTTATATATTTTCTCTCTGTTTTTATTTTCAAAACAAAAATTAGAAAAAAAAGAAAAAATACCAGCGCCCGGCCCAAATGTAAGTAACCAGGCGACCCGAGCCATCGGCAGCAACCCACCAGGCCCGGCCAGGGCCGAGCTGACCGACCGACCCAGCCAAAGCCTCCCGTCGGTCGACCGACCGAAACGCTCCCCCTCACTGGACGGGTGGACCCCCACCCGTCTTCTTCCTCCCCACGCCATGTCAAGAAGGCACGCCGGGAAACCGCGATCCCGGGATCTCCTCCCGATCCTCCCGATCCGCCTCGCCCAAGTCCCCCTATTTATACCCTCCCCCTCGCCCGTTTCCCCTTCGACCTCACCCGACGCTCTCCTCCTCCGCAAACCTCGGCTGAGCCCGAGTGCGCCCGCCATTAGCTCAAGACCGACCGCCTGCCACCCCGAGCTCGCCTTGACCCCACCGGACTCCCTCAGAGCGCCAAGACCCGCCGGAGGTCCTCACGACGCCTCGACCTCGAGTCGCCGGAACCATCGCCGCCGAGCCGTCGTCGCCGTCGCCGACGATGAAGTCGCCGAGTCCCTCCCCGTCTGACCAGTAGTCGACGCCCTAGATTAGATCGACCAAGTCAGAGGTTTAGTTTTATAAAACCGGTTTTAGTTCCGGTTTGGTTAGGACCGGCACGAAGCGATTTAGACCGCGTGCACGTTTTAGTTATTTAACGCCCGATGCGCTAGATAGGCCCATTAGCGCCGATTTTTCTTTTAATTTTATTTTTTTTCGTTTCTGTTTTTAACAGAATAGTTTCAGTTTTGTAAAATCCATATCTTTTAATCTACTTAGTATTTTTAAGTGATTCTTTTTTTGTTGGTTTGAAAATTTCTTATAGTTTCTGTAGAAAATATAATTAGCCATGTTAAAATTATTTAAAATTACTTTATTTTAGATTTAGACAGAATAGTAAATCTGCTATAGAATGAGTTAGGAATATTATTTTTGGGTGATTCTTTTTGTCACCACTTTGTTTTGACTTTGCCTAACCGTAGGAATTTATTTGGGCATTTTAGGATTAATAAAAAAATAGTTTTAATCAGAATCATGTTTTACTTAGCAAATAAATTTATTTTTCATGAGGGATAGATTATTCTAGGTTAGTTTCTGTAACTTTAGAGCATGAACTTTTATTTACAATAAACAAAACTTTTATTTTATTTTTCTTACTAGAATTTGCTTTAGGCCTAATAGGAGTTTTATAATAGCTTTTAATGTGATTCTTTTTGCTCCTAGTGCTTGATGAATTCTTTTCTGTTAATTAGCGTAAACCCATGCTTAGGTTCTGTTAAGAAAAATTTTTGTAGTGCAAAACTATTTTTTTATTGTTGCTTGATGTAGGAAAACCTTGAATTGTTTTCTCCGAGTTTTTCTTTTGTAGTTTTGTTGTGTAGTTTTCCTTTGTTTTTATTTGGTGTCACTTGATTTGCATTTTTAATTGTTGGTTTTATTATGAGAGTTAGAATTGTTTGCTAGGATGTTTGCTTATATGAATGCTATGACTATATAGGTTTTCAACGGAGTGACGAATAGTTCTACCAAGCCATTTTCGAGATTGTTGTTATCTTCATCAACTTACCAGGCAAGTTCACTTTGACCATGCTTTCATACCTACGTTTTTATTGCATTTAGTGGCATCTTTGCAACCACCCCTCAGTAGTGTTATTGAATCCTTGTAGTTGAGTAGTATGCATGAGGTAGGAACCCATCACCCTGTTACCAAGCCCGGGACGTCATTTATTTTAATGCTACTATAGTAGACGGGGTTTGGTATGAGTGTTCGAGAGTGGTGTGAAGAAGGAGGACTCTACGTCAATGACGACAACTCCATGATGGAACCTGCAAGGACTGCATCTTCAAGGCCTCAAGACTTCAAGACTCGAGACAAGAATTCAATACACACTCTTTGGGTGAAGGGCGGTTGTGGGCACCTGGAGAAACCAGTGGTTGGCCGGGATGCATGGAGAAGCGCCATGACATCTTGCGAAAGCTTCACCCAGACTCAAAGAGACGGAAGAATACTTCATGCCCGGAAGCTTACCTGTGCAACCGCAAGTCAATATGGCTCTGGCTTGGTTGACCTTAGTTGTGACTCTGGCTGGGACGGTGCTAGCAGATGTAGAACTACGGTAGGATTGGATGGGCACCGGACAGTGGTCAGAGGAACTCTTCGGAAGACCATGTTTCGGTCATTTTGTTCTCAAACACCACGAAGTGCGAGAACGTAAAGAGAGGGATCGAATCTTGCGGGTAAAGTGTACAAACCTCTGCAGAGGGTTTAAACCTAATCGATTAGCCGTGTCCCGATTACGGACAATTTGAGCATCTGGACTTGGATCTATCTCGGAACTCTCAACACCGGACTGATAACTTAATTGTGGGCAACTTATGATGAATTTGGGCTATGAGACATCGGTTGGCGGAACCATGTCATGATAGAAAACTCCATAGTACAGACTTCATTTATTCTTTGATGTAGGGAAAATAAAACCAGCTTTTACGCAAAACAAAACTCAGACCCGAGCCATAAAGCCATACTGCATATAGTATAGTTTATCATCTGTTTTCTCTTATTGTGATCTTGCCGGTACATTCAATGTACTAACCTACACGGCTGCAACGTATCATGTTGCAGATATTTCCTCGACGAGTAAGAGTTACGATACAGGGTTACGGTCTACACTCAACCTGCCGATGGCGTTGATGGGACTCCACACCCGTTTGATTGTTTCCACTAAGTATTATGAGGTATATATCAGTTTTACATTATTTATACATGTGATTGCACTTTGGTATATACATTGATGTACTGTGTGTGCCAGCATACTGATCCAGGGATGGCACGGATACACAGAGGCTTGACCGTCTGAGGTCGGGTCGCTACAATCACGGTGGTGGATTTGTTTATAGAAACTATTGATCTCTCATGCTTCAATTAGATTATATTGAGAGTCTTAAATAGCATGGTAATTTGCTTAAATAATCCTAATATGCTAGGTATTCAAGATTAGTAAAAACTTTCTTATGAGTGTTTTGAATACTAAGAGAAGTTTGATGCTTGATGATTGTTTTGAGACATGGAGGTAGTGATATTAAAGTTGTGCTAGTTGAGTAGTTGTGAATTTGAGAAATACTTGTGCACGTATGGTAAACGTTATGTAGCAAATTTGAAACATGAGGTGCTCTTTGATTGTCCTCCTTATGAGTGGCGGTCGGGGACGAGCGATGGTCTTTTCCTACCAATCTATCCCCCTAGGAGCATGCGCATAGTGCTTGGTTTTTGATGACTTGTAGATCTTTGCAATAAGTATGTGAGTTCTTCATGACTAATGTTGAGTCCATGGATTATACGCACTCTCACCTTTCCATCATTGCTAGCCTCTTTGGTACCGTGCATTGCCCTTTCTCACATTGAGAGTTGGTGCAAACTTCGCCGGTGCATCCAAACCCCGTGATATGATACGCTCTTTCACACATAAACCTCCTTATATCTTCCTCAAAACAGCCACCATACCTACCTATTATGGCATTTCCATAGCCATCCCGAGATATATTGCCATGCAACTTTCCACCGTTCCGTTTATCATGACACGTTCATCATTGTCATATTGCTTTGCATGATCATGTAGTTGACATAATATTTGTGGCAAAGCCACCATTCATAATTCTTTCATACATGTCACTCTTGATTCATCGCTATCCCGGTACACCTCCGGAGGCATTCATATAGAGTCATACTTTGTTCTTGTATCGAGTTGTAATCATTGAGTTGTAAATAAATAGAAGTGTGATGATCATCATTTTCTAGAGCATTGTCCCAAGTGAGGAATAAAAAAAGAGAGCAAGGCCATAAAAAAGAGAAGGCCCAAAAAAATGAGAGAAAAAGAGAGAAGGGACAATGTTACTATCCTTTTACCACACTTGTGCTTCAAAGTAGCACCATAATCTTCATGATAGAGAGTCTCTTGCTTTGTCACTTTCATATACTAGTGGGAATTTTTCATTATAGAACTTGGCTTGTATATAAAATGCTCAATTTTGTCAATTGCTCAACAGTAATTTGTTCACCCACCGTCAAATAATTATGCTCTCGAGAGAAGCCACTAGTGAAACCTATGGCCCCCGGGTCTATTTTCCATCATATTTAATCTCCCGACAACGAGCTATTTCTGGCGTCGTTCTTATTTTGTTTTCTTTACTTTGCATCTTTATCACAAAAATATCAAAAATATTATCTTATCATATCTATCAGATCTCACTCTCGTAAGTGACCGTGTAGGGATTGACAACCACTTATCGCGTTGGTTGCGAGGATTTATTTGTTTGTGTAGGTATGAGGGACTCGCGCGTAGCCTCCTACTAAATTGATACCTTGGTTCTCAAAAACTAAGGGAAATACTTACGCTACTTTGCTGCATCACCCTTTCCTCTTCAAGGGAAAACCAACGCAGTGCTCAAGAGGTGGCACGCCACACCCCTCCCGATCAACAGCACCCCATTTCGACTATAGGAGCTCGAACACAATTCCGTTTCCTCTATTTTGCGATACGCCAGACCCCGTTTCGGCTATTCCGTCCAAGCCAGTTGGCTCCCGATGAACACGAGACATTCCGAACCAGTCTATTGCCTCCAGATGAACACGACGCTATTTCTCCGTTCCTACCTAGTCGGTTGGCTGCCGATGAACAAGACGCCATCACTGTACGCATTCGAGACCCTGTCGGTATGTACATATGTATGTGTACACGATATAGGTGGGACTTCCTGAACAGCTACCGCTCCTTACTGGGCCACGGTTCATCGTGGTAGAAAGACCGATGGACGAGTATGTACATACACGTTTGCGGCCAGAATGACAACGCTACGTACGCTTCGACCGGGTGGGTCTCGGCTGTCAGGGAGGATAATGAGGCACTTCCTTGCGTGCAAGATATTGATGGTGGGTCCGAGGAGACAGGGGGACGATTCTTTTTGTGTGCGTAATAAAGAGGCACTTCCTTGCATGCGAAGATGTAGCTAGTGGGTCCATCTGTCAGCCTCACCGCTTACAGTCCTCTTCTGATGGCTGTCGTTCGTTGACCACGTTGACCACACCGCATGGACATCAGCAGACGGTGGACAACGGTGAGGCAGGGAATGACATGGAGCCTGGGAACATGTGGAGGGTAGTATGAGGGTGGAATGGTTCGGCTGCGGTGTGAGGCTGCCCTTGCCGCAGAATAACAGGGAGTGTGGGTGAGTAGAGGTATGGCCTGGACAGCGGTGGCAGTAGTAGGGGGCAGTGAGGCCTGCGCGGCAGCACAGTCGGCCACGAGAGGCAGGAGCATGTTGTGGTATGGACGGATGGAGCCAGTAAATCAGAAGTTTAAGAAGCAGGACGACCGTTGGATGTTAACAATCCAACAGTCACTTTGATAGAATTGTTTGTTGACTAAGTTTGCAAAGCCGTGCGTACGTGTCAACTTAGTAGGGCCACGCGTCAGCCTCCAAATCTGGTGGGCCCTAGCTGTCATGGGGAGCACTCATTATTTTTCGCTTAATAAGGACGCACTTCCTTCTGTGCCAAGATATAGCTGGTGGGTCCCAGCTGTCATTGGGAGGATTCATTATTTTTGGCGTAATAAGAAGGTACTTGCTTGCGTGCGGCCATGGACCATATGGGTCCCAACTGTCAGCCTCTCCATGTACATCCCTCTTGCGATGTTGTCTTTTGTTAACAACGTTGACCACACTGTGCAAAGAACACCAGCACGATGGACGACGGCGGGACCCAGGAAGGAAATGACCCAGAGGCGGCGCAACCACAACATTCACTACAAAAAAAGACACTTTCGTGATGATACGTGTTTGTCACAGTAGGTCACGTTTTCTGTCATGCATGTACATCCATGACAAATTTATGATAGAATCAAGATAGTCATACATGTGCTGTCGTAGAAGTGTTCCATGACATTACAAAAATTATCATCACGGAAGTGTCCACTTCCATGACGATAGATCGCGCGCGCTAGAAGTGCTTTCGTCAAGGGTGACCGACACGTGGCATCCACCGTGACGGGACGCCGTTAAGCTATCGGGTCCGGTTTTGGATCCAATAACCCGTTAACAGCCCGGACCAATGGGAATTTTCCACGTGTAAAATTCTCATTGGCCGGAGGAAACACGTGTCGGCTCAACGTTCGGACAGATGTTATCCACTCATTGGATAGGAGGTGCCTATGATAAGTCGACACATGGCACTGCCCAACAAAGGCCCATTCCGGTGAAATGGCCGGGCCTGTCAAAATAAGCAGGACGGCACATTAGCGGCCTACTTGAGTCAGGCCCATTTACAAGTACGGCCCATACAAGTTACACAGAATCGGCCGATCAAAGGCCCATTCTAGACTCGACAATTTCCAGTCCATCGTCAGTTTAAGCCCGTTAATGGCCCGCTACGTTTTTGGGCCCAATTGCGGCCCGAGCTTCTTTCGGCCTACTAGCAGCCCATCATCAGTTCCAGAACGTCTTTCGGCCTTTTCTCGGCCCATTCTGCAGTTGGGCCAATTCTAGCCCGATGTGACTTTAGGCCTGTCCTCGGCCCATTCGGTAAATGGGCCAACTCTTAGCCCATTTTGACTCTCGGCCTATTAAGGGCCCACACAATAGTTGGCCCTTTGAATTTAGGTCCATTAGGCCCACGTTCCCCACGGCATCATTTCAGCCCAACGCGACTTTCGGCCTGTTAAAATTCTAGTTTGCGAACTGGGCCTCCTAAAGGGCCGAGACAAAATTGACATTTATTTTGGCCTGCTAAAGGTCCGCAGGCCATTTCCATTTATACGGCCTACCAAGTTTTAGGCCTGTTGACGGCCTACTAAGAGCCGTTGTTACGGTGGGCCCATTAGGGATCCACTTAATATTATTTTGACCAGCCCAATTAAGGCCCGCTTTGACTGCACATGTTTGTTTGTTTGTATGGCGTCCAGGAAATGTTTGGGCGTGTAGGCCCCCGTTTCAACGATATAGCATATTCAACAAATATGCTACTCTATACTATCGCCTCTAAAAACATACACTATACAATAAAAAGCATAGAAACGTAGAATAATCCTACACTATACAATAAAGAAATTACAGCCGAATATACGCACTGGGCATTATAGTTCGGCACCAGTGATTATAAAGCATACACAAACAACAAATTAGATACACTAGACAAATAAAGCTCATACATCATGGACATGCATCAACAGAACTTACCATTTAAACTATAATCTGTTCAAAAAAAAGGATTCGCCGGATTCAAATAGCACAAATTTCAGTCTGCAAAATCTCCAATTCCATCGTGGTTACCTCAGTGTCTTGTTTCATTTTTTGACCCCTGCATCTAATACCAGCATGTCCAGTCTCAACTAGTTGATTGTACATTGAGAATCATGTACACGTTGTCTTGCCACCTCTAGTTGATGCTCAAGAACATCAGCACATTCCAATTCCAATCCATAATCATTCAGTAACGACCATGCCGCACTGCTCATAGATCTTTGTGTTGATGTCACTTCACCCTGAAATGTTTCTGTGAGTACACATGACTAGGGCAAAAATATAGTTACAACAGTGAAGCGAGCAAGACAGACTATTCTGTACATGGGAAAACAGGACTAACAATAATGTTACACGTCATGAAGCATAAGCAGGTGATATTTTAAAAATTATAAAAAAGGTAGTCTGTGCAGCCTGCATACAGAAATCACTCTTAGCTCACCAGAGGAGCATGATGTTGGGGCCCAATCCAAAACACAGACAAGTTACAAATTTGGACAACACGTTGTGTATAAGTAAGCAAGCAGTTGGCCATTCTGTACCTCAATTAAAGTCTTAGGGAGCATAATGAACATCAAAGGGATTCATACAAACCTACTACAGCAAGCAAAACTATGCAATCATTTGCCTAGTATAAACTAGATTGTGAGCCTCATGCAATAATAGTTGGTTAATAGACTTTAAAGCTTCAGACACACTTCGCGAGAATAATTAAATGGTAAGGCCTTTAATTATGTCAACTAATAGTTATACAAGTACCCAACATCAGGCATCATTGTTTGGGCATCTCATTAATTGAGGACAAATAAAGCAATTGTGAAGACCAAATTAACTATGCCTGAAACAAACAAGGAATTGAACTGTTGAGTTGGATACGGTGACTTACCTGAACTGCTTGAACATGCTCAGTGCAACTCCTACTTCTCTTGCAAGGCTCCTTCCTAACATCTTGTACTTGGAAATCCTCAATCTTATCTTCATTGCACCGCCTCTGCAAGGTAACACAAAATTGTTACTCGTCTCCTTGGAAGATAAATATGCATACTTTCTAGTCTGTGAACAACACAAAAGGATGAGATTATAACAAAAAAATACCACATAATGAAACATGCCACATCTCTTGCACTTGCACACAATGAAATGAGCATTTACTATGTCTACACTATGTAAAAACTAGGCATACCTTCTAACTGGATCTCCATGTACTCTTGGAGAGCCTACTTTAGTGTACAGCCAAACCTTTATGTCACCTATGAGTTAGACAAGGCCCCACTACAGGAGCCCTTAGTGTTTAAATCGTTGTTAGAGTGTTAGGTCAAGAACAACAAGTAATCAGAGCAAACAGTCCAAGTATGGCTGGCTGATGCAAACAACAATTGAACAGATGTGTGAGCAAATCTTACATATCAAGAAAAGAAGCAAAGAAGGAGGCTTAAAGACCATCACTTGACTGACCAGATTTAAGGGGCATTTAAACATCATGTGCAACGTATGAACTAACATAAACATTGCATATTCCAAATTCTAGAATGGAATGCACATGTATTAGGTTACGCCATGTATGATGATGCGTAAATGTACACTATAGCAGGTAGGAGTGATTCATCATTACACGCACAATTGAATTGCAGGTTAAGGGCCAGTTTGATTCCGCCTTTTCAGGGCTTATTGTCAAAATAACCAATAAAAGATGTAAATAAGTCATTTTTGTTTTATGGGCTTGGGCTTTACTTATTTCGCTTTGGAGGGGGGTGTTTCGGGTAGAAGCTCACTAAAAATTGAAGGGAAGGGGAATAGTGGAAGACTTTGTTGTGTTCCTATATTACAGTCAAAATGCAACTACTCACGCCCGCGTCACACCTGACCCTCAAGTAAAAAAACACGCAAGCGTTCATTGCCCTGTCCGCTTGCATCTCCTCTCCCCTTTCCCTCTACCTCGATCCGCTGCCTGCAGCCCTAGGGTTCCTCCAGCGAGCCGTCGCCTCTGGTCCCATCTGGCCTGGTCCTCGACGATGCTCTGTCCAGCTAGGCTACATGGCCGGCAGGTAGGGGCAAATCCCCCTGGCTGCTCCTCCCTCTGGCGCCGCCCCTCATTCTCATGGTCTCTAGCAGCTGCTCCACTGTGGTCCGTCCAACGCACTACTCCGGTGGGCGCCGCACAACTACTGCTGATGCCACACTGCAGTAGAAGGCACCTTATTCCCCCTCCCCTCCTCCCAGGGCGTGGCCTTGAGGTGCTGTTGAAGGATGAGCTCATCCAACAAGGTGAGGATCTCCTCTGATTTTTTGCCAAATTTTCATTCTGATCCACTATACGATGAATTGCTATGAGCTGATCCTGTTGCTGCTATATGATGCATTGCTATGAGCTGCTGCTGCTATATGATAAATTGCTATGAGCTGCTGCTGCTGCTGCTGCTATATGATGAGTTGCTATAAGCTGCACTTGGTGCTGCTGTATGATGAATTGCTATGAGCTGCTCCTGCTGCTGCTATATGATGAATTGCTATGAGTTGCTCCTGCTACTGCTATATGATGAATTGCTATGAGCTGCTGCTGGTATATGATGAATTGCACACTGTTGCTGCTGCTGTATGATGAGTTGCTATGAGCTGCTGCTACTGCTATATGATGCATTCAGGTGGCACTGCTATATGATAATAACCAGCCACTTGGATCATCGAGTTTCAATAAATAATTGTTCTTCATTTAAATGTGGGTCATGCGTTCTCCGTTAAATTAGGCAATGGGATCTCTGGAAGACATTGACCAAAGTAGATGGTATCTTTGTATTTGCATTTTGAACAAATAGTGATGGTCTGTTTTCCTATCATATTAATTACTGCACTGGGTTCAATTTGTGATGTTTGCAAGTTAAATTATTTTTCATATGGGCAGCAAAATGAAAAAATATAATGCAATCTAGACTTTTCACTGATCATACCAAAGATAAGCTGAAAAGAAAGGAAATGGAAATAACTGGTTGGCTTATTACCTGGAGCTTATATTCACAGGTGATTATTTTCTTATGATAACTCGTAATAACTGTCCCTAAGAAACTTGTCCAATTGAACTGACATACAAATAACATGTCACGATGATTGTAATGGAGGAGTGACCTACATAGCACACAGTATAGGCTCACCACTGTCTCTCCTTTTTTTTGCGATGTTCCATGAAATTTCCACATAAATCTTGTACCTTTTCATTGTGTAACCCTATCTGCAAGTTGACACGGCTAATTTCAGACATCTCTACATGATAATATATTGCATATCCCTTGCGCATATTTAAACCACCTATTAATGATTGTGTGCGTAGCATAAACTAGCCATGACTCTGTGTGCTGGACTAGCAGGCACTCTATGGGAGCCTAATGTAGTGCACTGGAATATCTACATGCCACCTACGATTTTGTGTAATGTACTGCCTTTGTTCCTGAATATATGTCTTTGTAGAGATTCCAGTATGGACCACATACAGATGTATATAGATGCATTTTCGAGTGTAGATTCACTCATTTTGCTTCGTATGTAGCCTATAGTGGAATCTCTAGAAAGACTTATATTTAGGAACGGAGGTACGAGGTAGTATCATGTATGACATCTACATATCTAATTTAGCAGCCGATGGTAGAAATCATTGTCTGCACAAAGGGATTACTGGTCGAAAATCCTAGCAAAGCACGCTGGCAGGCACACAACAAAAGAAGAGAGAGAGACGCACTTACAAGATCATAGCAATGCCTCAGTCCAGGATCTTGGTTGGCCAAGCTATTAGATCCAGAAGAAACATCGTCCTTGTAGTTTTTGCCAGCTGCATAAAGGTAACAGCGACCTGCTAGTATATTTGAAGTACATCGGGCAGGTGATGCTGGACGGGTTTAAAGGTGACAAGTACCTAGGCCATGACGCGTGGTTGGCATCTTGCCGGATGATGGAAATCAGGTTAGAAACGTGAAGGGTGATGATGCTGCGCTGACTGTCGGGGTCCGGTAAGGAGATCTAGAACCGTCGAGTAGGTGTTTGTGGAGCGGCTCCGGTAGGGTGGACTACGGCGTGGGCGAAGCGGATCTATGGCCATGGACGAGGGCATCGGTGAAGCTTCTCCGGTTGTTGGGTTAAGGATAGTGTCGACGATGTGGATCTGCGGCCGTGGACGGGGCGTCAGAAGCTGCTCCGGTAGATTGGATGAGGGTGCGACGAAGCGGATTTGTGGCGTGGATTTGTGAGTTGGCAAAGCAGCCCTGGTAGGGTTGAGAATGGTATGGGCGAAGCTACTCCGGTAGGGTTGACGATGGTGTCTGCGAAGCGGCTCCAGTAGGGTTGAGGAAGGTGTCGGCGAAGAGGATGAGAGGCCGTCGATGGGGCGGCTCCGGGGGGGGGGGGGAGGTGTGGACGAAGTGTCTCCGGTGGGGAGTACGAATGAGCCGCTGCAGATGCGGTGTGGTTGATGAGAGTACCGACGAAGCAGATCCGGCGCCGTGGACAAGGCCAGCACTGAATGGGCTGTGGTACAGTGGTGGATGAGCAGTCTACTTGTTTCTAGTGGAGGTGGTAGAGGTAGATGCGGCTGCAGAAGCAGATCCGAGAGGTGGACGCCGCTGGCAGTGAATGGGCTCTGGTACGCCGGTGGATTAGCAGTCTAGGGTTTGGAGATGGGAGGGATAGAAAGGCCGATGAAGTACGGACGGCGTAAAGTAAGATGCTCTAGTGTTGTGGAGTTAGTCGTTTTTGCGGGAGAGTGACAGGAAATGGGGGTGCCGTGTGGTGGGGGGAACCGGAAGTTACCAAAGCAGCCCCAACCTATTATGCAGATGAGGGCGGTATTGTTACTGTTGTTCTCCATGCACCAAGGACAAAAGGGGAATTTCACACGCTAAAGACTAGGTGGCGGAAATTTTAGAAGGAGGCGGGAGATTTGCCGCCCGCGGGATCGTTCGTATCAAGTTTCAACTAATTTTGGACCGTGGTAGCGGGAAGATCATGCGAGACTGTGTGCACGGGGCACGTGTCCGTAGTTAATAACTGGTGTGAAGTCCACCCCAGAAAAAAAGACAATAACTTGGGACGATGCGTCGATAACTTGGACGTTCACACGGGCGCGGCGAATCGTACGGGTGTAGAGGTGCGTTCACAAAAAAAGGGATCAAACGCTCAGCCTATCTATTTCTCATGTAAATAGATAATTTAGTGCCATTGGTTATTTACTTTAAACGTAATGCATTGATGTGTTAGTGTAGAGGCACACAAAAAGAAATGGATATTGTAGTCCCACAGAAGAAATGGATATTGTAGTCCTCTACTTAAAAGTGTTACCTCATATGATTACATAGCCTCCATTTCATAAATTGCGTACCCGTTGAATTCATATACGAATATTACATATATTACTTCATAATAGAACCTTAAATCATCCAAGACTAATGAATTTGAATGCAAGAGTAAGAATGGTGCATGTACACGATAGCTACACTGGTTATTTGAAGAAACATCACTGTAACTTTGGCATGCACAATTGAAAAGGTTTATTTAGATAGAAAAAAAATGTGATATCTGAGTGTCCAATCTTTATTGCGTTGAATCGATATTGTACCTTTGGCCACGATACAAAGTAGATATTGATTTATGTTCAAGTGATGCATGTCCACGATCACTAGATAGTGATACATGAATGAATTGTGCAATCTCTCTCACACGCATACATATCTCATTTGCCCGTGGGCATCAGAATCACACACACGCGCACTTCATGTATTTCTCTCCCTCCGTCAAGGTTAGAATTCGTCGTTATACCCTGTCCTACAAGTCTCTCACACAGAAACACAAACACTCTCTCTGTCGAACATGCCCACCCCTTTATTGCGCCCACCCATAGCCACCAATGTATCAAAGGATAATTATGTCTCTCACACATATGCCTAAGGTTAACTCAAGTTCTGGAACCATATGAATACATACAATGGGATTCCAGCAGAGCACCTTTTGTTTTGAGTTCTCGCTCGCTCTCTCTCTCTCTCTCTCTCTCTCTCTCCCTCTCTCTATATATATATATCTCAGACACACACAAACACACACACACACACACGCGCGCGCGTAGACATTGTTTATCGCTTCATTTTTTCCGGCACTTGCATGCACACCGTTTGTTTACCTCCGTGATACTTTAAGTATGCCTTGCACACATCCAATCTACCTATCCTTTAATATAGATATGGTTACACAAACTCCTTCTCCCTACTAGCAATATGCCCATGCTTTGCACGGAACATCAAGATGCATTTGTATGATTAGTTTATCTTGTGCGAGAAAAAGATGAACGAGGGAATGCCTTGTTTGCAAATGTGGAGAGGGGTTTGGGTATCCTTTTGCAAAATTGCCATAGTTTCCTTCCTATCCGTCAGATATAAATCGGATGGCCTATATTGCAGGATGGCAGGAACACCATGTAACATCCCCAGCATCACCCTACAGTGATCTCCTCTTAATCATGACAAGTCATCATCATTGCAATGCTTGATCACAGTGGTGAAACATCTTATTTCAAAATCCTTATCTGAATTCAAATTCAAATTTTGAGAGACATTCAAAATTGCTCAAACAAGAAAACTAAAATGTTCATCATGTGGATAATATTCTTCTAGTAATATTAGTGGTGAACCAACATTTTTTCCAATGTGTCTAAATGGCCTAAAATAGCTAAAGCTGAAAGTTAAAAAAATAGAAAAGAGAGAGAGAGAGAGAGAGAGAGAGAGAGAGAGAGCAACCTCCTCCCTGGACCGAACCAACCTAATCCACTCCAGCCAGGCCCAGCCCATCTTCCTCCTCGGTCGTCTTCTCTGTTCAGCCGACGCGCGCGCGAGTCACGTCCCCGCCAAACCCACCTCACCGTCGGCGCCTCGGCGGATAAGGTCGAGCCCCCCCCCCCTCGATGCCTCGGCCTCCTCCGCACCTACCTCCACTCCCCTCTCTCGCCTCCCAGATCCACCCGCTCCTCCCCCACTATGTCTTGCTCGCCCGCCTCACCCGAGCACCACCCTCCACCTAGCACTACCGCGGCGAGCGTCGCCCCCACTCCCCTTCGACAAGTCCACCGGCCTCCCCAACGTCGACTACTTCGCCTTCGCCCGCTGGAACGAGCTGGGAGGCCCTCCTCCGTCTGCATCGACGCGGATGACCCCCTTCTTCAACCTCTGACATCCATCGTTGCCGCCGTTGAATTCCAGCCACAACGAGCCTCCCCCGAGCCTGCTTTGCACATCTGCAGGAGCGCTGTGAGCTCCTCTCCTTCTCCCCTCACTCCCTGCTCATCCCCATGCTCGTAGCCGCCGACCACGTCATGGCCGTTCTCGTCGCCGTAGACGAGCTCGCCACCGTGACCACCGTAGTTCGAAGCTCAAGGCCCGAGCTTCGTGGGCGAGCTCCTGGAGCTCGTGCGAGTCCAACGAGACCCCTAGCACGCCTTCCCGTGCCATGCAGCGCCGTATCCTACGACGCCCGAACTCCGGCATCCGCTCCGCCGCTCGCCGCCGCCGTTTCCGGCAAAGTCCGACCATACTAACACCACCACTCGACGCGGCATCGAGTGGCGGTTCGAATGGACCAAGCCGCGCGCAGAACGGCGCCGTGTAGTGAAATCCAGACGAGGCCCGGGTGCCGCCGCCGCGTTCTGACGTCGCCGGCCAAACGCCGGCCGCCGCCTACGTGGTTGGCCTGGGGCCACCCCAGAGCCACAGCCAGTGGGCCCTGCGGGTCCCAGTTGACTGGGTTGACCCAGTCAACTGCTGACCAGGCAGCCAGTGCCACTGACATGCGGGCCCCACCGCCTATTTTAGTTAAGTAAAATGTTTTAATAACTAAAACCTAATTAGTTACTAATTAGATACTAACATGTGGGGCCCAGTAGCTAGTTAACCTCAGTTTAGTTTAATATAAACTCTGTCAATTACAGTGGCTGACATGTGGGCACCACCTGTCTGGTTTGACTGGTCAGCCGACCTGTTGACCTGCTGACGTCAGCATTGCATCATGCTGATGTCATATTTTCTCTTTCTGTTAATTTATATTAATTTCAAATTATTGTTTAAACCTTTAGAAATTCGTAGTAAATAAACCGTAACTCGGATAAAAATATTTTCTATATGAAAGTTGCTCAGAAAAATCCAACGAATCCGAATACGCGGTCCATTCATGTGTCACATGCCCCTAGCATGCTGAACATGGAACCGTCCCCTTTCTTTCATCTGTCCGAAACCCTCCTACCGCCGGGAAATCATCCTCGGATGTTTCCCCCCTTCGTCTACAACGTGTAGTACCGCGTTAGAGCACGCCTAGCATTACATATCTCATGCTTAGTGATACCTCTGTTTGCTATATATTTACCGTTTCTTCCCCCTCTTCCCTATGGTAGACCTCGAGACCGGTGATGCCCCTGTGATCGACTACGTCATCGACGACCGCTCCTTTGCAGCAGAGCTTCCAGGCAAGCCCCCCCCTTTGATCATCCCGATATCGCCCATTCCATTCTCTCATGCTTGCATTAGCTTTCGCTACTGTTATTGTTTGCTCCTATTCTGATGCATAGCCTGCTTTTGTAACCTGCTCATTGTTACCTACCTGCTTATCCTAAAGCGCTTAGTATAGGTTGGTTAGTGACCCGTCGGTGACCCCCACCTTGTCCTTGTTGCCCCGCTTCATCATCGAAGACCCGATCAACGGGATCAAGACCAGGCCCTGCACCGCACATCACTTTCCCCTTAGTTGTTCGACACTCTTTGGGTTACTATCGAGTACCGAGGGTGAGACCTCTTCAAAGACTTCGATGTTAACCCTGTAGTGTAGTCATTCGGTCGTGGTCATCGAGGGTAATTTCCTCCTTAACCACTTCCGATACGGCTCTGTCGTGCAACCCCTCAAGTGTGAACCTCGGGGGTGATTCCTCTTACGTTCACCTTGATGATTACATCTAGTGGAATTCATCGTGGGTGATTCCTCGGGTTTTCCCCTTGATGTTTAGGCACACAGTTACTATGATTACTATGGCTTTACACTAAACCATGTTACTAAAGACGGGTCGACCCTGAGGGGTACCCGCGCGAGCTTAATTGCGAGTGATGTGGAGACAGGTTGACCTGGAGGGTGCCCGCGAGATAATTACGAGCTGTGGCCGGGCATTCCTAGCCCTTGCCGCAAGTCCTCAAGACGGGGCAACGGAGTCACATCTTTCGTGAGTCTCTGCTTGTTACCGCGCGTTTCTAATCCACTACGATTTGGATATTTGGTTCGAGGGGCCTCTGGCCTGATAGCACTAACAATCACGTGGGCATAGTATGGGCGTTCTGCGTCGTATGCATCAGCCGAAGCTTAATAAACGTCAGCGACTGAGCGGCACGCGCCGGGTTGGACTGGGTAAGCGCCTACCTTGTTGAAGGAGGTAGCTAAGTCTGCTCACCGCCCGCCCACGCAACGTGCAGGAGTTCCCGGGGATATGGCCCATGACCCCTGGGGGCATAGGTTTAGTCCGGCGTGCTAGCCTCTCTATTAAGCCTAGGTCGGGTTGCGGCGTATTGTTTGGCCGAGGCCGGGCATGACCCAGGAAAGTGTGTCCGGCTGGAGTTAATGGAGCGTGGTGGGTAAGTTGGTGCACCCCTGCAGGGAAGAAAACATATATCGATAGCCTATCCTACGGTAACGGACACTTGGAGTTGTATCCCGATCGATACAACTAGAACTGGATACTTGTGATGAGAACTGAATGGTGATGAGAAATGGATTGTGATGATAACTGGATAGTTTGGCTCTGGGATTTCTTTCTCGCAGGGAGTCGAGAAAGGATCTCCGGCCGAGGTTGATAACACTACTACTACTTTACTTTATGCTACTCTACTCCCTCCTGCTTTGCTGCAAGATGGTGGTTTCCGAAGATGCTAGTCTTCGATAGGACTAGGCCTTCTCTCTATTCTCGGCATTTCTGGCCCGAGTCCACATATCTGACCTTCCTTTGATATTGTTGCATATGTAGTGTAGACCCTTGCTTGCGAGTGCTTTGGATGAGTACTCACGGTTGCTTTTCTCCCTCTTTTCGCCCTTTCTTCTTCTTTCCGGTTGATGCAACCAGATGTTTGAGCCCAGAAGTCAGATGCCACCGCTGATGTCTACTACTACGTGGAAGTCGTCGACGACCAGGAGTAGTTAGGAGGCTCCCAGGCAAGAGGCCTTGCCTTTGCGATCGATGTTGCTTTTGTGCTAGCCTTCTTAAGGCAAGCTTGTTTAACTCATGTCTGTACTCAGATATTGTTGCTTTCGCTGACTCTTGTGTATTCGAGCTTATGTATTCGAGCCCTCGAGGCCCCTGGCTTGTAATATAAAGCTTGTATTGTTTTAATTTGTGTCTAGAGTTGTGTTGTGATATCTTCCCATGAGTCCTTGATCTTGATCGTACACATTTGCATGTATGATTAGTGTATGATTGAATCGAGGGCGTCACAAGTTGGTATCGAGCCATTTGCTGTAGGTAGCCCCCTTTCCAACTCCTTGGCCGAAGTTGAGTCTAGTCACTGAAAAAGTTTTACTAACATTGGTTGTGTGTCTTACGGGCCCACGTCGCCATTGGGTGGTATTAGGATCTTTTAATCCTCGTCTATACTCTGGGACTCTAATCTCTCTTCTATTCGGGTTAAATGATTTTGCTAACTCTAACTCTAGGTTCTCGTACCCACTTCCTCCTGGAGGGCCCCGACCTTACCGATTATCGCTTGCTTCGCCAGAAGATTCTGTGGATACTCGTTGATGTTTCTCGAGACTCTGTGCCCACTGCCTTACAGTTCCTGACCACCGGTAATCCTCGTGAATAACCTCCTTGTCGCTTGTACCTTCATCCCCAGTTGCTCATGTTGTTACAAGATACCCCTAGCACTCTCCATTGTTCCGAGAATCCGTTGTGCCTTCTGCTTTGCAGCTTCTTTTTGCATTGCGGATATTTCACTTAACAGGGGTTCGTTCATCCCCAGTTGTTCATATGTTTTCCAAAATACCTGAAAATGCTATCTGATCTTTCAAAATCCTCTGCAGCCTATTGCTCTTGATTCTCCTTGCCTGCTTGCATTAAAATTAATTCCATATGTCTAGCAATATTCTTTAAAATTCTTTGTGATTGTCATTCTGTTCCTATGGATTCAGCATGTGTGCGAATACTCGCAATCATCAATTAATCCTTGGAATTTTTCTTTCCGGCTCAGACATCCTTCCAGATATGAGCTGGTTCTTGCCCAATCCAGATTTGATCGGGTACACCTCTAAGTCTATCCAACATACTCATCTTTTGATCAGAGCCTCTCCTTCTGATCCTTCGTCTTGAAATCATAATTCCTTTGTACCCAAGCATCGAATCATCCAGACGTTTCTATAAGCCTATGTCTTTACATCCCCTTCTTCATATGATTGATTACCGATACTCACATCAATTCTGTCATGAATCACCAGATCCATTGCTGGGTTGTTATCCAACAATGTCCTTCACATCCAAAGTCTTGTGAGTTTTTCCCTGATACATAATACCTTCGGTAAATTGTATCATCTGCTTTGACTCTGATAATCTACTTTTGAACTCGTATCTTTTGCTTGGTTGATGGTTGTATAGATTCGTAAAAATGCCCCGATGGGTTGAACTTATGCCTTCCATAATTCGTGTGAACCCGAGAGTTCTCACGAGTCTTACTCTTCTGGTACTTCGCCAGATAAATCCTCTGCACTACAATTTCTTCGAAAAACGAGGAGTGAATGAAAGGTTATGCATTGAAGAAGTGGGAGTCGACCTTGAACTTTGTGTTCATGCCCATGGACCCGATGTGGAACTTATCATGGAAGCTTCTTGTGATAATAATAATCCCCTTGTTATAAGTTCATTTGGTATCTATGTTTGGTCCTTTGCAACCGTGGTTCTGACCATGATTGTTCCCCTTTGATTCCATTTCTCGGACAAGTTCACGCACTTGTCTTCTCCAGATCAATGCAACTCCACAACCTCTATTTTGATCTTCCTTCAAGTATTACCCTCCGGTATCTCGAGAATATCAAAGAACTGTGTTGCTTCCTATGAGTCTTCATCTAGTATTGCTTCTCACCGATTTCATATTTCCCCCGGGATCTGAGTTGTTAAGCACTCGAGAATACCGATAAGTGAATCGATTCCACACTATGATTCTATAACTCTAAGTAATTTTTGTTGCTTATGAGTTTAATAATCCTTCAGTTCATTCCTACCCTGATCGGCTATATCATTATCTTGCTAAATTTTAATTGTGCTACCTGGTCCTTCTTCCCGGAGCACATTTTCCGATGATGAGCTAAGCCTACATCGATCTTCCTCGTCTTATCATTTCACCTCGAACAACAAGCTTGACTTCGAGCTTGTGTGGAATCCGTGGTTCTCATAGCCTTTCACTTCATCCTTCCTTTTCTGCTCGATGGCATCTTCTTAGAGTCTCTTGACAAAATCTGTAGTGATCACCGTCAACACTTTGGCTTTTTCAAAGATGTCAACCAAATTCATGGCTAGAAATACCATCCATGCCCCTCGATGGTTTGTGATATCATCGATGACATCCTTGACTTCCTGCCAACACAGACCTAGTCGTGTTTGGTTAATCCTTATGTTCCGAGGTAATCTTGGAAGTGTTCCTTTGTATCTTTTGTGATCTTCATATCCAATTCTTACCCGAAACACCATGTTATTGCTACCTCGAAGCATGACTATGGTACTCCGTATATCAACAAGAACATTGGAAGCGCAATGCTAAATGTTTCTTGATTTATTATTCAAACACCATGGTGTGGGTAATATCATGATTCTTCCCTCGCCCCTTTGTCTAAATACTTTTAAACTTGCTGTCCTATCATGTATATCATGCTCCGCCTTTCCTTGGGAAGGATATACCCTCAATTCTGGTGTGTAAACACATTATCCTTTCCGTTGGTCTGATTAATCCGATAATTTCATTTTCTTCTCCATTGGTTTGTGATCTATATGATATAAGCAGAAATAATTCCCTGCTTATAAACCCCCCGATGTACAACCTTGTCAGTGAAATCCTGTTACTATTGTTGATGACATTCCGGTAACCACCGATGGACGGGAACTTTGCCGATTGGTCCGCCTCGTTCAACGAGCAGGAATATGGTTCTCTTCGACCCTCGCCCTTGGTACCGACGCTGTTGCCAACAGGACTGGCAGTCTATGCTTTGACATGCCTTGCTATCATGATCATGCAAGATGTCACCACTCCTAATCTTAACCCACATGGTGGGCCCATAACCCACAGTTCCACGGGATCGAAACCTGACTCTCCTGTATACCCTTGTTGCTAGAGTTATTCCTCGAGCTTGAGTTTGTAAGTAATTCATGAGCCCCCTTCCGAGTGTCATTAATTCTTGTATCAGATGCAATACTTATTCCGTTGCTCTAAACCCCTTCACACTCTATTCAGGAATCAAACCGTTACTTACCCGTTTGAAACTTTCTTAGCATCTTATAAGGATCTTGATGTGTTTCATGTAATCAACTCGAGATATAGTTTTGTCACACTCCCTGAATTATCCATCAGATAATTAACCCTATAAGGGCCGATTCTCCGGTTACTCTTTTCTTCCCCACTTAAATCTCGGGACGAGATTTCTTGTAGTGGAAGAGATTTGTAACATCCCCAGCATCACCCTACAGTGATCTCCTCTTAATCATGAGAAGTCATTGTCACTGCAATGCTTGATCACAGTGGTGAAACATCTTATTTCAAAATCCTTATCTGAATTCAAATTCAAATTTTGAGTGACATTCAAAATTGCTCAAACAAGAAAACTAAAATGTTCATCATGTGGATAATATTCTTCTGCTAATATTGGTGGTGAACCAACATTTTTTCCAATGTGTCTAAATGGACTAAAATAGCTAAAGATGAAAGTTAAAAAAAATAGAAAAGAGAGAGAGAGCAACCTCCTCCCTAGACCGAACCCACCTAACCCACTCCAGCCAGGCCCAGCCCATCTTCCTCCTCGGTCGTCTTATCTGTTCACCCGACCCTGTGCGTGCCCCAGTCGCGTCCCTGCCGAACCCACCTCGCCGTCGGCGCCTCGGCGAATAAGGTCGAGCCCCCCCTGACGCCTCGGCCTCCTCCCCACCTACCTCCACTCCCCTCTCTCGCCTCCCAGATCCACCCGCTCCTCCCCCACTCTGTCTCGCTCGCCCGCTTCACCCGAGCGCCATCGCCTCCCTCCACCTAGCACTACCGCGGCGAGAGTCGCCCCCACTCCCCTTCGACGAGTCCATCGGCCTCCCCAACATCGACTGCTTCGCCTTCGCCCGCTGGAACAAGCTCGGAGGCCCTCCTCCGTCTGCATCGACGCAGATGACCCCCTTCTTCAACCTCTGACCTCCATCATCGCTGCCGTTGATTTCCAGCCACATCGAGCCTCCCCCGAGCCTGCTTTGCACATCTGCAGGAGCGCTGTGAGCTCCTCTCCTTCTCCCCTCACTCCCTGCTCATCCCCGCACTCGTAGCCGCCGACCACATCATGGCCATACTCGTCGCTGTAGACGAGCTCGCCGCGTGACCACCGTAGCCCGAGCTCACGTCCGAGCTCGTAGACGAGCTCCTGGAGCTCGTGTGAGTCCAACGAGACACCTAGCACGCCTTCCCGTGCCATGCAGCGCCATATCTGACGACGCCCGAACTCTGGCATCCGCTCCGTCGCTCGCCGCCGCCGTTTCCGGAAAAGTCCGGCCATACCACCACCACCACTCGACGCGGCATCGAGTGGAAGTTCGAATGGACCATGCCGCGCGCCGAACGGTGCCGTGTAGCAAAATATCGATGAGGCCTGGGTGCCCCCGCCGCGTTCTGACATCGCTGGCGGCCAAACGCCGGTCGCCGCCTACGTGGTTGGCCTGGGGCCACCCCAGAGCCACAGCCAGTTGGCCCTGCGGGTCCCAGTTGACTGGGTTGACCCAGTCAACTGCTGACTAGGCAACCAGTGCCACTGACACGCGGGCCCCACAGCCTATTTTAGTTAATTAAAATGTTTTAATAACTAAAACCAAATTAGTTACTAATTAGATACTAACATGTGGGGCCCAGTAGCTATTTAACCTTAGTTTAGTTTAATATAAACTACATTAATTATAAAGTACGACATGTGGGCACCACCTGTCTGGTTTGACTGGTCAGCCGACCTATTGACCTGCTGACGTCAGCATTGCATCATGTTGATGTCATATTTCCCTTTCTGTTAATTTATATTAATTTCAATTTATTGTTTAAACCTTTAGAAATTCGTAGTAAATAAACTGTAACTCGGATGAAAATGTTTTCTATATGAAAGTTGCTCAGAAAAATCCAACGAATCCGAATACACGGTCCATTCATCTGTCACATGCCCTAGCATGCTGAACATGGAACCGTCCCCTCTCTTTCATCTATCCGAAACCCGCCTACCGCCGGGAAATCATCCTCGGATGTTTCCACCCTTCGTCTGCAACATGTAGTACCACGTTAGAGCACGCCTAGCACTACGTATCGTCATGTCATGCTTAGTGATACCTCTGTTTGCTATGTATTTACTGTTTCTTCCCCCTCTTCCCTACGGTAGACCGTGAGACCGGTGATGCCCCTATGATCGACTACGTCACCGACGACCGTTCCTTTGCAGCAGAGCTTCCAGGCAAGCCCCCCCTTTGATCATCCCGATATCGCCCATTCCATTTTCTCATACTTGCATTAGCTTTCGCTACTGTTATTGTTTGCTCCTATTCTGATGCATAGCCTGCTTTTGTAACCTGCTCATTGTTACCTACACCTTATCCTAAACTGCTTAGTATAGGTTGGTTAGTGACCGTCGGTGACCCCCAACTTGTCCTTGTTGCCCCCGCTTCATCATCGAAGACCCGATCAACGGGATCGAAGACCAGGCCCTGGCACCGCACATCACTTTCCCATTAGTTGTTCGACACTACTGGGTTACTATCGAGTACCGAGGGTGAGACCTCTTCAGCACTTCTGATGTTAACCTTGTAGTGTAGTCATTCGGTCGTGGTCATCGAGGGTGATTTCCTCCTTAACCACTTCCGATACGGCTCTGTCGTGCAACCCCTCAAGTGTGAACCTCGGGGGTGATTCCTCTTACGTTCACCTTGATGATTACATCTAGTGGAATTCATCGTGGGTGATTCCTCGGGTTTTCCCCTTGATGTTTAGGCACACAGTTACTATGATTACTATGACTTTACACTAAACCATGTTACTAAAGACGGGTCGACCCTGAGGGGTACCCGCGCGAGCTTAATTGCGAGTGATGTGGAGACGGGTTGACCTGGAGGGTGCCTGCGAGATAATTACGAGCCGTGGTCGGGCATTCCTAGCCCTTGCCGCAAGTCCTCAAGACGGGGCAACGGGGTCACATCTTTCGTGAGTCTCTGGTTGTTACCGCGCGTTCCTAATCCACTACGATTTGGATATTTGATCCGAGGGGCCTCTGGCCTGATAGCACTAACCATCACGTGAGCATAGTATGGGCGTTCTGCGTCGTATGCATCAGCCGAAGCTTAATAAACGTCATCGACTGAGCGGCGCGTGCCGGGTTGGACTGCATAAGCGCCTTCCTTGTTGAAGGAGGTAGCTAAGTCTGCTCACCGGCCGCCCACGCAACATGCAGGAGTTCCCGGGGAGATGGCCCATGACCCCTGGGGGCATAGGTTTAGTCCGGCGTGCTGGCCTCTCTATTAAGCCTAGGTCGGGTTGCGGCGTATTGTTTGGCCGAGGCCGGGCATGACCCAGGAAAGTGTGTCGGGCCGGAGTTAATCGAGCGTGGTGGGTAAGTTGGTGCACCCCTGCAGGGAAGAAAACATATATCGATAGCCTGTCCTACGGTAACGGACACTCGGAGTTGTATCCCAATCGATACAACTAGAACTGGATACTTGTGATGAGAATTGAATGGTGATGAGAAATGGATTGTGATGATAACTGGATAGTATGGCTCTGGGATTTCTTTCTCGCAGGGAGTCAAGAAAGGATCTCCGGCCGAGCTTGATAACACTACTACTACTTTCCTTTATGCTACTCTACTCCCTCCTGTTTGCTGCAAGATGGTGGTTTCCAGAAGATGCTAGTCTTCGATAGTACTAGGCCTTCTCTCTATTTTGGCATTTCTGCAGCCCAGTCCACATATACAACCTTCCTTTGATAATGTTGCATATGTAGTGTAGACCCTTGCTTGCGAGTACTTTGGATGAGTACTCACGGTTGCTTTGCTCCCTCTTTTCCCCCTTTCTTCTTCTTTCTGGTTGATGCAACCAGATGTTGGAACCCAGAAGTCAGATGCCACCGCCGATGTCTACTACTACGTGGAGGCCGACGATGACCAGGAGTAGTTAGGAGGCTCCCGGGCAGGAGGCCTTGTCTTTTCGATCGATGTTGCTTTTGTGCTAGCCTTCTTAAGGCAAGCTTGTTTAACTCATGTCTGTACTCAGATATTGTTGCTTCCGCTGACTCTTGTGTATTCGAGCTTATGTATTCGAGCCCCCGAGGCCCCTGTCTTGTAATATAAAGCTTGTATTGTTTTAATTTGTGTCTAGAGTTGTGTTGTGATATCTTCCCGTGAGTCCTTGATCTTGATCGTACACATTTGCGTGTATGATTAGTGTATGATTGAATCGAGGCGTCACACACCATCATCACCAACTCTGTTTTTTATAAGAGTAGAGATATGTAAGTGTCACTGCCCCACACCCACCCACCCACCCACACACACACACTTCCCTACACCGAAGGAGTAGGGTGACACCTCAATCTTGATACTAATCTATCGACTGGCTTCTCTCTCAAACACACACACACACACACACACACACACACACACACACTACCCGACACCGAAGGAGAGGGTGGCACCTCGATATTGATAGTAATCTATCTACTCCTCTTTCAAACACAAACAGATACACACACACTCGCTAGTTGTGCATCAGGCCTCTGCCAAGCACACTCCTAGACGTCTTTCTCTCCCTCCCTTCCCCACCCCCAACCCCAACAATGACAGCAGAAGGGTGACAACTCGATCTGATCTTAATCTGTCAATCTGTTTCTCTCTCAAACATTGTGTCTCTGTGCCTCGCTCAAACACACAAGATACGTATTTTTGTCCGTAGCCCCCTTGATATGTAGACTTCTCGCGCGCGCACAGCTGTAGTGACGATGACTCTGAACCCAATGTGCCTTGTTTTCACCGGCCTCATGTGATAGTTTTCACCCTATTTTCTGTTAATTAACAAAACAACCTTTTCTTTCTTACTACTAGTGAATCTGTAATCATTTGGGGCAGACATATAATATATCACTTCAACCTAATTATCGCAGTAAGTATTTTAAAAGAAACTAGCTAGATGCCCGTGCGTTGCATGGATCATCAAGATGCATTTGTATGAGTAGTTTATCTTGTGAGAGACTAGCAAGATGCCCATGCATTGCATGGAACATCAATATGCATTTATATGAGTAGTTTATCTTGTGAGAGAAAAGGATGAATGAGGGAAGGCCTTATTTGCAAATGTAGAGAGGGGTGTGGGTATATTTTTGCAAAATTTCCATAGTTTCCTTCATATCCGCCAGATATAAATCAGACGACCTATATTGCAGGATGGCAGGCACACCATCATCACCAACTCTGATTTTTTTATCTCTAATAACTCCTATAAAAGACTCAGTTGGTGATGATGGTGTGTTTCCCATCTGTCATTTCTGACCATCAGATCTGCATCTAACGACTATGATGTAAGTCGTGGCATTTCTGCAACAAGACCCCACTTCTCTGCTCCAATTTGCAGAAGCCCCTTAGTATCTTGAAACCAACCACATCCCTCCCCCACCTCATCAAAACAGCCACAAGGAATATATTTTGAGTGAAACATAATACAAGTATATTTTTAGTGATATATACACCAAACTAGAGTGTTTTTCTTTCAAGTTTGTGAACATGTATTATTCTATTTTGGATCCATTGCAACGCACAGGCACATTGCTAGTAAGAGTAGAGAAAACGACCAACGAGGAAAGGACTTATTTGCAAACGTGGAGAGGGGTGTGGGTATCTTTTTGCAAAATTGCGATAGTTTCCTTCCTATCCGTTAGATATAAATCCGACGGCCTATACTGCATGATGGCACGCACACCATCATCTACTCCCTCTGTGCCTAAATATTTGTCTTTTTAGAGATTTCAACAAGTGACTATGTACGGTGCAAAAATGAGTGAATCTACACTCTAAAATATGTCTACATACACATCCGTATGTGGCACTCCATTTGAAATCTGAAAAACACAAACATTGAGGAACGGATGGACTATAAGAGTAGACATGGAGGTATATCTCCAGCATGGTCTACAACAAAAATGTGCTGGACTGGTTAGTGTCGGATGCTCGCAACGCGATGACCTGAGTTCGAATTCTGTCTTTAACTTTAGATTTTTATATTATATATTACTTATTTAATATATACTTCTTTCACATCTTGTCTTGACAGTGGAACCCACAGTACTTAGAATACAAGATTAAGGATGGACTTGTTTCTTTTTAACTTTACATGCGAAGATGTAGCCACCACGCAAGTCACGTGTACACTGTACATGCAATTAACTTTTTATAGAGGGAGAATCATACACGCAATTAACTCAAATGGATTGGATGTGACTCTATTATTTCCAGCATAAGAGCATCTCCAACGGCAACCGGCAAATTTCCTCCCGCTTCCTTCTGCGGAGGACGACATCAAACACCAGCGGCATACATTTTCACAACTCTAACCAATTAGATGAAATTCGGGCAAACACGGACCGTTTTCATATAAGCATGCATGATTTCGTATAAAAAAGCCGGATCTTCATATAAACATGATGGATTTCATTACATTAACATGAACTAAGCGGTGCTAATCCGGTTCTCTTGGTATAATTAATACTCCCCCCGTCCGGAAATACTTGTCCTAGAAATGGATGTATCTAGACTTATTTTAGCTATAGACACATCCAATTTATCCATTCTTAGAACAAATATTTCCTGCAAGCAGGAGAGGGAGTACCTAATCTAAATGGCTGCCCGCAGATCCCATTGTCTTCCTCATGTCCGGCAGACACTTGCAAGGTTGACGAAGGTCCTCGGAAGAGACGAAGCAGCAAAGTAACCACCTGAATGCGCAGTCGTCGCCTCAGCGGTGGTCTTCATGGGACCCAAGTGGTGGTGGCCTCCCGTGTTCTACTTCTCCTCGATGATGGGGGCGGACACGGAGAAGCTGGCCACTGACTCGTCGCTCTCCACACATCGGGCTTCTATCTCTGCCTGCATGGCGTTCCCGCAGGCCCGGGAGGCGCGCCCACAGACACGGGAGGTGCGGCCACCGCAGACACTGGTAGGCACGCCACATAGCTAGGGAAGGCGTGTTGCCTAGCATTTTCATTTTCATGTGGGACCGTCGTTGAGCAAATCGACCATTGGCAAACCGCACCCCGCCCGCCGCCGGGTTGGAAAATAGAAACGAGGGGAAGATCTAGCTATAGCGCGGAAGCCAAAACATTTAGTGTCTAATGGGGCTCGTTGATAGAGTGTTATTTATTCATAACTTGGAAGATGCCCATGCGTTGCACAGAAAATCAAGATGCATTGGTATGAGTAGTTTATCTTGTGGGAGAAAAGAATGAACAAGAGAAGCCTTATTTGCAAATGTGGAGAGGGGTGTGGGCATATTTTTGCAAAATTGCCATAGTTTCCTTCCTATACGTCAGATATAAATCTGACGGCCCATATTGCAGGATGGCAGGCACACAATCATCACCAACTCTGTTTTTTATAAGAGTATATATATATATATATAGATATAGATATAGATATATAGATAGATATAGATGTAGGATGTAGATATAGATATAGAGAGTAGAGATTTGGTTACCAAATCTCATGCGTGCAATGCACGTGTAGCTTACTAGTTGGTTACCAAATCTCATTCGGGTTTGGCACACGCTCGTACTGCAGGAGCACCACAAGGCCTTCCTATCCGTCGCAACGCACGGGCACATTTCCCTCTCGGGGCCCACGGGACCGAGCTACAGTGGCTTAGTGCACCGGCCTATGAGTCAATGACATGCGGACCTTAAATGCGGCTGGCCCACATGTCATTCTCATGGTGGTGGCGTGGTTCGTGACTCACTCGTTCGAGATGAACCGGCCGGTGGTGGCGTGGCCGTGGCGAGGGTGCCACAGCTGGGCGTCGAGGCGTTACGAGGCGTAGATGGCCACACCTGCGGGTAGTACCTGTAGTATAGAAGTACTCCAGCTGAGGATTGATGCCCCGGACGAAATGTGTCACAGCCGCTAGATGAAAATTCGATGGTGCGGGAGTACGGATCGGAGCAGGCAAACCGTGTCCAGTCGGGTGAGGCTGTGGTAGAAAGTTGATGGTCGCCGCAGTTCAGCTGGCCCACATGACATGCACACAAAGGCAGAGGAGCGGTGGGGCCGTGAGGGATGAGGCGCACGTCAGGGGACGTCGTGTCGTGGGTTGGAGCGGCATCGTGGGAATCACGTGTGGGTGTGGCAGTGGTAGAAACAAGAAACGTGATGGTCGTCGTGGTTCATCTTCCATGGACAAGCTTTCATGTCTGCTGACACATGCATTGCATACCGCTCACTGCAAGGAGCAGTAGTAGAGAATACTTGTTCCAAAGATACCATTTTTCTGATAAAATTCTCGAGATATCATTATTTTTTACACATGGGATTACTCCTACATGGGTCAATCACAACAGGTGTTTTGTAATAAAATGCATCTTGATGTTCCCTGCAATGCACGGGCATCTTGCTAGTTATAGAAGAAGGCCACACGGGCATCTTGCCGCAGGATGTGCCACCGACCCAAACATCATTTTTCTTGCCGCAGGATAGGAAGGAAACTATGGCAGTTTTGCAAAAAAATACCCACACCCCTCTTATACTAGCAAGATGCCCGTGTGTTGCACGGAACATCAAGATCTTGTGGGAGAAAAGAATGAAAGAAGGAAGGCCTTATCTACAAATGTGGAGAGGAGTGCGTGTAAATTGTCATAGTTTCCTTCCTATCCGTTAGATATAGATCGGCGACCCATATTGCAGAATGTTAGGCACACTACCATCACCAACTCTGCTTTTTTATAGGCCGTCCGATTTATATATGATGGATAGGAATAAAACTATGGAAATTTTGCAAAAAGAAACCTACACCTCTCTCCACATTTGCAAGTAAATCCTTCCCTCGCTCATCCTTTTCTCTCACAAGATAAACTACTCATACAAATGCATCTTGATGTTCTGTGCAATGCACGAGGATGTTTCCTTGGGGGTCTCTCCAGCGCGGCGTGGCCATAGTTGCAAGTTGACGCCCCTTGATATGCCGGCGTTGAGGGGCACTCGGATTTTGTCCGATGAGCAAGTAAGATGAGTTTGATCACGTAGTAAATGCATTCTAAAGACTACTTCTGTATCCATTTCCTAATTCTCCCCCTGCCCACTATTTCACAGGTTAGGCTCGGTGTGAGTGGAGATTGGCTTGCATATGTACGGGAGGGTATCAACATCAATTTGCACAACATTTACAATGGTGACACCATTCCCGTAGAACATTTGTACAACATTGGGATCAGCCATGCAATGGGCCACCGCCTAAATTGGTATGATCGAACCATGGTGAGATTGAAGAAGATAGCACGAACCTTGCACATGGCGGTCAAAGGTGGACGATGCTGTCTGCGACCGATTTGTTGCCGTACGAGTACGAAGACGCTGTGCTCCTTTCTAACCGCATCTTCGCGGTGACAAACCAGGGGACTTGTTTCGTATGGGACACATCCAACGATATACTCCCTCTCTCCCAATTTATTTGTTTTGAATTTTTTTCGTTTTATAAGTTTCAAATTCGAATTTAGAGCTCCCCATCACATGTTGAGATTACAATGTCCATTAAATCGTTGCGTGCATGTATAGTAAAGAAATAAATCTCGAGTTTGCCACGAGTTCGGGTAGCGGTAGCACCACAAGGCCTGGTGCAGGAGTTATATTTACCTCTAGGGGCCCTCGAGTCTGAGCTTCAGCGCCTTATGACACCGGCCTTTGAATCAAAAACATGTGGACCCGATAGGTGGCTGGTCCACATGTAATGCTCCCGAAGGCATAGGGGCAGTGGGGCCGAGGGGGGTGAGCCGTAGGTCAGGTGACGTGTGGTGTCATGGGTTCGAGCGGTGTCGTGGGAATCACATGTGGCTGTGGTAGAAAATTGATGCTCGCCGCATTTGAGTTGGCCCACATGTCATGCACACAAACGCAAAGGGGCGGTGCGGCCAAGAGGGGTGAGGCGCACGTCGGGGGACGTGGTGCCATGGATTGGAGCGGTGTCGTGGGAATCGCGAGTGGCAGTGGATGAAACGTGGTCGCCGTAGTTGAACTTCTATGGAGAAGCTGTCATGTCTACGGACACATGCATTGCATACCGATCACTTGAAGGAGTAGTAGAGAAAGCTAGGTAGATAAATAGTTCCTTATAGTCAAGCGGACCCACGCTACTACTTGTTCCAAATACATGCACACCATCAAAATAGTCCATTTATATCAATATACACAGAGAGGGTGTATTTTTTTTACAAGAGAGGAAATAGTTCATCCATCCATAATGCCCTGCTGCTGGTGCTTCTTCTTCTTCTTCTTCTTCTTCTTCTTCTTCTTCTTCTTCTTCTTCTTCTTGTTCTCATTTTCTGTGGGAGACGGCTTCGCAACAAGCTCTATGGACCTTGCAGATATCTCGAAACTCACACGGGCATCGAGGGCAGCATATTTTATCCGCTCGTACGTCAAGGGATAATTCTCCCATCCAGACGACCTTAATGCCAAGCGTCTCGTCACCCTTCTGAAGATTTGTTCCGAGCACAAAATTTGCTACGTCGAATAGGGATGGTGTCAGTTTATCACAATCTTCTACAGGAATCTTTATTTTGGTTTGTAGGTCAGGGATGCTTTTCAAATCAAGGTTGTACGGCTCCAACTTCTGTTTGTCCCCTGTGATTGTTTCCCTACAGAAGTATATGTCCTCCCGAGACAAGATATTGTGAAGCTCACCTGGTACGGAGGGCGCGTGTATGATGTGGTACACCAAAACATCATCTTCGAGGCCCAACTGAAGGACGGCGGCGCGTTCGATCTTCCCAGCGGCACGCTCCGTGTACTCTACATCGAGACGGATGACATTCATCTCCACCTTTTGGAGGGAGTTGGATACATTGTTGATCCACTTCCGGACAATCCTTGGGTGGTCGGTGACTGTGGCAACTATGCTTAACGAGCCTTCCACGAGGACATGTTGAACGCTAAAAACCTGCATCTCGATCTCTTTTGCCATTTGGAACCGCTGGACCAGAGGGCTATGGTTTGGAGAATTAGGACTAGATGGCTGGTCTAACTGAAGATGATGATTATTTATAGGGGCTTCGGAATTACTCCAGGAGGATGTGAAGAGGTTAAAACAATGTGAATGCAGTGTGGATTGGATGCAAATGAAGATCAAGGAGTAGTGAAGAAGCCGAGGAAAATGGGTTCCCGATTGAGAAGTAAATGGGAGAAGTTATGCGCATGCATGACGAGAGCTGCGGTGGTTTGACTGCTGCATGCAATGGATTGGACGGGCTCTTCGGTTGCCTTTTCTCTCTCCCACGGGCACAGAATGGCCCACTTGCATGCTGCAGTTGATTGGCTGGAGTCCTGATGCAGCTGCTCATGCGTACGCTAATTAATGCTATGAGTGTGGGGCATGGAGGGAAATGGGCGCATGCGAAAGGGTATATACGCAAACTAATTAGAGAAATCCTGAAAAAAGTTATGCACAGACAAAAGAGGACCGGAGGGAGTACTACTCATGTTAATCCATGTTCCTACTATGGTTAAGGAATATGCGATTATCCTCAAAAAAGAAAAGTCATTCTTCGCGCTTCCGCATGCACGAGAATTTGGTTCTGCTCGCAATATCGATGATACCTAGAGGATGAAGTGAACCCAGAGGCATGCTAGCACGGGAGTACTACTCATGTTCCTACTACTCCTACTAGTAGTATTAGTACAAATGTGGTACACTTGATGGTCAAAATACTATTATTCATCCGGTCCTCATAGTGAAGTGACAAGACCCTGTGCCTGAGGTGACACCAGTCCAGGCAGCGTGTCCAGGTTACCAATTTCAGCCTCACCTTGTGCACTGTGCAGTCACTGTCACCGCCTCTGTATAGCATGCCTCGCCTCGTCTCCCTCTCCCCTAGCACCACTCCATCTCCGTCTCACTGTGCCCCCGTGTACCCTCGCCTCGCTTGCCTTCCCCAGTACCACTATTCCCTCGCTAGCCGCTCCAGCACCGAAAGCCTTCTCCCCCGTAAATCAAGCCCCCCAAAACCCCACCTTGAAACTCCACCATGGCCGAACGTGAACCGCGCAGCATCCATATGAGCCACGATTGGAGCAATCTCCCCAGTGACGTCCTCGACCTCTCTTGTTCGTGTATGGATATGTTGAGTGCCCTGTGGCTGGCTGCATGCTCGAGGGGAATGCACACGACCATCATTGAACCGAGTCCTAAGCTTTTCAAGACACCCTGCTTGCTGCTATCTGGTCTTGCGAGATTTTCTCAACATGATACGGAGGTGTACATGATGCCCCTCGACTTCAATCCGACCTCCATTAGCCGAAAGTTCTTTGCAGGTATGTAGTGGGTTGTCGTACATCATTTCCCTCGACTTCGATCCGATCACCATTGCCCAAAACTTCTTGCAGGTATGTACTGGGTCAGCATGAACTCCCACTGGATGGCCGCCGTCAGAGAAGACGGGGAAAAGTTGGTGCTCGTGAACTTATAGACCTCCCATGATATTATCCTTCCTTCGTTGGATGATATAGAGTTTTACCTTCGCGGTCCAAGTCATCTAGATTACGTCGTCAGTTGGACGCACCTTGTTTTGCAGAAGATTGTAATCTGCCAAGTGCCCACACAACATGCATATTACGCAGACTTCAAGCTAATTGCGTTGTTCGACAAGGGACTCGCCTATCTTTCCGCTGGTGCCTTCTTTAGCTGGAGACAGCTCAACTTGCAGTGGGTCATCGTCAAAGCTGATACACACTTCTGTGATGCTATTGAACACAGTGGATCATCTACGCGATCGACAAAGCAGATGGCACCATGTATTGCTGGGACGGCGCGTGTAAGTTGTTTCTGTCTGATGTTAATGATGACGCCATGACACCGTTTGAACTTTTTGTGATGATTGACATATCCCTGTTTGAGCAGAATTTGAGTAGAACTATGGCAATGTATTAGAACGCTATAAATCAGCTATATTTGCAATGAGTTAATTCATGCGATTGTGACCATGTCATTACAGCCAATTTATACCCCTGAATAATCAAACTGTTAGGAAGATATTGATATTTCCTTATTTTGTAGTAATCTATATACTACTAAATATGAGTGCGTATCAATGGCCATGTTAGTTTCCTCATTTTCATGATGTAGAAACATGCATCACACTATTGATTTCATCTAACCATACATTAGGGAAGCAAATGTGCATATGGAAAACTCTATATTTTGACGTAGTGACATCCTGTAATGCTTACCATGTGTACATACCTATGTTCGCCCTTCAGCAATCAATAGCTAGAATAATATGCTCACAAAATTTTTGCCCATAGAACATGAGTATATAACAAGGCATGGTCTGTTAGTTTCCTTGAAGAATTTGTTTGTGAGGGCAGAACATGATTACATAACATGCGTGACATGGTAGTTTCCTGTGAAGAATTGATTGTGATATAACATGAGTATAACCATGCATGGCACTTCTATATTTTCGAACCCAGTATACATTTCCCTGTATTTTCCTCCGAGTTCCAACATGGACATATAAATGTCGTTTCTTGCATTATCCTACTCATACTCTGAACAATGCCGATCTTACATTAATAATGCATGTCCTTTTTGATATGATGCAGTGTCCCAACAATTACTGCCCTTTGTAATCACACCACCTTTGCCAAAAACAGGGAATCACAACTGGTTCCTCGCTCGATCAGAGGACGGCAAAAGACTGATGATCATTCGGTCACATGAGCCGAAAAAGTTATATTACGAAAACCCCACTGTATGCAAGCACCGTGAAATACGTGAGTATCCGGACAGTGGCTGTTACGTCTATGAGCAGGATACCAGCTTGTTGGGGCCTGCAGGATTTTTGAGTTGCAGGCGGGTAAACAGCCTTGGTTCATACTCTCTCTTTCTTGGACTCAATTATCCGATTAACCAAGAGATCACCATTGGCAAGGACCTTGATGGCAGAACAGGGGCTACAAATTATTATGGTGTTGGATCATCCCTCTTCATATGACTTGTTGTCTTTGCTGCTTGTTCTGGATGGGTAGTTCTCTCTTTTGTTATTGATATTCCTCGTCATTTCTTCATCCTCGTCTATGTAACTCTTACTATGTACTATTGCCTCTATTTAGAATGTCATTATCGTCGGGAACACAAGAGTCTGAGCGCTGCAGATGGGTGCGTTTTTGGTGGTGTAGCAAGACTTCTTATGAACTATCATGTCTTGCTATTTATGTCAGTAGTAGTGACTAGTCAGTGTTTGAATGTTGTATATATCATTGTTTCGAAATGTTTATTGTCTCGAACTGCTGTGGGCTAAATGAGGGCATCACCATTCTCCAGTGTTCAGAGTATATCTCCTTTTTTCAAGCTATAGTTTGAGCTTAGTGTCTTTTCGATGATGTAGACTTGTTTGGGCCAGTGAGGTGTCGTTGAATATGGGCCAAGTACTAACGCAATGCCAAATTGGTCAATTATGACTCTCAGGCCGGGCTCTCAAAAGATCCTCAAAAAAAAGGTCGTGCTCTCAAAAAAAGAAGAATAGGGACTCTTAGGCTGACATGTGGGCGCCACCGGTGTTTTCATGCGCTTGTGCGCCGAGAGGATATTAGCGTGTGTTCAAAACTCATGCTACCTTTTCATCCCCAATCAACCGCCCCTCCCCCACCTCTGGAATCTTGATTCCTACTACAGTTCCCCCAAGTCCCCCTCCTGTACTCCCTGTACTCAAGTGCACTATGATGTCGCCTGATACGTCCATTTTGCATCATGCTTTTATATCGATAATTTTTGCATTATGGGCTGTTATTTCACATTATGTCACAATACTTATGGCTATTCTCTTTTATTTTACAAGGTTTACATGAAGAGGGAGAATGCCGGCAGCTGGAATTCTAGGCTGGAAAAGGAGAAAATATTGGAGACCTATTCTGCGGAACTCCAAAAGTCCTGAAACTCCACGGGATATCTTAGAATAAATAAACAAAAATCATCGCCAAAGATGAAGGCCAGGGGGCCCACACCCTGCTCACGAGGGTGGGGGGCGCGCCCCCTACCTCGTGGGCCCCCTGGTGGCTCTCTGACGCCCATCTTCTCCTATATGAAGTCTTTCGTCAAGAAAAAAACATTAAGCAACCTTTCGGGACGAGACTCCACCGCCACGAGGCGGAACCAATCTAGGGCTCCGGCAGAGCTGTTCTGCCGGGGACACTTCCCTCCGGGAGGGGGAAATCATCGCCATCATCATCATCAACGCTCCTCTCATCGGGAGAGGGCAATCTCCATCAACATCTTCATCAGCACCATCTCATCTCCAAACCCTATTCATCTCTTGTATCAAATTCTTGTCTCCAAGTCCGGGATTGGTGCTAGTAAGTTGCTAGTAGTGTTGATTACTCCTTGTAGTTGACACTAATTGGTTTATTTGGTGGAAGATCATATGTTCATATCCTTTATGCATATTATTACTCCTCTGATTATGTACATGAATATGCTTTGTGAGTAGTTACGTTTTTTCCTGAGGACAAGGGAGAAGTCTTGCTATTAGTAGTCATGTGAATTTGGTATTCGTTCGATATTTTGATGAGATGCATGTTGTCTAGCCTCTATTGGTGTTATGTGAACATCGACTACATAACACTTCACCATTATTTGGGCCTAGAGGAAGGCATTGGGAAGTAATAAGTAGATGATGGGTTGCTAGAGTGACAGAAGCTTAAACCCTAGTTTATGCGTTGCTTAAAAGGGCTGATTTGGATCCATATGTTTCATGCTATGGTTAGGTTTACCTTAATACTTTTGTTGTAGTTGCAGATGCTTGCAATAGAGGTTAATCATAAGTGGGATGCTTGTTCAAGTAAGAACAGCACCCAAGCACCGGTCCACCCACATATAAAATTATCAAAGTACCGAACGCGAATCATATGAACGTGATGAAAACTGGCTTGACGATATTCCCATGTGTCCTCAGGAGCGCTTTTCCTATTATAAGAGTTTGTCCAGGCTTGTCATTTGCTACAAAAAGTATTGGGCCACCTTGCTGCACTTTATTTACTCTTGTTACTTGTTGCTCGTTACATTTTATCTTATCACAAAACTATCTGTTACCACTTATTTCAGTACTTGCAGAGAATACCTTGTTGAAAACCGCTTATCATTTCCTTCTGCTCCTCGTTGGGTTTGACACTCTTACTTATCGAAACGACTATGATAGATCCCCTATACTTGTGGGTCATCATCGCCGGTCAACGCGGATATCCAAGCCGGAGATCCTGAGGTCCGTCCTGCCTTCGAGCGCTACGTGCTGTCACTCCATAGTGGCATGGCGGCGCTTGACGACCAGTTTGCCGGCAAAGTGCTGATGGTAACCATCAACGGCGACCGGCCTCCCATCTCGCCGGACGACCTTATCAAAGCTCTTGGCATTGCGCACAGCATCCAAATAAGTGACTTGCTCGCCGAAGTCTGCCTGCCACCGGCTGATTTCTTCGTCAGGTTCCGGACAACTTTCGACTGCAGTCATGTGTTTGAATCATCCCGACGTTTGTTCTGCGATGGCGCGCTGGTGAGCTTTGATCGGTGGCACCCAGGATGGGGCTCAGTGCCCTCTGAGCTTGAGTTTTTAACAAATCTTACCTTCCACGGCATGCCTCGACGTTTTTGGAACAGCGAGTCCATCAATGAGCTTATCAACGACCTTGGAGGTGAGCTCGTAAGCATGTTTGTTCCTCCAGACAGCTGGGCTCTGACTGTTATGGCATGGATGATGAAGCCGTCCACCATACTGAAGGTGATTGGTGTTGAGATACCGGTGCAGGAACCGGGGTTGTACTATTCGTTGCCACCAAGGCCACCGCGGACCACATTAGGGATGTACCTGTATCGAGTGTTCGTACATGTCGAAGAAGTGGTCAATCCATCAATTGAAGTCCTGCCGCCACCGCTGGTGCACGGGTCCATCGATGACGTCCATTACAGGAGTCAACGTCAGACTTTCCCCGTGTTGCTCCGAACGATGGATGGCATAGGGCCTACTCCATCGCGCGGCAGAGGCCACTGCTTCTTTGGGATAAGAGGCAGGGCTGGCTGCCTAGATGTGCTCTAATTTGAGGTAACAAATGAATCTTGTCAGATGACCTGTTCTGTTTTTTTACCCGAACTTTTTTTAGAAACGGTTGTACATCAACTTAATGTTCTAGCAGAACTTATATATTGTGTTTTCTGTCTGTGTTCTTTCCACAGCATTCAAGATATTCCCCTGTCATTGATAAAGATGATGAACCGTTATGTACGAGTTTGTTGGTTTCAACATAGCACTACCTGTAGTGATCCACTGCTTCCACCCTGATTGTGCCGCCTGCGTGAAATTTTTGTATGCAAGTTCAGTGTGCTATGATGTTCTATATGATTGTGTCAACTATATAAGTTTTTATCGAGCATCATCAATGCATATGGCTGAAAGATGTATTTACGAGCATCGACCGATGGGTCTCTCTCTCTCTCTCCCTCACACACACACACACACACACACACACACACACACACACACACACACACACACACACGCACGCACGCACGCACGCACGCACAAGCTTTTCATTAGGTTCCACTGTACTCTAACTTTTTTCTTAAGTTATTAATTGAGCTCACTGACTTCAAAAAGTTGTACAGAAGCCTTGTTTGGGCCTTTCCGGCGTCGCTGAATGTGGGCTGAGTAGCCATGTAAGTTTGTACTGTACTACACAGGCCTTTTTTTCAACAGCAGCAATGCACCTGGGCCGACAGTTGTACACAATCCGAGTCAACTTGTTATTCTCCGCCCCGCTGGGCTGCAAATCTTTCCTAGGAGGGATGCATTAGGCTTAACAAGAAAATGGGCTATAAGAAATAATAAATGCACCAAACACGTAATTAGTTTATAAAATATTGCTTTTGGATTTTGAAAATTTTAATTTCATTAATTGTTGCGCGTGCAATGTTTCGTTGGATTTTTACGTAGTACAAATTTATATTGAAATTGTATTTAATCTGACAAGAAATTTTAGTAAAAAAATATTTCGGATCCTATCAAAATGTGGGAAATTTTATTGAATTCTGTTTTGAATGGTTGGTTGAAATTATTAATCGTTGTCCTAGCTACAAAATGGGCTATACTTTTAACAAAATGTAAATGGCCTGTAGTAAATTCCTTTAGAATTCAAAAATGGGTTGTGCATTCTTACAAATTGCAAATGGGCTATAAGTTCTCTGCCACACACTTGTGGGCCTACTAAGTTGACGCGTATGCAAGGCTTTGTCAACTTATAGTCAACACACGGTTCTAGCAGCAGTGTCCGTTGGATGTCCATCCAACGGATGTCGTGCTTCTTCTTCAATCTCGGATATTCTAGCTTCAGCCGCCAAAAAATTGATTCCTTCCCCTGACATCTGGGGCGCAACGTTTCGGAGGCTGGCCTGTGGGCCTACTAAGTTGACGCGTACCAAGGGCTTTGTCAACTTAGTCAATATAAACGATTCTAGCTGTAGTGACCGTACGATCTCCATCCAACGGCCGTTGTGATTCTTCAACCTCGGGTCTTCTTGCTCCAGCGCCCCAAAGCAGCGCCGGTCGTGTCGCCTGCTGCCGTCTCCCGTGGTCGGCTATGCTGCCGTGGAGGCCTCACCTCCCCCTACCACTCCCACCGCTGGCCAGGCCCTGCGGCGACGACATCCTCACACCGCAGCCGAACCAGTGAACCCTCGTACTCCTCTCCGTGTGGGCATTCACTGACGCATCTTCCCCGGCTCCGCGTCGTCCCCTTCATATGCCTCGCCATCGTCCACCACTTTGGTGCTCTCGGCGTGGCGTGGTCAACATGGTCAAGGAACGACTTCCATCGGAAGAGTACTGTACGTGGAGAGGCTGACAGCTGGGTCCACGGCCGCAGCAAGGAAGTGCCTCCTTATTTCGCGGAAAATGATGATTCCTCCACCTGACAACAGGGACCCACCGGATGGGCCACCGTATCTCATGAAGAAAAATGTTTCCCCCTGAATGCTGGGACCCACTAGCTACATCTTCGTACGCAAGTAAGTGCGTCCATATTACGGGCAAAAAATGATTCGCCCCCCTGACTGCTGGGACCCACCAACTACATCTTCGCACGCAAGGAAGTGCCTGACAGTCAAGACCCACCTGGTCGAAGCGTATGTAGCATTGTCATTCTGGTCGCGAACATGTACGTACATACGATCGGTCTGTCTGCAGGCTGCAGCGATGAATCGTGACCGTGTAAGGTAGGGCACGTGTCGTAGTAGAGGCGTGCACGTGTCGTAGTAGAGGCGCGCACATAGCATGTACACGTACGCACAACGGCCATGTTGCAAGAAAGTAAATACGGCCACGTACGTACATACGGGCGGGGTCTTGAACGTCTACTCGCGCATACGTACGGCCAGGGCTCGTGTACATGGTTGTGGCTGGGTCGGAACGGAGAAACTGCGTCGTCGTCGTGTTCATGAGGAGGCAACGGAATGCGTCATGTTCATCGGGAGGCAACGAAATGCATGCTGTTCACCGGGAGCCAACCGGCTTGGACGGAACAGCCGATGGAAACGAGGCCTGGCGTACCGCAGAACGGAGGAAACGGCCTTGTGTTCGACCGGCCACGGTGGAAACGGGATCCTATTCATCGAAAGGTGTCGTGGAATTAACACGTCAGATGTCCTTAGTGTCAGGACTTAGTCGCGAGGCCAACGCATCATTGTGGTAGCTTGAGAGGGGTTGAGCGGAATCGAGAGACGCAACACAGGACAAGGATTTAGACAGCTTCGGGCCCCGGGAAACATCATCCGGTAACAACCCTACATGCTGTTTGAGGCTAGGTCTCATTATCATCACGAGGGAGTCGCCGTAAACCAGCTCTCCTCTTTGTATCTAGCCCTAAGATTGTTTCTTCTTGCTTGTAGCTTGTCCCTCTTTGGGGAGCCCTACCTCTCCTTATATATCTTTGAAGAGGCGGGTTACATGTAGAGTCCAACTCGGACTTTAGCTTAAACTATTTTGACTTCCTTTCACGGCTTCTTAACGTCATCGGTTTAACATTGTCCGCCGGTTTAACAACATGCATCGGTTTAACATTGTCTGCCGGTTTAACATCGTTTGCCGGTTTAACATTGTCTGCCGGTTTACGACCAGCCGGTTTACCGTCTGTCTGAGCCATCTGTCTTGACTGTCCGCCGGTTTAACATCCGCCGGTTTATCAAGTCCCGGCCGGTTTACGACTCTGACCGGGTCATTCCACGGGGTATATCCCCGACATTAGCCCCCAGTTTAATTTGGATTTATCCATGTTAAACTGATCCTGATCATCCTTAAGTCCTTGTCACATCCTTCTTCTAGAAAATCCGGTTTAATAGGCCAGCTTCATAATCAATTTGCTGACATTGGTTTGTCATAGAGAAATATTGTGAAGAATAACTTCCTTGACTCAGCTCCCAATGCTTAACAAAAATATTGGTCTTTAAAATACTCATCTAATCTTCAGCCGGTTTAAGAATGTTGAACTTTGCCGGTTTACAAATATTGATGGCACCGGATCATAACTGTTTGTTAACATCAGCTTTTGAAAATATACCTCTTATATGCCTATCATTTGTAGCCCTCAACTCTTAAGAAGGTAACGTAGTAATAGCTTAAGATTTGCTTCAATATGAATGCCAGAAGCTTGAAGAAATCCAGGTTGTTCATCTCAATCACTAGTCAGAATTGAGTATTCCACATATGTAGCCCCCAAGTGCCGGGTTGTCATGCTTGCAGCAACCTGGGACTTGTAATTTCCTGATGCTCATAAAAACTTCAATCAGTGTAGCCCCCAAGGGCCGGGTCATTATGCACATAATGAACAGGGACTTTATATATACTTCATTGAGAATAACATTATATTATGTAACTCCCATCATGGGGCTTGAACCCACGTTCACAACGTTGAGAGCTTTGTGCTTTACTAAGCTGAAAGCAAAGGGACCCTTCAATATAATGGAAAAAAGCTTTGTACCTTGAATAGTTGACAGGAGCAATTGGTAGCCCCCAAGGGCCGGCTCATTATATTATGATGAGTCGGGTCTTCAATAAGGTGAGCAAACAATGACTTTGCATTAGGCCCCAAGTGTCATGGTGCATGCTTGCAGCGACATGAGACTTGCATATTTGATGTAATCTCAACTTGAATAATGTAGCCCCCAAGTGCCGGGTCGTAAGCCTGCAGCAATTCGGGACTATTCCTTAAATTATAAAATAAATCATATCCATTGATAATATAATAGCCATTGCGCTAAAGCGACTGTGAAAACCTTAATCATAGTACCGGTTACTGATAACCATAATAAAATCTAGCCATGTTGGCTATTTGAAGATTTGAATAATATAGTCCAATGATTTATGAGCGCATGATTCCAATGGCGCAATCCAGATATATACTAGCGACTTATAGTCGAAACCAAACCAGGCTGATAGTCTCCGGATTATGATTTAATCGTGTTCCGTCAATCTATAACTGACAGTTGGACCGGATTTAATAATGTTGGGTGAAAACACAACATAAAAATTATTTTTTCAAAAGAAAAACAGAAGCAAAGGCAAAGATAAAACCATTTGCAAAAAGAGGCTTTACTGAGCCGATCAGATGGTGTTACCATGGTCGGACACGACCAAGCTCCCAATAAGGTGTAGCTATGGTTGAAGTCAGCCAGGTCCCCAACTGAAACCGTGGCATTATGCCGATCAAGTGGCGTGGCAATGGTTCAGGTTCGACCAAGCCCCAAGTGACTCTATGGCCTTAGGCGATCAAGAGGCGTGTTGGTTCGAGACTTGACCATGTCACCAAGTGATCTGGTGGCTTTCGCCTATCAAAAGGTGTTGCATTGGTTCGGACACGACCAAGCCCCCAAGTGATACTGTGGCATTGCACCGATCAAGAGGTGTGACTATGGTTAAGACATGACCAAGCCCCCAAGTGATCAATAATATGATAAGCCAATAAGGCATGATACCTATGTCTGAACCGCGCATCATGGCAGCAGGTCCTTTTTGGCACCCTTTAACTTTTTGCAAGAGATAAAACCTTCTTGAACCGGGATTTTGAACCGGATTTGAGAGCTTCAAAGCTTTGTGGGAGATATCTTCCCCTTGAGCCGGATTTTAAACCGAATCTCTCTTTAAGCCGGAAATTTTACGGCGGCCTTTAAATTTGCACCAATATGGCGGTTCGGGGTCTTGCATTAGACAACTTTGCAGGCCAAAGTAATTGCTCTTTTAAAGAAGGCAATATACAATATAAAATATATTGGATGGATTTCACCTGATATATCATGCCAGGGGTTATTCACCGTGGAGTTGATGATCACCATGGTAAAGCTGAAATTAATGACGACCGAGTCGGCCGCGGCGTTGTAAACCGGTGCGAACGAGCAAGTTAATCGCAGGCGCAGTCCCGGCTAATTGATGTAGACCGGGCCGTACGGGCAGCGACTTGTGCGCATCCATTCATCATGTGATATGTCCCGGATTATCCCCAAGCGGGATATTATCAGTCCGCGGTGTAAACCACATTTGTAATGAATAATAGTCCTGTGTATAAAAATAATATACAAATCAAAGTAATTTATCCTTTGATAGAAATAATATGTGTTAATAAAACAAACTTAGATGGATATCACCTGATTTGCTCGGCCGACCGATGGTCCATAAATAATGTCTGTAGATAACCTTGTAATACGACGGCCGGATTCCTTTTGAGCCATATATGCGCACAAAAGATATTGTGCCTTATCCCCTCCAGGGCCCTCGCCAACTCCTTAATCTTGGTACGTTGCAACTCCGAAACTCAGGTTCCATGGACGAAATCCCTTGCACTTCCCTGGCTATGAGCACCGCTGCAGGTGCGAGCCCTATTGTTACGACAGTTTTGGCCATTTACTAAACCAAATAGTAGTAGCACATGCTGCATGCTCAGGGTCAGAAGTGGCGGCTCATCATGAGCAGCGTAAGGCAGCCGGGCGGTTTAGAGGCGACAAAGGGGCGCCGGCGACTCGGCAAAACGGTAACGGCGACTCGGCGTGCAATCATTTGCCCTGGCAGCGGCGGCAGTGCCAGCGGAGTAGTGTAGGGCGGTTTAATGCCAACAACTGAAGACTGGTTGTGGGGACGACGGTGGGGGCGCTCCAGTGGCGTTTTGAGGGAAACCCGTGACAACTCGGGGCGGCTCGGTGAGACCGCTCGGCGGCAGAGATTCTAAGCAAAGCAGGCAGCAAGATGTAATTTGGTGGTAGTGAACCGACCCATAAGCAGCGGGGCAAATCCGTGGCGATCCGGCAGTGGCTCGAGGAGAGGTTAGCCGGCGACGGCGACTCGTGGAGGCGTGCGGCTAAAGACACAGTGAACCACAACAACGGCGGGTTGGCGTCGCGGGACCAGCGATGCGGCGAGTCACAGCAGTACGACAGCTCCCCTGCTGTAGCTTGAAACGGGCGGCTCTCCAGCGAAGCGCGGCGACTTGGAACAGATACACGCTGCGCTGGCGGGCAGAATCGGTCAGGCGATGCATGGCGGAGCCATCTCGCGTGGAGCCGGCATGAGGCCGGGTGGTGGAAACCGGAGGAGTGAGACGCCGGACGAGCCGGGTCGCGTGGAGCTGGTGCGAGGCGGCCGGAGCTGCAGCCGGCTAGCGCGGGCACATACCTGGACGCAGGCATGAAGAGGCATTGCCGCGCACGAGTAGAGTGGCGGGCGGAACAAGAAGACGGCACGGGGAGCAGCCGGCCGAGGCGTGAAGCCAGCGCCGGGAACAACAGGCACGGGTCAGGGGAGCATGCGGCCGGAGCGGAGGTGGCAATGGGGAGGCCGGAGCCGGCCAGTTAGAGGGACGAGCCAGTGCGGTAATCCGGTGACGTGAAGATGGCGAATCAGCGGCCGGCGACGCGGCTGACAGACAACGCAGGGCGTGCAGGGCTGAGTAGGAGCCGGCCAGCTGGTACGGACACCTGTGGGAGCCGACCTGGCGGGCGCGAGAGCAGGGGAGGAGGCTGGGGCGCGGCGTTCTGAAGCTGACGGCGGTTTGAAGGCAGTGGCGGGTCAGCCGAGGCGGACCAAGGCGAGAATCGCGGAGCTGCGAACCGACGAGGTAGGCCGAAGCGCATGATGCGCCGATAAAGCGGAGGCGCCTCGGGGCCGGCCACAGCAGGAGCAACAGTGATGCCGGATTGTGGTGCTGGAGGAGAGGTGCGGCGCGACGAGCTGCAGAGGGTCCCGGTGACTCGCAGCGGCTCACTCGCGGCGGAGATAAGGCCGGTTCGACGGTGGGCGGGTCAAGGCAACCACAGCAGAGGCGGCTTGTAACATAGACAAGGCCGGTTGACCGAGGCGGAGGCAGCGACATCTCGACCGGCAGCTCGAGGAGGAGCAATGGGCCAGGCGGCGAGTCATGGTCAATGCGCGTCCGTAGCGACCCTGCAAAGTGAGGCGGAAACGGTCTTCAGGCACGGCTGCTGTCCCGCATCATTGGCTCGGAGACCGACGCTGGCGAAGGGAGGCCTTGGCTGCAGAAACTGGTTGGATCAGGCGGGACCTAGCGGAGGCAGCCGCTTGACGATGGCAGCGTTGCGGCAAGGGCGGAGGCGCTCAGTCGGCACTGTGATCTGGGAGCAGCAAGACCGGCTGTCCGGCAGCAGTCGATGAGTTGGATGCGCGAACCGGCGATGCTGGAACCATAGCAGGTCAACAAGGCAGGATACGACCCGGCGACGGGGTAGGGCCAGCCCGAGGTGGCGAATCAGGGCCGGCGGCTCGGAAGCGCGTCTGTGATGGTGAAACGGCTCGAGGCCGTGCCGGTTGGAGGGCCAGGCAGATGAAGGGTCGAGGCACGGTCCGACAGTGAGGTAATAAGCGGGCAAGGCGGGCGGTTGCTATGGAGGTGGCGGCGCTTCTCTATTCTAACGCACTAGGGAAGGCTCGTTGCTACTGCTCGGCTCGCCGGTTTAAGCAAGGCGAGTCAAAGGGGAATTCTCAACCCGTGGAGGAATCTGCTTTTGGGTTGTGGCCCCTCCTCCTCCGGTGATATACCTTGTACGTAGTGGATACTGGAGTAATAGCTGATGATTTTACTTTGGTCTTCCCACATAAAGCAGCAGCGGTAGATCAATGCTTGCCCCGGGACTTGGCTCCCTTGTGAACGACAAGTAATATGGGCGCCGCGTACAGAGTAGCAGTTGCAATGCATCGGAACAGCAAGGACGGCTGCCGCTTTAGGGATTTTCCACCAAGTAAAACGGATCAAAGAGCTATGGTTACTACAAATCGGCGGAAACTGCGGTTGAACGGATCACCTGAACCCCAGTCGGCCTCGGAGAACGTGGCAGATAAAGCCTCCAGTAGAAGACCTCGTCTCGGACTCGGTGCGATAGTAGTTGGCGGATTATCACGACGCGTGAGATGGCCGTACAACATGTACATCCGCCGCCGCAGAACACTTCATCAATCTGGACTGATGAACTTTTAGTCGATATGAATTTTCCACGCCAGCTTTCGTTGATCCGAAAAATTGCAAACTTCTCGAACCCCAAAAAAGTTACCTCCAAGAATTCAACACCACTGTGCGTTTGGCCCCACGGTGGGTGCCAACTGTCGTGGAATTAACACATCAGATGTCCTTAGTGTCAGGACTTAGTCGCGAGGCCAACGCATCATTGTGGTAGCTTGAGAGGGGTTGAGCGGAATCGAGAGACGCAACACAGGACAAGGATTTAGACAGCTTCGGGCCCCGGGAAACATCATCCGGTAACAACCCTACATGCTGTTTGAGGCTAGGTCTCATTATCATCACGAGGGAGTCGCCGTAAACCGGCTCTCCTCTTTGTGTCTAGACCTAAGATTGTTTCTTCTTGCTTGTAGCTTGTCCCTCTTTGGGGAGCCCTACCTCTCCTTATATATGCTGAAGAGGCGGGTTACATGTAGAGTCCAACTCGGACTTTAACTTAAACTATTTTGACTTCCTTTCCTGGGCTTCTTAACGTCTGCCGGTTTAACATTGTCTGCCGGTTTAACACTGTCTGTCGGTTTAACATTGTCTGCCGGTTTAACATTGTTTGCCGGTTTAACATTGTGTCTGAGCCATCTGTCTTGACTGTCCGCCGGTTTAACATCCGCCGGTTTATCAAGTCCCGGCCGGTTTACGACTCCGACCGGGTCATTCCACGGGGTATATCCCCGACAGGAGGGGTCTGGCGTACCGCAAAACAGAGGAAACGAACCTCCTACGGTCGAAACGGGGTCATGTTGATCGGTAGGGGTGTGGCGTACCGAAAAACAGAGGAAACGGACTTGTGTTGGAGCGCTATGGTCGAAACGGGGGTCTTGTTCATCGGGAGGGGTGTGGCGTACTGCAAAATGGGACTCCACGGAATACTGTTCATCACCACCATCAACTGCCTCCACGGGCTAGTGTTCATCCACCGTCGACCTTCTCCAGCCTCAACCTGCGACCGTTCGTCCATGGGCTCCTGTTCATCCAGCCTCCACCGCGCGCTCCTCCACCGGCTACTGTTCAAGCAGCCCTCTCCATGGGGGTCCTGTTCAACCACCCCTCCACGGGCTACTGTTCATCCAGCCCTCCACCGGCTACTGTTCAACCAGCCCTCCACGGGGTCCTGTTCATCCAGCCCTCCACGTGGTCCTGTTCATCCACCAGCTCGATCGATCGGGGTACTGTTCATCCAGCAGCAACGGCCTCTACTACCATGGGTTCCTATTCATCCAACTCCCCATAAGGAACTGTTCATCCAAACCCCCTCAACAACGCTCACTGTTCATCCAAGGAAGGAGGCAGCAGTGTTCGGTCGGCTTCGGTTAGCAGCAGTAGCGAAGGAATCACTTGGGTTCAGTTAACAGCAAGGGATCGATCGATCGCTCGGGTTTAGTAACGCGTAGCCTGCAGTGCAATCGCTCGGGTTTAGTTAGAGCCCAACCCCTCGCTCGGGTTGAGTTAGAGCCCAACGCCTCGCACACACGCGCGTACGTATGAGAAAGACGCGACTCGCTCGGTCCCCGACCACCCACCGTAACCGGGAACTCCCCAATATTTACCTTCCCCTCGCTTCTACCACGTTTTTTCCTGTCATGGACGGCCCAAAGAATGTCATTCAACTGCGTCTTCGGACCGCCCAGGACGAAAAGCCCATTGTCTGTCATGATTTTTTCATAGAAGTAGGACCCCACCACATCTATGATGATACTGGGTTTTGTCACAATTATCGTCATAGAAGTGTCATAAATATGACAGAAAAAAAATTTGTTCGGCCCAAAATGTCACGGATGTGTCTTTTTTTGTAGTGATTGGGGGGATGTGGGTGAGTAGAGGGATGTCCTGGCCAGCGGTGGGAGTAGTAGGGGGCGATGAGGCCTGCGCGGCAGCACATCCGGCCACGGGAGGCAGGAGCAGGCGGTCCCGTTGACGCTGGATATGGCGGCTGAAGCAGGAATATAAGCGATTGAAGAAGCACGACGGCCGTTGGATTGACATCCAACGGTCACGTCTGCTATAATCGTTTTTTGACGTATATAATAAATAAAATAATCTTGCATACGCGTCAACTTAATAGGCCCAGAAGTCAGACTATTCCCTATTGTTTTTAATAATTTACAGCTCATTGCAACTTCTTATGCAATTTACTGCAGTATGTTTTTTTGTTGGCCAGGGCCAGGGTTGAAAATTTCAACGAAAATTCGCATATTTCGGTGGGGTCCAAAATATTTTTAATACCATGTCATGGGAAAACCACGGCCACCTATGGGGCCATGAGCCCCTTGTGGTTCGGCGGGGGATGAGCACATTGCACAAAGAGCAAAGAAGCATAGCGCAACACGGTAGAGATAATGCGGGCAATTTTTACCCAGGTTCGGGCCGCCGCGAGGAGTAAAATCCTACTCCTGCTTTGGTGGGTTGATGGTGGACTATGGTGGAAAATGCTGTGATCTTGCCAAGCAGGGCTGCATCGGGGCGAGAGCGGCTTCGCGTGTCTGAGTGTATAGAGGTTCGAATCCTTTCTATGGTTGTCATGAGCCTGCTTTTAAAGGTTAATGGGGTTACCACAGTACCAAATCAGTCATTGTGTACTGATTAGATAGAAAATAGTGCTATCATACCTAACTCTGCCGGTAGGATAGAGCGCATTAAATGCGCCTCTTAGTGTCACATCACTGTGTGCTCGGCAAGGCTGCCACCTTCGCGCCTGTTTGTTTGACACGTCTCTGGACGGAGATTATTCGTGTAGGAAGTGGCTGCCATGTGGCAAGAAACTGCCACTTAGTGACTTGGGGGCCTGACACCGCATCGATTGGTGACCTGCATTGCTGTGAGGTGGAGCGGTGAAGCCTTGGCGGGGTACTTCGTGTCTGCTGTGACCGGCAGGCCTGCCGAGGCTTTGGAGGCTTGTCTTCAGGATAACCTTGACCCCGCCAGGCTCGCCTGGCCGGCAGAGTAGGTTTTTTCCATTAATGCTATCTTGATTCCTTTTGCTTCACTTGGTCTTCTTGACCTGCACTTCGATCTCTCAAAGAGCTATTTCTTCAACATGGCCTTGTCTTGGGCAATGTAATCTTGATCTTGGGCTCAGGTACCCGGCAAGACTCAGCAGTGTTTGTTGCAATCGACAGAGCCCCCCCTGGCCGTAACGCTGCAATCGGGCATCGTTGAGGTAGGCTAACCAAAGGCACGAGAGGTAGCTGCTTGTCCTTTGAGATCTTCTTTACTTCTTCATTAACCTGAGCTCAAGTCAGTTTTCGTTTCTCTCGCGCGTCGCATAATGCCAATTGTAGTGGGGCCACTTTGGTAATGGTCCATGAATGACTTTAATGCACGGGCGAGTAACTGCCAATTCACTCTTCCCACCACGCTCTAATCCTTTGCCACGTATGTTGCATGCATCAAGTGGGGTAGGTAATGGAGGCGCGTGGTATGGGAGAGCGTCAAGGCAGGGGCCCGACCTTCTTGGATTGGTGGAGGAGGACGGTGGTTACTCACCGGGGTATCAGCCCCCAGCCCCAGCCCGCCTATAAAAGGAGGGGCGGCGGATGACTGGGGGTATCCATCCACACACACTTCTCCTCGTACGCCCTTGATTTCTTCTGGTAATGTTGAAAGGGAGAGCCCAGGGCCAGGCCCCGGGCCCTAGCTTGGGGTTGGTGATGTCGAATGCTTGGGGAGTAGGAGAAGGACGTGGTCATGCCTTTGCCGGGGTAGGATCCCCCTCCTGGCTTCGCACAAGCTTCAAGGGGGTTCGCGGGTGGCATGGTGGTATCACTAGAGGTAGCGACTCTAGTCTGCTTGTCACCGCACTGCCCGTGGCTTCAATTTTAGTGAGGGGCGACGCAAATGACACCACGTTGCGGCCCATAATGGATGCCAGGCGTGGTTGTCGATCATGGACTATTCCCCCTTTCCGTGTAACATCGGAGGGATGTCGTAGAAGTGGTTCGCCATCTGTAATGGCGGACCCCTCCTCTCGGGGTACTGTCCGTCCGGCGTACGGGCGGGCTCCTTTTCCCCGTGCATGCTTCTTCAAAGGGTGGCGGCTTCCTATCTTTGTGTCACTGGAGACGACAATGCTCTCTTCGGAGCTGCCTGGAGCGCCTCGTGTCTGTCCTGGCTGCCGTAGTGGGGGCTTCGAGCAACAGCAGTGAGGAATGTGGCGCCAACCCACGACGTGTCAAGAACGGGGATGAACACTCCAATGAGGCGTGCTTGCCGGCAGCACCATCATCACCGGCTGGGCTTCTGGCAGCATCACCATTCTCTCCTGGCCTCCGGTTTCTTCCTCCCAGCCCGGGAATGGCACCATCCTAATCCTGGGGAGGCGCTGAATCCCAGCCGGGCCTACCCTCCATCTTCTCCGTCTCCCTCTATATTTTAGAAGAAGGGAAGGACAGAGTGAAGGCATCACAGGCTTTATATCTTTTTTCAATCTAAAATCTGTAGGCACTTACCAAACTTTAATTTAAATTATGTAATCTCTTTTAATCCATGTTTGTGTTCTGTAAGATCCGTACTTGTTGATCAGCATATTAATGAAAAATATAAACCGTGCCAGGCACTTGTGCATGTAATGTGTCCATGCGGAGGTAGAATGCCTCTATACATTTAAGTAAACAAGTTTCCCCCGACAGGCTATCCTGCCGGTACCCTTAGTTTGTTGTCGCGGATTAGGCCTATCGGGCACAAATCATAAAGAGGGACCAGCCCCCCGCCAAACCTTTTTCGTCAAAGGCAACTGCAACCATCCTGACCAAAGCAACGTTCGAGTCAAGGGATGGGAGTACCTAAGTTTCAAAGGCAGCGAAGTTTCCTTATGGACAAGTCCCTACATACAGAACGTATGGATAAAAGAAATAACTTATCTTTTTGGCTTGCCGGGGATCGCAATGTAGGCTTGTCTTCTCATCTCCTCTTTGGGACCAAGTCCACGGCAGGAGCCTGCAGTTTATGCAGATGAAAATGATGCTAGATGCGATTTTATCAACATGAACATGCAATTCTCATGATATGCTTATGCTTGCAGGCAATCTGTCGGGGCCCCCAGCGCTTCATTTATTTCTCTGCTGCTCAAGGTCTGCGCCTGGATTTGTACAAGGGGTTACATGGAACAGAGGCATGGCCTGTAAAAAAGGGTGGCTGCCGGGCTGGGCCCGACAGTTGCGCCTTACGGGTAGAACTTGCGCAGATGCTCAATATTCCATGTGTTTAACAATTGAATGCCATCTCGAGTCTCCAGACGGACTACGCCAGGTCTGGTGACTCGTAGTACCTGGTAAGGGCCTTCGCACTTCGGCACCCTTGACGGACTGAACGCGCCTAAGGACAAGGTCGCCTTCCTCAAAACACCGGACATGAACCCTGCAGCTGTGATAGCGACGCAGGACTTGCTGATAGCGTGCAGCACGCGTAGCAGCCCGGAGATGGTTCTCCTCGGGAAGCACAGCATCGTCACACCGGTGCTGATCCTGCGCTACTTCATCGTAGGCAAGCACTCGAGGCGACCCATAAATGAGTTCCATGGGGATAGCTGCTTCTGCCCCATAGACTAGGGAGAATGGAGTCTTCCCGGTAGCATGATTTGGTGTTGTTCTGAGGGACCATGCCCCATAGACTAGGGAGAATGGAGTCTGCACGGTAGCATGATTTCGTGTTATTCTGAGGGACCAAAGAACCACCGACAGCTCGTCGATCTATCACCTGCCACACTTCTGCAGCTTATCAAATCTTCTCGTCTTGATCCTTGCAACACTTCAGCGTTTGCCCTCTTAGCTTGCCCATTGCTCTTTGGATGTGCAATAGGGCATGAACGTATTGCATGAAGGCGTGGCTCATGAATTGGGTGCCATTATCAGTGATGATCCAGGCAGGGACTCCGGAGCGGCACACCAATAGTTTCAAGAACTTGATAGCTGACTGAGCAGACATCTTTCTCACGGCGTCTACTTCCGGCCACTTTATAAACTTGTCGACGGCAACGAACAAGAATTCAAAGCCCCCGGCAGCTCGAGGAAAGGGGCAAGGATATCAAACCCCTAGACTGAAACGGCCATGACAAAGCGATTGTCTGAAGAGCTTGTGCAGGCAGATGGATGTTCTTGGAATGGAACTAGCAGGCTTCGCACTTGGTTACTAGCTTGACCGCATCTTGGAGGGATGTGGTCCAATAGAATCCATGCCGGAATGCTTTCCCAACTAATGTCCTTGATCTGATGTGGGAGCCACACATGCCTTTGTGTATTTCCACCAGCAGTTCCTTTCCTTCGTCCCGGCAGATGCACTTTAATTTCACACCATTGGGCCTCCTTCTATATAGAGTGTTATTGACAAACTGATACATACTAGCCCTTCGGGCTACTCTTTCAGCTTCCTCTTGGTCATCGGGAAGTTCTCCAGATTGGAGGAAATGGACTATGTGCCTTGCCCAAGTTGGAGCCTGGGGCTGGGCAACAAGGACTAGCGGCACCTCCTCATCTGCGGGAGTGCATTCCTCGACCGCGGGGACCAGTGGCCCGACAGGAGGGTGCATCACGGCAATATACGGGGAGTTGTTTCCGAAGGGTCCCTACCAGGAGCCCCGAGGCTCTACCAGGAGAGGCTTACCGAAGTCCAACTTCCTCCTCTTTCGGGTCATTGTTGCTGGGGATACGGAGGGCTGAGTAAGATGGAGAACAAAAGTTCCTGGTTCCACAGGAAGTTTTTGTGTAGCACACTTTGACAGATGATCAGCTATGCTGTTTTCCGCACGGGGTACGTGCTCTGTTTGCAATCCGTCAATGCGCTCCTCCAATCTTCTCACTTCCTCAACGTATGCATCCATTAATGGACTTTGGTAATCTTTGTTGACTTTTCTCACCACAAGTCTTGAATCTCCTCGAGTGATCAATTTCTTGATTCCCAATTCCGTGGCAATCCTGAGCCCGGCAAGGAGCCCTTCATACTCTGTTGTATTGTTGGTTGCCTCCTCCCGGGGAAAATGCATCTGGACGACGTACTTCAAGTGCTCCCCAGTGGGAGCAATGAGAAGCACGCTAGCCCCTGCACCTTGTAAGGAGAATGCACCATCGAAATACATCATCCATTCTTGGGGCGCTTCCTTGCCGGGGGTAACTGTTTCCAACACTTCTTCATCAGGGGTTGGCGTCCATTCTGCAATAAACTTTGCCAATTCCCTGCTCTGATTTGTTGATGTGCTCTCAAATCTAAGGCCAAAGCTGGATAACTCCAAAGCCCACTCCACTATTCTACTGGTAGCCTCAGGGTTTCAGAGTATCCTTTGCAACGAAAAGCGGGTGACAACCGTAATCTCATGGGCTTGGAAGTATTTGCGCAATTTCCTCGAGGCCATGATGAGTCCAAAAATCAACTTTTGCACACCAGAGTACCTCAATCTAGCCCCCTGAAACAGGGAGCTGACGAAGTATACTGGGCGCTGCACCACTTTTTTCCTTGCTCCCTGATACCATGCTCCTCATTGTCCTGATCCTCATCTGGTCCTGCCGAGCTTTGCTCACCCTCTGTTTCCTCTACCTCCCCCTGTGCAACTAGGGCTGCACTAACCACTTGATTAGTTGCCGATAAGTATAGTAGCAACAACTCTTGTGGTTTTGGAGCAACCAAAGTTGGCACAAAGGACAAGTAGTTGTTCAAATCTTTTAATGTTGCGTCTACTTCCGGGGTCCACTTCATGGGCCCTGCCTTCTTCAAAATTTTGAAGAACAGCAAGGCGTGCTTGACAGACTTGGAGATGAATCTGCTAAGTGCGGCAATGCACCCTGCCAGACGTATCACATCTTTGACTATCCTATGTGCCTGAATCTGCTCGATAGCCTTGATCTTATTGAGATAAAGCTTCTATCACACGATGGGATACAAAGAACCCAAGTAGCTTGCCGGAGGGAACACCAAACACACACTTCTCCAGATTCAGCTTCAAATTGATCTTGCGCAGATTAGCAAACGTCTCTTACAAATCCTGGATGAGGGTTGATCTGTCCTTGGTCTTGACCATAATATCATTCTTATAAGCCTCAATGTTTCTGTCCAACTATGGGTCAAAAACAATCTGGACTGCTCGTGCAAAAGTGGACCCGACACTCTTTAACCCGAAAGGCATGCGCACGAAGCAGTACGTACCACATGGGGTGCTGAATGAGGTCTTATCTTCATATTACTTGGACATGAAGATCTGATGATATCCAGAGTATGCGTCCAGAAAGGAGAGCAAATCACAACTTGAAGTGGAGTCCACAGTCTAGTCGATGCGCGGCATGGGAAATGGGTCCTTCGGGCAAGCCTTGTTAAGATTTGTGAAATCTATGCAAAGCCTCCATTTTCTGTTAGCCTTGTGTACGACCAGTGGGTTTGCTAACCATGTTGGATGCAGTACTCCTCTGACAAGACCAGCTGCCTCAAGCCTCTTAATCTCTTCGGCAATAAACTGCTGCCTCTCCAAGGCCTGCTTTCAAACCTGTTGCTTGATAGGTCGGGCATGTGGGCAGACAGCAAGGTGGTGCTCGATTACCTCCCTGGGAACACCAGGGATATCAGATGCTTGCCAAGCAAACACATTGATATTCACCCGCAGGAAGGCAATGAGCGTGCTTTCCTATTTGTCATCAAGGGTGGCGCTGATAGTGAAGGTACCATCAACGCGAGCCAGCCCTGCCGGGACCTTTTTCACATGTGGTGCAACAACCTTGGATCTCTTGCTGTTGGAACTCTTCGGCAAGTCATCAACAGGCACAGCACACTCCAAAGAGGTATGCTTCCCGGATTCCTTGCTGGTGTCCCTGCTATCCTTCTTCTTTCCTTTGTTTTCCATGACGGGGACTACTGCTGTCGTGGCCTCTGTCGCGACTGCGTCCTGGTACATCTTACCCGTGCTAATGATTGCGTCTTTCTCGTCTGATGGAATGGAAATGAATCCTATCGGCCCTGGCATCTTCAAAGTGTTGTAGGCATAGTGGGATGCTGCCAGGAATTTCGCCAGAGCTGGATGTCCAAAGAACCCATTGTACGGCAGGGGGAGATTGACCACATCAAACACAACCCTCTCAGTCCGGTAGTTCAATTCTCCCCCAAATGTAACTGGCAACGTGATCTTTCCCTTGGGATAACTCCTGTCGGGATTGACTCCTTGAAACGTGCTCGTGACCTTTAGTTCTTCCTCTACTATCTAAAGCTTGCTGATAACCTTTACGGAGGACAGATTCAACCCAGCCCCACCATCAACCAACATCTTTGTGACTTTAAGGTTGTGAATTGTTAGTGATACCAACAACGACAAACACCCTACTGAGGTGGTGCGGTCCGGATGGTCCTCTTCGTCAAAGATGATGGGTCTGCGTGACCATTTGAGCGGCTTCCAAGACTCTGCTGCTGGCTCCACAACATTGACCTCACGCGCCCACCGTTTAAGTTGGCGGTGAGAGTAATCTTTCCATGAAGGAAAGATGCGCACAAAGTTCCTGACAACAATATAAGCTTCATCTTCTAAACTGGGAAGAAATTGAACAGGGGTCCTATTTGCTGCAATTGGGGCTCTCTCTGGTTCGAAAAGGGATTTGGCAACTGGATTTGGTGTACTCTTTGCTGGAATGGGGTCTTGCGTCGTAGAGCTGGTGTTATGTCAACTGACATCATCATACTGTTTGCTGCAGTTGGGGTCTGCTGAGTTGGGGCATAAAAATGACCAGTGTAGTAGGGCTAGAGTCTTCTAGATTTGGGGTGCTTTGTGGGTCAGGTGATATTGCAACTACACCTAATGGGCTATTTGATTTATCAAGTGTCACTACCTTTTCCAAATACTTTGCTCGTGCTCCTCCGCGATCACCAATCGCCCTCTTCCTTTTGAACGTCTGATACACAAGAACATCATTTGAATGGATAAATATGGTATGATGACAGATGGAATATGTACTGAAAATGGATAGGCAGGGCGTATTCACATACACGATGTGTAAACTAAGCTAATGGCAGTGCAACAAAGTAGAAACAATGCAAAGCATCAGTTGCAAGATATGTGCGACCAATATAACCTTGGGAAGTTAGAGCAAGCACCTTGATGGGTGAATAAGATAGGGCATCTGCCTCTGACTCCTCCACTAGGGAGCTACATTGACTTAGGTCTCCCTCTAGCTCATAATCACTATTAGGATCATATTCTGAGCATTAATCTGTAGGTGGAGAGCGTTTGGATTGCATTGCATCCAGACTTGATTTCAGTCCCTTAGTGCCAAGTTTGACAACCATGTCACTGTTCTGCTTTATTCTTTTCATGCGCGCAAGCTCATAATCATTATGAAGCTGTTCAGAATCTAAGATTCATGAAAACATAAAAAGTAGTTAGATTATCTATGGAATGCATTGTGGATTCAACTCGAAGAGTGTCTCCCTATAAACCCCTACATGTGCAAAGTTCACCCCCCAACCGTGCTGACCAGACCACACACGGAAATACAAACCTCTTATGTCTCTATAACAGGTAGACACACATTTCAAAACTGAAGTAGGAACATTAGAATCATATCAAATTCGTTTTTGAACAAATAAACTAAGGAATTATCATTGGCATAATGTTTAGCTTCAAGGGTGGAGTGCTGGTAGTGCGACACAAAGCAAGTAGGCAGATTGTATTCCATGTAAAAGATCATAGTCTATGTAAAAGCTGGAAATGACACTTTATTTCTATACAATGCAGTGCTCGTTGCCCACACATGATGGAAGAGATCACACAGAGAAATACTATTCACTCATGTCTACGGTTCCAGTATTTTGAAACAGGGTGGTCCACCCTAAAAGAATATTGACAACAAATATGACAAGGCAAGCATAGATGTAGTGAGTCAATCATTTACTTGTGAGCTTACTAGGATAGGTATGGAGAATTGTAACTGCAGTAAGAGACCGTCCAAAATCTGATTCAAGAAGATTTTCTAGCACTTATTGTTTGCAACTAATCGACGTGAATAATTGGATATCATATTGAATGAGTAAGAAAGACAAGTAAAATTGTCAACAAACCTGGCCTGCAGTAGTAATCTGGGTCAATGTCACTACGACCAACAATCCAAAATGACTAGTGTCTGTTCCTAGGGCCAGAATTTTGAAACCCTGTGAACTTTACAGGTACTAAAGATTACTGAAATACATCTGAACCATTAAGTGTAGGTAGCACTCAGCACACAACAAACCCTAATGACAATCCTACCTAATGAGTAATGAATCAATTAGAAAATGGGTGATGAGGAGTGGCTGCTGAGTGTTGAGGATGTATCTCAGGATAAATTGGGCTGGCTTAGTGGATGCTGCACCCCCGAGCCCTGAATGGACTGGCAAGGTAGGCACGGCGGCGCGCCCGGGCAGCGGTGACGCTGTTGGGCGAGCGGCTCCTGACCTCCTATTAGGCCGGCGTCTCCTCCAAGAGTCATGCCATCCGGGGACGGCAAGTCACCCATGAGGCAAAGCGGTGAGGCGAGTAGAGATCGGAAGCGCGCAGCAGAACAGAGGGGAATCGGGGCCTGGGCCGACCCAAAATCCCAGGGTGGGCCGCGGCCCACCGTGGGCACCCTGTAGAGATACACACCCGAGCGGCGAACATGCATTTTCGAAACTAAATTAGGAACATTTAGCTGACCAATTAAACGACTCTGTTTTAATAATATCAGATTCGTATTTGAACAACTAAGCTTGTTTACCTTGATGGGTAGAGCAGTGCTATTATGACACGTATATTGATCATAAAAGGGGGAAACCCTAAGCATTTTTTTGAGCAAAAGAGGGTTTCCCCTCCGATTTCTATTAAAGAAACCACCACGGAACCAACATGATCAATTAAACCCTAAGCATGATCAATTAAACCCTATTATGATGATGCCATGGCTGATTCAAAGTGGCAAACCGGGGAAATGCTATTTAGCATCCATTGTTTGCTTCGAACTAAGAACTAAATTCTAAGAGCTGAAAAGAAAGTACAGTAACCAAGTTACGATCTATTTTCTGGTTGAGATCAAAAAGTTGTGGAGATATGAAGTACCACCTCTCTTGCGGCGCCGTGTAGGCATCGGGGGTGTGAAGGCTATTGGTGGCGTTGAACCAAATCTGCGACGGTAGACAGGTGCATCGAGGGATAAGTCCCGTTGAGGTGGAAGAGAAGGTCGTGTGAGCGGCCCCGGCAAAGAGAACGACGACGCCAATGAAGCAAGAGGACGCGGTGCAAGGCTCTTGGTCCGTCGCCATGGATGAGAAATGTCCAGCTCTAGCAGTGGACGACACGGTCTTGGTAGGCGCTCCGGCATGGTGGAGGACGGTGGTGATGGATGGGGTGGAGGACGGCAGCGATGGATGGGGTGGAGGACAGCGGCGATGGATGGGGTGGCGGACGGAGGAGGCTGGTGCGGGGATGGTGTTCTAGCATGGACGGTGTAGGAATGGGAAAATGGAAGGAGAGGTACGGGGAAACATTTTTTGGGACGCGCCTGTCTGAAATATGGGAAAGTTACGAACTTAGACCCTGTTTAAAATTTGGACGTCTCGTCGGTTGGGGATAGGACGGTAATCTCGCATCTTGCAAATATTTCCCAGAGCGATTTCGGGTGAGGAGACAGTGTTTTGGCGCACACGGTGTATGAACGGGGCTGACAGGTAGGGCGGTTGTGTCACGTCTGAGTGAAGTTACAAACCTGCCCCTATTGAAAATATTTGCCTATATCAATTTCGGCCGATTCGAGTTTGTTTTGCCGCCCACCGTGTATGAATGGGGAAATGGAGGGAGAAATAGAGGTCTTTCGGACGAGCTTGAATCAAATGTGTTTTGCCGCTCATGTTTGGCGCCCACCTTGTCGTAATGGGCTCAGAGGCGGTCGTGTCACGTCTAATTGAAGTTACTAACCTACCCCTATTGAGAGCAGTGGAAATTGGACCGATGAATTGTCCGTGTAAGGGGTAGACAGTAATTTCCATCTCCCAAACACTTGGCTTCGGGCAGCCGACGTGGGAGTGGACATTTTGCCGCTTCTTTCAAATTTTGGGACAATAATCATCCACGTTTACTCTGGCAACTAAATTCGAATCCATTTTGTATTCCTATACGAATCTTTATAAATCATTCTATGTGTTTTTATATATCTTCAAAAGCACGACAAAGATGTATTCCACTGTCATATATGAATATGATTTACAAATGCCGATGCTCGAATTCAGAAGCTAGAATCCAGTTTAAGGTGAATTCGAATATTTGGAACACTTTATGTCCAACTCAAATGTCATACACAGGATAATGTGTACTCCCATTTAGATATGTACAAAAGATGTATCAAGATTCAAATACCGAGTCAATCAACCAATAATGTACAAAACTAACAGACATATAAGCACTTATAGAGTATATGGATCAATAATATCAACTAACAAACATAAGCCAGGCCGCTGTACTTTTTTTTTGCTAGAAGAGCATCCTTTTTTAGCAAAGCTAGTACAACATCTTGGCCCTTTCCGATGCATGCCACTTATGGTCCATCTATACTACTATTATTGCTGAATGCACATTCAACCCAATTGGCATATTTGTAGGTCTGGCACAACAATCAAAATGAAATGTCTCTGAGTCTTATCAATTAATACAGACTTGTGCTCAAATAAAATTACAAACCAACAAACAAAAAACAATTATTACATGATCTCTAAAACAAATGGTTTGATCGATTACATGAACAAACAACACAAAGGTTATTCAACGATGGAAAGAACATTTCACCTATGATTTACCAAGTGGGAATTTAATTTCCTTTTTCCTTCAGGACCTTAACAATGCGGTCAGTCTCAGCTTGCTTCGTTTTGAAATCCACCAAATATTTAATGGTTGTCTTGAGTACTGCTTGTGATTGTGCTGTTTGCTTCCTCAACATGTCAACTTCATCTCTAAGTGCAGAAGCAGAATCTCTTTATACTGCTAGTTTAGCCTCTAGAGCATCAGCAGTTGGCAATTCATGATGCACGATTGGGCCAGTGCCATTGCTGAGGGATGATACAACATCCATGGGGACCTCGCTCTTTGATCTTGGGATAACCTGTTTTGCCATTAACGTTCTGATTGGATTCCGAAAAGTTGAAGTTAGCAAAACATCTAAACTGGGAGTTATAACAGCAAACCAGTTAAACAAACAAGGAAATAAAGAGTTCCAATTGGATGCTGAAAAGTAGTTATTAACATCATTGTAACCGGTTGTTGCAGCAGCAAAGTAGTTAAACAAACAAGTTTTGCAAAAGGTACGTGTTGTGGCATTGGAGTTTCTCTTGGATTCTGAAAAGTTGAGTAGCTAGTAATGTGATTAGAGCAACCGGTTGCAGTAGCAAAGCAGTTAAACAAACAAGTTTTGCAAAAGGAATCTGTTGTGGCATTGGAATTTCTCTTGGATCCCGAAAAGTTGAGTAGTGAGTAACTTGATTAGAGCAACAAGTTACAGTAGCAAACCTGTTACACAAATATATTTTTGAAAATGTACCTTATGTGCAATTGGACTTCCAATTGGATCCTGAAAACTTGAAGTTGGTAAGATGATTACAGCAACAAGTTACAGCAGCAAACTAGGTAAACAAGGGAGTTTCTGAAAACATACCTGTTGTGCCAACGGAGTTTCAGTTGGATCCTGCAAACTTGAATGTTAGCAATCAATAAATAAAGTTTTGTAAGATCCATAAGAAACTAACATCAAACTAGTAAAACTAACCAGTTTTGGCAACGTATTTAATTACACATGAACTAGTAAAACTAACAAGTTCTTGGCAACGTATTAAAGTAACAAGTCGGTACCGTTTACCAGCAACACAGACATATGTAAATTTCTTTGATGTAAGCAAAATGATTCCAAAATAGATATAAGTTAAAAAGACGGTGTCCCTCATATAAACCTGACAGTTGTCTATCTATGAACATGCAAACATTACTAGTGCTACAAGTGGTAACAGCAAACCATTTAAACAAACAGGGTATCAGAACGTAAATTACACGTGAATTCTGCTGCACCCTAGAAGTACATATGACCAGCTATCTACGTGCTTAAGTAGCTATTTAAGTTCAGACAAACAGGTAATTCTTAACAGTAAGTATCAAACACATAGGTAGGCTCAGTCTATAATAGGATTAACAGGCTATGTCATTATGTAATCAGTAGCAAACTAAATTAAGCCAAGCAACATAATTGAACAATTTTGAAATAAGTGGCTAACTAAAATTCCGTGAAGCTGGTAACTGAGCTTACACTAGCTCTTTGTATAGGCACACTGCAACTTCTTTTTCGCTTACAAGGTTCTACGAAGGAGTCCATGGCATCAATTGCTTGGATACGCAGTTCCAATACTTATTTCCTTCCACACTGCATTGGTAAGTCGAATGGTTAATCTGGTAAGATGGTGCATCCTTGATTTGTTATATGAGGACGTGTAGTCAGACTATTTGTAGCCACACACATCACACTGGCTTTTACTGTATATTTCATGCGATTACATTTGGCATATCGAGATCTAAGCAATCTACAATAGGATGAAAGACTGGCATCCTTCACATTATTGGTGAATTCAGTTCATAGAAACAAGCAATTCAACCATTACGTGGGTAAATCAAAAGCGCCCTTTGGAATATTTTTCACTACCCCAATCATACATGCAAAAAGGGGCGACGCCACCATAGGGGCTGGTATGGGAGGCTGCCTCGGGTGGCTGGAAAGTGTGCACCTAGTTTGAGTCGTCTAGGTTGGCCCAGGCTAGTTATGTTCGTCCCAACGCAGGAGCAGGCAATGTAAAAAATGAAGAAAAATGTTTCAATTTGGATGGGCCAATAACGTAAGTGCAAGGCAGGCCATATAGCAGGCTCGCAGCCCAAACGAGCGCCTCCCATATCGATCAACAGCAGGAAAAATCCCAATTCGTTCCCTCCATCCTCCAGTCTGGTTCGCTCCTAACCTAGCCGCCGTTAGACAGACCAGCACAACACTTCCTCACGCTGTCGTTGGAGGGCGGTCGCCGGGCTTCAAGCGAATGGAAGGACAAGAAGATGAAGATCCAGCCCTGGGTGTAGCCTGTGTGGGAGGCAGCGGCGGTAGCACGGGCATGGTATCTAACTTGCGCAAATGGACAGTCGTAGCTTGCAAGAGCAGCATGCGCAACGAGTAGGTACATCACATCCCTGATTATATCTAATTCAACTATTCAATTTCTGGCCAATAGTTAAACCTAACGGCGTTGTGAAACTGCTTGTGTGTAGGGAATCCGTGAGAAAATGAAACCAATTTTTGCTTATTTTATAACTCCCCCAATCAATACTGAACTGACTGAATCCGATGTATCTAATCAAGTTTCCGGTGCAAACATACAAGCTCATGTTGTTCTTGAGCCCGAAATGTCTAATGAACAGACTGCTAATGAAGGATTTGATACAAACATTTTACATGCTCCTGGTGATGAACATATAGTGTCTAATGAGGGATCAAATGCAAGCATTTTGCAAGCTCCCATCGAAGGATTGTGTCTAATGATGATCTGCTATGTTGAGAGAGACATAGACATTTGCAGGCATTGATGACAAGCAAATTATAGTACATTTTCATGGCTTCAGGAAATGTCGAGGCCATCTACCAGAAAGTCCCCGTATTATGACTAGGGATGGCAATGGGGACAATCCCCTATGGGGATACCTACAACATCCCCATCCCCATCTATTCTCTGTCATCCTATCCCCATCCCCGTTTACATGACTGGGGATGAAATTTCCCCATACCCATGCCCCACTGGGGAACGGGGCCCCATTAGGGTCCCCATCCCCATAAACAAATACTCATATACATAATATGACACCCTATAATCAACATACATACATGATGTTGTCCTTGTCCTACTAATGCCTATCTAGGTCGTATTGACTTCTTGGTCATGGTGGTAGCTGAGGTGAGGATGTGAGATAGGTTTAAGGTTTTTTTTCAGAGCTTATTTTTGTTTTCGCAAGTTTGTTTGTGAATATTTTAAGGTTGACCGCAGTATCATAGTTACTAACCGAGTCCCCGATGGGTATTGGGTCTGGGGAATAGGATATCATCCCCATCCCCGTTGTACCCTATGGGGAATAAAATAGTTTGGTAAATATCCCCATGGGGATGTTTTTCGCCCATCCCCACCCCCTAATAGATGAAATCCCCACGGGTTTGGCGGGTATGGGGCCCCGTTGCCATCCCTAATTATGACAACGTAGCATAAATACTTTTCTAATCTGTTGTTTGAAACTATTGGCATACTTGTGCAGGATAGATATATTGATATGCAGTTTGCGCACTGGTTATAGGTGCAATTACACTTCGATATTTTCAGCCAGAGAATGAATAATTCAAGTAGGTACAAACCATGTTAGTAGTCCTTGTACACCATGTTGCATTTTGTGTTTTTTGGTGCTTGCATCATTTAGTGTTTTATAATCTGAACTACTTTGGATCATTAGCTGGTTTTCAAAGTGCATGTAGCTTCACATTTCTCAATTTATGTTGATTTCCGGAGTGCAAGTGCCTTCGTATTTTTTAAGTTAAATGTTCGCCCCTGGTAACTTGAATTCGTGGATCCGCCACTGCACACAAATCATACACGCAGGCCAGTATGAATTAAATGAAATGCAGGGACTTATGCTAGCTCGTTGTACAGGCTCATCGCAGCTACGCTTGCGCTTGGGATGTTCCATGTACAAGTCCATGTTACCACTTGCTTGGATGTGCAGGCCTTGTGCTCCTTGCATCCCCATATGCATTTTTGACATGGCGAATGGTTGATCAAATAAGAGGAATCGACCTTGCTGTTGTACCGGAGGACAGATACTTACAAGGTTATCTGGTGTGCAGGATGTGTAACAGATCCCGTAGAGCGGTCTTGCTTCGCTAAAAAATGGTTTTGCTTGTTTCAGATGATATCTCCAGAAGAAACAAGAGTTAAAGTCAGAGTTGCATAGGCGTGTAAGCTAAGAGAGAAGTGAAAGGATTTCCAAACATCATCGAAATAGTGCACAAGGGAGTGATGTGTGGATACCTAGTTCGAGCCGGCATTTAGGCATGTTCGCGTAGCTAGGGTGAGGGTCACTTCAGAGCCGTTGAGGGTGATGCGCTGGTGTTGGCTGGCCGCGCATGGATGCAGATCTAGAGTGGCAGTGGAGCGCTATGATGCGGTGCACGAGACCATTGGTGAAGCCCCAACGGCCTCGGGGGGTGGAGGTGCGACAATGTGCTCGGTGAAGTAGCCCCGATGAGGTGGGAGACGGCGTCGGTGAAGCACACCTGATGCGGTGGAAGTCGGTGTCTGTGAGGCATGTCGGTTGCGGCGGCCGACATTGTCGGTGGACCACCCGGTGCGATGGACGAGGGCGTAGATGAGGTAGCTCCGGTGCGGTGGTGAAGCGCGACCGACGTCTTCGTCGTCGTTGTCGTACGTAACAGAGGTGGGGAAATAGAAGAGACGAGGGGCGATTCGAACTTTGCTTGGGTTGGCGGCTAATTAGGGATTTGAGCAATATAGGCGCGGAAGGGGATGGCGGAGAAGGGAGATTTTGCAGGGCAGGAATTGGGGCCGCCAGAAATTTCAATCTGAAACATGGAAGCGCGAACTTATTTTGTCGTCGTTCTTTTTTATTGGGGGAGGGAGGGTGGGTGGCTGGGTGCTAAGCGTCCGTACGATACACGCGACCACCACGACACAACCCTGGTCTTCCTGGTGCGCCTACATTTGAGAATGCAAATGAATCTTCTTTCATTTGCAAACGAATCTGTATGTATTACCATGCCCGTGTTTTCCTTGCAAATAATTAATCATTCGAAACGAGATACTATAAATTAATTAATGAGGAGTTATTTGAAAAAAATCAAAACGGTATCCACGCTAACGTGGATTAGAGTGTGTGTGTCACATAATTAGTTATTTGAATTAGAGTGTGTGTCACATAGTAGTCTCCAATTCTAACATGGATTTCGGATTTCACGATATCCATGCTATTTTTTAATACAAATTCATATGTATATGATGAACACCATGGTAGTGAGAAAACTTTGGATGGATTCAAACATATGACCTACAAAATAGCACAACAATCGAGTCAATGTCAACTTTTCCAAACCTAATATGGCACAAATTCGAAATAATTACCCATATGCATGGTCCTCAGTTCAAATCATACAATGTACATGGATTGAAACATCAATATTAAGTCTCATACTATCTACTTTAAATGTTGTTTTTAGCTCCCCCCCCCCTTGGCACACACGTTACATACTCCCTGTATCGGTCAATCTTCCTCTCCTAACCACCTTAGGAAGCTATCGGTTTCCAACACACGTTCATTCTTTCTCTCCATGTTTCGATCTCTAACTCTCTCAACTACACAACCCCCTTTTCCCACTATGTTACCAAATGTATTTACCTCACACACCTGCCATTGCACCCATGCCGAGCTCTCCCTCTCTCTCTCTCTCTCTCTCTCTCTCTCTCTCTTGCCTCCCACCCTCCCTCGCTAGATACATGCATTGCCTATCTAGCCCCCCAACCTCTCCTGCGCACACATGCATGTTGTCTATCTAGGTCACTACCTCGAGACTGTCTCACTCTTTCTTCCGCACGGCGGGCCACACTCGCTCAATCTCGCTCTCTTTATCTCAGCCTCGATTAACCTCGTTTTCTTTCACACACAAATGAAATATCTCCCTGTTCGGGCCTCGATCGACACACTCTATACTCTCTCACACAGATTGTCTATCTAGGTCAGTCCATCCAAGTCACCCCCACTCTTTCGACCTCATGGGGCGGGCTACGCTCTCTCAATCTCTCTCTTTCTCCCTCTCTCGCTCGCTCTCTCCCTCTCTCTATCTCTCTCTCCCTCTCTCTCTCTCTCTCTCTCCCTCTCTCTCCCTCTCTCTCTCTCTCTCTTTGTATGTCTCGATTAACCTTGCTCTTTCTCGGACACAAATGATATATCTCCATGTTTGAGCCCAAATCGACATATTCATATTGTATACTCTCTCACGCACATTGTCTATCTAGGTCACTCTCTCCAACCCATCTCACTCTTTCGATCGCACGACGACCCACACTCGCTCAATCTCTCTCCCTTTATACATGTAATCGATTGACCTTGCTTCCTCCAACGCACAAAATATATCTACATGTATGTGGTTGGATCATCTCTGAAAATCTATCTTACAAACCTCACCCTTCCCAAAAGCTCAATCCGACAATATCTCTCCAGAGCATATATATCTTTTCAATGAATGTCGGACCACACTCACTTTGTCTCTCTATCTATACGTCTCTCGATTGACCTTGCTTTCTCATGCCGTATCTTCCACACATTGAAGCTACCTCTCCATCCCTCGCAAAGCCGGAGCTCTTTACATTGCAAGGGGGACTCCAACCTTGGATTAATTTGTGTAGGCATTTATTCCGGTGGGTTTAGATTATATTTTCGTAGCATTCGGCCCACAACTACTCCAAACATCGTTGCAACCCCCGCACCTCCCCCAATTGATTTCCCTCTGGCTCGGTCATCACTCTCTCGAAAATCCTTTCTCGTCTTCAACGTCGCATGGTATTATTACAAAAACCCCGTTGTTCTCTTTAATTATTACAAATAAGCTACAAAACAACACGCCGATAGTCCACCTGGAATGGAACAAATTTCGACCCACAAATTAAAGTGCTACAAACTACACACCAAGTGGCCCACCTGTCATGAAACAAATTTGGACCCATATACAAATTAAAAAATAAAGGACGAGGATCGAACATGCGACCAGGGCCTTCAAGCCGCACGTCAATATGCAACATACGTAGAACAACAATGTTTGTTATACCCCCTTTGTTCATGTAATGTTTTTATATTACCAAATCCTATTTAATGGATAACATGTAATATTATTTTTAGTACATTAGTGGGACCTGCTCGCTAGCACGTAGTACTATTCGCCTTCACTTACTTGCGGGTTCCATGTGTGCTCTCTCTCTCCTCCCCTTCTGCGTTTAGACGCACGTGCAAACACAAAGAACTCGCGGGCGTTGTTGCCATTGACCATATCTGGATGCGTTCACAAGTTATGGCACCAGTTTCACGTACTAGTAGTACTAGTCAATGTGTACGTGCAATGCACGTTAATTTGGAAGTATATTAAGTGCATGCGGATATTAAGTAGGATATTATTTGCGTGGTATTATGTGATTAGCACTATTTTTGGCATGAAATTAACTGCACGCTAAACGTGTTGAGCGCTCTACATTGAAGCATTCTAGGTCGTTGGATGAGAAGGAATACATGTGGGTTCATGACGTTCTATATTTAATTTGATACGGCTCTAGCAGAACATTCAATCGATCAAACCATAGATTTCATTTAGTCTGACTCCGACTTTACATTCATACGACGATAGATCTAAAATAAATGGAAATGATAAACGTTCGGATTTTAAGCATGGCAATCGGAACATTTTTCATGGCAAATTCAGATTACGCGGCGGCGGCGGGGGCGTCTTGCAGTGGGAAGCGGCTCCTCTGCCGTGCTCTGTGCGTCATTGGGCCACTGTCCGACGGCGACGGCGGCGTCTTGCGCCGTTGTTGGCGTATTCCTGGACGTTGGCCCTAGCTTCAAGGAAGGCCACAATGTTCTGGACTTCAGTCTCCAGGAGCGAGTCAACTGGCGGGAGGAGGGGACTGGCGTTCGTGCAAGGAAGCGGTCAAGGGCAGCCATCCATGCCGCTGAGGGGGGGGGGCACTGGTACCCGCGCAGGGACAAGCGCTGGCAACGACGCGACGGAGAAATTTGTGTGCACGGGCACCGGCACGAGCGTGCATGTCAGTGCACGCATAGGTGCATGCGCTGGTAGGTGCACGGGCGCGTGAAAGTCGGCGGGGACCTCGTGGAACCCCATGGCATCAAGCTCGGCGACAATGTCCGGCTCCCAGCCCATCAATTCCACGGGAATGGACGCTGGCGCAGTTGGGGCGACGGGAGCTGGAACGGGAGCGGGGACAGGCGTGGCATCTTCCCGCAAGGCTGGTTCAAGCTCGTCCCAAAGTGCCTTATGTTCTTGAGACTCCGGCTGGGTGTCTTCCTTAGGAAACTTGAAGACTAAGGGAAGACCATCATGATGCGGCATGGCGTTTGGTTAGGTTAGGCTGGTTGGAGGTAGACGACAGGAGAATCAGAGAGGAAGAGAGAAGATTGTAGCGATACCGGGTAGTGCGGGGTTGATTTTAAACTGCGGCGCCGACGACATTAAAAGTGGGAGCAGTTGGGACGAAGGTGGGCGGCTGAGCCTGGTCAAAGGGCACGCCTCCAGGTAAGCCTGAGCAGCGGTCTGCTCGCACGCCTCCTGTCAGTCGGCACAGCGGTCTGCTCACACGCCTCCCGTCGACTCACACGCTTGCTCGGACGGCACCTGCTGATGAGAAGCGGGACTCGTGGCGGCACATAAACGCCCACAGTTTCAATAAATACCTTGGCTCTTCATTTGAGCAACTTCGCATAAGCAGCCTGTCTCAAATTGAAGAAAAACATTATGTAGGAATATTTGTGCCATATCATGTGACCATGCTCAGTTTCTGAAATTTAAAATCCAGGATTCGAACAATATCATAACCTGCATCATGCAATAAATTTTCAAGCGATACCTCTTTCCTGTTGTATTTCTTAAGAAAGGATTTGGTCAAACATTTTGCTTATTTAGACTTCAGACAAGTTATATATGCAGAGTAAAAGGATAATCCCTCCGTACCAGTTCATTGCTCGATATATTAAGTCAAGTACTAGGCAAAAACAAACATGCTCAATTCTGTGCTCATCCTGGTGTAGTACTACTATTAGTACTAGGCAATGAAGTTGACGGGTGACCTTGGGTAGCGGCGCCTGAGGGAATTGAACCGTGCTCCGCACGGTAGGTAACATTGTCTACTTACTAAAGCATCCCTCCATTGTTCATCGGTAGTCCCTATGGACTGGGGACATGTGGGGAATTTCCTAGGGCTGGAATTCTGGCCGCCAGATATTTTGACTCGAAACGCGGAGGCTCTACTGGTTGGGGTTGGCTAATGTGCGTACCACGCACGCCACCAGAAGGACACGAGCCCGGTTTTTTTTGAGGATCAACACGAGCCCAGCTTTTTCCTTTTTTTTGAGGATCAACACTATTGGGGAACATAGTAATTTCAAAAAAAGTTCCTACACACACGCAAGATCATCGTGATGCATAGCAACGAGAGGGGAGAGTGTTGTCCACGTACCCTCGTAGACCGAAAGCGGAAGCGTTAGCACAACGCGGTTGATGTAGTCGTACGTCTTCATGATCCGACCGATCAAGTACCGAACGTACGGCACCTCCGAGTTCAGCACACATTCAGCCCGGTGACGTCCCTCGAACTCCGATCCAGCCGAGTGTTGAGGGAGAGTTTCGTCAGCACGACGGCGTGGTGACGATGTTGATGTTCTACCGACGCAGGGCTTCGCCTAAGCACTGCTACAGTATTATCGAGGTGGACTATGGTGGAGGGGGGCACCGCACACGGCTAAAAGATCAAATGTTCAATTGTTGTGTCTTTGGGGTGCCCCCTGCCCCCGTATATAAAGGAGCAAGGGGGGTGCGGTTGGCCAAGGGGAGAGGCGCGCCGATGGAGTCCTACTCCTCCCGGGAGTGGGACTCCGCCCTTTTCCATGTTGGACTAGGAGAGAGAGGGGGAAGAGGTGGAGGGGAGGAAGGAAAGGGGGGGCGCCGCCCCCCTCTCCTTGTCCTATTCGGACTAGGGGGAGGGGCGTGCGGCCCTGCCCCGGCCTCCTCTCCTCTCTGCCACCAAGGCCCACTAAGGCCCATTAAGTTGCCGGGGGGTTCCGGTAACCTCCCGTTACTCCGGTAAAATCCCGATTTCACCTGGAACACTTCCGATATCCAAATATAGGCTTCCAATATATCGATCTTCATGTCTCTACCATTTCGAGACTCCTCGTCATGTCCGTGATCACATCCGGGACTCCGAACAACCTTCGGTACATCAAAATATATAAACTCATAATATAACTGTCATTGTAACGTTAAGCGTGCGAACCATACGGGTTCGAGAACTATGTACGCATGACCGAGACATGTCTCCGGTCAATAACCAATAGCGGAACCTGGATGCTCATATTGGCTCGCCATATTCTATGAAGATCTTTATCGGTCAGACCGCATAACAACATACGTTGTTCCCTTTGCCATCGGTATGTTACTTGCCCGAGATTCGATCGTCGGTATCTCAATACCTGGTTCAATCTCGTTACCGGCAAGTCTCTTTACTTGTACCGTAATACATAATCCCGCAACTAAGACATTAGTTGCAATGCTTGCAAGGCTTAAGTGATGTGCATTACCGAGAGGGCCCAGAGATACCTCTCCGACAATCGGAGTGACAAATCCTAATCTCGAAATACGCCAACCCAACAAGTACCTTCGAGACACCGAGAGCACCTTTGTAATCACCCAGTTACGTTGTGACGTTTGGTAGCACACAAAGTGTTCCTCCGGTAAACGGGAGTTGCATAATCTCATAGTCATAGGAACATGTATAAGTCATGATGAAAGCAATAGCAACATACTAAACGATTGTGTGCTAAGCTAATGGAATGGGTCATGTCAATCACATCATTCTCCTAATGACGTGATCCCGTTAATCAAATGACAACTCATGTCTATGGCTAGGAAACATAACCATCTTTGATCAACGAGTTAGTCAAGTAGAGGCATACTAGTGACAATCTGTTTGTCTATGTATTCACAAATGTATTATGTTTCCTGTTAATACAATTCTAGCATGAATAATAAACATTTATCATGATATAAGGAAATAAATAATAACTTTATTATTGCCTCTAGGGCATATTCCTTCAGTCCCCCACTTGCACTAGAGTCAAAAATCTGGATGACACAGTAATGATTCTAACACCCATGGAGCCTTGGTGCTGATCATGTTTTGCTCGTGGAAGAGGCTTAGTCAACGGGTCTGCAACATTCAGATCTGTATGTATCTTGCAAATTTCTATGTCTCCCACCTGGACTAGATCCCGGATGGAATTGAAGCGTATCTTGATGTGCTTGGTTCTCTTGTGAAATCTGGATTCCTTCGCCAAGGCAATTGCACCAGTATTGTCACAAAAGATTTTCATTAGACCCGATGCACTAGGTATGACACCTAGATCGGATATGAACTCCTTCATCCAGAGTCCTTCATTCGCTCCTTCCGAAGCAGCTTTGTACTCCGCTTCACACGTAGATCCTGCCATGATGCTTTGTTTAGAACTGCACCAACTGACAGCTCCACCGTTCAATGTAAACGCGTATCCGGTTTGAGATTTAGAATCGTCCAGATCATTGTCAAATGTTGCATCAACGTAACCATTTACGATGAGCTCTTTGTCACCTCATAAACGAGAAACATATCCTTAGTCCTTTTCAGGTATTTCAGGATGTTCTTGACCACTGTCCAGTGATCCACTCCTGGATTACTTTGGTACCTCCCTGCCAGACTTATAGCAAGGCACACATCAGGTCTGGTACACAACATTGCATACATGATAGAGCCTATGGCTGAAGCATAGGGAACATCTTTCATTTTCTCTCTATCTTCTGCAGTGGTCGGGCATTGAGTCTTACTCAACTTCACACCTTGTAACACAGGCAAGAACCCTTTCTTTGCTTGATCCATTTTGAACTTCTTCAAAACTTTGTCAAGGTATGTGCTTTGTGAAAGTCCAATTAAGCGTCTTGATCTATCTCTATAGATCTTAATTCCCAATATGTTAGCAGCTTCACCAAGGTCTTTCATCGAAAAACTCTTATTCAAGTATCCCTTTATGCTATCCAGAAATTCTATATCATTTCTAATCAGTAATATGTCATCCACATATAATATCAGAAATGCTACAGAGCTCCCACTCACTTTCTTGTAAATACAGGCTTCTCCAAAAGTCTATACAAAACCAAATGCTTTGATCACATTGTCATAGCATTTATTCCAACTCCGAGAGGCTTGCACGAGTCCATAAATGGATCGCTGGAGCTTGCACACTTTGTTAGCTCCCTTTGGATCGACAAAACCTTCTGGTTGCATCATATAAAATTCTTCTTCCAGAAATCCATTCAGGAATTCAGTTTTGAAATCCATCTGCCAAATTTCATAATCATAAAATGCGGCAATCGCTAACATGATTCAGACATACTTAAGCATCGTGAGAAGGTCTCATCGTAGTCAATCCCTTGAACTTGTCGAAAACCTTTCGCAACAAGTCGAGCTTTGTAGACAGTAATATTACCGTCAGCGTCAGTCTTCTTCTTGAAGATCCATTTATTCTCAATTGCTTGCCGATCATCGGGCAAGTCAACCAAAGTCCACACTTTGTTCTCATACATGGATCCCATCTCAGATTTCATGGCTTCAAGCCATTTTGCGGAATCTGGGCTCACCATCGCTTCTTCATAGTTCGTAGGTTCATCATGATCCTTCCAGAACATGATTACCGTACCACTCTGGTGCGGATCTTACTCTGGTTGATCTACGAGGTTCAGTAACAACTTGATCTGAAATTTCATGATCATCATCATTAACTTCCTCAATAATTGGTGTAGGTGTCACAGAAGCCGGTTTCTGTGATGAACTACTTTCCAATAAGGGAGCAGGTACAGTTACCTCATCAAGTTCTACTTTCCTCCTACTCACTTCTTTCGAGAGAAACTCCTTCCCTAGAAAGGATCCATTTTTAGCAACAAATGTCTTGCCTTCGGATCTGTGATAGAAGGTGTACCCAACAGTTTCCTTTGGGTATCCTATGAAGACACATTTCTCTGATTTGGGTTCGAGCTTATCAGGTTGAAGCTTTTTCACATAAGCATCGCAGCCCCAAACTTTAAGAAATGACAACTTTGGTTTCTTGCCAAACCACAGTTCATAAGGCGTCGTCTCAACGGATTTCGATGGTGCCCTATTTAATGTGAATGTGGCCGTCTCTAAAGCATAACCCCAAAATGATAGCGGTAAATGAGTAAGAGACATCATAGATCGCACCATATCCGATGAAAGTACGATTCTGACGTTCGGACACACCATTACTGTTGTGGTGTTCCGGGTGACGTGAGTTGCTTGAAACTATTACGCATTGTTTCAAATGTAGACCAAACTTCGTAACTCAAATATTCTCCTCCACGATCAGATCGTAGAAACTTTATTTTCTTGTTACGATGATTTTCAACTTCACTCTGAAATTCTTTGAACTTTTCAAATGTTTCATACTTATGCTTCATCAAGTAGATATACCCATATCTGCTTAAATCATCTGTGAAGGTGGGAAAATAACGATATCTGCCACGAGCCTCAACATTCATCGGACCACATACATCTGTATGTATGATTTCCAACAAATCTGTTGCTCTCTCCATAGTACCGGAGAACGGCATTTTAGTAATCTTGCCCATGAGGCACGGTTACTTAAGTTTCAAGTGATTCATAATCAAGTGGTTCCAAAAGTCCATCAAGATGGAGTTTCTTCATGCGCTTTACACCGATATGACCTAAGCAGCGATTGCCACAAATAAGTTGCACTATCATTATCAACTCTGCATCTTTTGGCTTCAACATTATGAATATGTGTATCACTACTATCGAGATTCATCAAAAATAGACCACTCTTCAAGGGTGCATGACCAAAAAATATATTACTCATATAAATAGAACAACCATTATTCTCTGATTTAAATGAATAACCGTCTCGCATCAAACAAGATCCAGATATAATGTTCACGCTCAACGCTGGCACCAAATAACAATTATTTAGGTCTAAAACTAATCCCGAAGGTAGATGTAGAGGTAGCGTGCCGACCGCCATCACATCGACTTTGGAACCATTTCCCACGCGCATCGTCATCTCGTCCTTGGCCAGTGTTTGCTTAATCTGTAGTCCCTGTTTCGAGTTGCAAATATTAGCGAGAACCCGATTATCAAATACCAGTGCTACTGCGAGCTCTAGTAAGGTACACATCAATAACATATATATCACATATACCTTTGTTCACCTTGCCATCCTTCTTATCCGCCAAATACTTGCGGCAGTTACGCTTCCGGTGACGATGCCGCTTGCGGTAGAAGCACTCGATTTCAGGCTTAGGTCCGGACTTGGGTTTCTTCTCTGAGCAGCGACTTGCTTGTTGTTCTTCTTGAAGGTTCCTTCTTCTTTCCTTTGCCCTTTTTCTTGAAACTAGTGGTCTTGTTGACCATCAACACTTGATGCTCCTTCTTGATTTCTACCTCCGCAGCCTTTAGCATTGCGAAGAGCTCGGGAATCGTCTTATCCATCCCTTGCATGTTATAGTTCATCACGAAGCTCTTGTAGCTTGGTGGCCGTGATTGGAGAATTATGTCAATGACGCTATCATCTGGAAGATTAACTCCCATTTGAATCAAGTGATTATTATACCCAGACATCTTGAGTATATGCTCACTGACAGAACTATTCTCCTCCATCTTGCAGCTATAGTACTTATTGGAGACTTCATATCTCTTAATCCGGGCATTTGCTTGAAATATTAACTTCAACTCCTGGAACATCTCATATGCTCCATGACGTTCAAAACGTGGTTGAAGTTCCGGTTCTAAGCCGTAAAGCATGGCACACTGAACTATTGAGTAGTCATCGACTTTGCTCGCTGACGTTCATAACATCCGGTGTTGCTCCTGCGGCAGGCCTAGCACCCAGCCGGTGCTTCGGGACGTAATTCTTCCGTGCAACAATGAGGATAATACTCAAGTTACGGACCCAGTCCGTGTAATTGCTACCATTATCTTTCAACTTTGCTTTCTCAAGGAACGCATTAAAATTCAACGGAACAGCAGCACGGGCCATCTATCTACAATCAAACATAGACAAGCAACATACTATCAGGTACTAAGTTCATGATAAATTTAAGTTCAATTAATCATGTTACTTAAGAACTCCCACTTAGAAAGACATCCCTCTAATCCTCTAAGTGATCACGTGATCCAAATCAACTAAACCATAACCGATCATCACATGAAATGGAGTAGCTTTCAATGGTGAACCTCACTATGTTGATCATATCTACTATATGATTCATGCTCGACCTTTCGGTCTCAAAGTGTTCGAGGCCATATCTGCATATGCTAGGCTCGTCAAGTTTAACTCGAGTATTACGCATGTGCAAAACTGGCTTGCACCCGTTGTAGATGGACATAGAGCTTATCACACCCGATCATCACGTGGTGTGCAGGCACGACGAACTTTGGCAACGGTGCATACTCAGGGAGAACACTTTTTATCTTGAAATTTAGTGAGAGATCATCTTATAATTCTACCGTCAATCAAAGCAAGATAAGATGCATAAAAGATAAACATCACATGCAATCAATATAAGTGATATGATATGGCCATCATCATCTTGTGCTTGTGATCTCCATCTTCGAAGCACCTCCATGATCACCATCGTCGCCGGCGCGACACCTTGATCTCCATCGTAGCATCGTTGTTGTCTCGCCAATCTTATGCTTCTACGACTATCGCTACCGCTTAGTGATAAAGTAAAGCATTACAGGGTGATTGCATTGCATACAATAAAGCGACAAACATATGGCTCCTGCCAGTTGTCGATAACTCAGTTACAAAACATGATCAGCACATACAATAAAATATAGCATCACGTCTTGACCATATCACATCACAACATGCCCTGCAAAAACAAGTTAGACGTCCTCTACTTTGTTGCTGCAAATTTTACGTGGCTGCTACGGGCTTAGCAAGAACCGTTCTTACCTACGCATCAAAACCACAACGATAGTTTGTCAAGTTGGTGCTGTTTTAACCTTCGCAAGGACCGGGCGTAGCCACACTCGGTTCAACTAAAGTTGGAGAAACTGACACCCGCTAGCCACCTTTGTGCAAAGCACGTCGGGAGAACCGGTCTCGCGTAAGCGTACGCGTAATGTCAGTCCGAGCCGCTTCGTCCAACAAAACCGCCGAACCAAAGTATGACATGCTGGTAAGCAGTATGACTTATATTGCCCACAACTCACTTGTGTTATACTCGTGCATATGACATCTACGCATAAAACCTGGCTCGGATGCCACTGTAAGGGAACGTAGTAATTTTAAAAAAAAATCCTACGCACACGTAAGATCATGGTGATGCATAGCAACGAGAGGGGAGAGTGTTGTCCACGTACCCTCGTAGACCGAAAGCGGAAGCCTTAGCACAACGCGGTTGATGTAGTCGTATGTCTTCACGATCTGACCGATCAAGTACCGAACGTACGACACCTCCGAGTTCAGCACACGTTCAGCCCGATGGCATCCCTCGAACTCCGATCCAGCCAAGTGTTGAGGGAGAGTTTTGTTAGCACGACGGCGTGGTGACGATGTTGATGTTCTACCGACGCAGGGCTTCGCCTAAGCACTGCTCTGATATCGAGGTGGACTATGGTGGAGGGGGGCACCGCACACGGCTAAAAGATCAAACCATCAATTTTTGTGTCTTTGGGGTGCCCCCCTGCCCCCGTATATAAAGGAGCAAGGGGGTGCGGCCGGCCAAGGGGAGAGGCGCACCGGAGGAGTCCTACTCCTAAGGGGAGTGGGACTCCACCCCTTTTCCATGTTGGACTAGGAGAGAGAGGGGGAAGAGGTGGAGGGGAGGAAGGAAAGGGGCGCCGCCCCCCTCTCCTTGTCCTATTCGGACTAGGGGGGAGGGGCGTGTGGCCCTGCCCTGGCCTCCTCTCCTCTCTTCCACCAAGGCCCACTAAGGCCCATTAAGTTGCCGGAGGGTTCCGGTAACCTCCCGGTACTCCGGTAAAATCCCGATTTCACCTGGAACACTTCCGATATCCTAACATAGGCTTCCAATATATCAATCTTCATGTCTCGACCATTTCGAGACTCCCCGTCATGTCCGTGATCACATCCAGGACTCCGAACAACCTTCGGTACATCAAAACATATAAACTCATAATATAATTGTCATCATAACGTTAAGCATGCGGACCCTACGGGTTCAAGAACTATGTAGACGTGACCGAGACATATCTCCGGTCAATAACCAATAGCGGAACCTGGATGCTCATATTGGCTCCCACATATTCTACGAAGATCTTTATCGGTCAGACCGCATAACAACATACGTTGTTCCCTTTGTCATCGATATGTTACTTGCTCGAGATTCGATCGTCGGTATCTCAATACCTAGTTCAATCTCGTTACGGCAAATCTCTTTACTCGTCTTAGTAATACATCATCCCGCAACTAACTCATTAGATGCAATGCTTGCAAGGCTTAAGTGATGTGCATTACCGAGAGGGCCCAGAGATACCTCTCCGACAATCGGAGTGACAAATTCTAATCTCGAAATACGCCAACCCAACAAGTACCTTCGGAGACACCTGTAGAGCACCTTTATAATCACCCGATTCACGTTGTGACGTTTGGTAGCACACAAAGTGTTCCTCCGTAAGCAGGAGTTGCATAATCTCATAGTCATAGGAACATGTATAAGTCATGAAGAAAGCAATAGAAACATACTAAACGATCGTGTGCTAAGCTAACGGAATGGGTCATGTCAATCACATCATTCTCCTAATGATGCGATCCCGTTAATCAAATGACAACTCATGTCTATGGCTAGGAAACATAACCATCTTTGATCAATGAGCTAGTCAAGTAGAGGCATACTAGTGACAATCTGTTTGTCTATGTATTCACACATGTATTATGTTTCCTGTTAATACAATTCTAGCATGAATAATAAACATTTATCATGATATAAGGAAATCAATAATAACTTTATTGCCTCTAGGGCATATTTCCTTCAAACACGAGCCAAGGTCTGGCTGGTATGCCGTTGGGTCCTACCATTTGAGTATACAAAATGAATCTTTCAAATTGCCGAACGAATCTATGTGTATTACAATGCCCGTATTTTCCTTGCAAATAGTAATCTCAACGTGGTAATTGATTTATGACGAGTTCTTGAATTAGAGTGAGTTTGTGATATAGTGATCTCAACGTAGATTTCACATTTCATGGTATCCCTAGTAAGTTTTTCATTGCAAATTCAAATTTAAAAGATGAAGGGTATGGTGGTGAGAAAACTTTGTATGTATCAAGCATATCACCACAAACACACACACACACACACACACACACACACACGAACACAACAACAATCCAATAAGTATAGTGCATCTATTTTTCCAAACCATGCATGTATGACACGAATTCAAAAATACTCCTTTTGTTCCTAAATATTAGTCTATTAGAGATTTCAACAAGTGACTACATACAGAGCAAAATAAGTGAATCTACACTCTAAAATATGTCTATGTACATCCATATGTGGCAATCCATTTGAAATCTCTAAAAAGACTAATATTTAGGAACAAAGGGAGTAAAATGTAAGACATGCATGGTCCTCAATTCAATATTCAAAATGAACAGGAAACTGAAACATGAATATTAAGTGTAGTGCTACATTACATGCAAATGTTGTGTTTAGGCACGTAGATTGTCGGGGGTAAACCCCTCGACCTTAGATAAAATTGTGAAGTTGTGTTTAGGATTGTTTAGATTATATTTGTCCCCACCCTCCCAAACACCGATTGGTTCTGCACCCCCTCCTCCCAGAGAGAATATCATGTGCCCCCACACCTTAGATGCTATATACTGATACGAGTTCCTTGGAGTTTGTAGATCTGAGATATAGGAGCTCACAGGATGTCTTAATATTTTTACAGGAAACCTTGATGAGTTTGAGAATTGCACACAATTTGTACAAAAACTACTCAGATGCCCTTGGATCCCATATCCAACAACCTCGAAGCTCGTATCCTTTGTAGCATCTAAGATGAAGGAGGACATCATATTCTCCTGTATGTAAGAATATCATGTGCTACCACACCTTAGATGCTTTGGTGATACAAGCTCTTCGGAGCCGTTGGATTTGTGACCCGACAACTCCTCGGTGGTTCGAATGTTTTTTTGCAGAAAAGCCCCCAAAAAGTTCGGCCACTGCTTACAAGCACAAAGAGTGCTCAGATGCCATTGGATCTCAGATCAAACGACCTCGAAGCTCGTATCACCGTAGCGTCCAAGCTGCGAGAGCACCTGATGTTTTCTCACACACGGAGAATATGAGGTGCCCGCACCGTAGATTCTATGGTGATATGAGTTCACGGAGATCTAACGGCTCACAAAGAAGAGGTTTGAATGTTTTTGCAATATACGCCTGAGAGAGTTTGGGAATTGCGCAGACAGTACAAGTACTACGCATGTGGCATCTGATCACAGATCATACGACCTAGATGCTCATATCACTGTATCGGCTAATTAAGCTACGGGGAGCACCTAATATGAGCAACGGGGAGCCGTTGGATCCAAGATGCAGCGGCACACACGAGGCCTAAATGTTTTATTTGTAAAAAAACCCTTGAAGAGTTTGGAAATTGCGCATAATTACAAAGACTACTCCCAAGCCATTGAATCTCAGTTCCAACGATGTAAAAACTCGTATCACCAGAGCATCTAAGCTGCGGGGTGGATGTGATATTCTATGCCGCTGTCATTTTTGTTTGTAAACTTGCAAAATACGTGTAACTCGTGCCGTTACTTGTCTAACCGCGCACAATGTTTGTTCAAAAAAAACCATCCTACACTAAAATATCGAAACAACACACGGGGGTCCCACTTGTCATTGATCAAATTTGGACCTAAAACTAACAAGTTTGAAAGACGAGATTCGAACTGGCAACCTGGACTACAAAGCGTAAGTCGACAGCCTGAAACGACAACGGTTGTTGGCTTTGTCCCATAACTTGATTTTATACAGTACTCCCTCCGTTTCTTTTTAGTCTGCATATATGGTTTGGTCAAAGTCAAGCTTTGTAAAGTTTGACTACCTTTATATTAAAAAAATATAAACATTGACAATATGAAATCAACATTATCAGGTGCACCACGAAATGTATTTTCATACTATATAGTTTTAATATTGGAGATGTTCATATTTTTTACATAGATTTGGTCAAACTTTGTGTAGTTTGACTTTGACCAAATCTTATATGCGGAGTAAAAAGAAATGGAGGGAGTATTACGTTGAGTAGAGTAGAGGGAGTGCCTCGTCAACATGTGCATGACCGTTGACTCACTTACTCGTGGGTCCCAGGTCTGCGATCTCTCTCTCCTCTCCATCGTCTAACCTTTAGATGCACGGGCACACACGAAGAGTGGCGCTAGCTTGCCGTGGTGCTATTATAACTAAAAAAAGCTTGGAAAAATATAAGAATCGCCTAGAACAAGAGAAGTTGTGGCTGGTCGAGACGGAGCTAACCACACCTATCCTTCGTGCCATGTTAGCATGATGAAGCTGTGTGGCTAGTGGGGTGTTTTCGACCGACTGGCTGGGTCCCGAGGTCGAACCATAGGTACTACTACGTCTGATACAGTATATTTTTACACACACATTTTTCCTTTGTGCCGAGACGTGGCACACCCTACCATGTGATTTCGGGTCCTCCCGGGTGGTGCACGCATATATTCTTCCTTGCCAAGACGTGGGACGCCCTACCGCGCGTTTTCTGGGTCCTCCTCGGCCGTAGCGCCGAAGCAAGTAAATGAGTCGTCAAATCATGAAAGACCACCTTTCCTGCCGAGTACATCAGTGAAGCACGGTGGCTAGCTAGTTGGGCTAGTGCGACCGATTAGCTAGGCCGCCGCCACATTTGTTTTTCACCCTTTTTTATCTCCTTGCTGGTAGGTAAATTTAAATATCCACCGCGGCGTTGCTCTAGTCTTTGGGTGCGGCAGGCGTGGCAGGATTTTTAATTTTTTGATTGATGGGAGCAGGCGCGGCAGGATTTTTATTTTTTGATTAACGGGAGCAGGCGCGACAATAATTAGTCACGATGCCTCCACGTGTAAAACTCACTGCTCCCTGATGTGAGAAGTCGTCGACTGGTGTTTTCCCATGGTGAAAACCTGAAGATTCCCCGCTCCTCGGCTGGCTCCCTCCGCTTTCCCGTAGATTGCATTGCCTTTTGCCCCCTTTGCTTCCTCTCCCCATTGCTTCTACCTGGTGCCATGGCGGCGTAGCAGATCATGGAGTCTGAGGTGAGGCGCCTGACACAGGAGCTCGAGCCCAAGGATGCGGAGCTAAGGGCCAAGGACGTGGAGTTCCATGAGCTCAAGGAGGAGAGGAGTGCCATGCTCCTCTATTATGTGCATGAGTTCATGGAGCTTTAAAAGCGGTAGGCGTCCATCACAAAGATGCTCGAGGCGTCGGCGGCGTTGCTGCAGAAAGCGGGATATACGATAGGCCGTCAGGGGAGGCGGCTGGATCGCGAGCAGGCCGATCGTGACGAGATCCAGGATCGCCTCAGCCACTTGGTGGACCAAGTTGCCACGCACGTGTTGCGGATGTGCGATGCCTACCGTCGTGCCAGCGCGACCATGCCAGCCGTCGGGCTAAACCCGTTGAACCACGCTGTCGACTTCAACGAGCTGCGGCTTCCTAACCTAGTCTCCTTCTTCACCTATATCTCCGAGGAGCTGAGCTGTCTCCGCACGATGGTGGGGGCAGAGCTAGACAAGGAGGGGTTGCGGGCTGCCGTCGCCCTTGCCGGCCGAATCCTCTCAGGGCTCCGTCACCGGAATCCATTCGTGCCATTGGACGTCGTCTTTGACGAGCTGGTTGCCGTCGACTGAGAGCATACTCCGCGGGCCGTTGCACCCTGCATCACCAACGTCGTGCGCCTCGAGAAGTAGAGGGACTTCGATGGTGTTTAGGCATCCTCTGCATGGGCATGTCCATGTCTCGGCACAACATGACCGTTGGATCAAACTCAGACGGTGCAGATCAATCACTGTAGCACAAAGCGTGTGGGTGTGTTTCGTTGCATTCTCATCTCAATATAGTTGTTCCCTCTTCGCGTATTTGTGTTAACCTACTAGTGTGGACTCATGCACCCTTCATGCACTCTTCCAAACACCCAAAGTGTGTCGAGAAGGGAACTTTTTATCCCATCCCGTGCACCCTTCATACACCCTGCCTAACACTGAGTCATCGTGCTTCATATGGTTCATGTTTCGTGGAGTATTGTATCACCGTACTCTTCGTGCGCTGTAGACCTAGTTTTGTTAACATTGATCTCACCGTTCATTCTCGACCGGTTAGTCGAAAAAGCGGTACTATGTTACATTACTGTTCATATAGTTGACATGCGCACAACATCATTTGGTATCGTCATATCTTACTACACTAGCAACAAGATTATGTAGTACTGACGTATGAACCACTGCACATGCCTAGTAGTGGGAGCATTGTGTATGTTCAAGTGGCTGCCGTGTTTCGCACTCCTCCGCCGTAAGAGTGGAAACGCTTGCTGTAATCATTTTTTTCTTCAGAAAAAACAGTGGACTCGCTCTACCGTGCGGATCCTCCTCGACGGTCGTCAGGAACTTTGCTACTCACTTTCGCCGACGTGTGGGACAACCATCATCAGGGTCCATCAGCCATGCACTAAATTACTCCGTAGTAGAGTGCCCAACTGCATGGTAGACTACCCCGATCGAAGCGCCACAGTAATGCCCAATGAGCCGCCAAATCTCAAAGCCCCCTCCATTCCAGCAGTAAGTTGGACGGACGAAGCAACCATCATTTCACTCTTCTCTCTCAGCTTCCTCTCTACCCGGTCCTCGCTTCTCCCACATCTTGTTCATCATTTCTTCAAGAAAACCCCGACCTGCTTCTGCCATTGTTCTTCTCTCCCAAAGAAGGAAAGGTGAGCGCATCAATGGTGTTGATTCTGGCCAAGGCCCGGTCTTGCAACCCCGAGACTGATCCTATAACTCCCTCTCTATTATTCTTTTGGATTTGTGATTATGGTTTATTTTCTTTTATTTCTATTTGACAGTTTCTTGATGGATGCTGGAGCACTGGCCAAAGTGATGTCTATGGCTCTGGCAAAAACCATCGAGGCTCATGGTACGAAGAAGCACAAGCACCCTGCCGAGACTACCGCAGACAAGCTCAAAGCCATCACCCTGTCCAAGCCCCCCTCTCTGGGATCCCTCATTAAGCAAGTCCAGGCAATATCTCTTCTTGACGATCTTTTTCTCGATCTTGATCATGTTTTTTCATCTAACACGCAGTACTAGTACTAGTAGTACAACTTTCTGGGTGATCTTGCATGTGATTTTTGTGTGCTAAATGGTGGTTCTAAATTCCTCTTTTGACCAAAACATGCGAGAGGTTGACACATATTTCTTATAGATTACTTTCAACTACTTTATGAACATCAATGCTACCTTTGAAGAGGGTATATTTGCATCAGTAACTTGTGTTATGGATATTGCAAGTAATCTCTCTGCTCTCATGCCTTTGAAGACATGTTCTAGTGTCTTTGTTCACTCACTTCTGTGCGTATATGTAGTCATATGTGGAGTGAAATATCGAAAATCATCTTATATTTCTGAACGGAGGTAGTAATAAAATACTTGGTTTCTGTTCGAATTAGAACCAGGTCCGTGGTGGAGATGAAGTTCTCAAAGTCATGCCGTGTGTATTGGAAGACCTGAGGACGAGTTCTACTGCTGAACTATCTAGCTGCTGTGTCCTTGTTGCCACATGTCCTGAACTAGTGTTTTCATGTAGCATTGTTGCCAGGTGTGTTCTCGAGGATGTACTTGACCACAACAATTTCCTGGCCGTGCCTTCGATTACGAAGGGTGTGGTTCTTGTAAAGCTTCCCGACAAATCTGATGCGGCCTGTCTTCATTGTCATGTTTATGAGTGGAAAGACCACTCTGTTAGGTTCTCCAAGGTTGAGGAGATGGTGATGGTGCCGGTAGACATCTCTCACGAAGTCCATGGCCTAGTCAGTTATGCGGGGTTCATCCCGTAGTTCGGTGGCAAGAAATAGCCTGCAGAGTTTAATTAGTGCAACTTTGCTTGTTCGTAGTAAGTACTATTGTTCAGTACTTGATTTGTGTTTGTGAACCCTATATAGTTTAGTACTGCCGATTTTGGTGTGGTGAGTCCTGAGAACAGTCTATGTTAATGTATATCCACTCAATTTAGTCTGTATATTTGAAGTATCAAGATCATCTTTTTGTGAGGACGGTTTATCAATTATGGTTACACTCCAATATCTGTATGCATTGCAGGGTTTATCGCACCCACCAGGATTTCCAGTCCCATGGATGTTCGGTCCATACGATTTGTCACGACCTTTGGACTGTCCTGCTTGTGGGAGTAGGCGGGGGTCCTGCATGCCACGTGTAGTCACTAAAAAAAGACACATCCGTGACATTTTGGGCCGAATGAATTTTTTTCCTGTCATACTTATGACACTTCTATGATGATAATTGTGACAAAACCAGGTATCATCATAGATGTGGTGGGCTCCTACTTCTATGATAAAAAATCATGACAGAAAATGGGCTTTTCATCCTGGGCGGACGGAGATGCAGCTGCATGACATTCTTTGGGCCGTCCATGATGGAGAAAACCGTGGTAGAAGCGAGGGCGAGGAAAATATCGGGGGAGTTCCCGGTTACGGTGGGTGGTCGGGGGCCGAGCGATGCGCGTTTCTCTCGTACATATGCGTGTGTGTGAGGCGTTGCGCTCTAGCGAACTGGCGAGGCGTTGGGCTCTAAGCGAGCGAGCAATTGCCTGCAGTTACGCGTTCTTGAACTGAGCGATTGATCGGTCCCTTGTCGTTAATCGAACCCGAGTGATTCCTTCCGCCATCTGCTGCTAACTCAAGCCAATCAAACACTGCTGCCTCCTTCCCTTGATGAACAGTGAGCGTTGTTGGGGAGTTTGGATGAACAGTTCCCGGTGGGGGTTGGATGAACAGGACCCTGTGGTAGTAGAGGCCGTTGCCGCTGGATGAATAGTACCCCGATCGATTGAGCCGGTGGATAAACAGGACCCCGTGGAGGGCTGGATGAACAGGACCCCGTGGAGGGCTGGTTGAACAGTAGCCGGTGGAGGGCTGGATGAACAGTAGCCTATGGAGGGCTGGATGAATAGTAGCCTATGGAGGGCTGGATGAACAGTAGCCTGTGGAGGGGTAGTTGAACAGGACCCCCGTGGAGAGGGCTTGTTGAACAGTAGCCGGTGGAGGAGCGCGCGGTGGGGGCTAGATGAACAGGAGCCCGTGGACGAACAGTCGTAGGTGGAGGCTGGTGGAGGTCGACGTTGGATGAACAGGAGCCCGTGGAGGCTGGAGGAGGTCGATGGTGGAGATGAATAGTATCCCGTGGAGTCCTGTTTTGCGCTACGCCACACCTCTCCCGATGAACAGGACCCCCGTTTCGACCGTAGCACTCCAACACAAGTCCGTTTCCTCCGTTTTGCGGTACGCCAGACCCCTCCCGATCAACAGGACCCCGTTTCAACCGTAGGAGGTCCGTTTCCTCCGTTTTGCAGTACACCAGACCCCTCCCGATGAACATGATCCTTTTTCCACCATGGCTGGTCGAACACAAGGCCGTTCCTCCATTCTGGAGTACGCCAGGCCTCGTTTCCATCGCCTGTTTCGTCCAAGCCGGTTGGCTCCCGATGAACAGCACACGTTCCGTTGCCTCCCGATGAACACGTCGCATTCCGTTGCCACACCATGAACACGGCGACGACGCAATTTCTCCGTTCCGACCCAGCCATGTACACGAGCCCTGGCCGTATGTATGCGTGATTAGGCGTTCCAGACCCCGCCCGTATGTATGTACATGGCCGTATTTTATTTCTTGCACCCTGGCCACTATACATACGTGTGCATGCTACGTGCACGCCTCTACTACGACACGTGCGCGCCTCTACTACGACACGTGCCCTTCCTTACACGGCCATGGTTCATCGCTACAGCCTGCAGACAGACCGATCGACCAGTATGTATGTACACATTTGCGACCAGAATGACAACACTACGTACGCTTCGACCGGGTGCGTCCCGACTGTCAGGCACTTCCTTGTATGTGAAGATGTAGGTGGTGGGTCCCAGCAGTCCCGGGGGCGAATAATTTTTTTTGCTCATAATATGGACGCACTTCCTTGCGTGCGAAGATGTAGCTGCTGGGTCCCAACAGTCAGGGGGGAACATTTTTTTCGCGAAATACGGTGGCCCGTCCGGTGGGTCCCCGATGTCAGGTGGAGGAATCATTATTTTCTGTGTAATAAGGGGGCACTTCCTTGCTACGGCCGTGGACCCAGCTGTCAACCTCTCCACGTACAGTACTCTTCTGATGGAAGTCGTTCCTTGACCATGTTGACCACGCCACACCGAGAGCACCAGGGAGGTGGATGGCGGCGAGTCCTAGGATGGGGACGACGCGGAGCTGGGGAAGACGCGACAGTGGATGCCCACGCGGAGAGGAGTACGAGGGTTCACTGGTTCGGCTACGGTGTGAGGCTGCCGTCGCCACAGAATAATAGTGGGTGTGGTGAGTGGAGGGATGGCCTGGCCAGCGGTGGGAGTAGTAGGGGGCGGTGAGGCCTCCGCAGCAGCAATGCCGGCCATGGGAGGTAGGAGCAGGCGGCACGACCGGCGCTGCTTTGGGCGGCTGGAGAGAGAAGACCAGAGGTTGAAGAAGCACTACGGCCGTTGGATGGACATCGTACGGTCACTGGAGCTAGAATTGTTCATATTGACTAAGTTGACATAGCCCTCCGTCCCGGTCAACTTAGTAGCCACAAGTCAGCCTCCCATGCAGGGGGTATTCATTTTTGTGTGCATAATAAGGAGGCACTTCCTTCCATGCAAAGATATAGCTGGTGGGTCCGAGCTGTCAGCGGGTGGAACGTTTTTTTCATGAAATACAGAGGCCCTTCCGGTTGGTCCCAGATGTCAGGTGGAGGAACCATTATTTCACGCATAATAAGGAGGCATTTCCTTGTGTGCGGTTATGGACCCAGCTATCAGCCTCTCCACGTATAGTCCACTTCCGTTGGATGTCGTTCGTTGACCATGTTGACCACCCCGCACCGAGAGCACCAGGGCGGTGGATGATGGCGAGGCCTACAAAGGGAACAACACAGAGCCGGGGAAGACACGATAGTGGCTGCCCACACGATGGGGAGTACGAGAGTTAACTGGTTCGGCTGCCGTCGCTGGAAAATAACAGGAGGTGTGGGTGAGTAGAGGGATAGACACAGGCCAGGGATGCGAGTATGCTGGGACCATGAAGCCTGCCCGGCAGCACAACCGGCCACGGGAGGCGGGAGCAGGCGGTTCCGCCGGCGCTGGTTTGGGAGGCTGGAGCAGGAAGATCAGAGACTGAAGAAGCACGGTTGCCGTTAGATTGACATCTAACGGTCTGACACTGGTAGAGTCGATTGTTGACTAAGTTTATTTTTTTGAGAAACCTTGTGTACGCATGAACTTAGTAGGCCCACAAGTCAGCCTCCGAATCTGCGGCAGACAACATAGAGCCCATTTGCTATTTTTTTATAATTTGCCGCCCATTTGCTAATTCTTAAGTAATTTATTACAACCCATTTTCTGCCCAGGACCACGGTCAAAAAGTTCAACCTTATTTTGCATATTTCGGTGGAGTCCGAACTGTTGTAATCCTGAAATGATAAACATTTTTTAAGAACTTATTGATTTGCCAAAAAATCATTTTGTTTTTGTAAGCAAATAAGACGTGGGACAATTGAGTTGGTTTAAGGGAAAACCAGTGGTAAAGAAATCAGCGCTGGGAGGGAAAACAACAACAAAAATAAGGATGTAAATATGAAATGGGAACTTTATGTATTTTGAGTAATGATACGTGTATATGAACTAGTAAAACTATAGGTAGAGATTAGAAAACGGATGTAGGACATGGCGTTTCAAGAGGAAGATAGAACTAGGTTGTGTGTTTGATTCAGTAAAAAAACTGCCTGCGGATGTTGTAAGACAAAATATAATTAACGCTGGCGGGCCAAAGGCCAGTTGATACTTGCTGGATCTTTGTGCCCCGTTGTCGTTATGGGCTGGGCCGGTTAAAAACAAAACCAAGCCTGGGCAGTCTATAGCCCAGTTGAAACTTGCTCGACCTGAAAAAACAATATACCTGCTCAACAAACGAGAGTATTCTACAAGTACAGACTGATAACTGGGATGCATCAGGTATATTGTTTTTTCATCGTGATAATAAGTGCATCCACTTGTTTCGAAAAATTTGGAGAACTGGGAATTCGAACGGTAGGTGCTTATGCTACCCATCAAATAAAAATCAGGTGCCTGAAAATTCTTTTCAAAACAAATGATTCAGCTTTATATCCACGTCGACCCTCGGCATGATGGTTGTAAGCAAATGCCAAGTTCATACCGACAGATTGTTAACAACAATACCAACTTGCGGATGACAAGGTAGTACAAGTACCAATACCAAACTAACTTATAATCTTTTTACTCCTGGCCCTAGTGTTCGCTACGGTAGAAAATCTTGCAGAGGACCAGCTCCCTCCTTCTCTTACTCCAGGTCCCCGAGGTGGTACTAGTGCATCACCCAGTTGGTCCTCTGCTGGTCGAAGTTCTTGTTGGTGTGCAGCACCAGAACCTTTTTGCTGCTCATCTGCCGGCCATTGACCACCACCGGCAAGGTATTGCCGGTCTTGTGCCACATCACGTGCATGCCGCACTCCGACTGTATCTTGCGACGCGTCCACGTGCCCCTTTTGAACACCCTGGAATTGCGCTGGAATAAATGCTTGCTTAGGCCACTCAGTGTGATACTTGCAGTATTGTTGAATACAGGTTTTATTGTACGTGGTTGGCATTTTCATAACATCTTTGGCATGTTGCAGTCACTTGTTTCACTTTTTATTAACTGTCAAATTGTAATTGCTTCACTAGGTTTGCGTCTAAAAAGAAAAATAGAGCTATAAACAAAGGAATATGTTTGTGCAAGTGGACGGCCGATCGGTGTCTTACCTGGAAGTTTCTGAGGATGGGTGTAGCATATGGCATGCTCGATGTCGATGGTTGGTATGAACAAATCGATGGGAGGGTGAGATCTCGCGCTGTCAGTAGTCACTTTGGCCTCAAGGTGCTCAATCAGCTCCTGATCCGTGGGATCGAACTTGACGCCACCGGCTGACCGCCAATCCTTCTTGGACTTGCATCAGTTAATTCCAGTTATATGGTACTCAATGTATGATCAATTGACTGTTTTAAGTGAATGATGAAAGATTTAGACAGATAAGTGGTACTCCAAATCTGAAGTCCACAATACCCGAAGACGCCGCCGAGATTCTTATGTCACCTCACGCGCAACGTGTTGTCACGTCAATTCAATGTGTGGACATGATGAATAATTTGACCGACGTATACTAAATGCGCTCTTGTACTACTTACTAGTCGTATTTAGTGTCACATTTTAACCATAGGTTTAACTAACAAAATGTCAATGCATGTCACCAAAAATTATTCCATTGGAAACTATGTTCAAATACGAATAAAACGATATAGTTTTTTGTGACATGCATTAATATTTAGTTAGTGAAATTTATGGTCAAAATTTGACACAAATTACGAAGGCGACCAGTAAACCAGGAGGGAGGTAGTAGTACGAGTAGCGTAATATACGGTATAGAGGACTAGTACAAATTTAGAAATGGGGTAAGAAGTTACAAGGTCAGTATGAGACTTTGTAGGCTACATGAGTAATACAAAATATAATTCCCATTGGACAACACTTTCACCAACAAGTACACACTTGAAGCCTAATTGATATATATATATATATATATATATATATATATATATATATATATATATATATATATATATATATATAATATGGCTTCTGCAAGTATCTCCATCATCATTATCAGTACATCCTATGGCAGTGAGTTAGGATGCACTTGATCCCAGAAAGGTATCTATCCTTCTAACCAGAGGAGAGGGTCATGCTACAGCAGCAGGACACATGGCTCAGTTTAGATATCAGTACAAATCAAGTTGTGCATATTTGTTGTTGGCATGAGACACATCGCCGCATGTCGGGTTTGCAAAATCCATCCATCACATGGAAGTTTGATGCCTTTCACACACTGAAGATTATTTGGCAACAAGCTGTGTCGACGAATCTCTGGATATGGTGATTCATGAAACCCATGGTACGATGTGTAAACACAGTTCCCCCTGGCGAATGGAAGTTGCATAGCACGGTAATCATCACCGGTGATATGATCGATGATTTGTTGGATGATCGGATAATTGAGCCCGAGGAACATGGAGTGGTTGCCGAGGATGTAAACCTGCCTCCAGTTGAATACGCCTGGCCCAACGGAGCTGGGATCTTTCTCGAACATGAAGCAGCCATAGCCATCAATGTCACGAACGCCCCAGGCATTGTACTGCATGTGGTTTGATGAAATTTTGGTCAATTTGGTACGTGCAAATGAGCATCAAATGACCGCCGTTAGCTGAACAAGCGATAAACCACCATGCATCAGTTGGTATGATTCCAGGTCCTAGAATCATGAAGGCCGGCGCATTTGCGTCTGCTGCAACAATTCAAATTGGAGACCAAAAGGACAAAAATAAACAATCATGTTCAGAGTATTTGTGGAATTAAGATTATTATAACAGTGACACATATCATAGACAGAGAATTGCAATGCAGTGGTCATAATCATACCCCAAGTTAAAAAATAAGCCAATGGCTTTCATATTCTAGCAATATATCATGGTTCAAACATCATGTAACAATGAGAGGAAAACATATATGACAGGGCCTACTCATATTCTACCATAGCACTTACTACAGTTATCATATCAACTCTAAGCAATAACATGCGTTGTTATAAAAATCCTGGAAATGATAGTAACATATAGCAATCATGAGGCTATACTCATAATATCTATTCTAACATGTGTGGTCATAAAAATCTAGGAAATGAGAGGAACATATAGCAATTATGTGGTTATAGACATACTATATATTCTAAATTTGTAACAATGAACAGGCAGTCGTATTCTTAAGGTCAAGATGGGATGAGATAGAACAATTACATGACGATAGATTCCACCAGCATAGGCAGCCAATCTGTGTGTCGACCGCATAAACGATGCCATCATGCACTATAGCATCGGGCATGAAATGTTGGGTGAAGAGGATCAGCGATGAGCCATAACCATGTATGGCTAATCGGATTCGAATAGACTAATCCCATGTTGAACACGACAATGAGCTTGTAATCCATGTAGTCTTGTGATGGTGTGGGCACTCATGATTACAACCTTGACAAAGCAGGTCGAGCCAAAAGCTCGACGCGTCTCGTGCGTAGTAGGCAGGAGTGTCCGGCGGGCCGCGAGGCTCGATGGCGGCGGTATCCAACGATGGAAGGGTGATCTCTCGATGGGTGTAGATATCCACGAGACGCCACAGACTACCGGATTGGTGGATGATGACGATCCAGTTGGCCTTCATGCCCGCCTAGTAGTGGCCGCGCATGAAGGACAGGTGGACGGGTAGTGGTTGCATGCCGAGGGGCACCACGGCAACCTCCGTAGGATCGTCAAGTCAGTGTTTGGGCCACCTGCGAGGATCGGGCATCAGCAAGTAGGGTGTCTTGAAAAGAGCCGGCCGGTTGCAGACGAGTACAGTACAAAGACACCGAGCATGCGGCCAGACGGATGGTGATGAGCAGGTCCATACGATTACAGATCTGCTCCAAGAGAACATCAGGGAGGGAATTCCAATCGTGGCTCTGCGTGTCAGTCGGTTCAGCCATAGTGTTTTTTAGGGCGCTGAGTGACTGGGGTTTTCGGTCCCTGTGAGCCAGCGGGGAAGTAGATTCGGGCGGGCGAACCAAGAAGATGGCGTGTGTGGCCGAGCAGTGAGCGGGGGGATATGGTACGCGCGAGCTACCAAGGAAGATGGCGCGGGCGGGCGAGTAGTGAGTGGGGGTAAATGGGGTGCGACCGACGATGGGGAAGAGAGGAGGAACAAGAAGAGAGGAGGAAGAAGAGTGAAAGACGGGGAAGAAAGTGCATTAAATCTCAATTCTACTAGTACTACTACCAGGATATACCGTCCTTCGGAGTGTAAATAGTTACGCTGATGACATGTGGGTCTACCTCAAGAGGGCCCATATGTTAGTTAATGGAGGAGAGAGGTGCGTAATCGTATTTGCGGAAGCGTGATCCACTGGCAAACATGATGGCAGTACTGGGTAATGCTGATTTAGTAACACCAACACGCTGGTTCAGCTTATTAATCAAGTGTCCCATCTGCTGCAGCGTGTATTGTCACTTCATTATGAAGACTAGTTGAATAGTTCTCTTTGACCGAGATGGGGAATAATGGATCGCGAAGACTTCCTATCTACAGTATCCCTATGCATGTATGCTCGGGCCGCTCCCAATGCTCCGCCATGTACAGGTGCTAAGGCTACCATGTAGGCAAGAAATCTGATGTGGCAAGGTAATTAAGGGGAGAGATAAGTGTGGTGACCCCAGTACTAAGCGCAAGAACATAGAAAAAAGACTTAAATGGAATAATCCCACCAATGCATGAAGAACTTTAGTTACAAAATCATTAAATAAAGGATGCTTAGCACCAACAAGTTAAGCACATGTACATGTAAGCATTGGGAGCTTTAGTTGCTAAAGTTTTTAATGTGCTTAGCACCCCATGTAAGCATCGATGCCTCCTGTCCAACAAGATGAAATATTGGCCAAGGCACCTGGCACCAATAATGTAGGAGTACTAGTACAACCTCCTTTCTGATTTATAGGGCTCAATTCAAAAAACTCATCAACCAAGGTAGATGATGAGTGGTGGAATAATTTTTGTAGTTTGCAAAAACACTCAATTAATGCACTCGTTTTCCTCAAAAAATTATGTTTACCAATGCATTAATTTGTGTCAAACTTTGACCATCTACTCCCTCCATCCAGGTGAGTCATCTTTGGTTGTGCACCGTGACCAATGAGGGGAAAACAAGAGAACTTAATGTTTATTTGCTACTCCCTCTGTTCCTAAATATTGTCTTTTTAGACATTCAAATGGAATACAACATACGGATGTATGTAGACATATTTTAGAGTGTAGATTCCCTCATTTTGCTTCGTACGTTGTCACTTGTTGAAATCTCTAGAGAGAAAAATACTCCGTGGGAACAGAGGGAGGCTTTTACTCCGTATTTGGGAACAGAGGAAGTATCACAATATGGAGGAAACAGAGGAAGCTTGAAATATGAACATGTCAATGGGAGGGAGTAAAACCCTCATGCATGCATGCATGCAACATGCAACACTCACACGTACACATGGACGCACACAATATTCACGCACCCATGCCGCACACAGCACGCGACGCAACACACACGCTCACGCTCAAGTGCTCAACCTACCCCCTACGTCTGTGAAAGACTGTACATTTAGAAATTTACACATTGACCAGGGCATAATTGACGCCCAAAAGTAGCAGATTTATGTGTGCATGCGACCATTGAGAGAAGAAGATTAAATGAAGGTTGTTGCATGCTGTAATTAAGGATACACGTGTAGCCTATTGCTAGAGCACAAGTTGGTGCATTAGTCAATCAATATTGATTTTAGATTAAAGGCTGAATGCACTGGAAGTGTAGATGTACACTCTTTGTTTTTTAGCCAATGTACACTCTTTGTTGGAAGCCTAAGGGAGTACACGTGCATGCACTCACATACACAACCAGGGTGGTTCGCGCGCAAGGGTTGGACTCCTAGCGCGCCTGCGTAAAGTTTTGTTCAACTGATTTTCTTTGCTCTGCCAACTGACAGGTGGGACTCAGAAACCAGGTGATAATTTAACCAATCAACAATGTGCCACATTGACTATGTGGCCGGTCAGTAGGGTGCAATACGGTGCTCTACGATGAGCTGGTGATCGTATAATCACCACAAAACTATATATAGTGACCGTAAAGAGCGTATTGTTACATACGTTTACCGCCAGTGTATTTTTCTCGTTTCAAATTAAGCCATATTTAACCGGAAAGTACTAGTGCTTGTACTTCTTTGATGTGTCCCATCTACTCGCCAAACGAGGAGAAGCTTGCTTACTATGCATCTCCCTCGCCCACGCGCGCGGTGGCTCGCAGGACGAGGAGAGGGTTTTGACTACAGCGCCATCTACCTCTCCCTCTCGCTCGCCCTCGCCCTCATGGTGGATGTGCAGCAGTTCAATCGGTGTCAAATTGCCAAAAGCATATTGTACTGTAGTATTATCATTGTTGGACCTTCCGAAGAGGCGAAGAGCCAATTGCAAGGTTCACACGAGTATGAACTATTGAACCTCCCGAAGAGGAAAAGAGCCAAGCGCAATGTTTTATAGGAGTTGTCGTCCTAGTAGGAGTAGTGCAACTATAGCGAACGATGCTACTATATGATGCCGCCACGTCACCTATATCCAAAGCTGTGCCACCTTTTTTTCTCAATGAACGTGTTGGATCGCGTGCAACAACCACACAAGTTGCACGTACACATAACACATTTACTAGTAATAAATTCTAAAGGACAAATGCCAGTATGCCACACATTCATTAGATAAATTTGTGCACAACTAGTCTATATATATTTACAGTGCTACCGTTCACAATTTACCATACCCCACTTACAAGTTATAGATGGGCTACATGTCACGATCCATATCGGTGGGCAACGGGAATCATTGTCACAGCTTTCTAGTCCGGTTCCACATGATGGAGACTCATCCAAGCTGAAGCGGCATAAATCAGGGATAGCGTGTCCCAGCATGTCGTTCATCCGGCGGTGTGATACATCTCCGTTGTATCTACTTTTCCAAACACTTTTTCCCTTGTTTTTGACTCTAACTTGTATGATTTGAATGGAACTAACCCGGACTGACGCTGTTTTCAGCAGAATTGCCATGATGTTGTTTTATGTGCAGAAAACAAAAGTTCTCGGAATGACTTCAAACTCCACGGAACATCTTAGAAAAAATAATAAAAAATCCTCGCCAAAGATGAAGACCAGGGGGCCCACACCCTGTCCACGAGGGTGGGGGGCGCGCCCCCCTACCTCGTGGGCCCCCTGGAGACCTTCCGACGCCAACTCCAACTCTATATATTGGCTTTCGGGGAGAAAAAAATCAGAGAGAAGAAATCATCGCGTTTTATGATACGGAGCCGCCGCCAAGCCCTAAAACCTCTCGGGAGGGCTGATCTGGAGTCCGTTCGGGGCTCTGGAGAGGGGGATTCGTCGCCGTCTTCATCATCAACCATCCTCCATCACCAATTTCATGATGCTCACCGCCGTGCGTGAGTAATTCCATCGTAGGCTTGCTGGACGGTGATGGGTTGGATGAGATCTATCATGTAATCGAGTTAGTTTTGTTAGGTTTGATCCCTAGTATCCACTATGTTCTGAGATTGATGTTGCTATGACTTTGCAATGCTTAATGCTTGTCACTAGGGCCAAGTGCCATGATTTCAGATCTGAACCTATTATGTTTTCATGAATATATGTGAGTTCTTGATCCTATCTTGCAAGTCTATAGTCACCTATTATGTGTTATGATCCGACAACCCCGAAGTGACAATAATCGGGATACTTCTCAGTGATGACCATAGTTTGAGGAGTTCATGTATTCACTAAGTGCTAATGCTTTGTTCCGGTTCTCTATTAAAAGGAGGCCTTAATATCCCTTAATTTCCATTAGGGCGCCGCTGCCACGGGAGGGTAGGATAAAAGATGTCATGCAAGTTCTCTTCCATAAGCACGTATGACTATATTCGGAATACATGCCTACATTACATTGATGAATGGGAGCTAGTTCTGTGTCACCCTGTGTTATGACTGTTACATGATGAACCGCATCCGGCATAACTATCCATCACCGATCCAATGCCTACGAGCTTTCCATATACTAGTTTACGCTTATCTACTTTCCCGTTGCTATTGTTACAATCACTACAAAACACCAAAAATATTACTTTTGCTTTCATTGCTCTTTTGTTACCGTTACCACTTCTATCATACTTCTTTGCTACTAAACACTTTGCTGCAGATATTAAGTTATCCAGGTGTGGCTGAATTGACAACTCAGTTGCTAATACTTAAGAATATTCTTTGGCACCCCTTGTGTCGAATCAATAAATTTGGGTTGAATACTCTACCCTCGAAAGCTGTTGTGATCCCCTACACTTGTGGGTTATCAAGACCAATTTCTGGCGCCGTTGCCGGGGAGCATAGCTCTATTCTTTGAGTTACTTGGGATTTATATGTGCTGGACACTATGAAGAATTTGGAAGACGCTAAGACAAAAATTTATCCCTCAACTACGAGGGGAGGTAAGGAACTGCCATCTAGCTCTGCATTTTATTCACCTACATTATGAGTAAGCTTGCGACACCTAAACCTGCTTCTGCTATTCGTTCTGATATGCCGCATGTTATTGATGATGCCACTTCTGCTACGCATGATACTTATGATGAAACTACTTCTATGCTTGATACTACTGTGCCCCTTGGTGAATTTCTGGATGAACAAATTTCTAGGGCAAGAGAGAAAGACACTATTGAAACTGATAATATTGATGAAAGTGATGATGAGGATATGCCTGCTATTCCTGAGGGTTATCTTTTTGATATGGAATCTTCTGCAGCTATTTTTGTCTGCCAAGATAGATACGAACTTAAGAGGCTGTTAGTTAAATGGAGTAAAGAATCTCTTAGAGACAGAATGAAACCTGACCCTGCTTTTGCTTCTTCACCTATTTGTGTTCCCGATAAGGATTATGAATTCTCTGTTGATCCTGATATAATTGCTTTGGTTGAATCTAATCCTTTGCATGGTTATGAATCTGAAAATGTTGTGGCACATCTTACTAAATTAAATGATATAGCCACCCTGTTCACGAATGATGAGAGATCTCGCTACTTTTACATCCTTAAAATATTTCTGTTCTCATTAAAGGGTGATGCTAAGATATGGTTTAATTCTCTTGATCCTAGTTGTGTGCGTAGTCCCCAGAATATGATTTATTACTTCTCTGCTAAATATTTCCCTGCTCATAAGAAACAAGCTGCTTTAAAGGAAATATACAACTTTGTGCAAATTGAAGAAGAGAGTCTCCCACAAGCTTGGGGGAGGCTCCTCAAGTTACTTAATGCTTTGCCTGATCATCCTCTTAAGAAAAATGAAATACTTGATATATTTTATAATGGACTAACCGATGCTTCCAGAGATTACTTGGATAGTTGCGCTGGTTCTCTTTTCAGGGCAAGAACGCCAGATGAAGCTGAAATTCTATTGAATAATATGTTGACAAATGAAAATAATTGGTCACCTCCCGAGCCAGCTCCTGAGCCAGCTCCAGAGCCAATTACTGAGCCTATTCCTAAACCAACTCCGAAGAAGAGAGGTGTTCTATTTCTCAGTCCTGAAGATATGCAAGAGGTAAAGAAATCTATGAAAGAAAAAGGTATTAAAGTTGAAGATGTTAAGAATTTACCTCCTATTGAAGAAATACATGGTATTAATTTACCACCAGTTGAAGAAACATATGATCTTGATCCTTTACCTATGGAAGAACCTCCTGATCCCGATAACCCGACACAGGTAGTAAAGGTAAATTCTCTCTATAGATTTGATGAAGGTGATATCCCTCACTATAAGTCTGCTAGGCAATGCTTGGATGAGTTTGATAACTTTATTATCAAACAAGAAAATTTCAATGCTTATTTTGGTAGACAATTAAAACAAAATACCTTTACGATTAAACAGTTGGGTGATTATATGGCTAATATAGATGTGAACTTAAACTCATTAGCAAACATGCTTCTATGGTTACCATTCAAGTAGAGCAAGTACTTAAGGCTCAAAATGATTTTATCAATGAAATGAATAGTAAGAAAAATGATTATGATGTTAGAGTGGCTACTACAACTGGTAGAATGACTCAGGAACCTTTGTATCCTGAAGGCCACCCTAAGATAATTGAGCAAGATTCTTAGAGAAATAATACTGATGTGCCTAGTTCTTCTAAAAGGAAGCAAAATAAAAATGATAGGACTTTGCAAACTTCTAGCGAACCTATTGCTGAACCACATGAGAATCCAAATGATATATCTATTTCTGATGCTGAAACACAATCTGGTAATGAACATGAACCTAGCAAAAATAATAATGATGATGTTCATGTTGATGCTCAACCTAGTAACGATAATGATGTAGAAGTTGAACCTGATGTTGATCTTGATAACCCACAATCAAAGAACCAATGTTATGATAAGAGAGACTTTGTTGCTAGGAAACATGGTAAAGAAAGAGAACTATGGGTTCAGAAACCCATGCCTTTTCCTCCCAAACCATCCAAGAAAAAGGATGATGAGGATTTTGAGCGCTTTGCTGAAATGATTAGACCTATCTTTTTGCGTATGCGATTAACTGATGTGCTCAAAACAAATCCTTATGCTAAGTATATGAAGGATATCATTACAAATACGAGAAAGATACCGGAAGCTGAAATTTCCACCATGCTTGCTAATCATACTTTTAAGGGTGGAATACCAAAGAAACTTGGAGATCCAGGAGTACCCTCTATACCATGCTCCATTAAAAGAAATTATGTTAAAACTGCTTTATGTGATCTTGGAGCCGGTGTTAGTGTTATGCCTCTCTCTTTATATCGTAGACTTGATTTGAATAAGTTGACACCTACTGAAATATCTTTGCAAATGGATGATAAATCAACTACTATACACAGCCGGTATTTGTGAGGATGTGCCTGTTGTGGTTGCAAGCGTTACTATTTTAACGGACTTTGTTATTCTTGATATTCGAGGACGATAATATGTCTATTATTCTTGGAAGACCTTTTACGAATACTGCGGGGCTGTTATTGATTGCAACAAAGGCAATGTCACTTTTCATGTTAATGGTAATGAGCATACAATACACTTTCCGAGGAAACAACCTCAAGTTTATAGTATCAATTCTATTGGAAAAGTTCCATCGATTATATTTGGAGGTTTTGAATTTCCTCTTCCTACTGTCAAGAAGAAATATGATATTCTTATTCTTGGGGATGTGCATATCCCCGTTGAGGTAACATAGTGTTATTCGAAATTTATCAGGTTCCATGTTAATCAGAATGAGTTTGTTAACAAGACCTGATCAACCTTGTTAGTGGATTCCTTTTGATGATCATGAGACGGATGAAACTAGAAGCACAACCTTCTATACCCTCTTTATACTTTCTGTTATTTAGTTGAAATAAAGTAAAAATAGTATTTTTACATACATTTCTGATTTATCCGTGCAATATAAAAATATCCCGAAAATAAAAGTTCTCAGAATGCCATGCCAATTTAATATGATTTTTTCGGGAATATTTGAGGATTTTTAGTGCAAAAATTACCGCGGGGGGAGCTGCCACCTGGCCACGAGGGTGGAGGGCGCGCCCTACCCCCCAGGGCGCGCCCCCTGCCTCGTGGGCCCACGGTGGCCCTCCTCCACTTATTCCTGCACCCATCCTCTTCTTCTTCCTCCCACAAACACAAATATCTAGCTCAAACACGAGTTCCGGCCCCCGTTGCTGTGATTTTCGATCTCCTTGCTCAAAGCACCTCTCACAAAACTGCTTGGGGAGATTGTTCCTCGGTATGTCACTCCTCCATTGGTCCAATTTGTTTTTATTCTAGTGCTTTATTCATTGTAATTTTGTGCTGCATAGGTGACCATGTTCTTGAGCTTGCATGTCAAATTTATATGGTTCCAAGTAGTTCTAATGCTTCATATAGGCTCTAGTCACTTGTAGGAGTAGTTGCTATCAATTTTATTGAGGTTGGTTCACTTTTGTTTGAAGTTACTAAAAATTTCAGATTATTTCAGAAAATAATGAAGAGACTTTTGAGGAGCTCGTCGAGCCGAAGCTCGAAGGAAAAACAAAAGGAATAAGCACAGAATCCCAAATATAATTTGCCTCGCACCGCGGAGGTCCGGCCGTGTGAATGGCCTTCCGATGACTTCTTGAGGAGAGCCGGAATTTATGAGGATTTTTATTTATTGATTGAGAATGCTGGCCTCACCAACTTCCTCCGCGACCAACGTCATCAGTCCTTACCTCGTTCCGTGGGCGGCCGTTCAAGCCTATTGGAATCCTGCACAAGCCCCGGAGCCGGAACCACAATATGAGCCTCCACGCCAGTCTGTTTATTCTTGGGATCCGGAGGTGGCTGCCAGCCAGTGGCTGCCATAGTCCTCTTCATTGCAGTACGACCCCAGCTACACCTACGGGTATCTGCCAGGCTATCCCTGGTAATGAACCAACTTAGGCCAAAAGCCTAAGCTTGGGGGAGTACGTATTTCTCACCGACATTACATTTATGTTCACACAGACTCATTGCTAGATGTCGGTGCTCATACTCTTTCATTGTAATATCCATGCTAGTTTATTTTCTTTTTCCTGCTTTCTTCTTGTGTGTTTAATAAACTTTAAGAAAACCACAAAAAAATTAGTGTAGCTTTCAGTAGTAGTTTACTTTTCTTGCTGTAGTACTAATAATTAAAAAGAAAACCGAAAAATATTTCCCGTTCTTCTTTTGCTTGTTGGGAGCTTTCCCGTGTAAATAGTTTTTATTTCTTTTCTTTTCTTTGGGGGTCGATAGGAGAAGACAATAATTAAATTGTTGAAGTGGCTCTTATATGCATTATTGTTGACTCAACCAAGAGCCCATATTGCCTTGTCTTCTCCTGTTTATTGAGCATTTCATGATTCCAGCTTAGTCCAATGCACGTGCACTCTTACTATTATTCACATCGTTCGGTCGTGCAAGTGAAAGGCAATTATGATGATATATGATGAACTGACTGAGATGGGAAAAGCTGGTATGAACTCGACCTCTCTTGTTTTTGTAAATATGATGAGTACATCGTTCTTGATTCAGCTTATTATGAATAAATATGTTTGCAATGACAATTAGAGATCATAGTTGCTCATGCCATGCTTGATTAGCTATGAGTTATAATGGTTTACCTTGCGTGCCAACATGCTATTAAAATGGTTGTGATGTGGTATGATGGGGTGGTATCCTCCTTTGAATGATTTAGGTGACTTGACTTGGCACATGTTCACACATGTAGTTGAAACAAATCAACATAGCCTTCACGATATTTATGTTCATGGTGGATTATATCCTACTCATGCTTGCATCCAATGTTTATTAATTTTAGTGCATGTTCATACTGTTGTCGCTCTCTAGTTGGTCGCTTCCGAGTCTTCTGCTAGCCTTAGCTTGTACTAAGCGGGAATACTGCTTGTGCATCCAATCCCTTAAACCCCAAAGTTATTCCATATGAGTCCACCATACCTTCCTATATGCGGTATCTACCTGCCGTTCCAAGTAAATTTGTATGTGCCAAACTCTAAGCCTTCAAATAAACATTCTGTTTTGTATGCTCGAATAGCTCATGTATCAACTATGGCTGTCCTTATCTTCCATGTTAGGTGGGTTATTCTCAAGAGGAGTGTACTCTGCTCCTCACTCACGAGAACATGGTTGGTCACCGGGATGCCCAGTCCCATGCTTTATGCAAACTAAATCAAAACTAATTGCAAACATAACTCCCCCTGGGACCTGATGTGTGTTGGAGGCACTTGTTGTTTCGAGCAAGCCATGGATTGATGCTTGTTGGTGGAGGGGGAGTATAAACTTTACCATTCTGTTTCGGAACCGCCTATAATGTGTGTAGCATGGAAGATATCACTATCTCTTAGTTGTTATGTTGACAATGAAAGTATGCCGCTCAAAATATTATTTATCTCTATTTCAAAATCGAGCTCTGGCACCTCTACAAATCCCTGCTTCCCTCTGCGAAGGGCCTATCTATTTACTTTTATGTTGAGTCATCACCCTTTTATTAAAAGCACTAGTTGGAGAGTGCAGCTGTCATTTGCATTCATTACTATTAATTTATATTGGGCATGACTGTGACTGGATCTCTTTTACCATGAATTACAATGTATAGTCAGTCCTTGATCTTTAAAGGTGATCTGCATTTATGTTTTGCGGTCTCAGAAAGGGCTAGCGAGATACCATCTTATTATACCATATTATGATTGTTTTGAGAAAGTGTTGTCATCCGAGATTTATTATTATGACTCGCTAGTTGATTATGCCATTGATATGAGTAAACATGAGTGTCGGGGAGGCTGATCGTACCCACGAACACCTATGGGGCCGGCGGACCAGGCCCCTTGTGGTTCGGAGGGGGGCGGAGATCGCACGAAGAGCGGATCGAGGCGATGCACACGAGCAGTTTACCCAGCTTTGGAGCTCTCCGGAGAGATAAAACTCCTACTGCTGCTTGTTTGATCTATTGTGTTCTTGCTAGGGAGCAATGCAGGCTACAAAACCTAGCATGAGTGTCTCTGGTCTTGAGTGGGTCGAATGAACCGAACGAGCCGAACCTGCGGACCTTGCGAACCCCCTCTATGTTGCACTCGGACCTCCTTTTATATGCTCAAGGGGTCTCCGACAGGTGGCAACATAGACGAGGGTACAAATGTAAAAACAGGAGTTGGTACACCTACTTGAACAGTGTACAGTACAAAATACCTAACTCAGACGGCAAGGGACAAAAGCAATAAGTGCCCGTCGTTGTCGCCCAAACAGTGCAATAGAGACCGTCAGGTGCTCCTCCGCTCGCCACGATGGCGAGCCTGTCAGCGCCGCTTATCGCTGCTCTCCGCTGGCTGCCTGACCGCTCGACACGCAGCATGGAACGGTCCCATGGCGACACGTCATTGGGTGAGCTGGAGCGGAGACGGAGAGAAGTTGCATGCAGCGGCAAGCGCCTTGCAGCGAATCCTGTCGCGCCCAGAGGCTTGTCGCGCTCGCCTTCCGGCAAGCTCCTCTTGCCGGTGCCTTGTCTTCTGCGTGCACAGGTGGCCTTCCGACAAGCTCCTCTTGTCGGGGCCTTGTCTTCTCAATCTAATACTTTGTTCTTGAATGGCTCCAAAGGAGCCACGAAGCGATCTTGGCGTGACGAGGCAAACCTTGCCGCTGGTGTCTGAATCGTCTGCGGCACGCAGTGCACGGGATACTAGGGTACCCCTACTCTAGTACACCGACAGAGCCCCGGGCCTGGGCATTACTGCAGTGCCGGCGCTTGTCGGGCCAGGGCCCAGGCGTGCCGCGGACACGCGGCCTCGACCACGTCGCAACCCGCCCGGACCCACCACGATCCCCACTAACGGCACGCACGGACGTGGCATCGTGCGAAGATCGTGGGCGCGATCGTGGGGGGTTCTTTATTAATATAAGCGGAACGTCCGCCCCCTCCTCCCCTTTATAAGCGGAGGAAACAGAGGCAGGCCGACCACCCCTGCCATTGCTGTCTTGTCAAGAAACCACCGCCACTCCCCTCTTCTTCTCCGGTGCGAAGAGAGAAGCGCCCCGCCCCCCTTTCGCCACAAGCAGACTCACCGCCGTCGACCTCCTCCGCCCCCCTCGCCATGGCCCCGAAGGCCGATAAGGAGAAGGGCGTCAAGTCGGCCGGCAGCGGCTCATGGCGCTGCGCAAGGAGCGAAACCATCTTCCCCGCAGCTCGGCGCACGGGAGCTGCGGGATGTCTTCTACCTTTTCTGGTCGACGGAGACTCGTGCGCATCCGCGCACGAGGGTGCTCCCCGCCTCCGCCGCTGATTTGGCCCCAACAGGGTGCCCTTTCTTCGCCATTTTCTTCTATTGCGGTCTTTGCCCACCGTATTCTGAGTTCTTTTGCGACATAATGAACACCTTTAGCCTCCACCTCCTTGATTTCACCCCCAACGCCATCTTGACCATGGCCGTTTCCGCACATTTGTGCGAAAACTTTGTCGGAGTCCACCCGAATGTGGCACTCTTCCGCCATTTCTTTGTTCCCCGCGTCGAGAGAGGAGAGCCACTTGACGGAGGGATAGCACAGGTCTCTAGGATCGGCAAGAAAGAGGCCTACCTAGAGGGGGAGTTCCAGAACAAGTGGGAGGAGTGGAGAGCCAACTGGTGCTGGGTCGTAGAGGAGAACCCACAGCCTTTCACCGCCGTGCGCCAAACCCCAATAGTGCGCGGCAAGGACTGGAGTAACTTGTCGCCGGAGGACGCGAAGCTGAAGATAGCTGTGACCCGAATTCTGCTCCTCAGGCTTGCCGGGTTGACAGTTGGCGCAGTTGGCGCAGACTTCATTCGCCGCCGCGCTTCCCTTGCGAGAAAGGAGGAGGCTCGCTTGGGAGTTCCAAGACGCTGGCGGACATCATGCGAGGCTGCGCCGGGCCTGAATTGGAACTTCACTATCATGGAGCTGGACTCGGTGCTGCTCGAGCTGTTCAAGAACGACCCGAACATCCAGAGTGGTTCAGGTTGCGCGGGTCGTCCCATTGTGCAACAACTCGGCGCTCGACCGCATCCGCGCCATGATGCCACTGTGCGACTCCCACGGGATCGTCCCGACCTGGCAGGAGCCCCCCGACAAGGTCGTGCAACAATTCTTCGATGATTTGCAAGAGGAGCCGATCCGCTCCGACGAGCCGAAGAGGCTCACCCGAGACACCACCGACCAGGAGATGGCGCGGATTGCCACCAGGGTGGAGGAGGCAGCAGCAGCCGCTGCCGCTGGAGCGTTCGGGTTCACCGTGGAGGAGGCGGACGCGGCGAAGGCGGCAAGCTCTGCTGAGCGAGGGGAGGTCGCCGGCGAGGAGGACGAGCTTGTCGAGCCCGAGGCGGGTCGAGTGGACCCGCCGAGGGCGCTTCTTCCCCACCGCCAAGCGACTTGCCGCTTGAGCCCTGCTCCGCCGAGGAGGCGTCTCCGCAGAGTTGGAGACGAGCCGGGGCGGCAGACCGGCCCACAGCAGCAGCGCCGCTCGACGCGCTCCACCGCGGCAAGCGAGGTTGCCGCGGGAGCGCCTCACACTGCAGCGACAACCGGGGCGGAATCTTCTCAGGCCACCGCCGACGCCTCCGCCAAGCGGCCAAGAGAGCCCACTCCCCCGCCTCTTCGCACCGGAGGCGGGCCGGAGTTCGACTTCTCCGCGCTCAGCTCCGAGGAGGAAGGCGAAGAGTAAGCTTCTGGAGATTGTGCTTGTATTTCTTCAATTTTTATTGCTTCATCTTGAATCTGATTTGCTTCATTCTGGACTCTTTCCTTTTCAGGACGCTGGCCCAGAGAGCGGCGAAGAGGGCCAAGATCCCGACGGTCGTCGTTGAGGACGATTCTCCCATGGCGACGGGGGACGCGTCCGAGACCGCCTTGCCGGACCCGGCAACTCTCCTCAGCAGCCCAGCCTGACCCCAGAGTAAGTGTGCAGTTTTCTTCTTACTATTAGGTGTGCAGGGGTGCTCCTTCATTGTTGATATCTGTTGTGTGCTTGTGTAGGAGCAGAGCAGCCCCATCGGGAGGGCTCGGAAGCCGCCTCGAGATCCTGCCCGCTGCCACTACGCCGCCAAGGGAGAACTCCCGGCAAGGGAGCTCCTCCGACAAGGGAGGCCACCCGGCAAGGCGGCCACTCCGGCAAGAGAGGCTACCCGGCAAGGGGCAGGCGCCCGGCGACCCTCCGGTGGTCGAGGTCATAGCTGCGGATCCCATTGCGAGTAAATCCCTTACGAGATTTTCCCTTAGGCTTGCTTTCTTTTGTTTCTCTTTTTGAATATCTGCTTGATCGCTCTTTCTTCGCCTGACGCAGACCCGATGGAGGTCGAGGCCGTCGGCGAGGAGGAAACGCGCGGCAACACCGACAAGGCCGCCGTCGAAGAAGAAGAGGTCGTCGTCGTGGAGGAAGAGGCCATCGCCGACGATGGCGAGGAGGAGGCTACCGAGGCTGCCGACGCAGAGGCCGGGCGAGGGTCGGCCGATCGTCGACGGCAACCTGAGGCGCAGGAGCGGCAAGCGCTACACCGACAACCGACTCTGCTGCCGCCAGCGGGGCGTCAGGCTCCGAGGAGCCCCAGCCCGGTGCCTACCTGAGGGCCGGCGGCGTCTTCATCAAGCTCCCCTGGGAACCGAGCTCCAGGGCGCCGGTCGAGGGCGAGACCTTCGACGGCGAAGCTACTTCGCCTCACCGGCTCGACGCCGGTGGACGCGCAGCAAAGCAGCAGCGGCGAGCCCGAGGAGGAGCAACAGCTGATGAAGTCATTGCCGCTCTACCGCGCTTCGCAGGCCAAGTTGGAGACCCGGAAGCCCTTGTCGCGAGGGCGGGAGCGGACATGGATAAGCTTGCCGAGGAGCTCCAGAGCGCCAACAAGGAAGCCCTCAGCAACGTGGCTGAAGCTAGGGGGCAACTCGCAGAAGAGCGCACGGCCTTCATCCTTGAGAAGGCCGCGGTGATGAGGAGCAGCGGCTGGCTGCCGAGAAGCTTCGCCAGCAGAAAGCGAGCTGGCGCAGTGAAGGTCAACCTGGACAGCCACGAAGAGGACCTTGCCGCTGCGAGGAGTCGCTGGCGGGCGCCAGAAGCGGGCGACGCTGCCGCAGCCGCCGAGGCCGCCAAGGAAGAGCTGAAGGCGAAGGTGGCACAGCTGGAGGCCACCCTCAAGAAGAGCGGTGAAGAGCTTGCCGTGCTCAAGCGTGAGCGCGAGAAGGATGCCTACACCCTCGGCGAGCTGCAGAGCCGTCTCGCTGACAGGGCCAAGGAGCTCAACGCCGCCAAGGATTCCAAGGCGGATCTGGAGCTGGCCGACCACTCTGACGCAGAGCGTTGGATGGCGCCCGGAGAGCGGGAGGTGGGCTTGTTGGAGGCGATCAAGGCCAAGGAGGAGTTCTTTGGCGAATGCTGCCTCCGTCCAGAACACCTTGAGGGAGAGCGTGGAGCATTGGACCGAAGGTCTTGTGGACACCGCCGCCGACATCCACAACGAGCTGATGGAGCTGGGGATGGCGGACCTTGCGTACTCCTCCGACGAGCATCTCCAACCCAGCGTCAAGCTCAGCTTGTTCTTCAAAGGCGTGGCGGCCAGACTGCGGCGACTCGGGAGGAGGTCCCAAAGCAGCTTGCCGAGGAATCGCGCCCGAGTTTGTGCAGGGGCCCTCGAGAAGGTGTTGATGAAGGTGGCCTTCCGCAACCGGGCCTCAGTCTTAACGGCGTCCTCAGATCCTTGCCGCCCGAAGCCAACGTGGAGGAGCTCAAAGCCCTTGTCGCACCCATTGTGGACAAGGTGAACAAGATCAAGCGGATTGAGGGCGACCGCGTGGACTAGGCCGCCAACCTTATCTTTCCCTTGTCATTGCTGATCATGTTTAGAAAACTTTGTTAGATCAGCGACAAGTTATTCTGTAATATACTCTATCTTAGGTGAATCGATCAATGCAACATTATTTCTTCTACTTGATTTCTTCCTTTGTAATGCGTTTCGCCTTTACGCATTTAGGGGACTTGTCGGTCGCGGGCACTTTTGTCATGGCCGAGTGCGAACGTCGACAGCTTTGGCGATGCCGCCTCCGACAAGCAACCTTGTCGCGACTAGCCGCAGCTCACTTAAGTTGTTGAGCGGACTCGAAACAAAGTAAGGGCGCAACTAGCCGGCGAGTTGGTTCCTCTGCGCACAGGTTGTCCATACAAAGTACTTATCGTTCGAGGAAGATAACTTAAAAATTTTAAAAACTGATTGCTCAAACTTTGGCAACTTAGCTTTTACATCTCTTGCTTCCCGACGAGGTGAAACTTCCTCGAGCGGTGCACAGTCCATAGTATTATCTCCTCCTTCCCCTGGTTAACTTGTGCGCGAGGATCTTTCCTTTCTTTGAGAAAAGAAAAAGAAGAGGAAATAACGTTATGGAGCCCAATGGCTCAATTACGCTTACGGGTGTGGTTGCTGCACAAAGTGTTAGCCAAAGCATGCAATAAATTGATGAAAGCATGAACTAGACAAGTTATGCGCAACACATGAGCTTTTATCGATGCACGGGTCTGCGCCCGGCTTTGTACAAAGGATTACATGCAAGCTGCGGCAAGACTTGTACAAAAGGTGGTTGCTTGAACGGGTTCCGACAACCGCGCCCTATGGGTAAAACTTACGAAGATGCTCAATGTTCCAGGAGTTGCTCACCGGAATGCCATCTTCGGTCTCAAGCGGACAGCGCCAGCCTAGTGACTCGTTTCACCCGATAAGGGCCTTCCCACTTCGGGCGTAAACTTATGCGAATTCTTGGCGGACTGAACGCGGCGAAGAACAAGGTCGCCTTCCTCGAGACTTCGGCATTAACCCTGCGGCTATGGTAGCGACGCAGCTTGTCGGTAGCGGCGGCTCGCCTGACACGAAGGCGATCCTCCTCGAGGCGGTCGTCATCTTGTCGCAGCTGCTCTTGCTCGAGCTCATCATAAGCGAGCACTCGAGGCGACCCAGACACGAGTTCCGTGGGGAGAAGCGCCTACGCTCCATAGACTAGAGCAAAGGGTGTGCGGCGATGGCTCGATTTGGCGTCGTCCTAATCGACCAAAGAACCACCGGCAGCTCCTCGATCCAGTTTCTTCCGCACTTGTGCAGCCCGTCGAAAGTTCTCCGGTCTTGAGCCCGCGCGACACTTCGGCATTTGCCCTCTCCGCTTGACCGTTGCTTCTCGGGTGAGCAAGCGAAGCAAGCAGAGACCTTGGCGTCAAGGTCTTGGACGTCTTGCATGAAGGTGCGACTTCGTGAATTGTGTGCCGTTGTCGGTGATGATCCGGTTAGGGATTCCAAACGACAAACAATTGACTGAAGAACTTGATCACGATCGTGGCTTTGTCACCTTCCTCACTGCTTCCACTTCCGGCCACTTTGAAAGCCCCCGACAGCTCGGGGGAAGGGGCCGAGGATGTCGAGCCCCCAGACCGAAAATGGCCAGGATAAAGGGATCGTCTGGAGAGCTTGAGCTGGCTGGTGTATCTGTTTGGAATGGGCCGCACGCTTCACACTTGGTTACTTGTGCGGTTGCATCACGGAGGGCTGTCGGCGAAGAAACCTTGCCGGAAAGCTTTGCCGGCAAGGGCTCTTGGCGCCAATGTGGTGACCACATATGCCTCCATGTATCTCTACCAACAGCTTGTCCATCTTCCACAGGAATACACTTCAATTTCACACCGTTGAGTCTTCTTACATGCGGTATGATGTCGACAAACTGGTACATACTTATTTGTCGGGCTACTCTTTCCGCTTCTTCTTGCTCTTGGGAAGTTCTCCTGTCTGAAGGAAATGGACAATCTGCTGCGCCCATCTTTGGAGCTTGCGGCTCGACAACAAGGACTAAAGGCACATCTGCTGCGCGGGAACATCAGCTTCCACAAGAAGAACTGCGGCCCTGCCGGAAGCTTGATGCTCCCGACAAGCTTGCGGAGCAAGACTTGTCGGGAGCGTCTGCTTCAACGAAACAAACCACAGGGTGCAGCCGGAGCGGGCTGCTCCTCATTTGTTGGTGTTGATCTTGGGGACCTTTGCAGCGCTTCAGGAAGCTCAGCCGGAAGAAGTAGTCACCAGAGGCCAACTTCCCCTTCTTGCTCTGTCCGATTGATGGTGTTACGGTAGGCTGAGTCGACTTGAGCACGAAAATCCCTGGTTCCACAGGCAACTTAAGTGCAGCGCACTTTGACGAACCGTCGACAATATCATTACGAGCTCTTGGAACATGTTCCATTTGCAGGCCGTCAAAGTGCTCTTCCAGCTTCCTCACTTCATCCACGTAGGCTTCCATCAACGGACTCTGGTAATCTTTGTTGACTTGGCGGACGACGAGTTGCAAGTCACCCCTGACAATAAGCTTCTTGATCCCAAGGTCCACTGCGATCCTGAGACCGGCAAGCAAACCTTCATACTCTGCAGTATTGTTTGTCGCTTGCTCCTTGGGAAAGTGCATCTGGACGACGTACTTGAGGTGCTCTCCGGTGGAGTGCGATAAGCGACGCCCGGCACCGGCGCCTTGCAGCGAGAAGGCACCATCAAAGTACATCAGCCACTCTTTGCTTGCTTCTTTGACAGGGATGCTCGTCTCTGGAATCTCTTCATCTGGCGTTGGCGTCCATTCTTCTATGAATTCTGCCAACGCTCTGCTTTGGATGGTTGATGTGCTTTCAAACTTAAGACAAAAGCTTGACAGCTCCAGTGCCCACTCGACAATCCTGCTGTAAACCACGGATTCTCGCAGTATCCTCTTCACCGGAAAGCGGTGACAACTATGATCTCATGTGCTTGGAAGTAATGGCGCAGCTTTCGAGGCCATGAGGAGGCCGAAAAGCAATTTTTGCACACCAGAGTACCTTGACCTAGCCCCTGCAGGAGGGAACTGAAAAAGGAAACCGGGCGCCGCACCATCCTTTTACGTATGTCTGTTCATGTGTCTCGCGGATTCATCCTTGTCGGGACGAGCTTGTCGGCGAAGCCCCACCTTGTCGCTGGATGTGCTTGCCGTGGTTGCTTTGGCTCGTCATCCGCCTCCCTCTCCGCTACTAACGCAACACTAACCACTTGATTGGTCGCCGCTATATATAGCAACTTCTCTTGTGGCCTAGGTGCGACAAGTGTTGGGGTGGAGGGCGGTATCTCTTCAAGTCTGCGGCGCAGCCTCCGCCGAGTCCATTTCATTGGACCTGCCTTTTTCAAAATCTTGAAAAAGCGGCGGTAGCGCTCAGCAGAACCTAGAAATAAACCTCTTGAGAGCAGCCACGCGAACCGCAAGTCTTCGTACATCCTTGACGCGCTTTGGTGCTTCAATCTGCTCAATGGCCTTGATCTTGTCGGGATTAGCTTCAATCCATTTGAGACCTGAAGAACCGAGAAGCTTGCGGAAGGGACTCCAAACGCACTTCTCGGGGGTTGAGCTTGAGGTTGATCTTGCAGATTTGCAAAGGTCTCGTCCAAATCTTGAACCAAAGTTGCTTTGTCCTTGCTTTTGACCACTATGTCATCCATGTAGGCTTCTACATTTACGTGCATTTGCGGCTCAAAAGCGTCATGGACTACCCTTGCAAATGTTGAACCAGCATTCTTCAAACCGAAAGGCATCCGTATGAAGCGATATGTGCCACATGGTGTGATGAATGCGGTCTTCTCCTCATTTTCTTCAGCCATGAAGATCTGATGATATCCTGAGTATGCATCAAGAAACGAAAGCAAATCACATCCAGCCATGGAGTCAACAATCTGGTCAATGCGCGGCAAGGGAAATGGATCTTTGGGACAAGCTTTATTAACATCCGTGAAGTCAATACAAAGTCTCCATTTCCCATTTGCTTTGCGCCGCGACTACTGGATTGGCCAACCACGTAGGATGGAGCACTCCTCGACAAGGCCCGCTGCTTCCGGTTCTTGATCTCTTCGCTATGAATTCTTGGCGCCCAACGCTTGCGTCCTGACTTTTTGCTTGACGGGCCGCGCATGAGGACAAACGGCCAGGCGGTGCTCAATCAATTTCCTGGGAACACCGGGGATATCAGACGGTTGCCATGCAAGCACGTCGACATTCGCCCGCAGGAAAGCAACGAGCGCGACTTCCTATTTAGGGTCGAGAGAGGCACTGATGGTGAAGGTACCACCAGTGCCGTCCTCCTTGGCGGGCACCTTCTTGGTCTTCGGCGGAGCCACCATCTTCTTGCACTTGCCGGTGGAGCTCGATGGTGCGTCCTCGACGGGAGCGCAGCACTCGAAGAGGTGTGCTTGCCGGAGTGAGCATCGAGCCCTTGCGGACTTGGACTTGGTCTTCTTCCCCGGAGCTTCAGCGGCAAGTGTTGGGCAGTCTCTCGCTGCTGCATCCCGGTAGATCTTGTCGGCACAGATAAGGGCATCCTTCTTGTCGCCCGTGGGCGGAGATGACACTTATCGGGCTGGCATCTTGAGTAGGTTCTAAGCGTAGTGAGAGGCTGCCATGAACTTGGCGAGTCTTTGGGCGGCCAAGTATCCCATTGTAAGGCAATGGGAAATCGGCAACGTCGAATGTAACCCTCTCGATCCTGAAGTTCATTTCGCTGCCAAATGTGACCGGCAACGTAATCTTCCCCTTGACTTGCTCCTTCCGGATTGATTCCTTGGAAGGTACCGGTCTTCGAGCTCGCCGTCAGGATTTGAAGCTTCACGGAGCACCGCTGGAGGAGATCAGATTCAAGCGGCCCGTCGTCTACTAACATTTTGTGACCTTGAGGTTGCGGATGGTTGGAGAGACCAACATCGGAAAGCACCCGACCGCGGATTATGCGATCAGGGTGGTCCTCAATATCAAAAATGATAGGCGTCTTGGACCACTTCGGAGGCTTGCGTGACTCTACGGATGGCTCCACTTCATTGACCTCCGCATCCATTGCTTGAGTTGGCGGTGGGAGGTATACTGAGGAAGCACCTCCGTCAACGCAGAGAACCTCTGTGGCTTTATGAAACTCCTGCTCGTCAGCGTCGTCGTCCTCCATATCTTCGTCGTCGTCCTCATCTTCATCCTTGTCGCGGCCGCGGGGAGGTCGATCTCCTTGTCGCTGCTTGGCCTTGCTGCGGCGTCCTCCTGGCCGGACGCTTTCTTGCCTGCTCCCCAGCACCTTCACAGGCCTTCTCCTTGTCGCGCCGCTCGTACTCGGCTCTCTGCTCGACAAGCTGCTCGACCTTCTTGCAGCTCTGGAGGTCATGGCCCTTGGTGCGGTGGATCTTGCAAGATCTTGCTTGCCGGAATTGTCACGCTTGTCGGCGGCCGCCACCGACCGGTGGTTGGCGTCGTGCAACCTTCTTCTTTGGAGCCACCAGCCTTGGCGTTTTGTCGCCACCTCCATCGCCGGACTGCTCATCGCTAGCACTTCTCCGGCTTTCTTCTTCATGTTGCCTCGCCGCGGCCCTTCTTTGCCGGGCGGTGTCATCAATGTCGATCCTCCTGTACGCATTCTCTGTGGAGTCTCCTCCCTTCCTCGGTAGCGATGCACACTTGTCGGCCAAGGCGTACAGCTCGCGGCGTCCTTGACTTTGCACATCGCCATCTCCTCCCTCATCCTGCGGTTCCGCACATTCTCGATGAAATGCGCTCATCACCGCGGCAGGGTGGACGTCTGGGATGTTGTAGTGCACACGGCTGAATCTACGAATGAACTTGCGCAGGACTCTCCTTCCTTACAGGCGAGCAAGTGAAGGTCACTCTCTTGGCCATGAGGTTTGTGGCCACCGTGAAGGCGCCAACAAACTGATGGCACAGATCTGCCCAAGAGGATATGGAGCTGTCCGGCAAGTGCATGAGCCAAGATCTCGGCGTTGGGCTTGAGCACGGCGGGAAGTAGTTGGCGAGGATCTTGTCGTCCCCATCCCCGCAGCCTGCACCGCGATGGTGTAGATCTTTTGAGGAACTCCGACGGATGCGTCCAGCCATCATACTTCTTCCGCACGTCTGGTTTGAAGTTTTTACGGCTGGGCCCTTTGGACTTGCCGCAGCTCACGAGTGAACGCAGGGCAACCTACAGCGACGGCAAGTCGCTGGCTCCTCCGGGCGCGCATGTCAACAGAAGGCCCAGCGGCAGCTTTGTCGGATCGACGTCGCGCTTCTCTTCGGTGCTCGATGCTAGTTCGAGCGTCCTCTTGTTGTCGCTCATGAAGAACTTGGCGCTGATCGCGGCGAGCTCGCGGATCCGACGACGCAGTGGAGTTGCTGTCGAGGTGGATCCGGTGAGTCGGCGACCTTGGCCTTCTTGGCGGAGAGTGCATGGTGGTTGCACCTCCGGCAGTCTCGTCGCCACCGGCTCGTGCCTTGTCGTCTCGCCGCGGCAATGATGGCGTTGGTTGCCGCGGAGCGTCGCCGTTGGCAAAGCCGATGAGGCTCTGGATAGTGGCCCTCCACTGCGTCGACCTTGTCGGCCGTCGAGGGTAGTCGAGGAGCGGTGAGCTCTCACCAGAGCTTCTGCTGGAGTAGTGGGTGGCATTGGAGAACGGTGCGAGGAGCGGGACACGCTCGGACTTCTAACTATGTTAGAAGGAGCAGCGCCCCGTCCAGGCGACCGTATCTCACTTGCGCCAGCACGTTGGCGCGCATGCTGGTCTTGAGGGTCTCGATCCAGCGAGCGTATGGTGTTGTGAACGCCATGGCGTTGTTGGTCCCGCGTCTCTGAGATGGGCGCGGGGGATGCGCGGACGCCGAGGTTTGCGGCGCCTTGTCCTTGGACTTGGCAACCTCGCGAGCACCTTCGTCGGCGCCCGTTCCTCCGCCAGCGTCTGCCCCACCACCCGTTTGCTGCGGTGAGGGTGGGTACGACGCGACGGCTCTGCTGCCGAAGCCTTCTTCTTCGGTGGCATGTTGAGGAAGATGTTGATGACGCTGCTCGTGTGAACGCCGGATCAGATTCACACGGCCTCGACGCCCCCTACCTGGCGCGCCAAAGATGTCGGGAGGCTGATCGTACCCACGAACACCTATGGGGCGGCGGACCAGGGCCCTTGTGGTTCGGAGGGGGCGGAGATCGCATGAAGAGCGGATCGAGGCGATGCACACGAGCAGTTTACCCAGCTTCGGAGCTCTCCGGAGAGATAAAACTCCTACTGCTGCTTGTTTGATCTATTGTGTTCTTGCTAGGGAGCAATGCGGGCTACAAAACCTAGCATGAGTGTCTCTGGTCTCGAGTGGGTCGAATGAACCGAACGAGCCGAACCTGCGGACCTTGCGAACCCCCTCTATGTTGCACTCGGGCCTCCTTTTATATGCTCAAGGGGTCTCCGACAGGTGGCAACATAGACGAGGGTACAAATGTAAAAACAGGAGTTGGTACACCTACTTGAACAGTATGCAGTACAAAATACCTAACTCGACGGCAAGGGACAAAAGCAATAAATGCCCGTCGTTGTCGCCAAACAAAGGCAACAGAGACCGTCAGTGCGCCTCCGCTCGCCACGATGGCGAGCCTGTCAGTGCCGCTTATCGCTGCTCTCTTCTGGCTGCACAGCCGCTCGACACGCGCGCATGGAACGGTCCCATGGCGACACATCGCTGGGTGAGCTGGAGCGGAGACGGAGAGAAGTGGCATGCCGCGGCAAGCGCCTTCTTGCTGCGGCCGAATCTTGTCGCGCCCGGAGGCTTGTCGCTCCGGGCCTTCCCGGCAAGCTCCTCTTGCCGGGCCTTGTCTTCTGCGTGCTCGAGTGGCCTTCCCGACAAGCTCCTCTTGTCGGGCCTTGTCTTCTCAATCTAATACTTTGTTCTTGAATGGCTCCAAAGGAGCCACGGAGGATCTTGGCGGTGTGAGGCAAACCTTGCCAGGGTGCTGCAATCGTCTGCGGCATCTAGCACGGGATACTAGGGTACCCCTACTCTAGTACACCGACAATGAGATCTGAGAATTATTGCAAATGTGGTTAGTTATAATCTTTGCTGAAAACTTGAATGCTGACTTGATGTATTTACAACAACAAGAGCAAACAGAGTTTGTAAAAGTTTTTCTTTTTCTCTTTCAGTTTGTCAACTGAATTGCTTGAGGACAAGCAAGGGTTTAAGCTTGGGGGAGTTGATACGTCTCCGTCGTATCTACTTTTCCAAACACTTTTGCCCTTGTTTTGGACTCTAACTTGTATGATTTGAATGGAACTAACACGATCGACGCTTTGTTTCAAAGAGAATTCCATGAAGTTGTTTTATGTGCAGAAAACAAAATTTCTCGGAATGACCTGAAACTCCACGGAACATCTTAGAAAAAATAATAAAAAATCCTCGCCAAAGATGAAGACCATGGGGCCCACACCCTATCCACGAGGGTGGGGGGCGCGCCCCCCCTCCTGGGCGTGCCCCCATACCTCGTGGGCCCCCTGGAGACCTTCTGACGCCAACTCCAACTCTATATATTGGCTTTCAGAGAGAAAAAAATCAGAGAGAAGAAATCATCACGTTTTACGATACGGAGCCACCGCCAAGCCCCAAAACCTCTTGGGAGGGCTGATCTGGATTCTGTTCGGCGCTCCGGAGAGGGGGATTCATCGCCGTCGTCATCATCAACCATCCTCCATCACCAATTTCATGATGCTCACCGCCGTGTGTGAGTAATTCCATCGTAGGCTTGCTGGACGGTGATGGGTTGGATGAGATCTATCATGTAATCGAGTTAGTTTTGTTAGGGTTTGACCCTAGTATCCACTATGTTCTGAGATTGATGTTGTTATGACTTTGCTATGCTTAATGCTTGTCACTAGGGCCCGAGTGCCATGATTTCAGATCTGAACCTATTATGTTTTCATGAATATATGTGAGTTCTTGATCTTATCTTGCAAGTCTATAGTAACCTATTATGTGTTATGATCCGACAACCCCGAAGTGACAATAATCGGGATACTTCTCGGTGATGACCATAGTTTGAGGAGTTCATGTATTCACTAAGTGCTAATGCTTTGTTCCGGTTCTCTATTAAAAGGAAGCCTTAATATCCCTTAGTTTCCATTAGGACCCCGCTGCCACGGGAGGGTAGGACGAAAGATGTCATGCAAGTTCTTTTCCATAAGCACGTATGACTATATTCGGAATACATGCCTACATTACATTGATGAATTGGAGCTAGTTCTGTGTCACCCTATGTTATGACTGTTACATGATGAACCGCATCCGGCATAATTATCCATCACTAATCCAATGCATATGAGCTTTCCATATACTGGTTTACGCTTATTTACTTTCCCGTTGCTATTGTTACAATCTCTACAAAACACCAAAAATATTACTTATGCTTTGATTTCTCTTTTGTTACCGTTACCACTGCTATCATACTACTTTGCTACTAAACACTTTGCTGCAGATATTAAGTTATCCAGGTGTGGCTGAATTGACAACTCAGTTGCTAATACTTGAGAATATTCTTTGGCTCCCCTTGTGTCAAATCAATGAATTTGGGTTGAATACTCTACCCTCGAAAGCTGTTGCGATCCCCTACACTTGTGGGTTATCACGGTGCGCACTAAAGACACAACCATGCTTCATGAACGGCAGGCCTTCGGTGTCGTGCACGGAAGGTGGCATCCGCTTCACAATGGGGTAGCTGTCCCCAATGAAAAGCGAGTACTCTCCAAGAGTGTTCCTTGGCACCCACGTAGCATCACGGGGGTCGAACTCGACGCTGTTCATCTGGTACATGCGGCATCTCAGATCCAGACTCATGGTGACATACACAGTCAAGGTCCGTGCATAATAATATTGTATTCAAATATGGCGGTCAGTAATACTGTGCAGCAAATAGTACTACTCCTGTATAGAGGAAGTAAAATAACCGGCTTATTATATATAGCCACTCTTGGCTACATGGATGAGATAGTAAGACATGGAAAAACAAAAATGGTGGTAGCTAGTGGGTTCAAGTCTTCAAGGGCCTTGCTAGCTATACGCATCCTCCAAGGTAAAAAGTACTACTAGTAAGTAGTACAACAATGAAAGAGAAGCCTAGAGGGTTAAAAAATATAATACTAAATGGAATACCTTGGTAGATGGTGACGGTCTGATCGTGGTAGATTGTGTGACCATGTTGCACATCAGTGGTACCATGGGTAACGACTGCTAAGATAGTTGATCTCAATATGCCAAAGTCAGCTACAAGGTTCCAGGTTAGACAGAATCGCGGATGCAAATGCACATCCAGGATCGGCGATCTTATTTTGATCGGGGGATGACTGGTCCCTGCAAAATTGTGGATTACCGTTAGGGATGCAAATGATAGTTTGTGCATTCCATTTGTAATCTCCCGTGATGTAGGTTGTCAACCAGATGAAACAACTCCCCTGGCTTCTCACCGCGAAGATGCGGCCTGGATGGCACACAGCATCTTCGAACGTGTAGGGGTACAAATCTGCCGCGGCCAACATGCGCCAGCCTCTGCCGTTACGGCCTCTTGCATTGATGGCAATCCTTATGTCGAACACCACGATAAGATAGTAATCGTCGTAGCCGCGCCGCTTTATCGGCGGGTCCACAATTGCTATCTTCTTCAATTCATGTAGGCATCATCATACGTATTCAACCCCAGCTAGTCCGGAAGGCCGATCCCAATGGTTGAGAAGGGGTCTACGGGAATGGCTGCACTGCTATGGATGTTGTGCAAAAATGATGGTGGTATCCGGCTGGAGGTATGCAAGCCAATCTTCGTTGGCACCGACCCAGACCTATATATAAGACGGTGGGCAGCGGAGAAATTACGGGATGGAAATGCAATAACTAAGTACTACATGATCAAACTCCATGACTAGCCTGCTCATCGGATAAAATCTGACTACCTCTCAATGTCGGCAACTCTAGCGGAGTCAATGTGCAACCATGGCCAGGGAGCGGTGGACTGTTCGAAGGATTGTCCCATAGAAGAACTTTCTCCTCGAGGACGCATGGAAGACCAACAAGCATGGCCTTTTCCCAAGCCTGTTCAAGCACCGTCTTGAAAAAGTTGGTGCAGGAAGCACCGATTCTTGCGGCGGTGAGGACGTCGGAGCGGCGTGTGATTTCTCCCAGAGGATCATCGTCCAAGGTCTCCCAGCCCCGACGATGAGGAGAACCTCCTGGCGAATCCATGGGAGCAGCAACGAACTGCCTTCTCTTTGGGGGGAGGGGAATTGGCAAGGAGGAAATAAGAGCGTAGTAACCGCAGGGCCTCGTCCCTTCCAACTGTAGCTCCTCGATCATTCCTTAGAGAAGGGGTGAGGCTATTATTTACTACGTACTCGTATTGTAGCAGTAGTAGTACTACTTTCTCAACTAGTAGTGCGATGTACTGTACTTCTATAGTGCACCAGTTTTGAACTCTTGAATCTCAAGGCCAAGGAGCTACAATTGCAAGTGGAGGGTACTACTGTTCTCTAGAACCATCATTGTACTATCAATGCAGAGAAAGTACACTCGTGTAGTGGGTACTCTCCGTGCTCTTTTCAAGCGCGTAGCTGGCCTACTCAGCCGCTCCTCTCACACACAGTTTCCCAATGCTGCGCTAGGCTTTTCCGGCTCCTCGGGCTTAATTGGGAGGCGCTAGTTTAAATATGCTACTAGCTGACGAGGAAGCTGCAAGCGAGGTGTGGCTAGGGCGAGCACGCGAGCCACGAGATGATGGGAAGGAAAACCTGTTCACGTGGCTGGGCTATCCAGTGCACCCAGATTGTGGTGCGACACGTCCGTTCGACTTCAAAACTCAAACTACATGTGTACAATATTGGCTTGCAGCAAAGTTACTATTTAAAAAAAGGTCGCCGTGCATTCGGCCGGGATTGAACCCACAAAATGAGGTATACACTCCCGCGACCACTAGTAGTACTCGTTGGAGTACAACGCAACCTATAATCGCCTTTTGTCGCTAGTAGTAGATTGTTCCTACAAGAAAGCACTAATAATGCCAAGAAACTACTACCACTAGCATACGTGGCAGACTTAAGATAAGACTACCTTATCAACCATTGTACATGCCCTTACCAACCAGCCTTACCAAGAAACGACTACTCTAAAAGTGCCGTTATAGGCATGTTTCAACCCATGTCGCCCCTTAAGTCAATGCCTTCTATTCGACCGGCAAGTTTGGTGTTATGACTAGTGGGACCTACATGTCAGTCTGCACAAAAATCCCCGAGTGACCTTCTACCTCCGGCCCATCCACCTAGTCAACCTCGGCCATGGGACACAGCTACCGCCGCCGGCAGAAGGCGAGGTCAAAACCGCTGGCGGTGCGGAGCCCATCTTGTGGCAGCCCGGATGCCAGCTCCGTCCGGCTATCGCGGCAGCTAGCTAGCCAAGATAGCTCCGTCCAACTGCTTTTCTGCAAGGTTTGCTAGCTAGATTGGCACAGCGGCGCGACGGCCTGCTCGCACGCGCCGCGTTAAGGCTGGCCATCTAGCTCGAGCAAAGGCCAGCGCGGTGGCTAGCTCGCTCGAGAGTAACGCTCGGGCCTGCCTTCCAACCCGTGCGGAGGCCAGCGCGGTGTCTGGCCCGTCCGGTGGAGCGGCGGCCAACTCGCTCATCACCAGCGCCATCGACGAACACGCATCAGTACTGTTTGAAGTAATGTTCTGGAAAAATATTGATTTGAGGGGGAATAACATGATAGAAGGTCAGATGTGGGTCCCTCGTGTCAACGGTCAAACAAAATGTGTTGGTTTAAGCTGCCTCGTCAGCACAGACGTGTGGGCCAACCCTGTCATAAATGGGTTTAAACGAGCCTAATCGTCCCTAGGTAGTAGTTTTTGGCGCGGATTAAGAAATTTTTGGTATGTTTTTGCTATTTTTTGTACAATAGTTTCTTCCTAGGGCTGGTTGAAAGTGGTGGTTTTTTGTTAAATACTCTACATATTGTAAGTAGGAGTGAAAGTTAAGCTTTGGAAGCCAATAAGGAAGGCTAGTTACATAGTGCATATGTGTACGTGATTGAAATTAAATATCAACCAATGTTGGGGATATCGCTTATCGGGAACTTATTGGTCGACCCATGATAAGGGGTAAATCGGCTAGTTTATCGGCATATCGGCCGATTTATCGCCATATCGGTTGATTTATCGGCTGGTTCATCTTATCGGTCAGACAATGGTAAGCGATAAATCGGCCGATTTATCGGAATATCAGAAGATATCTTCAATAGTATTATCAACCATGAGTGACTAATATCTTGATGGAAAACTCGAAACTATGGAAATACTAGCATTTTTTTTGCATGGTTGGAAATACTAGCAATGTTCACGTGTGTTGGAACGGATCATAATTAGAATAATACTTATTCACAAACTTGATACAAAACACTCTAATTTTGATATACATATATCACTAGAGATATATTATGTTTCAATCAGAATATATTCCTTGGGCTGTTTTGGTTAGGTGAGGGAGGGATGTGGTTGGTTTTAGGATACTAATTATGGGTTTTTCTGCAAATTGGTAGAGAAGTGGGATGTTGGTGAGAAAAGGAAACAACTTACCTCACAGTCGTTAGATGTAGATCTAAGGGTCAGAAATGATGGATGGCAGACACACCATCATCACTGAGGGAGTCCTGGACTAAGGGGTCCTCGGGCATCCGGCCTGTTGGACATGGGCCGGACTAATGGGCTGTGAAGATACAAGACTGAAGACTCTCTTCCGTGTCCGGACGGGAGTCTCCTTGGCGTGGAAGGCAAGCTTGGCGGCCAAATATGAAGATTCCTTTCTCTGTAACCGACCTTGTACAACCCTAGTCCCCTGCGCTGTCTATATAAACCGGAGGGCATAGTCCGGAAAGAGAGACAGTCATACATGCTAGACTTCTAGGGTTTTAGCCATTAACGATCTCGTGGTAGATCAACTCTTGTAATACTCATATTCATCAAGATCAATCAAGCAGGAAGTAGGGTATTACCTCCATAGAGAGGGCCCGAACCTGGGTAAACATTGTGTCCCTCGTCTCCTGTTACCATCGACCTTAGACGCACAGTTCGGGACCCCCTACCCGAGATCCGCTGGTTTTGACACCGACATTGGTGCTTTCATTGAGAATTCCACTGTGTCGTCCTCAAAAGGTTTTGATGGCTCCGTCAATCGTCAACAACAATGCCGTCCAAGGGGAAACCTTCCTTCCCGGACAAATCTTCGTGTTCGGCAGCTTCGCACTGCGGGCCAACACGCTTGGTCATCTGGAGCAGATCGTCAGCTTCGCCCCTGTCCATTAGGTCACATTTGGGAGCTTGAACTACATCACGGATATCCCTGGAGACTTGATCTTCGACGGCTTCGAGACCACGGCGGTCGCTCCCTGTCCCTATGATGAAAATGACCTAAATTTGTCATCGGACCATGCTCAGGAAATTGCACCTGTAACTACTCCGACCTTAGATCCGGAGCAGATCGCGCCATCCGAGGACGGGAAGCTCAATCCCGCCACGGAGGCCGCAGGTTCCACGGCGTTGGAACATCACACAGACCTAACCTCGAGTGATATCTGTGTCTCCGGAACCTCGGACTCGTTTCCGGCAATAAGTTCTGAACGATGTGTGTCCGCGCATGTCGAGCTGGATTGGTCGTCGATCGTCGAATTCGGCGCCGCAGACATCTTCCGACACTCGCCTTTAGGCGACGTGTTAAACTCATTAAAAAAATCTATCCTTAGCGGAGGGCTCACAACCGAACTATGTCCGGTTCGAACTGGAGGCCGATGATGGGGAATTTCGCTTCCCACCCGCCACCCACTACATAGCCACTGTCGAGGACTTGACCGACATGCTCGATTACGGCTCCGAAAACATCAACAGTATGGACGACTATGTCGATGAGGAGCAGGGCCAAAACCCGCCGTTTACCAGAAGTTGGACGACCACTTCTTCGTACGACGTATACATGGTGGATACACCTAAAGAAACTAACAACGATGACAAAGAGGATCCAGTTGAGGATAAGCCTCCTGAGACACAGCCTAGACGCCGGCATCAACGGCGCCACTCTAAGTCATATCGTGCAAAAGACAGCAATACCGGTACCGGAGAAAACATTACTCTGGACGATGCCGAAGACAATGAAGACCCTGTTGGGGCAATATCCGAACAGGATGAACGGTAAGACGTGCATGTTAGCCCTAATGAACAGGCCATACACGACGACTTGGAGGATAGTAATATCTTCCGCTCTCCGAGGATGAGGTGAGCCTCGGCAACGAGGATTTCATCGTGCCTGAGGAACCTCTCGAGCAGGAGCGCTTTAAACGCCGGCTAATAGCCACTACAAGGATCCTGAAAACAAAGCAGCAACAGCTTCAAGCTGACCAAGATCTGCTTAATGATAGATGGACCAAAGTCCTGGCTGTCGAGGAATACAGCCTTAGTGGCCCAGCCAAAAATTACCCGAAGCGCAAATTGCTACCTTAGTTCGATGACGAGGCCATGGAGCCCGTACCATCATCGTGCAATGCGGCTGACCGACCGCTACGCGGTCGGGATAAAGCGGCAACTCAAGCCGAACACCAAACCGCCCACCTCGCCATGACGGCAGGGATAAAACAACTCGAGGTTATACATACGACCTTTGGCAGGACCTCGACAGTAGAGCAGGACATACAAGATCGATATACTGATCGCGAGGACGTGCCTCGACATGCGATGATGGCCACCTATTCGGACGTGACAAACCTAGTCACGTCCGGGCTAAAAACCGCAAACGGACTCCATCGGAGCTACGTCGCAGTGTGGCCCAATATTGAGGCGCCACACACCCTCTTTGCTTCACAGATGAAGTAATGGAGGACGAATTCCCAGACGGGTTTAAGCCCATGAATATCCAATCATACGACGGAACAACTGATCCCGCGGTATGATCGAGGACTTCCTCCTCCATATCCACATGGCCCACGGTGACGACCTTCGTGCCATTAAATACCTGCCACTAAAACTCAAAGGACCAGCTCGATACTGGTTAAACAGTCTGCCGGAAAACTCTATTGGCAGCTGGGAGGACTTGGAATACGCCTTCCGCGACAACTTCCAAGCAACATATGTCCGTCCACCAGATGCCGATGACTTAAGTCACATTGTCCAGCAGCCCGGGGAGTCAACCAGGAAGCTCTGTACTAGGTTCTTAGTTAAAAAGAGCCAAATCACCGACTGTCCAGACGTGGAAGCCCTAGCGGCCTTCAAACACAGCGTCCGGGACGAGTGCCTCGCCTGCCACCTCGGTCAAGAAAAAACAAAATCCATGTCAGCCCTTACCGCTCTGATGATCCGCTTTTGCGCAGGAGAAGACAACTGGCTCGCTCGTAGAAGCAATAATGCCAGCGATCCGGACACTTCCGAAGTCCGAGGCGGCAACGGCAAGCCACGACGCAGCGAGCACAAACGTCACAATGATAATGAAAGAACGCGCGACACATCGGTCAATGCCGGATTCAGCGTTCCCAAACCCCGTCAATGGAAAAATCCATTCAAGGCGAACAGAGACGGGCCATCCAATTTAGACAGGATATTGGATCGGCCCTGCCAGATTCACGGCCACCCGACAAACCAGCTAATCATACCAACAAATGTTGTTGGGTCTTCAAGCAGGCCGACAAGCTCAACACCGAACACAAGGGGAGGAGGCCGCCCGGTGACAGCAACAACAAAGAGACTCACCAACCAAATACCAGGGGTCAGAAGCAATTTCCCCTCAAAGTAAAAACAGTGAACATGGTATACGCGACACACAACTCTACAAGGGAGCGGGAGAAGCACTCCCTCTGGACTAAAGATCATACTGCGGCTACCTTAGTACAAAGTGGTCTTATTAAACCACATACCTTGTCGGCCATTAAGCCACCGGTTCCCATTCAACAGGATCAACCATTTCTGGAGCGGAAATAGCAGTTCGGCTTCCGCCGCCCACCTCATATACCAGCGAAATCTGTACCGCGCATACATAACTATGCACTTAAGGTACCCTGGGCATCGGCGGAAGCACTGTCTGAGACGAGCCATAAGCACTCCCATAACCTTTGTTTCTTTTCTAATTACTCTTTCTCTTTCATTATCCTTTACCACAGGTGGCGCAAAGGCTAATCATCTCATGGACTCTATCGGAGTTCGGATTCATACACTCACCTAAGGGCTATTCCCGTCAAGGAGTCCCCTCACCGAGGACAGGCGGCGCAGACGTGAGATAGGAGGTCCAAAATAACTTTTTGTAGACCGCACTCTTTATTTCGAGCCTGTAATGTGCCTTTTTCCTCCACCTTCGACCCCGGGCATGTCAAATAGCCGGGGTTGCGGCTTTTTTATCTATAAAATAATTATTGGCATATCACTCAGCTCCCAGTAAACATAATCCGCATCCAGCATTCGCTTTTTTCTAAAAAGAACTGAATTTGGCTCTTGTGGTTGTTTCACATATACACCTCGGCATAACTTGCCAGGGGCTCGGTATGGGAACAAATGAGTTGCCTACAAGTCCGAACAGCTTTATAGCGCAGTTCGGCGTTGCGAGTTTGGCCTTATATGCATCAGCTCCGAATCATGTCTTGGGTCAATAGTCCCGGCTCATGTGCTTGCTACCTTATGTTTCGCTCTATCGGCTAGGGTAGTAAAGGGAGAACTACTGCGATTGCGCTTCCGGTTCATCTGGTCAAGCACCTCAGTAGAGAAAGCCAAAAACTGACTGTCATGATGCGGCGAGAGCTGATCAACCACTTGATGACTTACCAGAATCTTTCGCGATTCCATCCGTATTATACGAAGGACCTTTTCTTCAGGTCATATATGTAACGCACCATATTGGAATAAGCCGTGTACATACCAGGGGCTCTATCGTAGTCCCCCCATAAAACTCCTATGGCTAAGTGAAAGTGTTAACGCCCTATAGTCCAATTGCCTCGTTCACCGCATTGATACCTCCTTGATGGACCAAGACATTGGGTTAAGAGTGATCAAATGCTTTTCCGAACACCCCGTACTTTCTACGTAAATTTGAAGCCGACCGGAAAACTTTCAGATCAATACAAAAACGGCCACATAGGAGGAACAAAATTTTTAGGCAAAACTACCAAAAATAGCCTTCTAATAATATTATCTTTTACAAATTTCCATACATTTCACTCAAATATCATGTTTTTCAAGCATTGACCCTCTATCAAGCGGGCACCCTCCAGGACATCCTCGAAATAATGTTCTGGTGCGTAACGTTCCTTGCCCTTTGGTGGACCCTTCGCTGCAACATTAGTGGCCTCATCTTCGCCCAGTATGGCTTGACACGGGCAAAGGCTATCCGTGCAACTTCAATGCACGCTGACCGCTTCATGATGTCGATACGCGGCACCGCATCAGCAAGTCGCCGCACCAAACCAAAATAACTATCCAGAATTGGCTCATTCGGCCACAGCCCGATCACGGCGCCCCTCATGGCAGAACCGGATAGTCTATGGAGCTCGGCCCATTGGGTCATCTATTCGTTCAGCAACAGTGAGCGTTTTGACGCACCGAACTGCGACCAGAAGGGCTTCTCCGTTGCACACCCTTGTTGCGCTTGGTAAAACTGCGCTGCATCGGAAGCACTCTTCGGCAGGTCCAATAACGCGTCTGGAGAACTCCATACTTGATTAAGCGGAGCATAATTCAGATCGCGGAACTTAGTTTGCAACAAAAAGGGCTTACCAGCAGCGATCTCCCCAGCTTGTCGGATCTCCTCCCGGGCCGCTCTAGATTCGGACCGTGCTTCTTTTGCCTCTCGTAAGGCCTTGTTAAGATCAGCTGTTTTGTCTTTATTATCCTTCTCGGGGATTGCACAGCGGCTGGTGACATCCTTTAGATCACGTGTCATCGTGGATATCTTCTCCTCGTATTGGCGCCGAGCAGCCTGTTCGGCCTTTAACTCGGCAAATGCCTTCTCGGCAGCTGCATTACTAATCCGGGCCTGCTCTTTGGCCCGGGCCAGCTCAGCCCAAAGGATCTCGACCGCAACGGCACCACCTGCATTAATGCATATCTCAGTATACAATTCGCGTCATGCTTACATTACAAAGCACGCGCTTGTAAGGACTACACCAAAAGCATACCTTGCGACTCGTCAAGACGCTTGTTGATAAGCATAAGGTTATGTCCCGCCATATCAAGCTTCCGGTCTAGATCGGCAACTTCTGTAGTCCGGGTGGACGCCAGGGAAGCGGCAGCCTACATTTCAATTGATCATATTATATTATTTCCTGGACATATCTTTTTTGATCCTCTGATCGCCTCCCTCGGGAAGCCAATCCGATTCTCAGAGGCTACTACCTATACACAGGTGCAGTTTGTGAGTCAAGCACAATTAAAAATATTACATTACAAACCTCGAAGCTTCTTAGAAGGCTCACGAAGGCTTCATTCAATCCGCTTTTCACAGATAGAACCCTTTCAACCACCGTACCCATCAAGGTACGATGCTCCTCTAAGATGAACGCCTTCTGCAACATGTTCATCAATACAGCCGGTGCTTCGGGATCTCTGGAAGCTGCCGTAGGAGTACGGCCTCCCTTTGAAGGGATCCGTTTATTCGTCCATGTGGTTGTCTCCGGCCGTAGGCCGGACAGCTCGGGGCCTTTGTTGACGGCCCCCGGACTCGGGGCTATCGAAATATTACCTTCGGGTTGTGTCTTCGCCGTCCCTCGCACCACTTGTTGCTCAGGAGAGACCCTCCGCGACGACACCTCAAGGTCGTCCGCCCTATTGGGCGAGGAGACCGGGGGAGGTGTCTCGCTTTCCATCATCTCTGGGAGAAGGTCCCCCGAGGAAGAGGATTGCTGAAGACTGTTCGCCGAGCTGCAAAAAACATATATTCTAGATGTTACCTCGGTCACAACAAAGGGACGGGATATGTTTGAAACACCCCTGTTCACTTACGGTTTGCCTGAAGGCTTGTCCTCTGTATGGGACCGCGCGATGACGTCGCCCCCCAAGCCCGGGCCACCCAACGGGGGCATCTTGCCTCGCTTAAGAGCCATTTCATCCCAACCTTCGGAGGCGGCCCTTCTCTTACCACGGGGAGAGGGAATGTTGGCTTCTCCTTCACTTTGGCCTTCGGGCGGGGGAATCTTGATCTCCCCGGACACGGTGTCTGATGTACCCTCGGAAGGGAGGCCACCTTTGGCCTTCCCGCTCTCCGCCTTGTCTCCCTTCGTAGGCACCTGGTACAGCGCCGGGGCCAGCATCCTTGTTAGTACGGGATCCGCTGAGTCTTCGAGAAGGGGGGCCGAACACCTAATACGCTCTGCTTTCTTTATCCAGCCCTGGAGGAAGATAGTCTGTTCAGGAACGTATTACGGCGTACTTAACTAAAAAGTGTTCGGAAGTTGAGTGCTTACCGAGGTATCCGGATGGTTGCAGTCGAGGCCGAGGTCCTCGGTGGTGTCCGACCATTGTTTTCGTTTCCCGAAAAAACAACTTCCACATTCCTTTGTGCGTAGTGCCAAAGAAGTGTTGGAGGGTTCATGGTCCTTCCGTATTAAATTCCCACATGTGGAGAGGCCTACGCTGACATGGCAGGGTTTGGCGGATTAGCATTACTTGAATCACGTTGACAAGATCGATGTCCCTCTCGAGGAGGGTTCGGATGCGGCTCTGTAGAGTCTGCACTTCATCAACTGATCCCTAGTCCAACCCCTTATTAATCCACGATGCAAGCTGTAACGGAGGGCCGGAATGGAACGCAGGTATAGCGGCCCACTTGGTACTGCAGGGTTCTGTGATGTAAAAACCACTGTTGTTGCCATTGGTTGGAAGTTTATGTGAAAGAGCCTTTTGGCCAGTGAGTATTGGTAAGCTTGCTCACTACAGCATCGCCGCACTCTGTTTGTTTCCCATCGACCACCTTCAGCGTCATACTAAAGGTCTTGAGCCATAAGCCGAAGTTTGGGGGAATTCGGCGGAAGGCCTCACACGTAATGATAAACACAGAGACGTGGAGGAAAGAATCTGGGGATAGATGATGAAAATCTAGTCTGTAATAAAACATGAGCCCCCGGGCGAAGGGGTGAAGAGCGAACCCTAGCCCTCGGAGGAAGTGAGAGATGAATACGACCCTCTCACCGGATCTGGGAGTCGGAATAACCTGTCCTTGAGCAGGAAGCCTGTGGGGGATCTCCGCGGTCAGGTATCTGGCCACCCGAAGCTTCGAAATGTCCTCCTCTATAACGAAGGAAGCCACCCATCGGCCCTGAGGGCTGGGTCCGGACATGATTGGGAAGCTTGGGGCAATGAAGTCGAATCTTGGATGCTAGAACTCGAGGTTGGAAGGGCCGAGGAGAGATTTGGCGTAAAAAGAGACGGCCCTTGGCTCCTTTATAAAGGCAGCGAGTATCGAACGCCTCCTCCTAAGCCTGTAAGCCTTCCTATTCCTAAGGAATCTTTCCAATGGACCGGTTGGGTTACCCACGCTCATATTGATGAGAATCCCTCAATAAGGGTACACGATCTCTGCCTCGACAAGACGTGCCGATAAAAACCGTGCCTCAAAACGTGGAACGGCAGGACAGGAAACCGTTCGAAATAATGACCGGGCAAGCATGATGTCACATTACAAAAAGTTGTCAGCAGATTGGATTCGTGAAATATTATACTCTCTACGGCTGTGTGTGTGGTATTTGTGTTGCAGTTTCGGACACGTTCGTTTCGTCCGAAGACTATCTTGGAGTATTCGGAAGGAGGAACCCGCCTTGCAATGCCGAAGACAATCTCCGTGCCGGACACCTCGTCATTGAAGCCTGGTTTAGGGGCTACTGAGGGAGTCCTGGACTAAGGGGTCCTCGGGCATCTGGCCTGTTGGACATGGACCGGACTAATGGTATGTGAAGATACAAGACCGAGGACTCTCTTCCGTGTCCGGATGGGACTCTCCTTGGCGTGGAAGGCAAGCTTGGCGGCCAAAAATGAAGACTCCTTTCTCTGTAACCGACTTTGTACAACCGTAGTCCCCTCCGGTGTCTATATAAACCGGAGGGCTTAGTCTAGAAAGAGAGACAGTTATACAGGCTAGACTTCTAGGGTTTTAGCCATTAACGATCTCATGGTAGATCAACTCTTGTGATACTCATATTCATCAAGATCAATCAAGCAGGAAGTAGGGTATTACCTCCATAGAGATGGCCCGAACCTGGGTAAACATTGTGTCCCCCGTCTCCTGTTACCATCGACCTTAGACACACAGTTCGGGACCCCCTACCCGAGATCCGCCGGTTTTGACACTGACAATCACCAACTTAGTCTTCTGTAGGAGTACCAGCAAGATGTCCGTGCATTGCACGGAACATCAAGATGCATTTTTTTATAAAACACTTGTTGTGATTGACCCATGCAGGAGTAATCCCATGTGTAAAAACTAATGATATCCCGAGAAATAGGAGATAAGGTGAAGAGGAGTGGGGTGTGGTGGTGATTGGTGGTTGGACTGAGCGGAGGCGTGGGCATGGACGACGCGGCTTGGCGCCACTGTGCCAGTTTGTTCCAAAGGCTTCCTTTTTAATTGCTCAACAATGAGGTTGTTGGAGATAAGGATGAACGAGGGAAGGCCTTGTGTGCAAGTGTGGAGAGAGGTGCAGGTATCTTTTAGTTTAATTTCCATCCGTCAGATATAGATCAGACGGTCTATATTGTAAGATGGCACGTGTACCATCATCACCATCTCGGTTTTTTATAAGAGAAGAAATATGAATACTTGTTTCCATAAACTAGGATCTACATTCTATTCAACGCCTTATCATGTGGGGCCTTAGCACAATGACTTGTCGGCTGTCTAAAACAAAGGTTTTCCCGTTGCTGATAAGGAGGGGGTGACGGCGGCGCGTTTTCGGCTTGCTCTAGTCCTAGTAGTCATACTAGTTGGTCTACGCACGTGTAGATTTATTCTTTTTCACGTCTCATGTTCGCCGTACTGCCACGACTGTTGATGAATAGACGGTAAGTTATTCACAGGGAAACCCTTGTTGGGCGTGTTTGCGAGAGAGAGAGACAGTGTCCGTGTGTGGTATGTCTAGAGACCGAGGCAATGATAAGAGATTCTTTGTGTTATGTGTGTGGAGGATAGAGAGAGACATGTACATGGGGCTTTGTGTTGTGTAACGTGGAGACACATAGACATAATCAGAGAGTGAGAGTGTGAGATACACATGTGGACATGGGGAGAGATGAGGATCCGGATAAATGGGTGTTTGTGCGTGTCTATGTGTGTTTGTGTGTGCATTTGTGTGTGAGAGGGAGTGTCTGTATGTGGAGTAGAGAGACCACTAATGATGTAAACCTAGTATAAGGGAAGGGGGAATGGTGTGACATGTGTTTCACAGAGAGACAAAGGCATGTGTAGTAGCGGGATAGCATGGGTGCGGGCAGGGAGCAGACTATTTGGAAGAGACATCGAGTGTGTGTGGGAGAGGGGTGTGAGAGCAAGCGAGTGTGAGAGAGAGAGAGAGAGAGAGAGAGAGAGAGGGAGAGAGCGACGGAGAAAGGGAGAGGAAGAGGGGGGAGAGGGGTCGTTTGTGTCCATAAATGGCGTATAAATAGGGAGACAATGTTGGTGTTGTTCGAAATTGGCCTATGTACGGAGACACAAGGTAAGCGAGTCATCGTGTGTGTGATAGGGACTTCATGAGAGATCTAGAATATTCGGTGTAGAGAACAACGTGCGAGATTGAGAACGATGATACATTAGGGAGCTATGGAAAGAGTCACGGCATATATTTATATAGGGAAGGAGCTGGGGCGGGTCTGCATGTGGGAGAGATAGAAAGAGAAGAGTGGTGCACGATGAGACAAAGTGTGCTTGTTTGAAGTGGGGGTGGTGTGTGAGGTGAGTGTGCGAGAACCACATAACTAGGGAGATAGATGTTTGGGGGCGACGTTTTGTGTGTATGGGAAAGATACACTCTACATAGTGCATGTGCTTGGCAAAGAGAGATGCTGGGAGACCTATAGAGTGGGGGAAGAGATGTGTGCATGCTCGAGAGACATAGAGACCTATATTGGGGTCCGAACTTTAGAAGAGAGGGGGGGTGTTAATGTGCTCGTGTGTTCGTGTCTGGGGGAGAGAACGACTTGTGTAATTGAGATATATATGGTCAATAGTGTGTGCACTCATGGTTGATCAATTTGTTTCACAGTTTGGACTATGAGATAACGATACTTTTGAACATGCGTGATATACCTTGATGTACCATAATTACAAACCCAAGATTGGAATTTTGGAATTTGACCCCATCATTAGCTTTGGTAATTCATTTAAAGGAGGTACATTTTTAAGCCGGGATTTCGTGATTTCAAATTCATATATCAAACCTAGAGATATACACATACGGGCATGTTCAAACTTTATAATTATCCACTTTATTCATACACATACACATTTTTGCTTTTGTCCTCATATTTAGGATAAACACATTTGAAATTTCATTTGAATTGGACCATTTGATGGTATTTGCTTGTACTAGCTCAATGATCCATATTTGAATTGAATAAACAATCAAAGTTTCGAGTTGGAGACATTGATTTTCAAAACTTGCACTTTCTCTGCGTGCAAAACAATAAATTCTTGGCCATGATATCATAGTCGGCCGTACAAGAGCAGAACACTTATAATTTCAGGCGCCAAAAGCTTTGAAACTTCCCGCTCACATCGAAATATCTCGCGCCCGAAAGTTTAGCCCTGCGATATTCCTGTTTTACCCCTACCCAATGAATGGAAAGGGCTGCTTTGGTAACTCCATTGTTTTCCCCTCTTTTCCCCCAACATTCTTCCCCAGAGCCCCTCCCCTTCCCCTCCCCGACCCCCAACCCCGGCTAGCCACCGAATCTAGTACTTCGCCGCAGCGGTGGACCTCACACCCTGCCGGATCTTCCTTCCGCACCTTGGAACCCCCAACTGCCAACTCGCCAGTTCACCGGAGCCGCTTTAGCGACTGGCTTGTCCACCGCTCTAGATCTCCTTGACCGTCATCATGGTCCACCACACCGGATATGCTTAACCGGCGCCCTTGTCCACCATAGTGTAGGCCCTTCACCGATTCCCTCGTCTGCCGCAACAAATCCGCCTCACCGAAGGCACTGTACACCATGCCCTCCGAAGCCTTCGTCCACTGCACCGGACCCGCTCCACGGACACCATATAAAACTCCACCGGCCCTACTTTACTGACGCCGCAACCTCATCAGGTTATTTCGATTTGTACTCCTTAGGTTTTTCTCTTCTTGATCGCTCTACTGTTCACTTATATCGCTGTCAAAACCAGCGGATCTCGGGTAGGGGGACCCGAACTGTGCGCCTAAGGTTGATGGTAACAGGAGACAGGGGACACAATGTTTACCCAGGTTCGGGCCCTCTCTATGGAGGTAATACCCTACTTCCTACTTGATTGATCTTAATGAATATGAGTATTACAAGAGTTGATCTACCACGAGATCGTAATGGCTAAAACCCTAGAAGTCTAGCCTGTATGACTATGATTTTTATTTTTCGGACTAAGCCCTCCGGTTTATATAAACACCGGGGGGACTAGGGTTGTACAAAGTCGGTTTACAGAGAAAGGAATCTTCATATTTGGACGCCAAGCTTGCCTTCCACACCAAGGAGAGTCCCATCCGGACACGGATAGAGTCTTCAGTCTTTGTATCTTCACAGCCCATCAGTCTGGCCCATGGCTAACAGGCCAAACGCCCGAGGACCCCTTAGTCTAGGACTCCCTCAGTAGCCCCTGAACCAGGCTTCAATGACAAGGTGTCCGGCGCGCAGATTGTCATCGGCATTGCAAGGCGGGTTCCCCTTTCCGAATACTCCAGGATAGTCTTCGGACGCAACGAATGTATCCGGATCTGCAACACAAGTACCACACACAACCGCAGAGAGTATAATATTTCACCAGTCCAATCCGCTGACAACTTTTTGTAATGTGACATCACGTCTGCCCGGTCATTATTTTGAACCGTTTTCATCTGCCGTTCCACGTTTCGAGACGTGGTTTTCATTGGCACGTCTTGTCGAAGCAGAGATCGTGCCCCCTTATTGCGGGATTCTCATCAATACGGGCGTGGGTAATCCAACCGTGTCGTTTGCACAGCCCTGGGGAATAGGTGAGTTTTAAGGTGAGCGGGGAGGCGCTTGATATCCACTGCCTTTATAAGGAGATAAGGACTCCCTTCTTTCCCCCACGCCTTCTCTCTTTCTCTGCCCTTCCATTCTTGAGATCCAGCGCCCAAGTCCTCACCTTTTGCTCCTCAAGAAAGCACTCAACCATGTCCGGATCTAGAGGGCAAGGCAATTGGATGGCCTCCTATGTTAAGGAGAAGGACATCGTCGAGCTTCGGGAGGCCGGGTATCTGGCGAAATAAATCGCCCTCCGGCTTCCAGCCAAGGGGCAAGTCATCCCCACCCCGAAGCCCAACGAGAGGTTCGTTTTTATCCCTCATTTCGTCCATGGGTTAGGGTTTCCTTTCCACCCTTTCGTCCATGGACTTATGTTCTATTACGGGCTAGATTTCCATGATCTAGCCCCGAACTCCTTCCTCACATCTCAACATTTATTGTCGTGTGCGAGGCCTTCCTCCGCATTCCTCCCCACTTCGGACTATGGCTCAAGATCTTCAACGTGAAGCCGAAGGTGGTGGATGGCCAACACGCGGAGTGTGGGGGTGGCATGGTGAGCAAGATGCCCAATTTCACATGGCCCAAAGGTACATTTGTGGAGACGGTCAAGGAGTGGCAGAAGCTGTGGTTTTATATCACAGAGCCTCCCGATGCCACCTGGGCCGCAGCTCCCGAGTTCAAATCCGGAGCTCCAATGTGGATCCCCTCCTAGATAGAGAAGGGCCCAAATTGGTCTTCGTCGGACAAGCTGATAGCGCTGCAGACGCGCATCCAAAGCATGGTGGATAAAAACATCAAGCTCGCCCACATGATCCAGGTGATGCTAGTTCGCCGGATCCTTCCATGCCAGAGCCGAACATACCCTTTATGGGAATTTGATCTAGAGAAGCACCAAACCTTGGAAAGACTCTTCGGAATTGATGCGGAGCATCCCACGTTCATCCCCATGTACACTCCGACTACTCTCCAGGCCCCAAGAGGACATATGACGAGACCTCGACCATACGCCATAGGGCACAAGGTGAAATCACTCCTCTTCGAACCGTCACTTTCCACATGTGAGACATGGCTACTACCTCATGCATGGACCTTGCATACACTCAGGTACAACCGAGACGCACCATGGAGGATCCAAGGACCAAGGCCAAGCATGGAAGAGGAGAAGGAAGAAGAAGCCGGAGCAAGCAGTACTACCGCCTGTGCCCAGCCGGGTACTACCACTTATCATCACAAGCGGCACTACCGCTCTACATCCGCTCCACTTCCGCAAAGTCCGACAAACTTCGGAGATCGAACGGCTCCGGAGCGGTACTACTGCCCATCATAGCGGTACTACCGCTTGCGCGCCTCAAGCGGTACTACCGCCCGAAGGACTGGTACTACCGCCCTGTCTGTGCACTGTGTATTGGGCCGAGCCCATGTACCCCTTCGCCCTCACTTACCCCTTCGTGGCTCTAGACTATATATACTCCTCCACCTCCTCTTAGTTAGGGTTAGCAAAGGATTAGCTCATGTTTGTGTGAGAGCTTTGCTCATCCACTTGGTTACCTTCTCCTCGGAGACGTGCCTCCATCGGAGAAGATCCCTCCAAGCGGATTCAAGACGCCCTCTTGGGTGGCCCCCATCAAGACCTCCTCACGGAGAAGAACCCGGTTACCTCTTGTATCATCCTTTGTTGATCGTGGATCGTGTATCTCCGTTTGTGTTCATCGATCTAGCGCATGTGTAATCGAATCTTGTTGGTTTGAGTGATTCTCTTGTGATTTCCCTCGTGCTCTTCCGCTCGTTCTTCGTGTTCCTCGTAGGGATACTCTCCAAATGTGAAATATCGTCCACATAGTGTTCCGCCCTACATCTTCTTGGTATCATGAGCCACGTTGATCATGTTTTTGGAGCCCCTACCCCGTGTTTTCTAGCTTGATTTTGTTGTTTTCGTCCTAAATCCGAAAATCCGCACCAAAAATAGCCCCCAAATTTTTTTGTGATTTGTTGGTTTGATGATATTTTGTTGATTTTGATCCATGGATTTGCTTGGTTTCGAGTGGATCTAGCATCTCCCCAAGTTTCCCCACCTTCCATCCACGAAATCCATCCAATTTTGACCCCGAAATCATCCATTTCCGCCCCAAAATCGCGCCCCGATTCGATCTGTGAAAAATCCCGACACCAGCGGTACTATAGCCCCCCTAGCGGTACTACCTCTTAAGCGCTACAAGCGGTACTACCGCCCTCCCAAGCGGTACTACCGCCCAACCCAGTTTCAGCGTTCCGAGTTTCACCATTTTGCCCATAACTTTTCACTCCGAACTCCGATTTGAGTGTTCTTTGGCTCGTTTTGAAGCTATCGACGTCCCCGAGGTCCTCACCTTGGTTTCAACACCTTTTGACACCAATAAAATTTTGGTACTTTGGCATCTTTGCCTAGGGCTTCCACCACATCCTCCGCATAACCACCACCGACTTCCGCAACCTAACCAATTTTGCTCCCCATCACATTTGAGGTTGTTTGAGTAGTAATTCCACTTCCGTATTGTCAAGTGCACACTACCACCGCTTTCCGCTACCACCATTTTGACATTTTACGTTTGAGATTTTGAGTTCGCGTTTTTCCATTTCCTAAGGTGTTTCGGCTACTTAGGGACGAGACTCCATCATCTTGCTTTCTACATCAAGAACACAGCCCCTCATCATCACCGGACGGTAACCTCCATATCATCTTGGTATCGTGGTATCCCTCCATTGTATATTCCCCTTGCCATTGCATTGTTAACCCCTAGCCCGTTTTGCATTACTTGCCTATCGAGACTAGCCATTTGAGTATTGCCGACAATTACTTGTGCACATTAGTGATCATACTTCCCATAGCATACATACCATATCATCGTGGTGCATATATTGCTATCATATCTTGTGTCACAAGTTTGTTCCCGCATATACACAATTGCTATCTTGATTTGTGCATTGTGCAAAAGTGGCCATACAAAAAAGAGAGAGAATAAGCTTTTAAGCAAAGAAAAAGAGAGATCAAAGAGCTTGTAAGCAAGTGCCATAGCATCATACCACATTGCATATAAGATTGTCATATCCGATCATCTTGGATCTAACACCGGGAACCATACATACATAGCATACTTGGGATAGAAAATTTATCCATTTTACATCTTATAGGTTGTGCACAAGTGTCGTATCCGCCTATTGAGCAATCGTGCTAGCGTCTCTCTTGAGTTGTGCAACACGGGCGTTTTGGTGGATTCCACAATTTGAGCTCATTCCTTGGTTGCACGGCCCCATTTATCTATCCGTGTGTGTGTTTCCGTGTGCCATTCTTTGCTATTGGTCTACTTGTTTCTCTTGCGAATTTGTGAATCTCTTTCAACATTATTGACTCTTGCTAACATTTTGCATCAAATTTTTGTGCCACTATCCTCACCGAGGTCTACCATAAGCTTTACTTGTGTAGGTGTGAGAAACCGACAAGAATTGGTACCAATTGTGCTATTTCCTTGTTACACATTGAGTGATCATTGATCCATTTTCAACATCGGTCAAGGAACATTTGGTGTAAGTTCTTCTCTTTATCCCACTCATATTTGCTCGAGTCTTGTGATGGATAGGCAAGGCATTTCATCTCCGGTCTTCGACAACAACGACGGGCGAACAACTACATCACCAAAATGTCCATCTTCAGACTACAACATGAAATGCAAGGAGCACATTCTACCTTGTAAGAGCGCATCGAGAACCTTTCAATCGACATTCATCTCTCCGAAGCAAGGAAAAGGGACTAGATCGACAACAAGCTTTCCGCACAAAAGGAGGAGCAAGATGCAAGGATGGAGGACATTCGGGCCTTGATCAAGTCTTCTTGCCCTTCGTCATCTTCAAGGCGGCGACGTTCAAGCCACAAGTCTTCGGAGCGCCCAAGCGATGCAAGCGCAAGTCGTCCACGTCCACATCTCCATGGCGACCACCATCACGTTCGTGATCCACATCGTCATGAAGAGCAAGTCACCTCCAAGCAACATGTGCACAGCGAGGACGAACGACATCTACTACGAGCTCAAGGTCGACATCGACATCATCAACATGAAGATGCTCCACAAGTGCAAATGCACAAGTCCCAACAAGCCCTACTTCACGCCAACTACAAGCTTCATGAGCAAAAGAGAAGACCGCGAGACGAGCACCACCACGACGGAGCTACGGCTACACCAACCACTTCGGCATCTTTGCCAAGTGCTATCAAGGCATCTTCGCCTTTGGACGTACGGCATCTTCGCCTACATCCCGTGAGTTCGCCTACATCGACATCTTCAACAACAAGGCGACCACCTACGAGCGAGGGCGACACTTCCATCTTCGGAAGCCCCTCAAGGAAGATGGCCGAGCATGGGATTCCCTTCGGTCATGGAGACGAGCTACGAGGTGCCACATCATATGGGCCTCCAACAACAAGACGGTGACAAGAAGGTTGAGCATGGGACTATCCCTTCAACCAAGGCGGCGATTGGAGTTGAGCATGGAGACATTTGCACCAACATCTGCCCGACACCCACATATCATGAGATGACCCAATTGCCATGTGAGGAGAGCCACCAACCCATGAGTGAGATGAGTGACTCCACCCTATATGACATTGAGTTCATTTCCTATGAGAGGATGAGTGTGACCACCACTAGTCCCACACTTGAGAGCATGCCACACATCCTATGTGAGGTTGAGCGCCATTTGAGTGACTCCACCAACCATATGAGTGAGAGCATCCAAGAGGGAGTGAGTGAGCCACAACACTTAGTGAGTGAGCTAGTTGACACGGCATGTGAGGCCACCATGATTTCTAACGACTTAACCTCTAATCCTAGTGTGTTTTCTTCTTTGGTGCTAGGTCTCCTAGATGACGACATGCCTAACCTCGGCGAGTCCATCCTTCCAATGGAGACAACGATGGCCATGGTGGACAATGATGTACCCCCCATATGGTACCATCAAGATGAAGATGACAACGATTGGATCTTCGACACCTCACCTCCAATACATGAGCGATGCTCGAAAGGTAACATAGGTGATGGTGCTTCTCTTGTCCCACTAGTGGAATCTCTTGACATCGATTGCTCCCATTATGTTGACCCACCTATTACCATGCTTCATGCTAGTGCGACTTCCTCATGTCATGACTTACCAATTTATGATGAATATGATGATGAGCATGTTGAATTGCCTAGTTGTGATGCTATGCTCCATAGGATATCTTGTGAAAATTCTATTGGTCACTTCATGTTTGACAATCCATTGAACTTGTCATATGCTATGAGTGAGATCTCCCATATTACATCATTTCAATCTCAACATAGTAACTATGCATGCCCCATTAAAATAAATCCCATTTGCACTTATGGCATAGATGATGAGATGATGGTCATTGGCTTTTGTTTTTCATGTGATGATATTGCCATGCTTCCTTTACATGATTTGCACAATTCATCTACTATACCATGCCATGATCACATTGTTCCAAATATGCATTGTTTTGGATGTTGTCAATATTCTCCATGTGATGTTTCCATTAATGCTCATGAGGAGACCCCATAGTTTCCTCATACATATTCGGAGATCTTGATGCATTTCATACTTTGCATGATTCACATGATAGTGTACACCATATGCATTCCATGAATAACAATGCTCTAGATATTTCTCATGATGCATTACACAATTTGAGTCTCCATTATGCTATACATAACAACAAACCTATCATGATGGATGACATGTTTCTGTATCACACATCTCATTTATTTGAGCATTGGATATTTGGTGCTAACCAACACAAGCACGTATGCATCATGATGGATGATTCGTACATCTACCACGCGCACACAATTTTCCCTTTGTCTTTGTTTTGTGTAGGTACTCACGTATACTCGTCAACCTCTCAATCCCAAGAGTTGACGAAACAAGCTCTTGAGAGCAACGATGACTTGGGATCCCGTGGACTATCATTCCCACCATTCCTTTTGCGCAAGGACTATACGCATCTCTTTTACTTGTCTCTCACACGGCTATGGGCTATATATCACTTGTTACCTTATGATCATTTTTCCGTGTTCACTTTGCATGTTATTTTTACTCATATGCCTTTGCCATGCAATTGTGACCCTTGCTTGCATCTACCCATGATTCACCATTATGATAATTCTATGTGTATTTGCATGCTTGGTGGAGATACTAGTAGCTATTGACATGATTTCTTTGTGCCCCATGCTATTGATGCTTGTTGTGTTGGGAGAGTCATGATGCACTGTTGCTACCTACATATGGCTTCTCACCAATCTATTGATGCTATTTTGCTCATATCTTGCCTTCATGCTTGTGATATGTCGTGTGAAGTATTCATGCCCACTATTTGCACACATGACATGCTTGCCACGATTCCTTCTAGTAAGTTGCATCTTCGAAATACTAGCTTGATTGACTTGATCTCTATGATTGCTTGCTTTGTCGCATCACCCATGTTCCATTACTCGCTTTCTTGGGTTGATGACATATATGTTCATGCCTCTCACTTGATTTGTCTTGATCATTGTCTCTTGTCTCCATTAGTTGCATCTCTCATATCACCTTGTGTTGAGTGCCAACTTGCTATGCTTATTGATCGTGGAGACTTGGACATATTACTTGCGATGCATGCTTGCTTACTTGAGCCTATTGTCTTTGGTTGTAGTTGCATCATATGCTTTCATACCATACCACACCTTGTTCTTTCTTATGATAAGAATGATGAAAACACTTGTTGGGTATCTTGCCCCTCGAATGATAGGTCTTGCATTTGCACTAACCTCATTTGTTTTTCTGAGTGTTTGTCATGTTCTTTCATTTTGAAGGATTCACAAGGCGGTACCATAAAAAGACATTTTGGTTATGTGAAGGTGTACATGATGTGCAACACCAACATTTGCGAGAATCCCCTAAAGGTGAACTCCTTCCCTTTGAGCCATCTTCAAATATGCATATTGGATGGGCCATTATTTCATTGTTGTTTCCTTCTTGTTGTCTACATGATACATCTATTGGATGGAGGACCGGCATTGGAGATGGACCCTATGGACCTTCAAGTTGAGGAGTGCTCGGACTTAGTGGATTCACCAACGGACCACCATTTCTATCACCACATTGAGCCATGGTACAACAACTCCCATAACAAGTTTGCACTTTATACATGGATTGACTTGCATTATGATTACCTTGGTGCATCTTGTATTTCTATGTCATCCATGATATATGAGCTTGTGCATTTCCTGAGCAAATTTGCTGTGATCTTTCTTGATGGCATATTCATACATAATGATCACATTGCCTACCATCAATTGCATGATAACATAATCATATTGAGCATCCATTGCCGTATTCATGCTATTGATAAACCGTCTCACTATGACATCATCTTGCACCGTGGTTGCCTTGATCATATTCACAACACATTTGTGTGCACAATGAATGCTTTTGCTCCCATGAATGCTTTGCATATCATTCTATATCATCTTGTTCAGCTTCATGCGCTTCGTCATGAATAATCTTGCCTCACGGACTCATACTTCCTTGATGGACACTTTGTGTGCGCTAACCGTTATATTTCCGAGTGTCGCTTGTGTTTGCTCTTTTTGCATGTCTACCACTCCGGCGACACCTTGGAGTACTTGGATTGCGCCATGTTTTCAACTCCGTCCAACTCCCACTCCATCCACGACAACTGTTTCCATGGTGATGAGGATCACGATCCGAGGTCGGATCTTTCCCAAGGGAGGGGAGATGATGCGGAGCATCCCACATTCATCCCCATGTACACTCCGACTACTCTCCAAGCCCCAAGAGGACATATGACGAGACCTCGACCATACGCCATAGGGCACAAGGTGAAATCACTCCTCTTCGAACCGTCACTTTCCACATGTGAGACATGGCTACTACCTCATGCATGGACCTTGCATACACTCAGGTACAACCGAGACGACCATGGAGGATCCAAGGACCAAGGCCAAGCATGGAAGAGGAGAAGGAAGAAGAAGCCGGGAGCAAGCAGTACTACCGCCCAGGCCCAGCGATACTACCACTTATCATCACAAGCGGCACTACCGCTCTACATCCGCTCCACTTCCGCAAAGTCCGACAAACTTCGAAGATCGAACGGCTCCAGAGCGGTACTACCGCCCATCACAGCGGTACTACCGCTTGCGCGCCTCAAGCGGTACTACCGCCCGAAGGACCGGTACTACCACCCTGTCTGTGCACTCTGTATTGGGCCGAGCCCATGTACCCCTTCGCCCTCACTTACCCCTTCATGGCTCTAGACTATATATACTCCTCCACCTCCTCCTAGTTAGGGTTAGCAAAGGATTAGCTCATGTTTGTGTGAGAGCTTTGCTCATCCACTTGGTTACCTTCTCCTCGGAGACGTGCCTCCACTGGAGAAGATCCCTCCAAGCGGATTCAAGACCCCCTCTTGGGTGGCCCCCATCAAGACCTACTCACGGAGAAGAACCCGGTTACCTCTTGTATCGTCCTTTGTTGATCGTGGATCGTGTATCTCCCTTTGTGTTCATCGATCTAGCGCATGTGTAATCGAATCTTGTTGGTTTGAGTGATTCTCTTGTGTTTTCCCCCGTGATTTCCCTCGTGCTCTTCCGCTCGTTCTTCGTGTTCCTCGTAGGGATCCTCTCCAAACGTGAAAGATCGTCCACATAGGGTTCCGCCCTACATCAGGAACTACTCACGAAGATGTCTGGAAGTTGCTCTTTAAGGGCAACGAGACGCCACCGAACATAGACTCGGACCGCGGGCACGATCTTGCCCATCCTGCCAGTGCGGTAAGTCTTTTCTTGTCTCAAGGTGCATCCTCTACTTGCTTGTTCAAGGAAGATATCTTAAACTTCACTATTTATTTTTTCTGGTATGGACAGAGAAAGCGGAGCGGATTCGGTGTCCGGCCCCGCTGCCCGAGGAACCAGTCATCATGCTCCTGGTGAAAATGCTGGTTCCTGCGCCCTATAAGGCACCGGAGAAGAAGGCCAAGGGGGCCAAAAGTGGCCCTTGCCGCAAGGGCGCTTCGGACATGACGTCCGAAGACAAGACTCACTCCTCTACCGCCGAAGACGACGAGGAGGAGGAGGAGAAAGAAAGCAACTCTCCCCCTGATGGGGGGCGGAAGAAGAGGGCGGCCTCCACAAATCTGGAGGTAGAGGCGCCCAAGAGGGGGAGGGGCCCCTCGTGGATAACTCCGCATGGGACGTCGACAGCAGCCCAGAGCGACGCCCCCGAAGCAAGCCCCTGGCTGCATCGTAAGTACTAAAAAGCCCATGTGCATCCATGTATCCGGCCTCTCCTCTTCATGGTATAAACATGTTTAATTATGTTATTGCAGTCCGACCAACGACAGCTACCCGCGAACCTCATCACGAGGTTCGCCAGATTCGATGGCGATGGCCAGCGAGTCACCGCCAGCCGCTCACTCTCCCAAGGCCAAGGGCGACGATGAGGTGATGTCCCAAAGGACCTTACCAGGCCAGGGAGAGGTTCAGGAGGCCGTCAGGGTGGCGCCGGAGGGCGAAACCCGGTCGCCGAACACCTGAGGGAGCAGGTCCCCGTGGAGACTAGTTATGGGGGCTGTGTTCAGTTCGGACCCCAGCCGAACACGGTTCCGGAGACCCATACGGCTCCGGAATCCGGCGATCAGCCTCGTTCGAGAGAAGGAGGTGTGCCTGTCTCGTCGGTGACCTCTGTCCAACCAAAAGCACCGGATAATCTGCTGGAAGCGCTACGAGGCGCTTCCATTGTGGAGGAACACCGTATCCTTATGGGTATGGTGATTGAGAGGGTTCAGTCCGTCAAGAGCGGACTGACCAAAGCCTGCGGCAGCCTGCTGACAGGCTTCGAGGTAAGCGACACAACAGAAAAAGTCCTATTATAGACAGTAGTCCCTGAGACACTGTCCGGTGTTCGGAAAGAAAAGCCGGACAAAGGATCAATTAATTTTCGTAGGAAACTAACTAAATATGTCTTATGTGAATAAGCAGGCATCGTTTCTGGCCGCAACCTCTCAAGCAGCGGAGGTCTACGGACTAAAGCTGAGTCTGGAGTGGGCCGAAGAAGAGCTCGGCCTTGTAAAAAGGCAGCTTGAGGACAAGCAAGGTATTTTCGACTTGCTGTATATTCGGAAAGAATGAATGATGTGTATTGACCGTAGTGCCATGATATTTGTAGGAGCGGCGACCGAGGTCGAGGTCCTTAAAAAGGCCCTAGCCAAAGCCGAGGAGAAAGCTGTCAAAGAGCAAACCGCTCGTAAGAAACACGAGGCCAGGCTTAATGAGGTCCAGCAAGAGCTCCAGGATGCCGTGAGAAAATGCGAGACCTTGGAGCTCGATGTTTCGGCTCAAAAGACCGAACTCGCCAAGGCTTGCCAAAGCACGGAAGAGGCCCAGGTTGAAGCCCAGGGCACCCTCCAGGAGATCTAGGAGGCCAAGAAAATCGCGGCAGGTAAGGCGTTTAGTATGCAAAGCAAGTATGTGAAGAAGTATTTCTTACTAACCTGGATTCGGAGTTCTCCAGGGGTGTTTGCGGATCTGACGTGCAGTGTTTCTGATGCTACGGAGTTCTTCCGGTCCGAAGAAGGGAGCTCAACTGAGAAGCTGTTCTGGTTGCAATACCTTGCGCCAGAACATCCAGTGCCCTTTACCGATCAACTAAAACAGCTGGTCGAGCTGCATAGGGTGGCAAACTGGCCATGAAGGATTTAATAATCCGGATGTGGCCTACCGAAGCTATACCCAGCAGGTACTTCGGTCTCGTGAAGCGGCTGGTAGATGCCTGCCCTCGGCTGGACATCGTCAAGCGGTTGATCCGCATCGAGGGCGCGCGCATGGTCTTCGCCCGCGTCAAGGTGTGGTGGGCGAAGATGGACGCCGTCAAGCTTGTGACCGAGGGGCCGCCTGAGGCACTACAAAAAAATACACTTCGGTGATGATACGTTTTGTCACAGTAGGCCGCGTTTTTGTCATGCATGTACATCCATGACAAATTTATGACAAAATCAAGATAGTCATACCTGTGCTGTCATAGAAGTGTTCCATGACATTACGAAAATTATCATCACGGAAGTGTCCACTTCCATAACGATAAATCGCGTCACGTAAATGCTTTCGTCAAGGGTGACCGACACGTGGCATCCACCGTAACGGAACGCCGTTAAGCTATCGGGTCCGGTTTTTGATCCGATAACCCGTTAACAGCCCCGACCAATGGGGATTTTCCACGCGTAAAATCATCATTGGCTGGAGGAAACACGTGTCGGCTCACCGTTGGGACAGATGTCATCCACTCATTGGACCCAAAGCGCCTATGATACGTCGACACGTGGCACGGCCCAACAGTGGCCCATTCCTGTGAAAAGGCCGACCCATTTGACTTGGTCAAAAGGTGGTGGGCCAGCCCACAACAAGCCTGTTAACGGCCTGTTCGCATATAGCCCATTTACAGGCCGCTAACCCAGGGCTGGTTTACGGCCTATCCGAATTAGGCCCAGTAGCGTCATCTGGGCCGTCCAATATAATTCTAGCCCATTTTAACTTCCGGCCCATGTATGGCCCATGACGTCTTTTGGCCCATCTGAGGCCCTTAGTAACCCTCGGCCCATTAACGGCCCGTGGTAAAACTGGCCCGTAATGAATAGTGTATCACTTTATACACATTAACGGCCCATTATTCGGTTGGGCCGTTTCTAGCCCATGTTATCTTTCGGCCTTCTCACGGCCCATTTATTCTTGGGCTCATTTCCAGCATTCGGTTACTTATGGCCCGTTACTGTCATTTTCTGCTTGTGGGCCAAATTCAGCCTGTGCTTACAGTCGGCCCATTTGTGGCCCGTTAATACGTTGGGCCGTTTTCATAGCGTCATCAAATACGGCTGATTAACGACAGCCCATTATGGTCGGCCTATGAACGGACGATTCCAACTCTAGCCCATTTACGGCCATAAAGCGGTATGTTATTGGCCCATGTTTGGGCAATCGATCATACGACCCGTAGAAGGCCCATTGATGATACGACCCGTAGAAGGCCCATTGTTTCTACGCCCCGTAGAAGTCCCATGGTTTCTATGGCCCGTAGAAGGCCCAGTGTCACTACAGTAAATATGTAGCCCATGGTTATTGTGGCCTAGTTAAAAAAAAGGTTATTACGGCCACTAGCAAACCGCGAAAAAGAACAACACTGACTACAAGCAAACAAATAAACAAGACAACAAGGAAATAAATAATCAAGAAACTTACGCTAGGCTATTACGGCTATTACACATATTACATCCACTGGGCATCAAAGTTCGCCACTAGTGCAAATATAGGGAACAAAGCAGCATATCATATGCACTAGTTGTCAAAGTTGGCGACCAGTGCAAATAAACGCCGCAGCAAAAGATGTCCAGAACTGAAACCACTTCAGAAGATCTCAAGAAACAATATCCTGGGTACCCATAATGCTGGCAAGATGCTTAGGAAGCTTATTAACTTTCTCTTGTTTGGCACTTAAATCCTCCAGCGCTTGCTGTTGCACCAGAAAGTATGCATCTGAATTCTACAGGGACTTCCTCAGTTCTTCAGCTTCCTGTCGCAACACATTTGATCGATGTCTTTCAACTTGAAGCTGAGACTCAAGAAGACGAACTGATTCAGGCAGCGAGTTCGAAGAGCTTGTGCCAGCGGTGGTGGCCAGTAACTCGAACACTACATCAAGACATGACTTCTGGGTTCTCTCACTGTCGTCAAGGTAGTTTTTATCAACTTTCTTGGAGACCAATAGGGATGTCTCACTATCTTGAACCTTATCTGCATTACTTCCTTCACCATTGCATAACGGGGTACTGTTCTCCAATATTTTGTCCGCATTCTAAAAGTGAAACAAGCAGACACATCATAGGTTTACCATGTTGTATATGAAACTCATTTTGGTAAATCAGTTCAGTAGTAAAGTGCACAAGATAACAACATGAAACAAACATATATCTATGTACCATGGTCACTTTATGGTCTATATCATTCTAGTTTTTGTTGCCAAATCAAGATAGAGACACAGTTCAAATAATATTTGTTCAAGACAAAGCAGAATAGACAGAATAGAAGTGTGGGAAACTATAGAGACACTTGTAATGTGCATGACATGATAACATAACTGTTTATTCAATTGAAACTGAAATCGATATCGAGCAAGTTCAACAGCAAAGCAGTTAAAGAAACAAGTTTAAAACATACCTGTTGCGCCATTGGAGTTTCAATTCCATCCTTCAAATTTGAAAATAGTTGGTCTGAGTAAATACAGTGATGCAAGAGCAATGGAGTATGAACCATAGCTACAGAACTGACCTGAGAACAATTCTTATTCTCCTTTAAGTGTTGAGTTGGGATTTGGAGTGGTGGTCCTCGTGCTTTGGGCACTGCAGTTCCCTTACTAACTGCTCGTGTTTGGGTGCTCTGTGGTGGAGACGGTGTTGTGTCAACTGGAACTGGGTTACTATCTGCTAGGGTTGGGGTTAGAAGGGGTGTAGCTGGTTCTCTGTCCAACTGGGTAGGGGTACAATCTGCGAGTGCAGGTTATGTGTGGTGGGGCTGGTTCTTGGGCAAGTACAATCATGGTTCTATCTGCATCAACTGGTAGCACTATCTTTTCTGAAGACTGTGTTATTACTCCCTTAGATACTGCCATCGGCCTCTCCAATTCAAATGGCTAATAAACAAGAAAAGTAATTAAATTTACAGACATTGTGTGATAGACAGGTGCAATGGATAGTGGGGAATAAAAGAGGGCATGAAATAATTCACATTTATGTTGTCTAACCAAACAGGATAACATGGCATAATTTCACATATATGATGGCTAACTAAACATGATAGCATGATACAATTTCACATTATGATGGCTAACTAAAAAAAGATGGAAAAACATAGTTCAAAATATGATGACTATGTAAACAGGATGACATGATATAACTATATAATGTGTTTATTAAATAGGTTGGCATGCCATAATTCACATACATGCCGCCTATGGAAACATGATAACATGACATAATTCCCGGATAAAATGACATAATTCAAAATATGATGATTGTAGACACTAAACAGGATGAGATGATATAACTATATGATGTCTTTATTAAATGGGTTGCCATGCCGTAATTCAGATAGATGTTGTGTATGTAAACATGATGGCATGATATAATTCAAATATGTGATTTATATAGTAAGCAAGTAAGCAGATGGCAGTCCATATATGATTTAAAAACTAAGCAATGCAAGACAACATGCATGACATGGGTAATATAACCCTGCCAAGTTTGAGCATAGACCTCAGGGGGGAAATAGGACTGGTCATCAGTCTCTGAATCCTCCTACGAGGAGCTCTCTCAGATCCAAAGAAGATGTCCGCTTCAAAGGTACCAGTGTCCCCTCTGAATACCTTGTTTTCACTCCAGATACTTCCATCACCTCTTCAAATGGCTGATGCATAGGAAGAGTAGTTGAATATACAAACGTTGTCGACAAATGGAACACGTAATACAAAAAAATGATAGCATGATATAATTCACATACATGATGATTGGCTCAACAACATGGCATTGCATAATTCACATATATAATGCCTTTGCAACAAGATAGCATTGCATGATTCACATATATAATGTCTTGCAACAAGATGGCAATGCATAATTCACATATATGGTAATTAGACACTAAACAGGTGGCATTCACACAAAGCATGTCTAAACTAATCAAATGACATCGCAATGCAAGACACCGTACGCACGATATGAGCAACATAACCCTGCCAAGTTAATTAGAGCATACACCTTGGGGGGGGGGGGATAGGACTGGTCATCTGTCTCTGAATCCTCCTCTGAGGAGCTATCCGTAACCAGCGAGATATGCGCTTCGTCGGATAGCATAGTCTGCTCTGAAGACCTTGGTTTCACTCCAGAATTTTCCATCACCGTGTCAAATGGCTGATGCACACGAAGAGTAGTTGAATGTACTAACAATGTTGACAAATGTAATACGTAACGAAAAAAGGATGGCCTGATATAATTCACATATAAGATGACTAGCTAAGCAGGATGGCATTGCAAAATTCACATATATAATGCCTGGCTAAAAAAGATGGCATTGTATAATTCACATAAACGATGAATAAACTATACAGATGGCATTCACACAAAGCATGTCTAAACTAAGCAGTTGACATATTTGATGTATAAAGTAAGCAATGCAAGGCACCATATGCATGATATAACCAACATCAGCATGCCAAGTTAGAGCGAAGACCTCATGGGGTAAATAGGAGTGGTCTTCCATACGAATCCCCTCGAGCAGTTAGCTTCCTCTTGATTACGATCCGAAATGGGTGGAGGTGGGGGGGGGGCTGCCTTTGCGCCCACCATGGAGCGACGTCTGCATGAAATTTTATTGCCACGCAAGGCTCGTCTCTTTTGCTCTACATGTTCAGTTCCATTGTGTACAATAACTGATATGCATAGGAATAAAACATAGTGAGATTATGTAAGGAGTGCATGCACAAATCCAGAGTGATGGTAGCAAACTGTGGATAGACCCAAAACCAATGATAGCGGTGAGATAATAGCTTTAGTTAAAAAATACAGATAATGGCTCCTTTAATGTTTGTTTGCACCCAACATGAAACTCATAGTAGACACCGAGATTAACGGATAGTAGACAACTAGCACTGATTGCTGCCCCAATATGTACCCCACAACCATTTAAAAACTCAAGTTTCAGCATAAGTTTGGACATGACTCGGAGTCTAATAGGTGAACACGACGATAAAGTAGCATGTCATCATATTAAGCGATGCATAACGTAAGCAGACACGGAAGAGTGCGACCTCTCTTGCGTGTAGTCCTCAAGGTCATCTGCTCAGTTGATGATGGTAATGCAGTTGTCGTGGCTGCCGGCGGCAGAGAAGAAGATCTGAGGTGGCGAAAGACAGTCTAGAGAGCGGATCCCTGCTATGGTGAACCCTTCCGTCGTTGGAGCAGCTGAGCTGGGGTGGAACACAACACTGCAGGAGCAGGACAAACCACACAAGGTTTTCTTTGACACATATCTGTAATAGAAGTAATTGTGTAAGGGCTTGTTTGAATTTGAGGATTCTAACAATGCAGGGATATGAAATAGACAGGAGTAGGATAGGAATGCACGTGCAAAACAGAGAATTTAAAAACACAGGATTTCTGCCAATCTGGGTGTTTGGTTCACAAGAATTGGAATATCACAGGATGCGAAGAAGCATGATGAGATTAAGTCAAACCACAAGAAAATGTACGGTTATAATGCTATTAAGCTACTATCTCTTAGTCTTGTGCTTCATGAATAGGAATTTGAAAAGGAGGACAAGTGGAAATTAAAATTCCTACGGTTTTTCTTTCAAGGAGACACTAAAGGAACAAATCCTATAGTTTTCCTTTGATCCATTCCTTTGCACCAAATTCATGAAAAGTAGTACCATACGAAACTTTCCAATTCCTATGTTTTTCATTCACTTTTCCTTTCAAGCAATTGCAATTCCAGTAGGCAGGCTTGAGCAAGGAAAAGCCAACACTAAAAAAATGTTTTTGTGCTACTTCTATTACTTTGGACCCAGGCCACTGCCCTACTAGCTCAACTCCCAGGGCCATCGATAAATGCACAACTCAAACGCGCACAGATAAAAAATGATGGCGTTCAAGAGAGTCCATCACGGATAGCTAAGTTGCCTGGTACCTCACTGCTTGTCATATAGTAGGATAAAATAATCGTATTTCCCGTTACTCCGTGTGCTCAATGGACAATATATATAACATGTAGAGTAAAAAAGATATGCAAAAGTGTACAACCTCTTTGGCGAAGCCATGTCGATCTCAGCGTGATTGGGTTGGCCGGAGAGGATGCTCCGGCTGACTTGGCTATCGGAGGAGGGGAAGAAGATCTTAGGCGTATGGAGATGGAGCCCGAGGTACTGCTCCGCTGTGATGGAGGGTTTCGTCGTTGGAGAAGCTCCGGTGAGTTGTACGACGCCGAGGCTGAAGCAGAACAAGAGAGACAACGTGAACCTGAGTGGAATTCTAATAGCATCTCCAATAGATGACGTAAAATATATAACCACAAAGTGCTAGATGTATACATTAGCCGCTCATCTCTGAACTTAACTGTCAAAACTGAATTTGACTTCGAAACTGAACTTAACTATCGAAACTGAATTTTGTTGTCGAAACTGAATTTTACTATCGAAACTGAACACACTAGAGGTGAGGCTACACGTCAGTCGACTGACCTTTTCATCTCTGGTCAGTCGATTTTCCAGCCATTGGATACGAAATCAAGGGCCTGCAGTTCATCTTCAACCTCCACCCCCCTAAGCCGCTAGCCACCACCGGCTAAACAGCCGCCCCGCACGCCCCGCCCGCCCCGAAAACACTCCCCACCGCCGGTCCGCCGCTGCCCCGGCCGTCCCTCTAGGCCCCCCGCGCCGAGCTTTTTCTCCGGCGATCCCCACGCCACCGCCCCACCACCACCGGCGACCACCGCCCCCACCCTGAACCCTAAGATAGATAGTGGGGTACTTCTCCGGCGAGCCCCCCTCCCCGTTGCGGCTGGTTCTTCCTTAACTCCGGGGAGCCCCCCACCCCCTGAAAATCGACTGACCCAAAAGTTGATTTAGTCGACTGAAGTGTAGCTAAATCGGAGCAGCATCGCAAGCAAGAGCAAGAGCGAGAGCAGCAGTGCTAGCAAGAGTAAGAGCAAGAGTAGACCAGGCAGGGGACCGGGAGCAAGAGCAGAGCAGCAGCACGAGCGAGAGCTAAAGCAGCAGCAGCTCCTACTGATGTGGACGTCGCCGCCGAGGGAGTGACGCCGTGGAGGAAGTGGCCAGCAATGCCGCGGTGGATGGAGCCACGCCGTGTCGGCTCGGGACCGAGCGCCGGCGGCACCGTGAGATCGAATCAAGAAGAAAATGCAGCGATTAGTGTACAACCACTTTGGTGGCGCCGATTAGGCCGTAGCTTCATCCGAGGAAACGGTGATGCTGATGCTCTTTCGGTGGTGTAGGTGAAGACGGCGGTGTGGGAATGGAGGTGGCACGAAAGACAAGGTGAACATCGGGGCAGCTCCTTGGAGGTGGAGGGGTGGCTGAACTGGCAGGACGAACTGATCGACGACGGATCCTCATCCGGTACGGTGGATGAGGGACGTCAAGGTGTTGTTGTGGACGGCGTCGTCGGGGAAGAGGCTCCGGCTGGGTGGCGGACGGAGGAGGGTGTGGGGCTTCATGGGTTTTCCCGGCCTCAGTGTACGAATTGGTGGGCGGATGGGATGGGAGTGGGGAACCATGGCTTAGGGACGCGCTTGTCCGAAATGTGGGGTAAGTTACGAAAGTACCGCCACCGATTTGAGGCGGTTTTTTCAGTTTAGGGGTATCACGGGCATTTCATGGAATTGTGCGTTGTAAGGAATAAAGTAAAAACAAATCATGTAGAAAAACATTTGGGCAATTCTGATATGGAATATTCAAGAACAAAGAAGAAGTGCTTGTGTTTTGAGGTTTGTGCATTATGCTTAAGTTCAACCATAGAGTCTTCTAGATTATACATGTGGCAAAATCTGGCGGAATCTAGATGATATCCAACGTCCAGTAGTGCTCAAATTTGCCAGCTCTGCACCATCAGATTGGCCTCATCCAACGACCATCTTTCAAAGTTAAAGTTATCCGCACACTATATAAAAAATATATATAATATAATATGTATAGGGGTATAGATATAGTTATGTGATGCGAAAGGCACCCATCATCTCCAATTAGAATAGTTTGTTCATGCACGGTTGCAATGTGGCCAAACGATGTCTGCCATCGGTATCTCAAATTCAAACCAATCTGACCTTGTTCAGTGTGTATACATTGCAACATGCTCGTTTCCAAACCACACCACGCAGATCTCCGTTATATTCATGCATGCATGGGTTTCAATCATCATGATCTCTTATTCAAATATTTGAATTCAACTTTACATTGATTATGACCTCACCTAGTCTTTTACACCCACACATTGGTCTTCTCTTTATAATTGTACCACTAACTTTCTCTCGTGCATGCATGCACACACACTACCAGTCGGCATTATCCATCGCACACATGCAATCTTTTTCTTCAGGTCGGTCTCCCATGAAGGCACACACACACATCCCCCTCTCCATCATATCGGGCATTCTTTATCTCTGACGTGCATGCACAATTATCGATGTTCCTCTATGTGTGTGTGTGTATAGCTAGGTCTTTCATAGTTTTCCGCATAAACCGATCAATCTATATATCTAGTGAGGTCTCACCCTCTTTCCCACGTCCACATCGTTCAATCTACACCTCTCTATATAGGATTACATATATAGCTAATACACCCACAGTAATTATATATCCAACGCCCCCCTCTCATCATCCATGCCTTCCGCTTCATCTCTCAGATGTGCGCACAATGGCCAAGACAGGGGGCAGCAAGGGCCCTGCCCCCCTAACATCACTATATATCGAGGATAATATGAATGTGATCGTTAGACAATTGCTGGTAAAAATGGTTTAAGTTGATGAATTGGCCCTCCTCGTAAAGGATTAGCAATGCTTGGCCCCCTAGCTCATGGGACATTTTCATGGCTCCGCCACTGCACGCAACAGCGCACGTTCTCGCCCCTCTCTCTAAATATCGATCTCGCAGTTGTGCACTCCTTCATAGTCTCCTCCACTCGCCCCTCGCACCATCTTCTAGCCCCCCACCGGATTTTGCCACATGTACAATCTAGCAGACTCCATGGTTGAACTTAAGCATAATGCACAAATCTCAAAACAAAAGTGCTTCTCCTTTGTTCTAGAATCTTCCGTATCATAACTGCCCAAACTTTTTTTCTTGTTGAATTGCCATTCTTTGTTTGTACTTTATGCTTTACGACGCACAATTCCATGAATCATGAAATAGATTAAGGGCTTCTTTGATTCAAAGGATTCTTGAAGGAATTTCGGAGGATTCTAATCCTTAGGATTTTTTCCTATCTTGGTTGTTTGATTCGTAGGATTGTAAACCATAGGAATTTTTCCATTTGATTCATTTGCACTAGATTTCATAGGAAACATCCCATCCACTCAAACCTCTTTGAAAGAATTCTGCATTTTTTCTATGCACAATCAAACACTCGTACCATCCTGCAGGATTCAAGACGACATTCCACACTGATCCCATGTTCTTCCTATTCCCGCATTTTGGAAATCCTACGAATCAAAGAGGCCCTAGGTTTTTTACTAAAACTAATGGATTTTGAATGAGATGAACTATAAGAATTAAACGAAGGTCTACATCAGGCATATATGACTCAGAGCTTACATGCTACAGTGTGGTATTTCTTCGTAATTTGGTTGCAAAATCTGACGCGTGCAATGCACGTGTACCTTACTAGTACTTCGAGTATGTGCAAAACATAATGGCACGCTACACAGTGTCTCTCTTACAGTTCATTAAGCCACGTGGGCACGTGGCACATGTGGAGGCGTTGTCGCAACATCCTGCTGCTGGTTCCAGAAGAATGTACTGTGTGGCACATGTGGAGGCGTTCCAGAAGAATGCACAGTGTGGATTGATCACAGTGACGTGCTGCTGGTTCCAGAAGAATGTACTCGTCCTCCCTGAGCCGCACTGGCGGTACATGCACGAAGGGAAGATGTGCACGCACGCCACGCACACACTCATTCCCTTGCACGCACACGCGGGTACACGGGCGGACGCAATTTCGTACCAAGATCCACCCCATGTGATAATTTGACGCGTGTAAAGTCATTCACTTCATTGATGGTCAATTAATACAGCGCATGCAAATTGAGTGGACGTGAGGGCAGAAGAAAGGCATTACTACTCCACTGCGCGCATGCGAGTAGTTAAATCATGGGTTTCTAGTAGTACTTCCATTGATCTCCTTCGTATTTTTTGCCAATTTTTGACAGTAACATAATATTTACGCATCTGAGCAGTGCAGTCTACTTGAAATTTATGTTCCACTAAACTCATCGGGAGTCGTTTTGGGCCTCGAAACCAAAAACCATCAATTAATATTTACCTTGTTCCCATCACATTCGAAAGTACTAGTGCTACAATTAAGTGCAAGCATGCTCACACCTACCAGTGAGTAACAAACCTGAACGTGTTCCCACTATGCAGGTTTTAGTACTAGTGCTAGTACTTAGGCTATAAAAAGTACTTAGGTTATAGAAAGGGGAACTACCTAACCGAAAATTACTCTACCTTCCTCCTCATAAGTCCTGCTTCTTCGTCCGTCCTTGCCATGGCCGGTGTGCAGAGCCCTAGGTCGAGAACTACTCGTAACAAGGAAGGCAACCAAGGCTGCGGAAAAAAAAAGAGAGGGCTCGCCGCCATGCAGAGACCTCGAAAGATCTCTCACAGCAAAGCGATGGCTCCTGTGAGCGCCCTAGACGCGAGGCGAACATGCCGAGCTGGTGGCGCTAGAGTCGTTATCCCTCGACGGCATGCCCGATCAGCTCAATAAGCACCTCAATAAGCAGAAGGAGTTCATCCACGGCTTGGTGGAGCTGCTGAAGGAGAGCCTCGACGACATGCCCGCTGAGCTCAATGAGTAGGGGGAGTTGACCGGGCTTGGCGTCTTTGAAGAAGAGCATTGCCTCGGAGAAGAAGGCGACCAGCGAAATCCTGCAACTTCAGGAGGACAATGCGAAGCTCTGCCACGAGCTCGACCTGCTGAAGGAGGAGAACGTCGGCTGGAAGAAGCTGCATGAGAATAGTAGTTCCTCGATGAAGATGTTGCAGGCCCTCGTCATGGAACAGAAGGAGGAGTTTGCGAAGCTCCGCATCGAGCACCCGGCTGCTATCAAGGTACGTAATGCGGCCGTGGAACAGATGATGAAGGCTCACGTCGAGAAATCCCGCGTCATGGACAGAATGATGAAGATGGCGGAGGAGACGCACAAGGAGATGGAGGTCGTGGAGGCGATGAAGAAGCAGTTACGACTCCGCGCCCAGCAACCCTTCATGTAGTGAGAGCAGCGCCCCAGACTTGTGTGTGCATCTTCCTTCTTTTTTTTTGGGTGATAATCCACCTTCTTCTTTTGCTCCTGTGTTTCTTATTTTGCTTCGGGTGTTTTGCCGCACGTGTCACCTTCTCTGCGAGGCATGAATAGAACAATGCTAAAAATGAGATGACTAGCAAATTATATTATTCTTTATCGCCAAAAGAACAATGCCTCTAGCTAGTAATATATAATAATAGTAGAGAGTAGAGGATAAGGCACTGGGCTGCCATGTTTAGGTGCTCTTCGTCGTACTCAAAGGAAAACTTGAGTATACCGCACGGTTCTTTGCTCCTCCTCAGGTCGTCGACACATTTATACGAGCAGTCAAATCACAAGGCCCCCGCCTTCTAGCAGTAATGAGCCGTCAAATCACAAAGGCCCTCGCCTCTCGTGAAAAGGACCAAGCTAGACTGCCCCACCCTCTAGTCTTTTAAAAAATGTATACATTTGTACAGTAGTAGTATCGATGGATTGCGCCATGGAGCAAAACTATGCATATACTACTACGTATATGAGACTACCCACTATGAAGGTACTAGTAACATAGACTAGTAACTGGTCTACTCCCTCCTTTCTGATTTATAGGGCTTATATCAAAATTTTAGTTTTTCCATTTTATAAGGCTCAATTTGGTTGTTTCCCATCACATGTTCAGATCCCAAGGTGCATTAAATCGTTGCATGCAAGTATTGAGAGAAAATTGACCAATGCATGTAATTTATGCATGCATGCATTGCAATTAATGCATTGGTAAACATACTTTTTTGAGGAAAACAAGAGCATTAATTGGGTTTTTTTGCAAATTACAAAAAGTATTCCACAACTCATCATCTGCCTTGGTTGGTGAGATTTTTGAATTGAGCCTTATAAAATGAAAAGGAGGGAGTATGTTACTCTCCATTATGACCAGCCAAATTTGAGGCATGGATACCAACGAGGGCCTGGTTGTGTCTATACTTGGACAACTCACCCGACTGCATGTGCACCAGGCAGAAGAAGCTCGTGTCGTGTTGGTGCCGTGTGCGGCCCGCACATTAACCAAAACCTCGCCCCTCCATCTTAGCCTCGGCATTTAAAACATCTCAATCTCAAGAACAAGGAGCAACGTGAAACCTATGATAGAGCCAATCGGATGGTTGAGAACACTACAATTCGTAGCTACAGATGCGTGTGTGAGAGAGGACGAGTGCGTGCGTGCACCTCTTCTCAGAGTACAACTGTATGTGGGTGGCATCGGCCTAGGGAGTAGTGATGGTGCGTGTGAGAAGTCCTAAGAGATAGGTGTAATGCGTCTGAAAATAAGACTAGTCTATAGCTCGCCACGAGGCTATTCCTGTCGAATGCCAGGCGTAAGATATGTACCCGACGGTGCCAGTTTTTGCACATAGACAGCAGTAGAAAAAGAACTAGTAGTACCTTGGCATATGCTACACCACAGCCGAGAAAATGTGCCGACGTTATGCCATCCGAGAATAGTGCCGCACTTCGAAACTAGAACCATCAATAAATCTTGAGCGCGTATCCTCACATTCCAAATTACTACTACTACTACCATGCTATATTTAATTGCAAACTATTTCACACCGATCACAACCTAAACGGTTTCCCACTTAGGAGGGTATTAGTAGTACTCGGTTATAAATACTACTATGCTAAGATGACTGCACATTCCTCCTCAACTCCTCATCCAAAAGAAACAATCAAGCCATAGCCAGCGTGAGTTCTGGGTCGAGAGATTTCCACCAGGGACAGGTAAGCATGGAAGAGGAAGCACAAGAGATGTCCCGCCTCACCGCGAAAGCAACCGGCATGTCCAGCCGCGCAGCAGTAGCAGCACAGAGGCCCCGCCGCGCCGCCGAAGCAGCACGGAGTCCCACCGCACCGTCGATGTAGCAGACTGGTCCGGCCACACCGCGGAAGCAGCAGAGATGTCCCTTGGCGCTGTCAAGCAGCGAGGAGGTCCGGGCGCCGGGAAAATTTCTCGTGGGCAGGCGAGGACTCTTACAGGCGCATGCATGCGATAGTCCATAGCCAGATGGATCAGATCTCCGGCTGGGCGAGGATGCAGGACGAGGATAACGGCGTCATCCGGAAACTCAGGGAGGGCAATGCGAAGCTCCTGGGCGAGCGCGACCTGCTAAGGGCGAAGATTACCGGAAGGGCGAAGCAGGAAGAGGAGACCGCTGCCGTGTTGTAGAGGACGGGCGTCATCATCAAGAAACTTATGGACGAGAATGCCATGCTCCGCATCGAGCGCAACAGGCTGGTGGAGGAATCCATGGATGCTGCCAAGCAGCATATTGAGGACATGAAACTGATGAAAGAGATCATCATCCGCCGCGAGAACTAGTCTCCGTGACCTGCAGCGCATAAAGAAAGTAGAGATCGACGAGCCAGATCGTTGTATGCGTTTTGCCCTTGTGTATTTCGGGCGTAGTTGCATATGGATTTTTTAATTATCTTCCTAATTATGAAAGACAATTATTATCCACTCTCGTCGTCCTTATATATATTCACCAGTCTTGCTATAAGTCGCAGTAGATGCTATATAGGTCCGTCGGATCTTTCATCAAGATCCGTGCAAAAATTCTTTTTAGATTTTCTTTTTTATCTCTTAAATCTCAGTCGAGTGAGACATTGCCACGCCATTAAACAGAGGCTCGGACGCCTTTAATGGTACCTTGGGACAGAGGTGGCCGGCAGATGGAGGTCAAAGGGCTCTCCTCCCGATAAGCACGAGCAGGGGTCTGATCGCACGCCTCCCGTACTCAAATAGCTACCCTGCACGGTGCCTCCTAGCTAATAAAAAAGGGGACGCGTGGCGGCACATAAATGGTAAATAGAACGCCCACGGTTTCAATAATACTTGTGTTTCCAATTGTAACATGAGAGCACTTGTTCCAAAATGACTTTGTTGATTATTAATGTGTGCGCCTTCGCAAATCGGACAACAAAATTACCACAACATGTTGGTGCCATGTCATGGCACCAAGCCAACTTTCATGATTTTCATGCGTGTTTCGGATTTACAGGAATTAAAAAACCAAGTTTCTCAATGTTTCCAACCGAGCCATGACGCACAGATGTTTGAATTTCATTCCCTTTTCTGGCATGGGACCTGGAAATTTACCCGAGGACACACATGTGATTTTTCAACCAGCTTTGGTGCACTGGAGCATTTGCTTGTATTTAAAATTTGAATTATGCACACAAAGGTGACACGTTCCTCTCAGAACCACGAGCCTTCTTGAGAGAAGCTCCGGTTTGCAAGAAACTTATACCAAAACTTGTCCCTATTCTGCATTTTTTTACCACAGCATGGTAGTACCATGACATGACACCATGCCAAGTTTTATGATTTTCAGGCGTGTTTTGGATTTACAAGAATTTTAAAACCAAGCTTCTCAATGTTCTCGGCCGAACCATGATGCCCAGATGTTTGAATTTCATTCCCATTTCTTGCATGGGACCTAGAAATTCACCCGAGGACACACATGTGATTCAGTCAACTTTGGTGCACGGGAGCATGTGCTTGTAGTTCAAATTTGAATTATGCACATTAAATGACCAGAAACTCAATTAATGTATAAAAAAGGCCAAACGAACCCACAATAATTCCAAAATTTAACAGGGCACTCACATAGTTCTATGTTGCCTCTGTAAAGAAAATCTGGCGGTAGGCAGTGTATATTGTTTTGCACACAAAGGTATACATAAATAAAGAAATTAGCCCTATTTAATTCTTGGGTTCTTATTATTTATGCCAATAGTTGTGTACCACTACTCAGTTTTGCCATTAGAAGTTACAACTACTCAAAAAATACCATCGATCCATGAGATGCCTGCTCAAAAATGCAAATAGATATCTAAAAAATGCCATCGTTAAGTTAGATGTTTGCTCAGAAATTCCATTAAACATTGTTATTTTCACGTCAAACCTCGTTGACCATGTTACACGACAAAAATAAGCCGATTCTCACAATGATAAGTTAATGGTGTCTAGCACAACACACCCCTCAAATAAAACTAAGCACCCTAGAATTCTTTGACAAAACTAAGCACCCTGAAATTCTTTGACAACTAAACTGCTGGCTATATCATGTTGACCATATATATTGTACGTATATAATGTCAAGAAACGAGTGGTAGTACTATACCAACTAAAAGATGAAATGTACGAAATATAACGAGAAGAAACATAACATAGTTCTGCTGGGGGCTCAAAGACAACACACCCCTCAAATAAAACTAAGCACACCAGAAATTAAACTAAGCAACTAATCCAGTAGACACTGCATTAGAACCACCATGAGCAACTACACTGCCACCTTACTCGGAGTCCTCATCCATGTCCTCTACTTCGTCCTTGTCCCTCCTCGTCTTGGGCGATACTTCTTTGCTTGAACCACACACTTGGCTCTTGCTCTTCATCCAACCCTTGTAGATGTTGAAACAAAGGTAGCCATCCATTGCAGCGTAGTGGATGTGGTCCATATCTAGTACATTCCACTGCCATGCATGATGATGAAACGTGTACGGAGGCTTCTCTAGTTTACCGTTTGAAGGATGAACCATGGCTCCTGCCAGGGTCAGCATTGAAGGCTGATCAAGGGAAGGCACCAGCCCTTCCTTCTGGAGGTCGAAGGGGTCGCCTACAACGAGGCCTATCCGACCCAGGATTTCCTTGTCATTCCTAAATTCTACAGTAACGAATTTTACTCGGCCGCCCTTGAGGAACTTCTTAAATTCCTCGCACTCAACGTTGGCATGGCATATGTGGTAGACTAAGCATAAATCATGCACGCAAACCTGGATCACGGCGGGCTTCTTCTGCTCTGCCTCCTTTAGTTTCTTCTCGCTTCCCAGGACTGTGGTGTACTCAACATCTAGCCCAGCGACCCACACATCATTTGATTTTTCGAACATGCGTTTGAAGCGAGCAAGACATTCTTTCACCGTTGCGGAAGAACGGGTGTAGATGACGTCGAACTCATCGCTGGTGATGGTTCTAACCTTGTACTCACCGCCGATCATGGAGATTTGGGACGCCATGGATTTGGGAGGAGGGTTAATATTAGTGGAACTGTCGTAATGTGAAAGGACGGGACGACTAGGAGCGGTTTATTGATTGTAAAAATCTCGAGTGGGGGGGGGGGGGGCGTGCGAATGGCAGGGTAGTGGCTTGCCTGGTGGATAAATGGATTCATGCACAATACTATGGGGGCCCAATTAGATGTCATGTCTACTCGACGCCCAATTAAATGGCTTTCGATGTCATGTCAAGCGTCGGGAAAATTGCAGGTGATACAAAGCTTTCCGTTCTCCCATGATACGGGCTTCTGAGAGCCCTTGGATCTGAGATCAAACGGTTGCATGGCGTGATTCTAGACCTATGGGTGAATATCCTATCCTAGAGGGTTATTCTGCAAATTTTCAGCAACTTAGCATGCGACCGTTCGATCTCAGATTCAAGGGCTGCCAGCAGCCCGTATCATGGTCGCGCCTACCACCAAACCAGTCTATCATCTAGGTACACGCGCTTAGCACCGTTTCTTCCTGGGGTCACCAAACTAGTCTCTCTCTTCTTAATTAACTTGCCACATCAAACTTTATGCCTATATGGCAGGCTTAGCACCTGTAGGATCAAGTACACTAGTGGGCTATAAGCCCTCTTTACATGGCATTTTTGCATATGTGGGGGAAAGAGGCAAAGAAAAAGTGGAGGAGTGGGCCCTCAAGCAAGAGCCAGCCTCTACATGGTGGAGCATCGGGAGAGGCACCTGTATGGAGGTGGTCAGGAATCGGGAGACTCAAGCCGGTCGTAGCGCCGTAGTTAAAATGATAATGGCAAGTCAAATCACCGGGCCCCACCTGTCCAGCAGTAACTCACTGTCAAATCACACAACCCTATGTTTGCAGCAGCCTACTCCCTCATCTTCTCGCGTCTCTGTCGAACCGACTAGGCGGAACTGCCACGCCTACTGCGCGGGAAAAGCTCCGCCCTCGACTTTTAAATAGTATAGCGTACTAATTTTGTATCCATGGATTGTGCCATGGAGCAAAGCCTCACGAACATGGCGGTACACATGTACGGAGTATACATCACACCCCTCGCGTTCTTGTCGCACCATAGACTGTCGGTCGGTCTGGAATGCTGCTCTCCGAATGGAACGGACGTCATATTGCGTTTGCGCACACATGTGGGACCGCAATTGAGAACCGACCATAGTCACACTCCCCGGCCCCGCAAGTCGGCTGAGTTAATAGAAGCACATACTCCACCTTGGTACCTGGACGATCTCTGCAAGACACGGAAGATCAGTTCGTCCATGCAGGTGACCAGACTCCAGCAGACACGCCTGGATTGGCTATCGTCTACATATCGTGCAGGCTGTGTTGTACAGGGCCACGGCGGGGGTCGCGGCGTGCTTGCGCGGATGGCCGCGACCGCGCTTGGGCGCCGGGGAACCGAGGCCCTCGCGAGGGGCCTTCCCCTTCTCGGCGGCGGAGAACTTCTTTCGTGGCGCCATCGAAGGCACTGCGAGCAATGAAGCAAAGAAGAAGCAAGCAAGCGAGGAAGAGATGGGCGACGGGGGCTCCGCTCCCCTCCCCATTTATAGCGGAAGAAGGCCAACCAGCGTCTCCCACGATCGCAGGTAATGATGGTTTTCCTTGCAATTGCCGAGGCAGCGTGGGGAATCGGAGACGCCCACGTCCAATCAACCGCCACGCGTCAACTGAGGGCGTAGGCTTTTGGGGCCCGCGGTGCTCCGAACTTGACCCTTGGCTTCGCCGCGAAGCCAAGCCCGGGCACACCTTGGGCCCGGGGACTACTGTCGGCGTTCTGGGAACGGGGGTCCCCAGACTTGCCTGCCTGCGGCCCATGGCGTGGCTAAGCCAACAGGCCGTACGACCCATCTTCATCAACAAGGCATCCAAGACACTCGCGAGGGTCCAAGCCTCGCGAGGCGGACGATGCAAGACCTCCTCTGGAGTAGCCTAGCCAGGCAGGCTCACGAGGAGCAGAGATATCAAGGCGGGGCAAACCTCACGATGCTCTCGTGGACGTGAGCCATGACGAGCGGCACCGATCGAGGCGCCCGGTAGCGCGGCGTCCTTATTTCCTCTTTGGTGCTAAGGAGGCCAGCGCAGGCGAAGAGTACCGAGGCGTCAGGAAAAGGTTGCTATATTGGTGCAACGAGACCAAGACCAGGAGGACGGGAAGATGGATGTCATCGTGGAGCCCAAGACAGCGTCACCACCAGAGCTTTTCGCAGGCGAAGACCGCTTCTGTCAGGATAGCTTGTACTAGCTGTCCCCCTTCAAATTTTCCCGCCGTTGTTGGCTCCCTTCCCGCTTGATATTTGGGAAGAGGACCAGGGCCTATATAAGTAGAGATAGCCACCATAGTAGGGGCATCTGATCTGAGCTCGATCCAACCCGATCGAGAGCCTACTCATAAGAACACCTCAACCTCAGGAGGATGTTCTTCCCTTGTACTGTTCATCATCAGCCCAAGAGGCAATCCACCACCACCACACTGGAGTAGGGTATTACACCATAACGGTGGCCCGAACCAGTATAAACCTCGTGTCCTTCTGTGTTGTGAGTTCGTCGAGTTCATCCGCGATATCTTAGTGAGCTAGGGCGTAGATCGGTAGGAGGGAAAGACTTCGCGCGCACCCCAGTGTTCGAACCTTAAGGGTTTGCCAGAACCCCACATCCGACAACATGCACTCACATTTTGCTTGTCAAATACAATATGTGGTCAAAATTTGACCCAAAATACGCAAAACAAAAAAAATACTTCCAAGACCAGCATCGCTCTTCCGCTCTTCTCCTCTTAAACCACCGCCGCTACTCTCCTGTTCCAATCTAAACCCAGCGCCGCTCCTCTCCTGTTCCAATCCAAAACCAGCGTCGCTCCGCTCCCGTTCTAAACCAAAACCAGCATTGCTCCTCTCCTCTTCCATTCAAAAACCACCGCCGGCGAGTGAAGGTGTTGAAGTAGATCGATGGAGGAGTTCAACCAATACGTGAGACATCCATGGCCAAATATCTGCAACAGAGTGAAAAGGCAGCGATACTCCCGGAGGGAGTCACGCGGGAGTACATAGAGTTGCTCCTCTGGGCCATGGAGCAAACAGATTCACCGAATCCGATCGTGAGGGAGCGGTGGTGGGAGTATCAATCCCAGATGGAGCATCCACCAGAGATTGAAGGATTGAGCATCTACAGGGTGCCGTTTGTGAAGGTGACATGACAGAGCAAGCCGGTGGAATCTTCGTCGACTGAACCCAACTGCAAGAGGAGAAAAATAGTTGTCCCGACGAAGCTTCCCCGCCATCCTCTCCCTCGCCGTTCACATCGTCTCACGGGGCGGCTGTCTGCCGCCGAGGAATAGGAGGGATTCCCCCCCCCCAGACCAATAGTCGGGCATGTTGTGAATTGTCAGGAGGAGCTTATGGTTGTAGTATTTGCAGGTTGTGAATTGTGTTTTGTGTTGTGTATTTTGAGAGCACTTTCAGATATGAATGTCTTTTGAATTTTAGATTTGCAGTAAGCATATGAAGTATTTTATGAATTCTAGAGATCTATTTTTAGCACTTAAAAAAATGTAGTTTCATAGGAGTGTAAAAGTGCAGGCAATGTGATTCTCAGAGAAGAAACTGCAAGTTTCAGTTTCAGATAAGAAACTCCAAGTTGATTTCAGATAAGAAATCGCAACTTTGAGAGGCGAGCATTTATATTAACACGGCCTTTTCAAACAGTGTTAACATCATGTTTGGAAGTTTTATTCATGGTCGAAACTGGAACTACCAGCCGATTAACATCATGCTGATCAACATTCATGCATAGCACATCTTCATATGATGCACAGTAAAAAGATATGCTATTTTCAAAATGCCCACACAATGTCGAGTGTGCGAAAAACAGAGAAAACGAGGGACGAAGTTTTGACAAGTGTAGGACGTGGTGTGCATAGATGACAATTCGGACCCACATGTCAATAAAAGCAGAGGCAAAAATTTTGGAGATATTTTCTCTGCGCAGGTGGAATTGAACCCGGGCGGAACAGCTGCCCCGTCTAGGCTTTCTTTTTTAACATGCGCAGCACACGACCTCGGATGGGAGGTCCATAAGGCTGTTTGTATTTTCGTGAGGGCCGTCATGTATAAACCGGCCTATGGACCTCCCATCCGAGGTTTTATTTTTCCTGAAACATCGGCATCCCAATTTATGTATTTTTTTTTCAAGAAAACGCAGAGGTCTGTTCTATTTTTCTATATAAAAATAGGAACGCCTGGTCCAACTTATGTTTCCCTTCTAATTATATTATATATATATAATTATTTTATATGTTATTATATATTATTGTTATTGTCATCATATATTTAATAGATACTTACATATGTAAGAAAACAATATCCCACATCTTGTTAACTTATAAAAAAATTCTTAACAATAAAATCCTGGAATTTTTTTGTGCAACGAAAATCCTGGTGATTGTGTACAAAAGCTTGGTAAGATTTAAGGACCAATGTAATAATAAATCACTTATTATATATATATATATATATATATATATATATATATATATTATATAACAAAATGCTCAGCCCCTGTTTATTTTTTGATAACATTGCTGCGCCCACCCCAACATTATAATTAGAATCAGCCCGGCAAAATTGTGTATTTCGAGAAAGTGCAAATGGCTTGTAATTTTTTAGGAAAAACATAAATGGGCCGCATGGACGCTACATTGTTTGTCCACCCAACCCAGCTAATGGACTGTAATTCAAAAAAAAAGAGATCAAATGGATTGTAAATTCTACCCCGCAAAAAAAAAGACTGTAAATTCTGAAAAAATGGGTTGAATACGTGCCACATTTTTGGAGGCTGAAATGTGGGCCAATAGGCCGAAACCAATGCAAGTCATTGTCAACTTAGTCAACAAATGATTCTGACATCGTTAGCTATTGGATTTACATCCAACGACCGGCATCCATCTTCAATCTCTCGTCTTCTTCCTCCGGTAGCCGCTTGGGACCACCTGCTCCCGCCTCCTCACCTGCTAGCATGACTCTGCTTATGCAACCCATTTGTGAAATGCTACTCCACTGTTGGCCAGGCCATCCCTCCACCCCTCCACACCTCCTATTCATCTCCACCGACTGCCGAACCACACCGCACCAGAACCAGTTAACCCTCGTACACCTCTCCGTCTGCGATACTCCCACGTCTTCCCATCTCTGGCTCGTTGCTGTCCGTGGCCCCGCCATTGTCCACCACCTTGGATGCACTCGGTGCGGAGTGGTCAACATGGTCAACGAATGACACCATCAGAAGTAGACTATGTGTGGAGAGGCTGACAGCTGGGTCCACGGCCGCACGCAAGGAAATGCCTCCTTATTATGCGCAAAATAATGATTCCTCCACCTGACAGCTGGGACCTACCGGAAGGGCCACTGTATTTCGCGAAAAAACGTTCCCACCGATGACAGTTCAGACCCACCATGTCACGACCGGTTTTTTAATAAAAATATTTATTGAACAACCGACCTATGAAACCCAATATGAGGAAAATCCTCCATATCGGCAGACAAAACTTTGATACAAGAAGCCAGTAGCATTACAATATTACAGGGTCGGACTGAGGATGCCCAACCAATTATTACAAACACGCCGATAATTATACATGATGGCGGATATGACACAAAGGTGTGGGGTGGAAATACTACTGACTCGAGATATGAGTGGTTGGTGGAATAACACAACGGAGTGGTTAATAAGTCTACTGCACTGGCGGCTCATCGAGCATCGAGGTGAGGCTCAATGAATTTATTTGGGTAGCGGAAGTGGATATATCACAATGACTAATCCAGGGGTCGCATGAGACTCACTGGGATTCCTCTAGGCGTCGGACTCGCTATCGAACTCTTCATCCATGAGATCACCTTCGTCAGCATCTGGCCAAATCAACAAGCCAGGTGAGTACTATGAAAGTACTCGCAAGATAGTTCAGACAAAAGATATAACAAATGAATGCATGAATGCGTCATGATTAACTTTAACAATGCTCAATTAAATCAGTATAGCAAAATAAATAAGAAGGGAATCGGCGGTAGTCCGATCGAAAACCCAAAGAAGATAAACTCAAAACCGATCGGGTGTCTGAAGCGACGCCTCTAAGGGTGAATAAATAAGTAAAATGTGCCACAATCGGGCGTCTAAGCGACACCTCATAAAGGGCTTATATTGAAATAAAAATACATGCGTGCCGCAGTCAGACATCTGAGCGACATCACAGAAAGGGCTTATAATGACAGTAATAACAATGCCGCAGACGGACGTCTGAGCGACATCACAGAAAGGGCTTATAATAAAAATAAATAACAGCAATGCCGCAGTCGGACGTCTGAGCGACATCGCAGAAAGGGCTTATAATAAAAATAAAAGACAACAATGCCGCAGTCGGACGTCTGAGCGACATCGCAGAAAGGGCTTATAATAAAAATAAATGACAACAATGCCGCAGTCGGACGTCTGAGCGACATCGCAGAAAGGGCTTATAATACATTATTCATAACTGACAAGATATAGTGCTCACGGAAAATATTCATCACTAGACAATAAGCGGGTTAGTCCATTCGTAGGAAAATAAACATTTAATACTCAAATGGTTCTCAGGAGTTTCTGTCACTGAGACTGACACTTGACAAGATGAGATGAACACGGTACTTGGATGTCAATAAGATGGATTCAAGAATTTTGACTCTGCAGAGTTTGTACCAAAATTTTCCACGACCAACGGATTTCCGTAGTCACGAAGGACTAGTTCCGTTTACGGTATTTCGGAAGAAACACAACTAGCCAGTACACACCCATCATACCTCACGTTGCCGGAATCACCCTAGACAGCGTTTAAGAAAAACTTTGAGACGGGAGATCACAATCTCGAATAGCATGGGATCAAATTTATATACTGGCAGCGCTCTAAGGGTGCCCCTCTCGGTTCCAACCGGAAACACCCATGCCCCTGACCGGATGAAAGGCTTTAATCTAGGGACATGGAACCTTCATCCCGGCCTCTCGATTTGGTGTGTACCAGAAGTGGTTTGCAACTTACTAAGCCGTATCCCTTGCGGAAACAGGTGGTAATCTGAAAAGGGAAGACGGACGGAATCGGTGATTTATGTTGACACCGGTCAATGATATGGCATAAGCCTGGCATGCTACAACACTGCAATCTTACCCATACTCATGCCAACTCATGGCCTTGCAACTACTTTCCAACAACTCATGGAAATTTACCGAGCTCATTAGCCTCGACTCTAATGAGATAAACCATCATCGAGATGCTCATGAACGTGCCATGATACAAAATAATGCAAACATGCCGGACACTCATCATATCAAAAGTTCAAACTTTGCTTGCCTGGTTCGGAGTAGTCGGGGTCTAGCTCGGCGAAGTTCGCGGTTCCGTCACTTTCTTCGGTATCTACGGTACACAAAATACACGCGCTAACGTAAGTACCGTGGGTCACAGAAAGTTAAACCAAATATTTTTCAAATAAATATGATAAAAAACCAGACAAAAATCTGAAGAGGACAGAAAAAGAATCAATCAAAAATCCTTTCTGTTAAAAAGTTATAAGGGTTTTGGTCCAAGGACCCATCTGTAATGAAACAGAAAACTTCCAGTGGGCTTTGCAGAAAAGTCCAGAAAAACGGTTCAGAGTGGAAGCGTATTTGCCAAAGTACGCTTTCAGAAAACGATTTGAAAAAAACATAGGAGAGGCTGACGGGCGGGTCCCACCCGTTAGGTTTGAAATTTCAAACGAGAGCGACGGGGCTCGTCGGCGCCCGAGAGCCGCGGTGGTCGCCGGCTGTGATCCACGGCGTGGTAAGGAGATCGGAGGGTACCTCCGTGTTCAGGGCGCCATCCCACGTCTGTGGGTGGTGGTGGTGGTCGCCGGTGAGTACCACGTCGACGGCGACGCTTGCTCCGGCGGACGGCGATTCGGGTGGTCGTGGACCTCGTCGGAGAGAGCTGTGAAGACCAAATTGGAGTGGGGGTTAGACTCTTAGTTGCTTGAGAGGGTTGCTGACGAGGTTAGGGCGCCGGAGACGACCTCACCGGAGTGGATCGAGGTGGACGCCGAGGCGGAACGAGGTGGCCGGAGTCAGGGAAGAAGAGCCCCTCGAGGCCCTTCCAGGGGCTTGGCGAGGTCTGGAGAGGTAGTGGAGGTTTGCGAGGGCGACAGCAAGCTCGGGGGTGCTATATATATCCGGCCCGAGGCGGTTGCCGAGAACGGGGTTCTCCAGCGAGGTGATTACAGCGGCGCTGTGGCTGCACGGTCGGCTTAGGAGTTTGAGCACCGACTAGACGATGAACTGGTGCCATCCCCGTGCCCAACTCTGCAAGGTGGGCGAGGTTACGGCCTGTCCTCGACGGAACGGCCGCACGGCCCGTCGGCGGCAGAGAACGCGCTCTGCGCGTGCCAGGCCACGGCGACGGTGCTCCATGCGCGCGCTGGCAAGGAAATGGCCACGCGGAGCCACCAGAGGGTTTGGTCGGCGCCGAACGGCGTTATGCCGACGTTCTGCTCCCTGTCAGCCGCTACGGTGGTTCGGCCACCGCAAGACACGCCGGCAGTGAGCGGGCGAGTGCCACCGACGCCGAGAACGCACCAAGCAGCGTGTGAGGCTCCGGACAAGCAAGCTAGGCCGTGAGCAACGTGCCAAGTGCTTGTGGGCATGTATTTGAAACTCCGACGGAGATCGACACTAAACTCTGAATTTAATCAAGGTGAGCGTAAGCAAAGGTAACGTAAGGTGTTCAAAGAATGATTTAGGCATGTAGGGATTTTTCCTTGAGCTGGTTTTTGGTGGAGGGGCCTCTCATTGCATCTAGAGGCTGCCTGAATATTTGTGGAATTTTTGGAGAAGGGTAGATATGAATTTCACCAAATTTGGCAAATCTGGTCCAAACTTGCAGAGACTATAATTTGAAATCTTTGAGCAGGAAGAGGAGTGGATCTTGATTGTTCTAGGTTGTGGGTACCAAGGACTATCCAAGGGAGTTGGTTTGAGGTCAAAACTCAAATGCCTTTAGGTACTTGCTTTGCAAATTACCTAGGCTCAAAAAATAATGGACAGAAAAGATTTGGGGAAGAATTAAATGAAATAAAAATTCAGAAGAGGGTTGAACTTGTTGAGACAGAATGTTTGGATTGCCTAAGGTGGAGGGAAAAGTTTTTAGGAAGATTTTACCATGTGGTGCATGGCCAAATCATGAATGGTTTCAAAAATGGGAGAGGATGAAAAACTCCTAGAGTTTCTTTTTGAAAGAAAATAAACTCCAAAGATTTTTCTTGCAATTTTGAGAAGAGGGCAATCAGAAGAAAAATTTAAAAACCAAACTCCAGAGTTGAAGGAGATGCAAAAATAAAATATTTTGCTAAAGGGGAAAAAGTTTTTGAGAGAGATTTTTGGAAGGGTTTTGAAGACCTTCTTCAAATCCAACAAATGAAGAAACCAAAAGAATATTTTTGGAGTGTCACAACACCTACCCCCTTAGGAAAAATCTCGTCCCCGAGATTCCAGCTGATCCTCAAATAATTGTGGGTGCTCGCCTGAAGGAAATCCTCTCTTTCCCAAGTGGCTTCACTTTCGGTGTGGTTGCTCCTTGAACTTTGAAGAACTTGATGGTTTTCTGTCGGGTTCTCCTTTCTGACTCTTCCAAGATTTTTATCGGATGCTCCCAATATGTAAGGTCTGGCTGCACGTCAATGTTTTTATGGGGTACTTGTTTCTCTGGGTTGCTTACGCACTTCCTCAATTGGGAAACGTGAAATATGTCGTGGATGTCGGATAATTCTTCAGGTAAGTCTAGTTGGTAGGCCACCGTGCCTCTTCGTGCTACTATGCAGAATGGTCCGATGAATCTTGGTGCTAGCTTCCCTTTAATCTTGAATCGGTGCAGTCCTCTCATAGGGGATACTCGTAGGTAGACAAATTCACCGGGTTCAAAATTGACTACACGATGCTTCTGATCGTAATAACTCTTTTGTCGGCTTTGGGCTGTCTTGAGTCGGTCCTTAATCACCTAGACCTTATCTTCAGCCTCTTTGAGCAGGTCTAGGCCGAAGATATGGCTGTCTCTGGTTTCCGACCAATTTAGCGGGGTACGACATCTTCGCCCGTACAGAGCTTCAAAGGGTGCCATTTGCAGGCTGGACTGATAGCTGTTGTTATATGCGAATTCTGCGTATGGTAAGCTCTCCTCCCAACTGGTCCCATAGGTGAGGACACATGCTCTCAGCATATCTTCTAGAATCTGGTTTACTCGCTCAGTCTGCCCATCTATCTGGGGATGGTATGCGGTACTGAATGCCAGCTGAGTTCCCAGAGCTTGTTGTAAGTGATCCCAAAATCGGGAGACGAATTGAGTCCCTCTGTCCGAGATTATTTTCTTTGGGACACCATGTAAACAAACGATACGGGAAAGGTAGAGCCTAGCAAGCTTCTGAGTGTTGTGTGTTGTCTTCACGGGGATGAAGTGTGCTACTTTAGTCAGTCTATCAGTGATGACCCATATGGCATCATGTCCGTGTCGTGATCGAGGTAGTCCAAAAATAAAATCCATTCCAATCTCGTCCCATTTCCACTCGGGTATCTTATTTGGTTGCAATAGCCCGGCCGGTTTCTGGTGCTCGGCCTTGATGCGTTGACAAGAGTCACAACATGCAATAAACGTGGCTATGTCTCTTTTTATACCATGCCACCAAAATGTTTCCTGAAGGTCTTTGTACATTTTCGTTCCTCCAGGATGGATTGAATATGGAGCGGTGTGGCCTTCAGCCAGGATTTGCTGTTTAAGGTCATGGATATTTGGTACGCAAAGCCTATTCCCTGCATTCACAATATCCCTTGCTCATCAATAACGAATTCGAGGCCTTGCCCAACTTCATCTTACATTTTATGCCTTCAATCTTTGGGGTGTCCATGTTGAGCCTCTTTAACCTTCTCTATCGGGGTAGGCTGTAATTCTAAGTTCGACACACTACCTTCGGTGACCATCATCGATTGAGCTTGAATTCCTCTTGGAATTCAGGTCTTAAGTTTGGCATCTTTGTCGTTGTCCGGACTGGGGTTCCGACTCGAGCATCTGCTACAACATTTGCTTTGCTCGGGTGGTAGTGGATTCCAACATCATAATCCTTTACTAATTCAAACCAGCGTCATTGCCGTAGAATTTAGTTCTGGTTGTGTGAAAATATACTTGAGGCTTTTGTGGTCCGTGTATATTTCTAGCGATTACCAAGTAAGAAGTGTCTCCATTCCTTGAGTGCATGAATAACTGCTGCTAATTCCAGGTCATGAGTATGCTAATTTTCCTCATGCTTGCGAAGCTGTCTGGAAACATATGCGACAACCTTGCCTTCATGCATTATTACGCACCCGAGGCCCTTTCGAGATGCGTCACAAAATACCTCAAAATTTTTGTGTATATCTGGCACAATTAGTACTAGTGATGTCGTCAGTTTCCTCTTCAGTTCTTGGAAACCTTTCTCACAAGCTTCCGTCCATTCAAACTTCCTGTCTTTCTTGAGTAGTTGCGTCATTGGCTTTTCTATGGTGGAGAATCATTCTATAAACCTCCGGTAGTATCCTGCCATTCCCAAGAAACTTCGTACATCTGTCACGCTGGCTGGCGGCTTCCAGCCAAGTACGGCCTTGACTTTTTCTGGGTCTACGGCGATACCTTCTTGGGTCAGTACGTGTCCCAGAAAACCTACTTGCCTTAGCCAAAATTCACACTTGCTGAATTTAGCGTACAACTGATGTTTCCTGAGTTCTCCTAGTACAGTTCGGAGATGTTCAGCGTGCTCTTCTGGTGTTTTGGAGTATACCAGAATACTTTGTTCATGAGGTGAACAAAATATGCGGGGGCGTTTGTTAGTCGCTTACGGTGAACTCATACAATCCGTATCTGGAGGTGAAAGTTGTCTTGGGAATATCTTCGGTTCGCACTTTCAGTTGATGGTATCCCGATCTCAAGTCAATCTTTGAGAACACCTTGGCCTTAGCGAGTTGATCGAATAAATCATTTATTCGTGGCATTGGATATTTGTTCTTGATTGTGACCATGTTTAGTGCTCGATAGTCTATGCACAATCTCAGCGTTCCATCCTTCTTTTTGGCAAACAAAATTGGTGAACCCCAAGGTGAGGAACTGGCTTGTATGTACCCTTTTTTCCAATAATTCCTTTATTTGCTTCTTCAGTTCTACCAATTCTGATGGTGCCATTTTGTATGGTTTCTTGTATATGGGAGCGGTTCCGGGTGCTAGCTCAATGCTGAATTTCTATCTCTCGATCTGGTGGCATGCCTGGTAGCTCTTCGGGAAACACATCTGGAAATTCACACACTACTGGAACCTTGCTCAATTCAGAAATATCCACCTTGTTCAATCTCGGTTCTTGGGGATATTTTTCTTTCCTTGGCTGAAACCTTTATGGTCTTCCCATGGTGATGGGTGAGAATTACGGTCCTATTGAAGCAGTTAATAAAACCTTTGTTGGTGGTTAACCAATCCATCCCTAAGATGACATCCAGTCCTTTATTTTCCAACACGATAAGATTTGCATGAAACTTCAACCCTTCAAACTCGATAACCACACCACAGCAATAATTCTGGGTAACTTGCTTAATTCCAGGGGACTTGACGATCATAGATTTTCCCAAGGGAAGCATCGAAAAATTATTTTGCAAAGCAAAACTTTTCGAAACAAATGAGTGAGAAGCTCCAGAATCAAACAAAACCATGGCAGGGATTGTGTTGATAGGAAACGTCTGGAAATCACGATATCTGGGGCATTTTGTGCTTCCTCTTTGGTCATGTGGTTCAGATGACCCTTCCTGTGGTTGTTATTTGGGTTGAAATTGTTGCACTTTGGTGCCGAATTATTGCTTACGTTGTTCGGCTTTGGGGTCGAGTTGCTTGGGTTGGGGCACTGCTTGGCATAGTTCCCTTCTTCTCCACAAGCGTAAAACGCCTGGGCGGTATGTGAACTCCTTGTCCCTTGCGTGGAAATTCTTGATTGGGCGTGAGACGCTTGTCGTGGGTTTGGGTGTCCAGTTTTTCTGAACATCTATCTTGCTGCGGTGGTTGCGGGTGTGTTTAGTCTGGTCCCTCTTCCGCTTACGGAAATCTTCCAAGCTGCGTCTCTCATTTTCCAAGGTAATGGCCTTATCCACCAGCGTCTTAAAATCTGGAAATGTGTGTACGACCAATTGGCATTTAAGCGCGGATGTCAGACCGCCTAGGAATTTCTCCATCTTTTTGTTTTCCGAGATACGCTCCTCGTTGTATTCTGACACTGTCATTGTTCTTTCCTTGAGGTCATCAAATTCTCTCTTTTTGATCTTCATAAGACTCTTAGGAATATGTGCCCCACGAAAACCTTCTTTAAATTCCTCCCATGATATATTATTTTCGTTGGGGTGCATGTGTAGGAAATTTTCCCACCACGATGCGGCTGCTCCAGTGAGATAGTGTGGAGCATAAAGCACTTTCTCAAGATCTGAACACTGGGAAATGATTAATTTTCTTTCCATGTCTCGAAGCCAGTCCTCGGCTTCAAGAGGTTTGTCAGTGTGAGAAAATGTTTGGGGACGTGTCTTACGTAGCTCGAGATAATTTTGATTGTCACGTCATCGCCCACGGTGATTTCCCATATTGATGACTTGGTTCAGTATTTCCATGTTGCTGTTGACTTTGTTCATAAAGACGGCACATTTGGGAAAGTGCCGTTTCACTGTCCTGCTGACTTGTCTGTCCTTGTGTGAAATTGTTGCCTGGGGGTGTGCCATAATTTTCCTCTGTCGGAGTTGGCATGGAGCGCGTCCAAGGACGAGACATAGTTCACTCTGGGGATATATTTTGAAACACTCATAAGAAAAGAAATTGAGCCGCAAAAATCAATAAATTCAAGAAGATGCAAAAAGTTGCAAATGCTCCAAGATTTTTTTTCAAGAGAAAAATACGCTTGCGCATGGAGAAGGACTGTTCATTACATATCATACACACAAGCAGTAATTATACAATACATCACTCAGGATATGCGTACATAAATCCTGACATGTTATTTAGTCTAGTGCACTACTCCAGATCCTACATGATGCGCAAACAAGCTACTTCTCACAACCTATTTACATATAAACATATCGAACAAGTCGGTACATCGCATGGAGGCTAAGCGCACTTAGTCAGAGATGGTAAGGATTTCCCTTGGCCTGCCAAGGGTGAGGCGTAGAGAGGCTGGGGACTCAACCTCCTCTTCGAAGATAGGCTCCAGACGTGAGGCGCTGCACTAAGTTGGTGGAGCAGGTGCCCTGTGTGGGACAACTCGAATCTGAGAGGGCACGAGGGGTGGTGCAGAACGAACCGGAGTAGGCGCAATGACATGGTTGAACTCCTCAAGTGGTAGGCGGCGACGAGTAGCGGTGCGAGGCAAAGAGGCGAGCGATCTTGATGACAAGACGAAAGTCGATGGCGGTGCGGCGCGCAGGAGCTCCCTCACATTGGCGGCACAGCCATGGACCGAGTCCATGCGGCAGCTACAAAGTCGTCCACCGGGTTGTCGAAGGCTTCCTCCCAAGCCCGGAGATACTCGATGAGCATCTCAAAAGCTTCGTCCCGTTCTCCTCTGGGGCAAGAGAACGCGTAGTGGCAGGTGTATGGCACGTGACATGGCAGGCAGCGGTAGCGACGAGTCTTCATCGAAGGAAGGATATCCCTGAGACGAGCTATTGCCTCACGGGCTGCCATCTGCAGTGCATGCTTCTCTGTGGGCATGGCTCTCCCTTGAACCAAAGAACGCTCAACTCGTCCTCTCTTGAATTCCACTGCGGCTTGGTGCATGGTTAGACGGTCGTTGACCTTGTGCTGAGAGAGAGAGAAGACTGGGTGCACATCTGGCCCCATCGCGACTTGGACGATGAAAGAGAGAAGCTTGACGAACCCATCGGGCATGTTGGCGAACATCTGCGACTTCATGATCATTGCGACCATCTACAAAAGTAGGCAAAAATCCTGAGTAGTCAAATCATAAATTTATGCCGATCGCCGAAATTGACTACATTTGTGAAGATAATAAATAGCTCTATTATGCTAATAACCGATTAGCAATCGCACCTAGTGGTTTCCTACAGTCAGCCTGGCTCTGGTACCAAGCTTGTCACGACTGGTTTTTCAATAAAAATAATTATTGAACAACCGACCTATGAAACCCAATATGAGGAAAATCCTCCATATCAGTAGACAAAACATTGATACAAGAAGCTAGTAGCATTACAATATTACAGGGTCGGATTGAGGATGCCCAACCAATTATTACAAACACGCCGATAATTATACATGATGGCGGATATGACACAAAGGTGTGGGGTGGAAATACTACTGACTCGAGATATGAGTGGTTGGTGGAATAACACAACGGAGTGGTTAATAAGTCTACTGCACTGGCGGCTCATCGAGCGTCGAGGTGAGGCTCGATGAATTTATTTGGGCAGCGGAAGCGGATATATCACAATGACTAATCCAGGGGTCGCACGAGACTGACTGGGATTCCTCTAGGCGTCGGACTCGCTATCGAACTCTTCATCCATGAGATCGCCTTTCGACATCCGGCCAAATCAACAAGCCAGGTGAGTACTATGAAAGTACTCGCAAGATAGTTCGGACAAAAAATATAACAAATGAATGCATGAATGCGTCATGATTAACTTTAACAATGCTCAATTAAATCATTATAGCAAAATAAATAAGAAGGGAATCGGCGGTAGTCCGCTTGAAAACCCAAAGAAGATAAACTCAAAACTGATCGGGTGTCTGAAGTGACGCCTCGAAGGGTGAATAAATAAGTAAAACGTGACACAGTCGGGCGTCTAAGCGACACCTCATAAAGGGCTTATATTGAAATAAAAATACATGCGTGCCGCAGTCGGACGTCTGAGCGACATCACAGAAAGGGATTATAATGAAAGTAATAACAATGCCGCAGACGGACGTCCCGAGCGACATCACGTAAAGGGCTTATAATAAAATAAATAACAGCAATGCCGCGATCGGACGTCTGAGCGACATCGCAGAAAGGGCTTATAATAAAAATAAAAGACAACAATGCCGCAGTCGGACGTCTGAACGACATCACAGAAAGGGCTTATAATAAAAATAAATGACAACAATGCCGCAGTCGGACGTCTAAGCGACATCGCAGAAAGGGCTTATAATACATTATTCATAACTGACAAGATATAGTGCTCACGGAAAATATTCATCACTAGACAATAAGCGGGTTAGTCCATTCACAGGAAAATAAACATTTAATACTCAAATGGTTCTCGGGAGTTTACATCGCGAGGCGACACTTGACAAGATGAGATGAACACGGTACTTGGATATGAATAAGATGGATTCAAGAATTTTGACTCTGCAGAGTTTGTACCAAAATTTTCCACGACCAACGGATTTCCGTAGTCACGAAGGACTAGTTCCGTTTACGGTATTTCGGAAGAAACACAACTAGCTAGTACACACCCATCATACCTCACGTTGCCAGGAATCACCCTAGACAGCGTTTAAGAAAAACTTTGAGACGGGAGATCACAATCTCGAATAGCATGGGATCAAATTTATATATCGCTGCAGCTCTAAGGTGCCCCCTCTCAGTCCCAACGGAAACACCCATGCCCTGACCGGATGAAAGGCTTTAATCCAGGGCCATGGAACCTTCATCCCGGCCTCTCGATTTGGTGTGTACCAGGAAGTGGTTTGCAACTTACTAAGCCGTATCCCTTGCGGGAAACAGGTGGTAGTACGAAAGGGAAGACGGACGGGAATCTGACTGATTTATGTTGACACCGGTCAATGATATGGCATAAGCCTGGCATGCTACAACACTGCCATCTTACCCATACTCATGCCAACTCATGGCCTTGCAACTACTTTCCAACAACTCATGGAAATTTACCGAGCTCATTAGCCTCAACTATAATGAGATAAACCGTCATCGAGATGCTCATGAACGTGCCATGATGCAAAATAATGCAAACATGCCCAGACACTCATCATATCAAAAGTTCAAACTTTCCTTGCCTGGTTCGGAGTAGTCGGGGTCTAGCTCGGCAAAGTTCGCGGTTCCGTCACCTTCTTCGGTATCTACAGTTAACATAAATACCGCGGGTCACAGAAAGTTAATCCAAATTTTTTTCAAATAACTATGATAAAAAACTAGACAAAAATCTGAAGAGGACAGAAAAATAATCAATCAAAAATTCCTTTCTGTTAAAAAGTTATAAGGGTTTTGGTCCAAGGACTCATCTGTAATGAAACAGAAAACTTACAGTGGGCTTTGCAGAAAAGTCCAGAAAAACGGTTCAGAGTGCAAGCGTATTTGCCAAAGTACGCTTTCAGAAAATGATTCGAAAAAAAAACAGAGGAGAGGCTGACGGGCGGGTCCCACCCGTCAGGTTTGAAATTTCAAACGAGAGCGACGGGGGTCGCCGGTGGCGATCCACGGCGAGGCAAGGAGATCGGAGGGTACCTCCGTGTTCAGGGCGCCATCCCGCGTCTGTGGGTGGTGGTGGTGGTCGCCGGTGAGTACCACGTCGACGGCGACGCTTGCTCCGGCGGACGACGATTTGGGTGGTCGTGGACCTCGTCGGAGAGAGCTGTGAAGACCAAATTGGAGTGGGGGTTAGACTCTTAGTTGCTTGAGAGGGTTGCTGACGAGGTTAGGGTGCCGGAGACGACCTCACCGGAGTGGATCGAGGTGGAGGCCGAAGCGGAACGAGGTGGCCGGAGTCAGGGAAGAAGAGCCCCTCGAGGCCCTTCTAGGGGCTTGGCGAGGTCTGGAGAGGTAGTGGAGGTGTGCGAGGGCGAGAGCAAGCTCGGGGGTGCTATATATAGCCGGCCCGAGGCGGTTGCCGAGAACGGGGTTCTCCGGCGAGGTGATTACGGCGGCGCTGTGGCTGCACGGTCGGCTTAGGAGTTTGTGCACCGACTAGACGACAAACTGGTGCCATCCCCGTGCCCAACTCAGCAAGGAGGGCGAGGTTACGGCCTGTCCTCGACGGAACGGCCGCACGGCCCGTCGGCGGCAGAAAACGCGCTCACAAGCGTGCTGTGCCACGGCGACGGTGCTGCATGCGTCTTGTTGGCAAGGAAATGGCCACGCTGGAGCCACCAGGGGGTTTTAGGCGGCGCCCGAACGGCGTTATGCCGCCGTTCTGCTCCCTGCCGGCCGCTACGGTGGTTCGGCCACCGCAAGACACGCCGACGCAGGCGGGCCAGGGTGCTACCGACGCCAGGAACGCGCCAAGCACGCGTGTGAGGCTCCGGACAAGCAAGCTACGCCGTGAGCAACGTGCCAAGTGAACTGTGGGCATGTGACTGAAACTCTGACGGAGATCGACACTAAACTCTGAATTTAACTGAAGATGAGCGAAGCGATTACCGTAAGGTGTTCGAGAATGATTTAGGCATGTATGGATTTTTCCTTGAGCTGGTTTTTGGTGGAGGGTCTCTCATTGCATCTAGAGGCTGCCTGAATATTTGTGGAATTTTTGGAGAAGGGTAGATATGAATTTCACCAAATTTGGCAAATCTGGTCCAAACTTGCAGAGACTATAATTTGAAATCTTTGAAACGTAAGAGGAGTGGATCTTGATTGTTCTAGGTTGTGGGTACCAAGGACTATCCAAGGGAGTTGGTTTGAGGTCAAAACTCAAATGCCTTTAGGTACTTGCTTTGCAAATTACCTAGGCTCAAAAAATAATGGATGAGAAAAGATTTGGGGAAGAATTAAATGAAATAAAAATTCAGAAGAGGGTTGAACTTGTTGAGACAGAATGTTTGGATTGCCCAAGGTGGAGGGAAAAGTTTTAGGAAGATTTTACCATGTGGTGCATGGCCAAATCATGAATGGTTTCAAAAATGGGAGAGGATGAAAAACTCCTAGAGTTTCTTTTTGAAAGAAAATAAACTTCAAAGATTTTTCTTGGAATTTTGAGAAGAGGGAAATCAGAAGAAAAATTTAAAAACCAAACTCCAGAGTTGAAGGAGATGCAAAAATAAAATATTTTGCTAAAGGGGAAAAAGTTTTTGAGAGAGATTTTTGGAAGGGTTTTGAAGACCTTCTTCAAATCCAACAATTTTTTTGAAGAAACCAAAAGAATATTTTTGGAGTGTCACACACCAGCTATGTCTTCGCACACAAGGAATTGCCTCCTTATTACGCACAAAAAATGAATACTCCCCCTGCTAGTTGGGACCCACCTTGGTGGGAGGCTGACTTGTGGGCCTACTAAGTTAATGAGGGACCTGAGTGCTTTGTCAACTTAGTCAATATGAATGATTCTAGCTCCAAGAACCGTCGATGTCCATCCAACGGCCGTAGTGCTTCTTCAAGCCTGGTCTTGTTGCTCCAGCCGCCCAAAGCAGCGCCGGTCGTGCCGCATGCTCCTACCTCTCGTGGCCGGTTGTGCTGCTGTGGAGGCCTCACCGCCACCTACTATTTCCACTGCTGGCCAGGCCATCCCTCTACTCACCCACACCCCCTGTAATTCTGCAGCGATGGAAGCCTCACACCGCAGCGAACCAGTGAACCCTCGTACTCCTCTATGCATGGGCATCCACTACCGCGTCTTCCCCGGCTCCGTGTCGTCCCCTTCCTATGCCTCGCCGTCGTCCACCGCCCTGGTGCTCTCGACGCGGCGTGGTCAACGTGGTCAAGGAACGGCTTCCATCGGAAGTGGACAGTACATGAGAGGCTGACAGCTGGGTCCATGGCCGTAGTAAGGAAGTGCCTCCTTATTACGCGCAAAATAATTATTCCTCCACTTGACAGCGGGGACCCACCGGATGGGCCACCGTATTTCGCGGAAAAAACCTTTCCCTCTGACTGCTGGGACCCGCCAGCTACATCTTCGCACGCAAGGAAGTGTGTCCGGGCAAAAAAAAACAATTCGCTCCCCTGACTGCTGGGACCCACCAGCTACATCTTCGCAGGCAAGGAAGTGCCTAACAGTCGGGACCCACCTGTTTGAAGCATACGTAGCGTTGTCATTCTTGTTGCTTGAGCGATATGCGTACATCTTGGTCGATGTAGAGGCGCCGCGACGTCGTAGTTGAGGCGCGCACGTAGCATGTACACGTATGTACAGCGGTCAGGGTGCAAGAAAGTAAATACAGCCACATACGTACATACGGGCAGGGTCTCGAATACATGGCTGGGTCGAAACGGAGAAACTGCGTCGTCGTCGTGTTCATGGGGAGCCAACCGGCTGGGTCGGAATGGAATGCGTCGTCGTGTTCATTGGGAGGGCTTGGACGCAACAGTCGATGGAAACGAGGCCTGGCGTACCGCAGAACAGAGGAAACCGCCTTGTGTTCGACCGGCCACGTTCGAAACGGGATCCTGTTCATCGGGAGGGGTCTGGCGCACCACAAAACAGAGGAAGAGGACCTCCTATGGTCGAAACGGGGGTCCTGTTGATCGGAAGGGGTGTGGCGTACCGCAAAACGGAGGAAACAGACTTGTGTTGGAGAGCTACGGTCGAAACGGGGGTCCTGTTCATCGGGAGGGGTGTGGCGTACCGCAAAACGGGACTCCACGGGATACTGTTCAAATCCACCATCGACCCCCTCCAGCCTCCACAGCCTACTGTTCATCCACCGTCGACCTCCTCCAGCCTCCACCTGCGACTGTTCATCCACGGGCTCCTGTTCATCCAGCCTCCACCGCGTGCTACGCCACCGGCTACTGTTCAACCAGTCCTCTCCATGGGCTCCTGTTCAACCACCCCTCCACAGGCTACTGTTCATCCTGCCCTCCACCGTCTACTCTTCATCCTGCCCTCCACGGGGTGGTCCTGTTCATCCTGGCCTCCACTGGGTCCTGTTCATCCAGCACCAACCGGCTCGAACGATCGGGGTCTTGTTCATGCACCCCCACCGGGAACTGTTCATCCAAACCCCCCAACAACGCTCACTGTTAATCCAGAGGCAACGCCACGGGGTCCTGTTCATCCACCCCCACCGGGAACTGTTCATCCAAGCCCCCCAGCAATGCTCACTGTTCATCCAGAGGCAGCATCGATCGGCTTCACTTAGGAGCAGTAGCAAAGGAATAGCTCGATCGGGTTCAGTTAACAGCCATCGATCGATCGCTCGGGTTCAAGAACGCGTAACTGCGGTCAATCACCGCCGGGTTCGATTAGAGCCCAACGCCTCGCTTCGAGTTCGGGCCAGAGCCCAACGCCTCGCACACATGCGTGCACGTACGAGAGAAACGCGCATCGCTCGGCCCCCGACCACCCACCGTAACCGGGGACTCCCCGATATTTTTCGCGCCCTCGCTTCTACCATGATTTTTTCTATCATGGACGGCCCAAAGAGTGTCATGCAGCTGCGTCTCCGGCCCGCCCAGGATGAAAAAGCCCATTTTCTGTCATGATTTTTGTCATAAAAGTAGGACCCCACCACATCTATGATGATACCGGGTTTTGTCACAATTATCATCATAGAAGTGTCATAAGTATGACAGAAAAGATTTTCGTTCGGCCAAAAATGTCACGGATGTGTCTTTTTTTTGTAGTGAGGGCAAGGAGCACCGCACGCCCGAGCGGTATTTTGAAGACGTCCTGGAGGGGTCTCGCATTGTGGCGGCGCAATGTTCAGAAGGCATTGTCTTAGAATGAATACATTCATGTGTCTCTGCCTTGTATGATGAAACAAAGTTGTTATGTAATATAATGTTTGTTTAAAAAATTTTACCTCCTGTGCGACCGTGTTATATGAAATCTGAGAGTTGGCTATTGTCGGCCTTCTTACGTAGGTAGTACGGGGGTGTTCGGGATGGAATCTAAACACCGTTGATCCAATTGTTTGGTCCTTGAAGGAGGTGTTTAGCGCAACGAACCAGGCAATCAGACTATGCGGCTTGAACACCCTCACTAGGATGCTGTAAACACCTGATCGGGGAAGTACCAATCCCTAGCGTAATGCGGAAAAATCTCTAAAGATTTGAGACCTCCGAAGAGCTGACCAACTCTCGTCGCATCATGACAGTCAGTTTTCGGCTTTCTCTATTGAGGTGCTCATCTGGGTAAACCAGGGCACAATCGCAGTAGTTCTCCCTTTACTATATTAGCCGATATAACAGAATGTAAGGTAGCAAGCACAGGAGCCGGGCAACCCAACTATTGACCAAAGACATGATTCGGAGCCAATGCATGTAGTGCTAAATTCGGGGTGCCGAACTATACTGTAAAAAGTGTTCGGACTTTGTTGCCGTGTTGCGGGGCGCTATGAAGCCCCTGACAAATTGAAACGTGCCAAAGTGTACGGGTGCCATTTGATAAAATTATCAAAAAAGCAAATAAGAAAGGGTAGTAAGCGAGCCGTAGAATTTGGGCCGCAAACTGTTTCCATTATAATTTGTTTGATACGTCAAAGCGCATTTGTACAAGTAGTGCAATAATCAACAGGGTATTTAATATACCACAACCAAGGGAGAGCTGCGTGTGGGTCCTGAAAATAGGTAGAGTGGTCGTTTAAAGAGACCACCTGGAAATTCCCCTCTACGTCAATGCTTACTGCCGTCTTGGTGTATTTGTCCTTCGGAAGGACCAATGATCAAGCCGTCAGGGAAGGCATGTGGAAAAGAAACCTGAAAAGGGAAAAAAAGGAAACATTGAAAGTATCTGTGTCCGAGAGCGGTCGAGCCGTATTGTGGATCACAAGCTAGTTATGCCTCCGTCTATGTCCATGGTATTTTGAGTGCGTAGTTATGTACGCGCAGTACGAATGCCGCCACTTGATCAGGACTAGGACAGAGGCCAAATTGCTAATCGAGCTCTTGACGAGCCGAGTTGTCCTGCTGCAGAATAGTCCAGACTCTCTTGACTGTGTCCGGGAGCTCGGCCGCCGAATTAAGGTTCAGCTTGAAAAGGCCGCTCTCTACTTCTATTGCTAAGGGAGCGGTGTGCTCTTCGGTGCGGAGGGAGTGTTACGTGTTTCCATTAACTGTTATGGCACCGCGTGGTCCGTGTCGGCGTTCTTGTAACGGGGGTCCCCAGACTTGCCTGCCTGCGGCCTGCGGCGTGGCTCAAAGGAGGCCCAGGACGGCCCATCTTCATCAACGCAAGCTCAAGACCGTCGCGAGGGGCCAAGATTGGGCGGACGACGAGGAGTTTCCTCAGGCATGGCCTCGTCAGGCTGGCTCATGAGGAGGCGGAGAGTTCAAGGCAGGGTACCTCACGAGGTGCCCATGAGGCAAGCCATGACGACCAAGGGCGCCAGTCAGGCGCCAGCCCGTGCAGTGTCCTCCTTTCCTCTTTGGTGCAAAGGGAGCAACCGCAGGCGAGAGCATCAAGCAAAGGCATCCGTTTCGGTGCAACAAGACCAAGACCGGCCCCAACGGCTGGAAGAGAGTCATCATGGAGCCCAAGCAGGCGTCATCACCAGAGCCTTTGGCAAAGCGAGGACCAACTTTAGTCAGGTAAGTGTACCCATTCCCCTTCAAAATGGCCAATTGTTGGCGCCCTTCCCGCTCAATATTTGGGAAGAGGCCCAGGGCCTTCGCCTATAAATAGGAGTGGCCACACTCAGAGTAGGGGGATCGAAACGATCGGCATCGAGAGAAAGACAGAGACCCGATCCTCAAGCTAGAGCGACCGAACACCACCTAGCAGTTCATCACACCCACCAAGAACAGACCCTCGCGAGGCTGTTCTTCCCTGTACTGTTCCTCATCAGCCCAAGAGGCAATCCACCACACCACAAACTAGAGTAGGGTATTACACCTCAACGGTGTCGAACTAGTATAAATCTGTGTCTCTCGTGTTTCTAGTTAGTAGTTTAGGGTCCTCGCGATTCGGGCGAGGTACGAGATGTTGGAGGGTTTGATCTCCGCGCACCCAGTGTTCGAACCTCAAGGGTCTGCCGGAACCCGAAATCCGACATTTGGCGCGCGCTGTAGGGTGCGCCGGAATCTACCTTTCGCCGCTTCTCTTCCCCGACCACCGCAACCATGCTCGACGCTTCGCCGGGCTCGGCCCAGCGCATGAGCCGCCCTCGCCTCTCAAGTCTCCCGGACGGCTTCCGACGGCGGGCGCCCTCGCCGTTCCTCACCGCCCGCCGTCAACATCACCACCGGCCCGGCGGGGGACGGGCAGCAAGCATCGTCCCTGCGCTCCTCGGCGACCTCAGGGGAGGGGCCACGCGGCTTCCTCGTCACCCGCCTGCCTCGCGGTTCCTCCGCTGTCGCTGCCCTCTGGCGGCTCGCGGCAGCGCCGCCTTTTCCACCGCCATGTCAAGGCGTTCGTCTGCGGGTCGCGCGCCCCACGCTGGCAGGGCTCCTCGGGCTGGCCGGAGTCGCCGGGCCGGGCTGACCTCCGACTCTCAAGACCACCCCACCAACTCGGCCGGCTGGTGCGCCCCATGCTCTCGGGTGACCCCACCATTTGCCAGGTTGCCGTCACCAGGACCCTCATCGAGCGGCGCCCGGCTTCAACGCGTACTCTCGGTCGAGGCCTTCAACCTCCTTTGCATACCTTTAGGGAGCGGGCTGCAGCCCACCCGGCCTTTTTCGGGCGAGAGGAGGAGGGTCATCCAGTTCCTTGGGGCAAATCCGCTTCCGGTGACCTTGGCACCTACGACAACTTCAAGACGGAGCTGGTCGACTTCGACATCGCCCCCATCTGCTTCCCCTACAATGCCATCCTTGGCTATCCAGCATTGGCCAAATTCATGGCGCAACTCCACCCGGGTACAACCTCATGAAGGTGCTCGAGCAGCGGCGTCCTCACCCGTGTCCGGGGATATGCGAAGGTCTTGTTGTGAGCGCTCGAGCTCACCCTCAAGACGGCGTCACAAGCGCAGGGCTGGCCCGCCGATGCGGAAGCCCCCAAGCCCAAGGGGGCTGCGCCGACCAAGAAGAAGCAGTTGTTCACTCAAGACAAGGCGGAGACCAAGCAGATACCTGTCAATGAGGACGGGTCCACAAATGCCACCTTCACCATAGGTGCCAACCTCGAGCCCGAACAGGAGGAAGCCCTTGTCAAATTCCTGCGTGCGAACAAGAAGGTGTTCGCCTGGGAGCCCGATCAGCTGGCGGGGATTCCACTGGGTGTAATCAAGCACCACCTCAACGTGTGCCCCAACGTGCGTCCAGTGAAGCAGAAAGCGAGAAGGCAGTCCACCGAAAAGCAGGCCTTCATCATCCAAGAGACCCTCAAGCTAGAAGCCGCGGGGGTTATTCACGAGGTCCGATACCCAGATTGGCTGGCCAACCCCGTAGTGGTGCCAAAGAAGGGAGGAAAGGAGCGCATGTGTGTCGACTTCACCAACCTCAACAAAGCATGCCCGCAGGATCCGTTTCCGCTCCTCAAGATCGACCAGATCGTCGATTCCACCGCCGAGTGTGACCTGTTATGCTTCTTGGACGCCTTTTCCGGGTATCACCAAATCAAGATGGCGGTGGAAGACGTGGAAAAGACGGCCTTCCTAACCCCGTGTGGAGTGTACTGCTATACATGCATGCCATTCGGGCTGCGCAACGCGGGGGCAACCTTCCAGTGGCTCATGCACATCACCTTGGGCCCACAGCTCGGGAAGAATGTGGAGGCATACATCGACGACATCGTGGTGAAGTCTCGCGAGGCCAAGACCTTGATACAAGACCTAGAAGAAACCTTCGCGAGCCTCAACGCAGTGAGCCTGCGACTCAACCCGGAGAAGTGTGTGTTTGGGGTTCCCTCAGGCAAGCTCCTGGGTTTCCTCGTGTCCCAGCGGGGCATCGAGGCCAACCCAGAAAAGGTCAAGGTAGTGGAATACATGAGTCCACCAAAGACTCTCAGGGAAATGCAGAAGCTCACGGGGCGCGTAACAGCACTGGGCCGTTTCATCTCCCGATTGGGGGAGCGGGCGCTGCCTTTCTTCCAGCTGATGAAGAAAAAGGGGCCCTTCGAGTGGACTGAAGAGGCCGACAAAGCGTTTCAAGACCTCAAGAGGTACCTGACCATCCCTCCAGTGATGGTGGCCCCGCGCCCTCAGGAGCCCTTGGTACTCTACCTCGCCGCCACTCCCTACTCCGCTAGCGCTGCTCTGGTGGCAGTTAGGGAGGAGCATCAGGCCAAGACCGCGGCGGCCACCCGAGCTAAGGCAAGACCGAATTAGAGGGAACTAGCAGAAGCCAGGACCACAACGGAAGAAGATCAGCCGTCACAGCAGAGCGCACCAAGGGCGGGGTAGGCCTCCCATCCAAGCACCCAGATTCCGGAGGCGCCATCGCCTCGGGAGGCACCACAGCTTCCGGAAGACACCACCAGCACCGACGCCCCTAACCTCGTCGAGCACCCGGTGTACTTTGTCAGCATCGTGTTACGAGATGCGAGGGCACGGTACCCCATGCCGCAGAAGCTCCTCCTCGCGCTGTTGGTGGCTTCTCGCAAGTTGCGGCACTACTTCCAGGGTCATCCAATCAAGGTTGTCTCGGCGTACCCCCTGGAGAGGGTGCTCAGGAGCCCCAACTCGGCCGGAAGGGTCACCGAGTGGAACATTGACCTGCAAGCATTCCAGCTCGAGTTCAGCACAACCAGAGTCATCAAGGGGGTCGCGCTGGCAGATTTCATGGCTGAATGGACAGAAGCACCAGGCCTCAGGGCCGGCGAGGATCGGTCCCTCTCCCTAGGAAGCGAAGCGCCAGAAGGTTGGGTCATGTACTTCGACGGAGCGTTCTCCAGACAGGGCGCCGGGGCAAGGCGTGCTCATATCTCCCTTCAGACAAGCTCTACTATGCCGTGCAGCTCTGCTTTCCAAAGATGGCGAGAAGGTCTCCAACAATATAGCGTAATCACGAGGGCCTAATAGCGGGTCTGAAGGCTGCCGCTGCCCTGGGGGTGAAGCGCCTTACCATCAAGGGCGATTCGCAGCTCCTCGTCAATTTCTCCAACAAGGTGTACGAGCCGAGAGATGAACACATGTAGGCCTACCTTGCGGAGGTCCGCAGGATGGAGAAACAGTTCTGGGGATTGGAGCTGCAGCACATGCCCCGCGGCACCAATCAAGAGGCCGACGACATCGCCAAACGAGCCTCCAGGAGGTTACCCCAGGAGCCGGGCATCTTTGAGGAACGACTCTTCAAGCCCTCAGCCTCGCCGCCATTATCAAGCACAGCACAGCCTCGGGAGGAGCTCCCTCAGCCACCTGCCTCGGGAGCCCCGGCCTGTGGCCCGGCCTCAGGAGCACGCCTGTTCCTAACGATGGAACCTCAAGAGGAGTGCTGGATCACGGAGCTCAAGAGTTACTTAACGCGTGGAACTTTGCCGGAGAAGGAGGAGGAGGCATTGCGTGTGGCGCGGCAAGCCACGACATATAGCATCATGGATGGAGAGCTCTACCGGAACGCATCGAGCAGCGTATCCTGCGCTACATCACTGTGGAACAGGGGAAGGAATTGCTGGCAGATATACATGGCGGAGATTGTGGGCACCATTCATCGTCACGAACCCTTGTCGGCAAGGCGTTCCGCAGCGGTTTCTATTGGCCCACCGCACTCAATGACGCTATCGAACTCGTGAAGGCTTGCGAGGCTTGCCAATTCCATGCCAAGCAGATCCACCAGCCAGCCAGGAGGTTCGCAAACCATCCCCTCACTTGGCCATTCGCGTCTGCGTGGGCTGGACATTCAGGCCCTTTTCCTCGCGCCAGGGGCTATCGCTACCTCTACGCGCCGTCAGGACAAATTCACCAAGTGGTCCGAAGTCGAGGCCATCCGCGCCATCCCTCGCCGGTTCTGCGGTCAACTTCATCAAGGGCATCGTGAGTCGGTTTGAGTGCCGAACCGCATCATCACCGACAATGATTCGCGATTCACCAAGATAACCTTTTTAAAATGTCTTGCGACTAGCCTTGGGACGCAGATATATACGCCGGTGGCGCACCCGTAGCAATGGACAAAGCCGAAGCGGGCTAATGCAGAGGTCCCGAGAGGCCTCAAGACCGTATGCGTTCAAGAAGAAACTGGAAGCCTGCGGCCGAGGCTGGTACGACGAGCTTCCGTCCGTGTTGTGGTCCATCCGCACAACCGCAACCAAGCCAACTGGAGAGACCCCCATCTTCCTAGTCTACGGAGCCGAAGCGTTCCTCCCTCACGAGGTCAAGCGTCGATCCGCGCGGGTCCTGGCGTTCGATGAAACAACTGCGGGGCGGGCGCATGGGGGACGACCCTTGTCTTTGCCGGGAGGAGCGCCGACGAGAAGCTGCGCTGCGAGCGGCAAGGTACCAGCAAGCACTCCGGCGATACCACTGCCTCAACATCCGCCCCAGAACGCTCGAGGTAGGGGACCTCGTAATCCGACGGGTCCTCTCCAGGGAGGGACTGCATAAGCTCTCTCCCATGTGGGAGGGCCCATTCAAGGTTGTTCATGTTTCCAGGCCTGGCTCCGTGCGCTTGGAGACTCAAGAGGGAGTACCTATACAGTAACGCTGTGGAACATCCAAAGACCTCCGGAGAGGTTTTACTCCCCTAAAAGGCCGAGAGCTCTGAAGAAGGCGAATGCCTATGAAGTTCATCTTTTGGAAAATGCCCGTAGCTCGTGAAGAAGGCGAATGCCTGTGAAGTTCATCTTTTTGGAAAAGGCCCAGAGCCTGTGAAGAAGGCGAATGCCTGTGAAGTTCATCTTTTTGGAAGAGGCCCAGAGCCTGTGAAGAAGGCAAATGCCTATGAAGTTCATCTTTTTGGAAAAGGCCCAAAGCCTGCGAAGAAGGCGAATGCCTGTGAAGTTCATCTTTTTGGAAAAGGCCCAGAGCCTGTGAAGAAGGCGAACGCCTGTGAAGCTGTCGCGTTCTGGAAAGGCCTGGAGCCTATGAAGAGGGCAACGCCTGTGAAGCTTGCTTCCTGGAAGAAAGGCCCGAGCTCGTGAAGAAGGCGAACGCACTGTGAAGCTCGCCCGCTGTGACACTCTCACGTAATAATGAGTTGGGGCTGTACACGCCTGAGTCTCGTGGAGTGCCGACTCAGCCTGGGCTCCCTCCCACGCCTAATCGGCAGCACTTAGCTCCGCGCTGGTGAGAAGACGTCGAAGACTAGACTAGGTGCCAGACGCAGCTTTTTCATTTGCTTTATGCAGTTGACTAGTTATTCCCATTTGGAGTTTTTATCGAAACTATCGCCCCTTTTTAGTCCGTTGTTCTTCGATCTTTTTCACTCTCCTGCCTCGATTTCTCTTGCACGGGGACTCGTGAGGCGGAAGCCTCGGGAGCCCCCGCGAGCATTCCTGCCCCTATCGCTCAAGTTTTCACGGCTCCTGGGTCCACATACCTGAGCACCCTCCCGACCATGCCTCACGGGCAGCACAACGCGAACAGTGGCTCGGATCGTCGCCCCATGGCCACGACCGGGGTTCACTTGCGTAATGGGCGCCTGACGAAAAGAACAGATGTCAGGATAACAAAAGCAGTACCATAATTAACGGCGTTGACCTAAACGCTGCTTACGGGCCACACATTGTTCCCTTTTTACGCAGGAGAAAAGAAAGGAAAAGGATGTAAGGTGTAAAGCACGCCCGTGCCGGCTCTCTTGAAGGCCCGAGCCGCCTCCGGAGCCTGCGAACTCCTCTCGCGCTTCATCGGGCGTGGCGGCAAGCGGACCCGCTGCCACCCCACAGGCAGCGCGCGGGCGTGGGGCTGGCGCGCTACGCTGGAAGAATCACCACCAAGAAGAGCTGGTGAAGCGTGAAGAGTCGCGGGCATCGCCCGCCGCCCAGCGCTGCCCTCTCCGGCCCACGCCGGCTGAGTCCTCGCCGCATGGTCGCCGCCTTCGTGGCAGCACCCCATGCGGCGCATCGTCTTCCCGAACACCCTCACGTAGAGGGTGGCGCCGCCATCGCATTTGAAGTGCAGGGGAGCACCGGGCGCGGCGGAGACCACGTGACGCGAGCGAAGCGTCTGCTGCCGCGTGGGCGGGAACAAGTTCCCTGCAGCAGAGACCTCGAGGAGAAGCCCACGAAGCCCGCTGCAGCAGCCATCTCGTCTCGAGCCGTGAGGCCACTCGAGCGCCATCCGGGAGCTCACCTGTGAGGAAGCACGGAGCTGAAGCCGGACGCCGGACGGCTCCTCCGCCTCACCATGAACTCCAGAACGCTTCAAGAAGCATGGAGGCGCGGCCTCGCGGGACGCGCAGCCGGGGCACGCCCTCCGACCATGGCCAGCCGATCGTAGCCACGCTGAGAGCCTCCCCCACGATCGCGAGGGACCGCCGTGGAGGCCACGGGGTGTTTGCGAGGGCGACCTCGACCACGCTTAGGCGGAGGAGAGGAAGACTCGACCTGACGGCCCTTCCCCTTCTCTGCGGCCGAGAACTTCCTTGGTGGAGCCATGGAGAAGAAGGAGAGACAAGAAAGGATAGACTGGAAGGGCGTGTCCGTTCCGTACTTATTGCCGGCGAAGGCCAACCGTCAGCCTCCACGATCACCGGTACTTATTGCTGTCACGCCCAATATGCGACCCTATCGAAAAGGAACTCGAAGGTCCCACCAAGGATAGACCCGCATACTGAAACGCTATTGCAAGGTGGATATCATTACATCAACATTACATAATAGATGGGGATACATACATAAGGCATACAATGCCACAAGAATACATCAACAACATATACAAGATCAACATCCGTCTACGGATGAAACATAAACAAACTCAAACAATATCCACTGCTAGCCTGTGCTACCGACCGAACCTATCCTCGATCAAGAAGCAGAAGAAGAACTCAAGACAAGCAAGCATCGCTCTCGCGTCATGATCATCGCACAACCTGTACTGCAATCGCTGGTGTAGTAAATCGTGGAGCCACGAGGAGTCAGCAATCCCATTACCATGGGTATCAAGACTAGCAAAGCTTAAAGGGAAAGGAAGGGGTAAAGTGGTGAGGTTGCAGCGGTGCTAAGCTTATATGGTGGCTAACATACGCATAAATGAGAGCGAGAAGAGAAACAAAGGAACGCTCGTCAACTAGTAATGATCAAGAAGTGATCCCGAACTCCTACTTACGCCGAGACATAACCCGTAAAACCGTGTTCTCCTCTCGATCAACCCCAAAAGAGACACTCACGGTTACGCTTACACGGTGGGTGTATTTTAGAAGAGTTTGCTTCAAGTTTACTACAACCGGTTATTAACAAATTCCCATCGGCCACATAACATGGCACGGCTCTCGAAAGTTTATACCCATAGGGGTGTCCCATCTTAGCCCATGATAAGCTCTCGCGATCAGCGAAGGATATTCCTTCTCCCGGAAGACCCGATCAGTCTCGGAATCCCGGCTACAAGACATTTCGACAAAGAATAAAACAAGACCCGGCAAGACCGCCTGATGCGCCGACAATCCCGATAGGAGCTGCACATATCTAGTTCTCGTGGCAACACCGGATAAGCTAAGCGTACAGGTACCGACGTAACCCAAGTTGCCAAGGATGGTCCCGCACGGTGCTCTAGTTTGGACCAACACTTAGACAAGCATTGGCCCGGGGGGCTGAATAAAGATGACCCTTGGGCTGGCCGACTCAAGGGAAAAATAGGTGGTGGTGAGGCAAATGGTAAAACCAAGGTTGGGCCTTCTTTGGAGGAGTCTTATTCAAAGCGAACTGTCAAGGGGTCCCATAAATTACCCAACCGCGTTAGGGACGCAAAATCCGGGAACATAATACCGATATGACGGAAACTAGAGCGGCAAGAGTGGAACAAAATACCGTGCATAAGGCCGAGCCTTCCACCCTTTACCAAGTATATAGATGCATTAATAATATAAGAGATATTGTGATATCCCAACATAAACATAATCCAACATGGAGCAATCTTCATCTTCACCGCAACTAGCAACGCTTATAAGAGGGGCTGAGCAAAAGCGGTAACATAGCCAAACAACGGTTTGCTAGGAAGGGTGACAAAGGTTAAAGGTTCATGGCAATTTGGGAGGCTTGAAGAGCAATTGATAGGTAACGCAGCAAAGCGATAGAACGAAGCAACTAGCATAGCAATGATAGTAGTGAGACCCAGGGTAGCGGTCATCTTGCCTGAAATCCCGCTAGGAAGAACAACGAGTCCATGAAGAAGATGAAGCCACGGAGATGAACCAAGCGTGAAATGACGAATCCTCACGATCGCATAGCGAAGCAGGAACTATCGAGAAGAACCACACAACATAGTAAACACACCACACATGAACAAGGCATGATGCACAACAAGCAAGATGCATGTCAAGGCTACATGAAGCTACTCATGGCAAGAGATGATGCAAACAAGAGTAACACATCAAAGCAAGTTTAAATGAGGCCGGGGACAACATATAACAATTCCGGTAAGTCCTCATATGCATATATCGAAATTGGTCCAGATCTGAATAAACCTTATCTTAAAGTTGTTAAACAGCAAGTTAAGATGCACCAAGATGATCTACACGACATTCTAGTCAAGTTACATATAAAGTTCATTTAATTCGGAGCTACGACCTAGAAGATATGAGCAAAACAAGTTAAACATGGCATTGATGCAAAGCGATACAAACATCAAGCAAACACATCAAAACATGGATGCAACATGATAATATGAAGCTACATACAATTCTAAGCAAGTTTCATATAGAGCACACTCAAAACGGAGCAACGGTTCAACACACACATGAAACAAGTTATAGCAACAATCTGTCCAAAACAGCAACTAGGCATATTGCAAGCACCTAAACAACAAGCTACAACATCTTAACATGAGAACAAAAGGCAAGGGCATGATGTAAAGGTAAAGCATAACAAAACATGAACACTGAGCTATCTCCAGAAATCAGTAGAACATGCTCAAACACACATGGCAAGATGGCATATATTAACAGTTTCATACTTTGCAGAAATAACATCAGGTTGCAATGTTTAGAGCTATCAAACAACATGCTACAGGAACTTATCGTGGCAAAAAAAGGCATGGAATGAATCTACTAATTTCATATAAAAAATGTCCCTTACGGACCATGAGCCAAAAGGGAACAGAAAATATGATGGCACCCATGTAAACATGGCAAGTTATATGACAGATTCATACATGGCAGGAACAACAATAAGTAGGCATGTTGGTGAGGTTGAACCACTCACCACAGAGCAATACATGGCATGGCAACACAACTCGCAGTAAGAAGACATGTTTATGAAGATAAGAATGGCAAGAACAAGTTCATAGGGTGCATGGATCACTAACAACAATCATGGCAACATTGAACTTAATGTTAACAGGCTGACATCAACATTATTTAGCAATCTTGAGGGCACGATAATAACAAGTTACAGCAAGCTATAAATGCAACAAAGGGCACGAATGTATAGATCATGACATGTATAACAAAACATCCTTAGTGAATATCTCCAGATTATGCATAGAATGACTTGTAGAAGCAGGTTAACATAGCATCATAATATAACAGAATCAGTCAAGAGAACTGCAACAGCAAGTACCCTACTTAACAAGCTTGATGCACTCAGTACAGGATCCAAAAAAATACATGGATGGCACCTCTGAAAAGATGGCATAGCATAGATCAAAACACGTGTAGACATCAACCTCATAGGATGCACACATCAAATGCAACAAAAATGACAAATCACCAAGTTATAACAGTTTCAGCAGGTTAACATCACATAGCATCATGGAATGAAATGAAGTACTCGTTGAGACGAACAATTTGACATATTGGACGCACGAAATGGAGCAGTGTGCACAGAGTTATGATGCGATGAACATGGCATGATAATGTCAAAATATCGGGTAAAAAATGGACGAGCGCAAAATAACTAAACTGCGACCGGTGCGGCATCTAGTGGGCGCTCACCTAGCGGGCTTCGGCCCAGGAAGGAGGAGGAGGCAGGCCGGGTCCGGGCGCTGTTGAAGCCGGGCACCGGGGCCCACGCCTGTTAAAGGGAGCTCGCCCGACCTTGCCCGGAGGCCGAGGCGAGGCATGGCGTGATGAGGAAGGAGGGCTCCGGCGAGGGCCGGGAGGAGGCCATGGAGCGGCGGCATGGCACGGATCCAGACGGATCTGCCCCGGGAGTCCGCTCTCGAGGCGGCGGCGGCAAAGTAGCCTCGGGCGGCGAAGGCCACGGGCGCAAGCGGCTCATGGGAGAAAAGAGAGAGCGAGTGAGAGAGAGAGAACGCGGGAGGGGAGCTGGGAATGAGGCCTCGGCCTGGCGAGGTCGTGGTGGCGCGACTCGGCGAGGGGGCCGGAAGGGAGGCGCGGAAGGCGCGGCGCTGGGCGAGGCGCCTGGGCGGGCGGTGGACGGCCGGGCGAAGGGGAGGCGAGGGCGTGAGCGGGCGGCGTGCTGGCAAGGCGTCGGGCAAGTAGGCGGCGTGGAGGCTGGCGCGGCCGGGGCCCCAGTGTGGCGGGCAAGGGCGGTCTGCCCGCCAAGGGCGGCGGGAGAGAGAGGAGGGACACGTGGCGGGCTGCCATTGGCGCGGCGCGCCGGCGCGGGACTTGTCCGGCTCAGCACGGACGTGTCCGGGCGCGGAGGAAGAAGGGGGCTAGGGTTTCGGGGGGAATTCATCCGCGAATTTCGGGGGAGAAGGCATATTTATAGGTATAGGGAGCTAGGAGACTCCAAATGGAGTGTGGTTTTCGCCCACACGATCGTGATCGAACGACCGAGAGCATGGAGGGGGTTTGGATGGGTTTTGGGCCACTTTGAAAGGGGTGTTGGGCTGCAAGGAGGAAGGGGCTTTACGGTAACCCGGTTAACCGTTGGAGTATCAAACGACCTCCAAATGGAACGAAACTTGACAGGCGGTCTACCGGTGCTATACCAAGGCCGCTTGGCAAACCTCGGGCCATTCTGAGAAAGTTTAACACCCGCACACGAAAATAGGTAAAAGAGGGCGCCGGAGGACATAGGAGTGCCGGATTGCAAAACGGACAACGGGGAAAATGCTCGGATGCATGAAACGAACACGTATGCAAAATGAGATGCACATGATGACATGGAAAAATGCAACACGTAAGAAACTGACATGGCAAAGATGGCGAATAACTGGCAGAAACCTGGCGCATCGAATCCGGGGCGTTACACTTGCCTGCCTGCAGCCTGCGGCGTGGCTCAAAGGAGGCCCAAGACGACCCATCTTCATCAACGCAAGCTCAAGACCCACGCGAGGGGCCAAGCCTCACGGGGCGGATGACGAGGAGTTTCCTCAGGCACGGCCTCGTCAGGCTGGCTCATGAGGAGGCGGAGAGTTCAAGGCAGGGTACCTCGCGAGGTGCCCATGACGCAAGCCATGATGACCAAGGGCGCCCGGTCGAGCGCCGGCCAGCATGGCGTCCTCCTTTCCTCTTTGGTGCAAAGGAGCAAGCGCAGCGAGAGCATCAAGCAAAGGCATCCGTTTCGATGCAACAAGACCAAGACCGCCCCACTAGCGGCTGGAAGAGAGTCATCATGGAGCCCAAGCAAAGGCGTCATCACCAGAGCCTTTGGCAGGCGAGGACCAACTTTAGTCGGGGGTAAGTGTACCCGCTGTTCCCCTTCAAAATGGCCAATTGTTGGCGCCCTTCCGCTCAATATTTGGGAAGAGGCGGGGCCTTAAGCCTATAAATAGGAGTGGCCACACTCAGAGTAGGGGGATCGAAACGATCGGCATCCAGAGAAAGACAGAGACCCGATCCTCAAGCTAGAGCGACGGAACACCACCTAGCAGTTCATCACACCCACTAAGAACAGACCCTTGTGAGGCTGTTCTTCCCTGTACTGTTCCTCATCAGCCCAAGATGCAATCCACCACACCACATACTAGAGTAGGGTATTACAGCACAACGGTGGCCCGAACTAGAATAAATTTGTGTCTCTCGTGCTGTTCCGTTAGTAGTTTAGGTCCCTGCGATTCGGCGAGGTACCGGACGGTGGAGGGTTGGATCTCCGCGCGCACCCCAGTGTTCGAACCTCAAGGGTCTGCCGGAACCCGAAATCCGACAGTCCGGGCATCTTGAGCTTGAGATAAGCATAGTGTGGCACCATGTTGAATCGAGCAAATGCGGTTCGTCCAAGCAGTGCGTGATAGCCGCTGCGAAAAGGGACGATATCGAAGATTAACTCTTTGCTTTGGAAGTTGTCTGGAGATCCGAAGACAACCTCTAGTGTGATTGAGCCCGCACAGCGGGCCTCTACACCTGGTATGACTCCTTTAAAGGTAGTCTTCGTGGGCTTGATCCGTGAGGGATTAATGCCCATTTTCTGCATTATATCCTGATAGAGCAGGTTGAGGCTGCCGCCGCCGTCCATTAGGACTCGCGTCAGGTGGAATCCATCAATTATTGGGTCAAGGACCAGTGCGGCCGAACCGCCATGGCGGATACTGGTCGGATGATCCTGACGATCGAGGGTAATCAGGCATGACGACCATGGATTAAATTTTGGGGCGACTGACTCTATCGCATAGACGTACCTGAGCGCACGCTTGCGCTCCCTCTTGGGGATGTGGGTAGCGTATATCATGTTCACCGTTTTGACCTGAGGGGGAAACTTCTTCTGTCCCCCTGTGTTCGGTGGCCGGGGTTCTTCGTCATCATCCTCGCTTTGCAATCCCTTCTCCTTGTTTTCGTCATTTAACTTGCCGAACTGTTTAAAAACCCAACAATCTCTATTGGTATGATTGGCTGGTTTGTCTGGGGTTCCATGGATCTGGCACGGACGATCGAGTATGCGGTCCAAACTGGATGGTCCCGAGTTGTTTCTTTTATATGGCTTCTTCTGCTAACCGGACTTGGAGCCACTCAATCCGGCATTGACTGTAGTGTCGTCGGTGTTATCACCATTGCTTCAATGTTTGGGTTTGTTGTGTCAGAGCTTGTTGTTGCTGTTTTTTACCTCGGAGGTGCCCGCTTCGCTTGCCGTGTTTTTGCTACGGGCCAGCCGACTGTCCTTACCCGCACAAAAGCGGGTCATGAGTGCCGTGAGGGCTGCCATGGACTTCGGCTTTTCTAGGCCGAGGTGGCGGGCGAGCCATTCGTCGCGGATGCTGTGTTTGAAGGCCGATAGGGCTTCGGCATCCGGACATTCGACGATATGGTTCTTTTTAGTTAGGAACGTAGTCCAGAATTTCCTAGCTGACTCTCCGAGCTGTTGAACTATGTGACTAAGTTCATCGACATCTGGTGGCCGGACATATGTACCTTGGTAGTTATCGCGGAAGGCGTCTTCCAAATCCTCCCAGCTGCCAATAGAGTTTTCAGGCAGACTATTTAACCAGTGCTGAGCTGGCCCTTTGAGTTTCGACGGGGGGTATTTGATGGCGTAGAGGTCATCTCTGCGGGCCATGTGCATATGGAGAAGAAAATCCTCGATCCACACCGCCAAATCAGTTGTTCCATCATATGATTCAATATTCTAGGGTTTAAACCCTTCTGGGAATTCATGTTCCATTACTTCGTCAGTGAAGCAAAGAGGGTGTGTGGTGCCTCTATATCGGGCCACATCGTGACTTAGCTCCGATGGAGTCCGTCTGCGGTTTTCGGCCCGAGCGTGACTAGGCTTGTCCCGTCCGAAGAGATAGCCGTCGTCGCGTGTCGAGGCGCGACCTCGCGATCCATAGATTGATCTGGTATGTCCTGCTCTACTATCTAGGTCCTGCCGAAGCTCATATGTATAACCCCGAGCTGTTTTATCTCTGCCTTTATGGTGAGGTGGGACGGGTTGGTGTTCAGCTTGAGTTGTCGCTTTGTCCCGACCATGTGGTGGTCGGTCAGCCGCATTGCGCGATGATGGTATGGGCTCCGGTGCATCATCATCGAACTGTGGTAGCAATTTGCGCTTCGGGTAACTTTTGGCTGGGCGCTTGGGGCTGTATTGTTCGGCTGCCAGGACATCAGTCCCTCTATCGCTGAGCATATCTTGGTCAGCTTGAAGTTACTACTGCTTGTTTTTCAGGCTCCTTGCAGTGGCTATTAGCCGACGCTTAAAGCGCTCCTGCTCGAGAGGTTCCTCAGGCACGATAAAATGCTCGTTGCCAAGGCTCACCTCATCCTCGGAGATTGGAAGATAATTACTATGCTCCGAGTCGTCATTTATTGCCTGTTCGTCAGGCCAAACTTGCCCGTTTTCCCATTTCTCCTGTTCGGAAGTTATCTCAACGTGATCTTAATTATCTTCCGCATTGTCCGGAGTGTTGTTTTCTCCCGTGCCGGTATTGTTGTCTTTTCCACGACGTGACTGAGGGAGTCCTGGACTAAGGGGTCCTCGGGCGTCCGGCCTGTTGGACATGGGCCGGACTAATGGGCTGTGAAGATACAAGACCGAAGACTCTCTTCCGTGTCGGGATGGGACTCTCCTTGGCGTGGAAGGCAAGCTTGGGGGCCAAATATGAAGATTCCTTTCTATGATACCTCCCCCCTCCTCCTCACTCGCTGCTCTCCCCCCTCCTCTGCTCTCTTCCCACACGCGCTCGAGCGGAGCTCGTCGCCGCCGTCCGTCATCCACATGTCCACCGGCCACCCTACCCCTCCCAGTACAGCCCAGAGGCTCCTCCGCAATGCCCTCTTCCTCTCGACCAAGCCACGTGACGCCAGACGCAACGCAGCCTCGCCTAGGCCGTCCTCTTCAACCTTCGGCCCATGGAACCGAGCCCGGCCGCCGCTGACGATTCGCTGTCTCTGAAGCGTCCCCGAGCCTGTTAAGCTCTCTGTTCGACGCACTGTGAGCTCTAATCTGTTCCCCTCCTCCCTCGTGCTCTATCCTCCATCGTAGTCGCTGCCCTGCGAGCACCCGAAGCCACCGTCCGCCATGGCTGGCGAGCTCCGTGCCCCGAGCCCCTCCGCTCCTACTAGATGCTCCGGCGTGCTTATGATGACCTTTAGGTCCTGCCTAGCACCTCTGTTTGCTCGCCCTCGAGCTGTAGCCCTGCGCCCATGGAACCGAGCCCGCCCGTCGCTTGACCTCATCGTCGTGCCCAACTCCGGCAACCCCAGGGCCTCCCTCCACCTCCGTTGGTTGCGGCCGAGTGCCAGCTTTCCAACGGGACCGCCTGCGGCCCAAGCAGCCTCCTGTAGGTGAAACCCGAGCCACTCCGGTGCACACCCGCCGCGGATTTGGTTGCCAGCGTTACGATGCCGGCGATGGTGACATGTCCTTCTTAATTAGCCACTAATCACACCACTAATCACCCCTAGAGCCATTGACTAGTGGGACCCAAGCCCTAATTAACCCTATTCTATTTATGCTTAATTAGTTTATAACCCAGCGGGACCCACGTATCGGTGTTCTGGGAACGGGGGTACCCAGACTTGCCTGCCTACGGCCTGCGGCGTGGCTTAAGGGGTGGCCCAGCATGGCCCATCTTCATCAGCACAAGCTCAAGACCCTCGCGAGGGGACAAGCCTCAGGCGGGCAGTGAGAGCCTCCTCGAGCACGGCCTCGTCAGGCCCAGCTCATGAGGACGCGGAGAGATCAAGGCAGGGTACCTCACGAGGTGCCCATGACGTAAGCTTCATGATTTGCGACCAAGGGCGCCAGGCGGGCGCCAGCCCGCGCAGTGTCCTCATTTCCTCTTTGGTGCAAAGGGAGCAAGCGCAGGCGAGAGCATCAAGCAAAGGCATCCGTTTCGGTGCAACAAGACCAAGACAGTCGCAACGGCAGGAAGGAAGTCATCATGGAGCCCAAGCCGGCGTCACCACCAAAGCCTTTGACAGGCGAGGACCAACTTTAGTCAGGATAAGTGTACTGGATGTTCCCCTTCAAAATGGCCAATTGTTGGCACCCTTCCCGCTCAATATTTGTGAAGAGGCCCAGGGCCTTTGCCTATAAATAGGACTAGCCACCCACAGGGTAGGAGGATCGGATCTAGAAATCTTGGAGATCGCATAGAGAAAGAGAGAGAGAGAGAGAGAGAGAGAGAGAGAGAGAGAGAGAGAGAGGGGGGGAGAGAGAGAGAGCGACTGAACTCCCCTAGCAGTTCAACGCACCAGCCAAGAACAGACCCTCGTGAATCTGTTCTTCCTTGTGTTGTTCATCATCAGCCCAAGAGGTAATCCACCACACCACAAACTAGAGTAGGGTATTACACCACAATGGTGGCCCGAACTAGTATAAACCCTGTGTCTCTTGTGTTGTTCTTTTCATAGCTTAGATCCTAGCGAGGCGGCGAGGTGCAGAGAGGTAGGGGCCGAAATCTCCGCGCACCCCAGGTTCGAACCTAGATGGTCTGCAGCCGGAACCCGAAATCCGACATTTGGCGCCAGGTAAGGGTGCGCCGGAATTGCCTTCCGCCACCGTTTCTTCGCCGACCACCGCATCCATGTCGGGCAGCTCGTCGGGCCCGCGCGAGGCCGAAAGGCCGCTCCGCTTCTGCGTCGCCCGACGCAGCCCCATCGGCGGCCGCGCGCATGCCACATACTTCGCCCGTCAACGCCGCCACCGGCCCGTGGGAATGAGCAGCAAGCATCGTCCCAACATCCGTCCGTGAGGCGAGACGCAGCCGCCACTCCTTCACTCGCCCACTGGTTCTTAGTCTCGCGCTCCGCCCTGCGCCATGGAGGCTTGAGCCGCGCTCATCGCGGCAAACGAGCTCCTGCACTACCGCCTTGTCGACGACGTCTACGAAGAGTGGCTCGACCGCGTCGCCGAGCTCGTCCGCGCCGCAGGGGGCTCCCCCGCGCCGTCCTTCTCGCTGCACCGCGCCCCGCCCTGCGTGGGCGATGAAGCTCCGGGGGCGCCTTAGCCGCCTCCCCCTCAAGAAGGCGCCCTGGCCCCAAGGCGCGTTCCCCTGGGTGGAACCCGCTCCGTCCGGCGCCAGCGCAGCAAGAGCAGAGCTGTCAAGAGGTCCCTCGTCCCCAAGAAGCTGCCCGAGTGCTCCCTGCACCGGCTCGTCACGACCACGCTCCTGCTCCAGCACGCGAAGACCCCGCGCTGCTCCCAGTTGCAGCGCATGGGGACCCGTAAGACCAGGCTCTTCGTCACCAGAGACCTCCCGTGGCCACAGCAGGCTGCCGCGCCTTAACCACCGAGCTGCCGAAGTAGTTGCCGCTTTAGTTCGGCATATTCATCAGTCCGGCTGGCCTCCGGACGCCCCGCCACCTATTTAGGAGCGGCGATATGTTATAACTGAGAATTTGATCCTCGGCACGTTGTAAATTTTGACAACATACCGAGTCTCAAGGGCTACTATCTATACAGGGCGCATTTTATATGCATAACTGTCAGAAGGTACTTCATTTTTGCGTACCTCAAAACCCGTCAAGTAAGCTTCGACGGCTTCATGCAATCCGCTCTCCAGCGGATGCAATTCTTTCAATCACCATACCCATTGAAACACGGTGATCTTACGAGATAGCCGCTTCGCCGGCAGATCCTTCAGCTCCTCTGACCGCACACCACTTGGAGCCAGACCTTCCGGCCCAGCCGGACTTGGGGGAACCCTCCGCGACGACACCTCCGGGTCGTCCGCTTCACATGAGGGTGTGACAGGTGGAGGCTTTTCGCTCTCCATCATCTCCGGAAGAAGATCCCCCGAAGACGAGCTCTGCTAAGAAGGGCTGAGGTCCGAACTACAAGGTACAATTTCGGTTATCTTCATAAATAAATACATGGATGTTCCTTATTTACAACACCCCTTCTTTTTAATTACGGCTCGCTGGAGGGCTGATCCCCTTGGGGAAATAGTGCGGCTGGGTTACTTCCCAGCGCCGGACTCTTCGACGAAGATTCCCTTCCCCTCTTTGAGGCCTTGACCTCCGAATCTTCGGCAGTCCTCTTCTCTCCTCGAAGAGCGGGACTTTTAATCCCTCCTTCCTTGATAGCCTCCTTCGTCCGAGGCAGTTGCTTCCCAGCTCCCCTTCGCCTTCTTCAAAAGGCGACCTTCAACATCTTGGTCGGCATGGGATCCGGCGTGGTCTTTGGGAGGAGCCGGACACCTTATTAACTTTGCCTTGGCTATCCTCCTGTTCAAGAAACGGCTCCTTTAAAGGGCATATATATCAAATAAATGAATGAACAGCTTGTCCGGTTACGGACTACTTACTTGATGTATTCGGGCGATTGCAGCTTAGTCCTGCGTCCTCGGTCAAGTCCGGACACTTCTCTTGTGATCCGAAGAACAATTTATACATCTCCACAGGCGTCGTGCCCATAAAATTTTGGAGAGCTCGTGGTCCCTCCGGATTGAATTCCCACAAGCGGAGGGGGCGATGTTTGCAGGGCTGAAGGCGCCAGATCACCATAACCTGCGCCACTGTGACCAGATTGATCCCTCTTTCCTGGAGATCTCGAATACGGCCCTGCAGCGAGGAACGTCCTTGGATGGCCCCAGTCGAGCCTTGTTGACCCATGATGCCGGCCATTGTGGTGGACTGAGCGGAAGGCGGGAGCGCCGCCCATTTGGTGCCCACAGGAGCGGTGATATAAAACCACTCCCGTTGCCACAAACCAAGCTCCTCTTGAAAAGAGCCCTCGGGCCACGGAGCATCGGCACATTTGCTTATGACCGCCCCTCCGCACCCTGCTTGTTGCCCCTCGATCATCTTTGGCTCCACGTTGAAGGTCTTGAGCCACAATCCAAAGTGGGGGGTAATATGGAGGAAGGCCTCACATACGACAATGAATGACGAGATATGGAGGATGGACTCAGTTCAAGTCATGGAAATCAAGCCCATAATAAAACATGAGCCCCGCACAAAGGGATCTGTCGGAAGCCTAAACCCGAAGGAAGTGGGACACGAACACCACGTTCTCGCCGGGCTCAGAGTGGGAATGACCTGCCAGCTCGAGCAGGCAGCTCAGGCGAGATCTCGCCCGGTTAGATACCTGGTGTCTCGCAGCTTTAGCACATCTTCTTCTGTGACGGAGGAAGACATCCATCGGTCGTCTTTGGTCGGAGCGGACATCGTCGAAGGTCGAAGCGCCTAAATCAAGCTTTGGGTGTTGGAACTTCGAAGCCTTGGGCGAACTTCGATGGAGGGTGTAAAAGAGGAGGACTTGGTCTCATTATAAAGAGGTTGAATACCAAGAGCCCACCCCGTGGTCGATTAGGACCGCCGATAGAGGAGGCGTGCCAGCGAAACGCAGTTGGGTTACCCACGTCCGTATTGATGAGAATCCCGGAATAAGGGGGCACGATCTATGCTTTGATAAGGCGTGCCAAGGAAAACGCCTCGCTAAACGCGCTGAGGTGGAATAGTAAAAATGATTCGTATGAAGGCCTGGCCGTGGTGTGATGTCACGCCGCGGAATACGTCAGCCAGTCGTGCAAAAATTATTCTCTCTCTACGGTGTTATGTGGAACTTGTTTTGCAGAGCGGACACTATCCTTGTGTTCAAAACCTTCTATGAAGTATTCGGAGGAGGAACCCACCTCGCAATGTCAAGACAATCAACGCGCCGGACTCGTCATCATTGAAGCACAGTTACGGGGCTACCAAGGGAGTCCGGACTAGGGGTCGGATAGCGGGACTATCGCCACGGCCGGACTCCAAGACTATGAAGATACAAGATTGAAGAATTCATCCCGTGTCCGGATGGGACTTTCCTTGGCGTGGAAGGCAAGCTTGGCGATACGGATATGTAGATCTCCTACCATTATAACCGACTCTGTGTAACCCTAACCTATCCGGTGTCTATATAAACCGGAGGGTTTTAGTCCGTAGGAGGAACAACAATCATACCATAGGCTAGCTTCTAGGGCTTAGCCTCCTTCATCTCATGGTAGATCTACTCTTGTACTACCCATATCATCAATATTAATCAAGGAGGAGTAGGGTATTACCTCCATCGAGAGGGCCCGAACCTGGGTAAAAACATCGTGTCCCTTGTCTCCTGTTACCATCTGCCTAGACGCACAGTTCGGGACCCCCTACCTGAGATCCGCCGGTTTTGACACCGAGAAAGGGCGCCTTTCCCTCCTCGAGCTGCCAGCTGCAGACCCAGAAGAGAAGAAATCCAAGGCCAAGGACGTGAAGCACAAGGGGACTGCCAGGGCTCATGCAGTAATCCGCATGACACCAAGCGGGCGTAGATCAGCCCGAGTCTTCGAAGGGCAGTCCGTACTGTCTGTACCACGACCTCCACACCCACAACACCAAAGAATGTCAAGAGCTCCGAGCTGTGCGAGAAGGGAGGATCAGCCGACGCCCCGACCGCAACGATCGAGGCTACGTCCGAGGAGGAGGAAGGAACGCAGGACGCTAGGAAGACCGTGGCCCTCGCCAAGGGTGGCGCAACCGACCTCGCGAGGATCGCTGGTAGGATCAGCCTCGCGAGGGAGACTGGAGAGATCAGCCTCGCGAGGATCGTCCGCAAGGAAACGCAGGCCTCCCTCCTCTGCCGCCGCAGCCAAGGAGAAACGAGGACCATCATTAGGACGAGGGGGCTGGGGGCTTCTAGGAGCCGCGCGCGATCGCTTGCATCCTGGGCGGAGCTCAAGCCCCCGCCTCTCAACGCATCTTCAAACAGTTCGCCCACGAAGTGAATGCAGTCCTCCCCAAGCTCGAGGCCACACGCCCTCTCAGGTGGTCAGCGTGCGCCATCACGTTCAGCTCAGCGGATCAGCTCAAGTCTTGGCCACGACGGAGTCCTCCCGATGCTTTGTTCCCCAAACATCAGCAACGTGCAAGTCACCAGGACCCTCATCGACGGTGGAGCAGGGCTCAATGTCATGTCCGTAGAGACGTTCAACAATCTCCAAGTGCCTTACAATCAGCTTCAGCCAACCAAGCCTTTCTCCGGAGTCACCGATGGCTCCATGGTTCCGATTGGGCAGGTCCGCCTCCCTGTCACCTTGGGGCGTAGCGCGACAACTACCGCACCGAAGTTCATCGACTTCGATGTCGCCCACATTCGCCGCCATACAATGCCATCCTCGGGTACCCAGGTGCAGCCAGTTCATGGCCGTGACTCATCACGGCCATAACGTCCTCAAGATGCCGAGAAGCAGCGGAGTCTTCACGGTGCCTTGTGAAGAGAGAGACGCGGTGTGCTCCCTGGAGCGAGCCTTTCAAGCCACATCACTTGAAGACCCAGATCGCAGGAGCGTGAGGCTCCCTGAGACCGCTCCCAAAAAGAAGAAGACATCACCAGGCCCGACCCCTCGAGAGGCAGGCCCCTTTGGGTCCGCGCCTGCTCAGGGGGCACCTACTTCTGTCGCATAGGAAGGCGCGCCCGACACCCTCCTCAAGCAAGGCTCGGGGGATTTCTAAGGTCACGAGGGAGGCGCTTGGGCACCACTTGGAGGCGTGCTTCAAAGCACGTTTCCCTCAGGAAGGAGCAAGGCAAGGAGGGCCAAACCCTCAGGAGTTCGTCAGTCAGATCACGCAGGAGTTGCAGGAGTCAAGAGTCATGAGTGGCAGCCGCCGCTTTCCCGAGCGTAGCTCCCCATCCAGGCGAGGATGGTGGGCTGCGCATCTGCATCGACATCCCAGGGCTCAACCGAGCCGCCTCTCAGGCGCTTTCTAGCCCTCACGCTGCTGGGCGCCAAGAGTCCACCCACAACCACGTCAAGATGCCCTACGGCCTGCTGAGCGCCACATACCGGCGCCTCATGAGGAGCATCCTGGAGGCTCAAGAGGCCAGGCGTTCCGCAGTCCTGGCAGAGATGGAGATGGTCCACGAGGAGCCACCAGCGCCTCCGGAGCCTCCTGAGGCTCCTGGGCCTGGGGGCTCGTGAAGATCGGCTTCTGCAGCCCACGACATCCGCTACTTCAACATCCCTTCATCTTCAACGTTATCAGGTGACATCCTTCAAGTTTCATTTCCAGCTAGGAGCGCCCCCCAGGGCTGCATTATTCCCAGGCCGCGTGGGTCCATCCCTGCAGCATGTATCCCTTTTACTTCATGTTCCTAGCTTACTTTGTTGGGGGCGCCCCTCGGGCTGCATGATCCCCAAGTCGCTCGGGCCAGACCCAGCGATGTCTGCCTTCCCTGCATCTATCTAAATGAACTTGCTTCTTCGTGATTAACGTGCTTGACCAAGTTGCCCGCTCAACTGACACCAACTGATGGAGCTGCTCCCCCAACGGCACGGCGCTTGCGCATGGGTCCGTCCCTGCAACACCGACAAACCTGAATGGCTGAGCTCTGGCCGCGGCAGCCCCGCACAGCGCCACCTCGTCAGGCCTTCAGTGCCTCGTCACCTCTCCAAAGCAACCAACAGTTGATCGTCGCTTGTCATAGCGGACTCTTGTTTTTCTTGTGGTGGGCCTGCAGGATCCCTTCAAGGAGCAGCGCCGGGCGAGGCCCTCACGGCGTCTTCTTCATTCTCATCCGTGAGAACCGCTTGCATGTTAAAGGGGGGTATTTGAGCATCGCGACTCATGGGCTCCTACTAGCTCTCCAGCCCTCACCCTCTGGCCTTGTCCACGGCATCGCGACCTGGCATACCAGCGACGGATGAGACTCGCTCGAGGGCCGGGACCCGAGGGGCGTAAGCAGAAAGGAGCAAAGGCGAGAGGGAAGAGGCACGGGGACCTCGCCAGCAACCTCGCCCGGCCGATGCAGCTGGACCTAGCGTCGCACTGTGAAGCGGTTCCGACCCTCGACATAAGTCACCACCGGAAACACTAGCTAGCGCAGCACCGTTCCCTTTTAATGCAATCCCGTGTTAGCAACGTCGCGCTCCTTTCTCACCGAGCGATGGCTGCTTGAGCGCTAAAGGGGACCTCCTGAGCATCGCGACTCGTGGGCTCTTCTGGACCCAGACGCTCACCTCCTGGCCTTGACCATGGCCTCGCTGACACTGGCATACCGGCGGCCGGTTTGAAGCCTGCCTTGGGACCGGGACCTGTCGGTAGCGAGCACCGAGCCCTCATGAGGTTCGAAAGGAAGAACTAAGCTAAGACGGAATGAGCATCTCGCACTACTTCATGGCAAGGACTATATTAACAAACAGAACCACAGGCACCTTACAAGCCCCCACAGGGTGCGCTTTTCGATTCCACGCAGGGAACAAATCCTAGAGAACGCTAACTACGCGTGCCTCCTCAAGAGATGCCATCATCAACAGTGGTCCGTCAAGCACCGGCACCAACCTCATCCAGATCAGAGGCGGCGGCGGCCTGACGAGCCCGTCCTGCTCCGAGAGCGGCGCAGGCTCGGGGGCTCGTATCTGTCATCGCTCGTTTCCGGAGTCGCGAAGAGCTCAGCGGAGTCGCTGGATCCTCCGACGCCTCCGCCGCTGAGCTGCCGAGGAGGCGATCGTGAGCCTGGTCCTCGCCACGGCAGGGCCCCGACCACCTCTCTCAGGGCAGCACTCCAGCCGGCGTCCGTCCGCGTCGAAGACCTTGAAGAGCATCATGGAAGCGCCATCATACTCCAGGTGGATCGCGAGGGCGCCCCTCGTCCTGCAGACTCGGGCGATCTCGCCCCAGCCTCAAGTCATGAAGACCTTGCCCGGAGCGACGACCGCGACCTCGGCTTGATTGCGAGGTGCTGCCGGGCGTGCTGCAACCAGAGCTCAAATATCCCCCCCGCATCACGAAGGCGAAGGAGGGAGGAAAGGCGAATCCAAGGCTGAGGAGGCAAGGCGTGGAGCACAAACTCTCGGGAGGAGCCCTCGGCATGGACTCTGTGAGGGACAATGCGCACCGCTGCGTGACCACGACGCCGACGCCGGCGGCGGCGTCGTCCATGGCACTCGGCATCAACTCCTGCCAGGACCCTCAAGGTGGGCGATACAAAGGGCAGCGGGAACCTGGCGGCGGCCGCCGCACCAAACCTCGACACCTCCTGCCGGGCGCCCTCATCTCGGCAGCATAGGGCTAGTCGTTTCTTCGGCGGAAGCGGGTCGGGACCCTCTCGGGGAGCCTTTCCTTTCTCTTCCGCGGAGAACCGGCAGATCGGAGCCATTGCGGCAAGGTGGAGCAAGGACGGAGAAGAAGGGGAAGCAGGAGGAGATGGACTGGAAGGGCGCGTGCCATTCCGTACTTATAGCCAGAGGAGGCCAACCGCCGGCCTCCATGATCACAGGTAATCATGACTCGCTTTGCTTGCAGGGACTTGTCAATTCGTGCAGTTGCCGAGGCGTCGTGGGGAAGCAGGGGCGCCCACGTCCAATCAACCGCCACGCGGTGCCCAAGGTCGCAGGCTGTTAGGGCCTGCGGCGCTTCGCACTTGCCCCTTCGCTTCTCTGCTCAGCCAAGTCCGGGCGCGCCTTGGGCCCGGGGGCTACTGTCGGCGTTCTGGGAATGGGGGTACCCAGACTTGCCTGCCTGCGGCCTGCGGCGTGGCTCAAGGGGTGTGAGGGAGTTCTGTACTAGGGGGTGTCCGGATAGCCGAACTATCATCATCGGCCGGACTCCAAGACTATGAAGATACAAGATTGAAGACTTTGTCCCGTGTCCAGATGGGACTTTCCTTGGCGTGGAAGGCAAGCTCGGCGATACGGATATGTAGATCTCCTACCATTGTAACCGACTACATGTAACCCTAACCCTATCCGATGTCTATATAAACCGGAGGGTTTTAGTCCGTAGGACGAATAACAATCGTACCATAGGCTAGCTTCTAGGGTTTAGCCTCTTTGATCTCGTGGTAGATCCACTCTCGTAACACAGATCATCAATATTAATCTAGCAGGGCGTAGGGTTTTACCTCCATCAAGAGGGCCCGAACACAGGTAAAACATCGTGTCCGTTGTCTCCTGTTACCATCCGCCTAGACGCAGTTCGGGACCCCCTACCCGAGATCCGCGGTTTTGACAACGACATTGGTGCTTTCATTGAGAGTTCCTCTGTATGCCGTTGCCGATAGGCCCGATGGCTCCTCCGATCATCAACAACGACGCGGTCTGTGGTGAGACTTTTCTCCCGGACAGATCTTTGTGTTTGGCGGCTTTGCTGCTTGGGCGAATTAAACAGCCATCTGGAAGCAGATCGAAAGCTACGCCTGGCCATCAGGTCAGATTTGGAAGTTTAAACTATCGGCCGATATCCGTGGAGACTTGATCTTCGACGGATTCGAGCCGCATAGCGATGCCGCCTTTGTCTCGATGGGCATGATCTAGCTCGCAGCGGTAACAAAGGCCCCTGGAGGCCGCACCAAAGATCCACTCCGCCCTTAATCCGGGCGGATTCCCCGACCGAGGACGAGTAGTTGGGCACCGCCTCGGGGGCTACAATCTCTACGGTGATCGAGCCGAACTCCATCCCTGTCCTTTGCAAAGACTCCAGGGCGCCGGACTCCTCTCCGGACTCCGAGCCCTCCGCGCCCTCGCCGATCGAATCCGATTGGGCGCCCGTTATGGAGTTCACGGCCGCGGACAACTTTCAGCACTCGCCCTTTGGCGACATCCTGAATTCACTAAAGTCTCTCTCTTTATCCGGAGAGCCTGGCGGATTACGGTCGAGAAGGTTGGGATGCGGACGACGAAGAAATTCAACGCCCACCCACCACCCACTTGGTAGCCTTGCCGATGATCTAACCGACATGCTAGACTACGACTCAAGACATCGACGGTATGGGCGGCGATGCGGAGGCGACCAAGACCAGCGCCTACAGGGCCTTTGGAAGGCCACCTCATCATACGACATATATATGGTGGACATCCCAAAAGATGGGAACGACGATGGAACAACGGAGGATGACCCCTCCAACAAGCAGCCCAAGCGCTGGCGTCTGCGGCGCCGCTCTAAATCCCGCCATAGCAAGAATGAAGATTCCGGCACCGGAGATAACAATACACCAGACAACGCCGAAGACAATCCACTCCAGCAAGATCCATCGCAGGAGGATGAAGACACCAACCCTCAAGAGAGGGCGGCAGAAGAAGAGGTAGAGGATTATATGCCTCCCTCCGAAGACGAAGAAAGCCTCGACGACAATGAATTCGTCGTGCCTGAGAATCCCGTCGAACAAGAGCGTTTTAGACGCAGGCTTATGGCCACAGCGATCAACCTAAAGAAAAAGCAGCAACAGCTTAGAGCTGATCAGGATCTGCTAGCCGACAGATGGACCGAAGTCCTCGCGGCCGAAGAGCACGAGCTTGAACGCCCCTCCAAAAGCTACCCTAAACGCAAGCTGCTCCGCCGATTATAGGAGGAGGCTTACGAACCCGCATCACCAGGAGACAATACGGTGACCGACCACCCCGTGGCAGCGACAGAGAGGCCTCTAGGCCCTTCACTAGATTTGTACCCGGCATCGCTCAAAAAGCACACGGCCAAAGGGGAGCGCCCGGACCATGCGAGATATATTGGAGGACAAGGCAAGACAATCAAGATCGATCTATGGATCGGCGTGGGCGCCACATTACGTGATGACAACCGTCGGCGGACACGATAAGTCCGGCCGGGCGAACAAAACAGACCAAGCTCTTGAGCTCCGGCCATGATATCGCCCAAAGACAGAGGCGCGACACCCACTATGCTTCACGAGGCGAAGTAATGGATCATCAAATCCTGAAGGGTTTAAACCCGTCAATATTGAATCCTATGATGACACAAGCAGACCCCGCGGTTTGGATCGAAGACTATCTCCTTCACATCCACATGGCCCGCGGTGACGATCTTCATGCCATCAATTGCCTCCCCCTCAAGCATAAAGGCCCAGCCCGGCATTGGCTCAGCAGCTTGCCAGCGTAGTCGGTTGGGAGCTGGGAGGACCTGGAAGCCGCATTCCTCGATAACTTCGGGGCACTTATGTGCGACCACCGGGCGCCCGATGACCTAAGCCACATAATTCAGCAGCCAGACGAATCGGCTGAACAATGCAGACACGGTTCTTTACTAAGAAAAACCAAATCGTTCACTATCCGGATGCGGAGGCCCTCGCGGCCTTCAAGCATAACATCCGTGACGAGTGGCTTTCCCGGCACCTAGGACAGGAAAAGCCGAAATCCATGGCAGCCCTCACATCACTCGTGACCCGCTTATGCGCGGGTGAGGACAGCTGGCTAGCACGCAACAACAACCTCAGCAAAAATTTTTGGCGGTCCGGACTTCAAGGACCAAAAGCGGCAGGCCGGTCGTAAAAAAAACAACAACGCCGCACTAACTTGGCGACAATAGTGAGGATCTGACAGTCAATGCGGATTCAAAGGCTCTAAACCGGTCGTGGAAAAAGCCATTCAAACGAACTACTCCGGGTCCGTCCAATTTGGACCGAATACTTTCGACCACTCGTGCGGATACATGGCACCCCCGGAAAGCCAGCTAACCACACCAACAGGGACTGTTGGGTATTCAAGCAGGCAGGCAAGTTAATTACCGAAAACAATGACAAGGGGCTGCATAGCGATGACGAGGACGAGACCCAACCGCCGAGCAATAGAGGACAGAATGGTTTCCCCCCACAGGTGCGGACGGTGAACATGATATACGCAACCCACATACCCAAAAGGGAGCGGAAGCGTGCACTGAGGGATGTCTATCCGATGGAGCCAGTTGCCCTGAAGTTTAATCCATGGTCCTCCTGCCCGATCACTTTTGACCGAAGGGACCACCCCACCAGCATCCGCCACGGCGGATTCGCGCCAGACCGTCCCTAGACCCAATCGTCAATGGATTTCACCTAACCAGAGTCCTGATGGACGGCGGCATCAGCCTGAACCTGCTTCACTAGGATACAGTGTGCAGAATGGGCATAGACCCCTCAAGGATTAAACCTACCAAAACGACCTTTAAAGGCATCATACCAGGCGTAGAAGCCAATTGTACAGGCTCAATTACACTGGAAGTGGTCTTCGGATCCCCGGATAACTTCCGAAGCAAGGAGTTAATATTCGACATAGTCCCGTTCATGGCGGCTATCATGCCTTTTGTTTTGACGCATCAAGGCTTGCAAAGTTCAACGCGGTGCCGCACCACGCATACCTCAAGCTCAAGATGCGGGCCCTCGAGGAGTCATTACGGTCAACGGAAACCTTGAGCGTTCTCTCCGCACGGAGGAACATACAGCGGCTCGCGGCGAAGTGCAATGCAGCCTCTTAAGGCAATTATCGAATCCGGCATTAAACGGCTGGACAGCCAAGCGCCGCCTCGGAGTAACTTACAACAAGACCTCTGGCACATTCCGAGCACGCTGTCATGATGTGGCTAACCCAACTCCCCGCGAAAGCGTCAAAGCAGGTCCTTCGTGATACACCGTCACGCTCAAGATACCATGGGCATGGGGAGAGGGGCACGACCACGATAAACCCAGACTGCGGCTCAACCACACCAGGGGCTCTCAAGTGTGTCGTTCCTTTTTCTTTTCTTTTTACCTTCTACTTTTTTACCCACAGGACTTCGTTTGTCAGAAGCCTTGTCCGGCAGCAGACCTGCCGAACTCACGATGCAACAGCCAGGGAAGGATAAAGGCTACAACGAATATACAGGTGGTCTCCATTACGAGCATTTTCATACACCAATCTGCAGCCTACCCCTTTAAGGGGACATGTTTAACAGTCTCCTACCGCTTATCGCACTATTTGTATCGATTACGCATTCGTAGCAGCACTTATTGAATAAAACAATGCATCACCTTTTGCTTATAATTGCATTTCTTTTTCATACATATGTTCATTCACGACATGTTGCATCCGTACACTTTAGTACGGCTAATATACACCAGGGCCTTATGTTTCCAGCGTTATGGTGTAATGAGTCGAACACTTTCACAAGTGCGGCACCCGAACTTATAGCACTATATGCATCGGCTCGAATCATGTCTTGGGTCAATAGTTGGGTTTGCCCGGCTCCGTGTTTTGGTACCTTCGTTCCGTTATATCGGCTAAGGTAGCACCGGAGAACCACTGCGATTCCGCCCGATTCGGCTGGGTTAACGCCTCGATGGAGAAAGCTAAAACTGGCCCGGCATGATGAGGCGAGAGACGATCGCTGTTCGAGAGGTTTTTGCGAGTCCTTAAAGACTTATGCCGCTTAGAGCAAGGAGCCGGATACTTTGTCCGGCCAAGGCGTGGATAGCGCCCCAAATTGACCTTCCGAAGACAAGGGGCTTCGAAATTTAAAATTATAGAATTCTATGGCTAAGTGAGAGTATTCAAGCATTATAAGTCCGGTTGCCTTGTTACGCTATGTTGAGCGCCTCCTAGATGGACCCAAAAATGGGAACAAGAGCGCTCAAGTTTATCGAACACCCCAAAGACTCGCGGCATGGGGGCTGAAGCTGACGACTTGCCATCTCTCAGATTTGATAAACAGCCGCATGAAGGTAATATTTTAAATTAACGGCGTTGCTTAGCGCATATGGACTAAGTTTTCAGCTACAGGATAACAAAATGCAAGTCTACTCAAATATTACATCTTTGGAGCACTCACCAATAATAGTGGGCGCCCTTCAAAGACACACTTATAATACATCTCGGGCGTGCGATGCTCCTTGCCCTCTGGTGGCGGGTCCGTCACAAGCTTCTGGGCATCCATCTTGCCCCAGTGCACATTTGCGCGGGCAAGGGCCCGACGGGCACCCTCGATACAAGCGGAATGCTTGATAACTTCAACCCACGGGCACGCATCCACGGCCGCCGCACCAGGCCAAAGTAGCTCCCGGGCATGGCCTCCTTAGGCCACGGCCGAACTATGAGGCCCTTCATGGCCTGTTCGGCCGCTTTGTGGAGCTCGACCAGCTACTTGGTGATCGCTAAGGGCACGGATGTCCGGCCTCAAAGATACCGAGACCGAAGACCTTCTCCGTCGAGCTCCCTCCTCGGCCCGGTAGAATGCGGCAGCATCGGACACACTACAAGGAAGATCTCTGAGGCATACAGAGCTCCGAATTCGGGTAAGCAACAGGTAATTAACACTCACATGCTTACTCTGCATGAAAAATGCCTTACCCGCTGCTATTTTCTTCACCGCTTCAATTTCCTGGAGGGCCTTGTAGGCTTCGGCCTCAGCGGCTTTGGTACTCTCAAGAGCCGTTGCAAGCTCAGACTCTCGAGTTTTTGAGTCACGCTCCAAGTTCTCATGTTTTTTCATGAGATCCTGGAGCTCTTGTTGTACCTCCGCCACCCGCGCCTCCTACTTCTCTCGCTCGGTGCGTTCCGCGGCCGCATTACGTTCGGCCGCGGCCACCGCCTCCTCGAGGTCGCCACCTCGTTAGTGGCCCCTACAATACCCACGTTATCCTTGTCATTTTTTGCAACCAAATCCTTTTCTCAGAAGGTACAATTTTCATAAGGTATTACTCAACTTCTTTTCCTCGAGCTGCTTCTTTGCATGACCGAGCTCGTTCTCGGACCGCTCGAGGTTTTTCTTCAAATTATTGACCTCCGCGATCCTTTGCGGTGGAGGTCAAGAAGACAGCCTGCAATCCCATATTGACATATTTTTATGACTCCTACGTTTATCTTTCTAAAGATCCTCAGTCCGGCTTTTCTTTCCGAACACCGAACCCGAGCATCGAGGGCTCTTGTCTATGCGGTACCATTTTACATATATTGAAATTTCTTACCTCAAAGCCTGTTAGAAGACTGAGTACAGGCTTGGTCAGCCCGCTCTTGGCGGACTGAACTGTCCGGATCACCGCACTCATAACAAGGTGGTGCTCCTCCTCGATGGAGGCGCCGTTGAGCGCCTCCAAAGAAGCTATCCGGTGCCTCCGGTTGGGCCGAAGGACACCGGCGTCTTACCCTTCTTGCGAAGGATCGTTTGCGGACTCGGAACCACTGAAGGTTCGGCATTGAGTCGGACAAGGGGCCTTAGAGCCTCGGGGTCTTGCCCCCACGCGCCTGAGTCTAGGGGTTGCCTTGTGGCACCTCCCTCGCCATCTCCTCGGGACCAAGCCCCTTTGGGCCCGCCCATGGCGTTGTCCGCGGCATGAGGCGAGGAGGCGGCGGAAGCAAGTACTCTCCATTTCGACGAGCCCAGGACCCGCTTCGATGAATCGGCGAACTCGCCTTTGGGCGGGCTGCACGATAGATCGACATTAGAGAACACTCTGCAATAATAAAACGCCATGGATATCCGGACACTTACGATCTCGCCAGGGGCTTGGCCCTTGTAGGCTAATCCCCTTCGTCGTCGTCGACGTTGGTGGAGAAGTCCGGAGGAAGGGTTCTTCCCTTCTGGGACCCTCCGGCCTCCCCAGTTGGGGTGGCCTTCCTTTTCCTCTTCTCCCCCGCTGGGGGAGAAGCTTCTTCTTCTTCCTCCTCGTCTTCAGGAGAAGATTCTGCTTCAGAATCCGACATCACCTGGCGTCGGGAGCTCCTTCGAGTTCCCGTGGCCTCCTTCTTGGCCTTCTTCTCCGGCACCACATGAGGTCACCGGAGCCACTTCAAATCAATCAGGCGTCCAGCTGGGTCTTCCCCAGCAAAAGGAGCCGGACGATTAATCTGTCCGGGGCGTCTTCAGCCAGACACTGTCGAAGAATGGGGAGTTTTCGAACCCACGAGAGTCAATCTATGGAAAAGGAGTCCCGTAAAGGGTAAAATAGCTTACCTCGCTTGCTTGAAGTCATGAGCTGTATCCGCGATCTTTGTTAGCGGATGCGGGGCTTCAGCGTATGAACAGCACCTTCCGGGCATCTTCGTGCGTGGTATCGAAGAGCGGCTCAAGGTTCGGTGCTTTGCCGGATCGAACTCCCACAGATTGAAGTCCCGTTTTGGCATGGGAGAATCCGGCGGATGAGCATCACCTGGATTACGTCGACAAGCCTGCGATTCTTGTCCACCAGGTTACGGACGCGTGTTTGGAGTCCAGATAGCTCGTCCGAATCCCCCCACTTCAGGCCCGTCTCTTTCCATGACGAGAGCTGTGTGGGGAATCCAGATCTGAATTCGGGGGCCGCCACCCATTCAGGGTCGCGTGGCTCCGTGATGTAGAACCACCCCGATTGCCACCCCTTTATTGTCTCCACAAAGGAACCCTCGAGCCATAGGACTTTGGCCATCTTGCCGACCATGGCGCCTCCACACTCCGCTTGGCTGCCCTTCACAACCTTCAGCTTGACACTGAAGGTCTTGAGCCCTAAGCGAAGTGGGGCTGGATGCGAAGGAAAGCCTCGCACATGACGATAAACGCCGAGGCGTTGAGGGCCGAAATTCGGGCCAGGTCATGGAAGTCCAGGCCGTAGTAGAACATGAGCCCCGGACAAATGGGTGAAGTGGAAAACCTAATGCAGCTGGAGGAATCGGGGAGAAATACCACCCTCTCATGGGGAATGGGGTTGGAATAAGCTGCCCCGCATCGGGCAGCGTGTCTGTGATATCGCCGGGACAAGTATCCGGCCTCCATGATCTTGTGATGTGCCCCTACTGTGGAGGAGGCCATCCATCTGCCTCCCGCTCCTGACATGGTTGGAGAAGGTTGAGGAGGAAAGTGCGGACTTGGGCGCTAGAGCTCGAGTGCACGGGAATGGATGAGCAAAGGAGGAAGAAGGCGTAGGTGAAAGGGTGGATCCTTATCCCCTTATATGGGCGGACAAAAACATGTGTCCCCACCGGCCTGGTAAAACTCGCTTATCTCCCAAGCGCCACCATCAATGGCGCGGTTGGGTTACCCAAGTCCGTATTGATGGGAATCCCGGAATAAGGGGAACACGATCTCTTCCTCGACAAGACGTGCCAAGGAAACCGCTTCGCTGAACGCACTGAGGTGGAACAATAAAAACAATTTGAATAAAGGCTTGGTAGTGGTGCGGCGTCGCACCACAAGATACGTCAGTAGATTGATCTTGTGTAATATTATTCTCTCTACGGTGGTATGTGGAATTTATTTTTGCAGAGCCGGCCACTATCCTGGTGTTCACAATCTTCTATGAATTATTCGGAGGAAGAACCCACCTTGCAATGCCGAAGACAACATGCGCCGGACTCGTCGTCATTGAAGCCTGGTTCGAGGGCTCTTGAGGAGTTCCGGACTAGGGGGTGTCCGGATAGCGAACTATCATCATCGGCGGACTCCAAGACTATGAAGATACAAGATTGAAGACTTCGTCCGTGTCCGGATGGGACTTTCCTTGGCGTGGAAGGCAAGCTCGGCGATACGGATATGTAGATCTCCTACCATTGTAACCAACTCTGGTAACCCTAACCCTATCCGGTGTCTATATAAACCGGAGGGTTTTAGTCCAGAGGACGAACAACAATCATACCATAGGCTAGCTTCTAGGGTTTAGCCTCTTTGATCTCGTGGTAGATCCACTCTTGTAACACTCATCATCAATATTAATCTAGCAAGACGTAGGGTTTTACCTCCATCAAGAGGGCCCGAACCTGGGTAAAACATCGTGTCCCTTGTCTCTTGTTACCATCCGCCTAGACGCACAGTTCGGGACCCCCTACCCGAGATCCGCCGGTTTTGACACCGACAGGGTGGCCCAGCATGGCCCATCTTCATCAGCACAAGCTCAAGACCCTCGTGAGGGGCCAAGCCTTGCGGGGCGGGCAACAGGGAGCCTCCTCAGGCACGGCCTCGTCAGGCTGGCTCGCGAGGAGGCGGAGAGATCAAGGCAGGGTACCTCATTAGGTGCCCATGACATAAGCCATGACGACCAAGGGTGCCAGGCGGGCGCCAGCCCTCGCAGTGTCCTCCTTTCCTCTTTAGTACAAAGGGAGCAAGCGCAGGCGAGAGCATCAAGCAAAGGCATCCGTTTCGGTGCAACAAGACCAAGACCGTCGGAACGGTAGGAAAGAAGTCATCGTGGAGCCCAAGCCGGCGTCACCTGCAGAGCCTTTGACAGGCGAGGACCAACTTTAGTCAGGATAAGTGTACTGGATGTTCCCCTTCAAAATGGCCAATTGTTGGCTCCCTTCCTGCTCAATATTTGGGAAGAGGCCCAGGGCCTTTGCCTATAAATAGGACTAGCCACCCACAAGGTAGGAGGATCGGATCTAGAAATCTTGGAGATCGCATAGAGAAAGAGAGAGAGAGAGAGAGAGAGAGAGAGAGAGAGAGAGAGAGAGAGAGAGAGAGAGACTGAACTCCCCTAGCAGTTCATCGCACCAGCCAAGAATAGACCCTCGCGAGGCTGTTCTTCCTTGTGTTGTTCATCATCAGCCCAAGAGGCAATCCACCACACCACAAACTAGAGTAGGGTATTACACCACAATGGTGGCCCGAACTAGTATAAACCATGTGTCTCTTGTGTTGTTCTTTTCATAGCTTAGATCCTAGCAAGGCGGCGAGGTGCAGGTAGGTGGAGGAAGAGATCTCCGCGCGCACCCCAGTGTTCGAACCTAGAGGGTTTGCCGGAACCCGAAATCCGACACCACGCACTAGAGTTGACCGTGCTGACGTTGCTGTTGACCGGACCCACATGTCTGTGACCCAAGCCTGCTCTGTGAGACTGGCTAGTGGGACCCACAGGTCAGGTTTGACCCGGACCAGCCCCTGTTGACCTGCTGAGGTCAGCATGATGTAATGCTGACGCAGTAAATATTTTCTGGATTTTAAATAAATTAGAAATTATTTATTTATTTCAGAAAATATCCAAAACTTCTAAATATCATAGAAATACAACCATAGCTCAGAATGAAAATATTTATATATGAAAAATGATCAGAAAAAATCAATCTATCCATCTGTATTTGTTTCAAGCATGTTTAAACAACTTAACCTTGCTGTTTAGATCAAAACATGATAATGCACCTTATAACTTCTTAGTTTGAATTTGAATTTGAACCTTTGGTTCAAATCAACTCAAACTTTTCTGTTCTTAGCTGCATTAGCTCAAATCACAGCATATTGACATGTCATGATCATGCATCATACTGTGCATTTCATTGTGTTCTTTCTCTGTTGCCGGTATTTGTTCCCTCTCGATAGACGTGTTCCGATGACGTGATTGATGACACCGATGAAGAACTATACTATCTTCAGAAGTGCCAGGCAAGCAAAACCCCCTTGTTCATTCCGATACAATCACACTCTCTCGCTCCTGCTCTCTTTTACTGCATTAGCACAACAACAATTCAATTGTTACATGCTGCGGTAGTTGAACCCCTTTTTCCTCTGCATGACCTGTCATTGCCACAGTAAATAGATGAAACCCACTAGCATGAGAAGGAGTTGTTTGAGCCTTGATGTGCCTACTCATTCATGCTTGTTTGTCATGCCTGCTACTGCTTAGAGTTGAGTCAGGTCTGATTCATCGGGGATGAATTGGAGGTGTGTGAACATGTATTATTGTTGAGAGCTAAGTGTGTGAACACGATTTGGTAAAGGTATCGATGAGAGGCCATGTAGGAGTACATGGTGGGTTGTTTCATTGAAGCCGTCCTTAGGAACTGAGTTCTGTGTTTGTGATCCATGATCAGCTACTACCACACATCCTTAATTGACTCTCTCGGCTTCTTAACCACCCTAGTCCTCTGTCCAGGAGTTGCAACTAGTTTCTGGTGTTTGTAGTATGCTGGAGGCCGTGCGCAGCGCTGACCCGAGGGGTGGGTTGTGATGCGGTAGGCACGTGGCCGGGCATGCCGGGCACCCGTTTGGTGTCTCGGAACCCTGTACACATCGTTCGGGGCCGTATGTGGAAACCTCGGCCGGACTCCCTGCGGATGGAACAAGAATGGGCAATAAACCTGGACTAGAGACTTGAGTGTTTAGGTAGGCCGTGGCCGACACCCTCGCTGGGTTTCCGCTTGAAGGTTGCCGAGTACATGTCGTGTAAACGGCGATAAGTGGTGAGAGCGTGTGAAGAAGTACACCCCTGCAGGGTTAACATCATCTATTCGAATAGCCGTGTTCGCGGTAAAGGACTTCTGGGTTGCCTGTACAGTTCATAGACAAGTGAAAGTGGATACTCTAAAATGCGCAAGATAAGCGTGAGTGCTATGGATGGCGTTCTTGTAGGGAGACGGGAGCGGATCCATAGTGGTGTATTGATATGGTGATTATGTGGACTCGTGTGCGCCACCTCAAAAGAGTTACTTATAGTCATAGTTTAGGATAGCCACTAAGTCAAAGATGGCTTGCTACAGTCAAACTCCACCACCCCCTTTGTTGATACTGATGCATATGTAGCTAGTTCTGATCTAAGTCTTGCTGGGTACATTTGTACTCATGTTTGCCTATTTTATGTTTTGCAGAGAGACGTCAGCCTCGCTAGTAGTTCCGTGTGGACTTCGACGTTTAGCTTGATACCTCAGCTACGATCTTGTGCCCTCGGCAGGATCTGGTAGATAGTCAGGCTTCTCAGCCTTTTTCATTTGTAGATGTCTGTACTCAGACATGTTAAGCTTCCGCATGTGCTTTTACTTGTATGCTCTGAATGTTGGGTTATGAGACCCATGTTTGTAATATCTCGCTCCTCAGAGCCTTATGAATAAATACTTGTGTCGTAGAGTTATGTTGTGATTCCATGTTGTATTTACACATATCGAGCATATTTTGTGTATGATTGAAATGCTTGGTATGTGTGGGATCCGACAACCTAGTTGTTTATCCTTGGTAGCCTCTCTTATGGGGAAATGTAGTCTTGTGCTTCCATGAGCCATAGTAGTCCTTCTGACTGGTTCACCGGAGTCCTACTAACCCGGCACTCTTGCTCGGAACACTTGATTGGCCGGCATGTGATTCACTTCGTTCCTGTGTCTGTCCCTTCGGGGAAATGTCACGCGGTGACATCCGGAGTCCTGCCTAGCCTGCTACAGCCCGGTTCACCGGAGTCCTGTTAGCCCAGTGCTACAGCCCGGATTCGCATGCTGCTGACCGACATGCTCGATGTTGATTCATGTATGCCTGTCCCCGTAAGTTAGTGCCACTTTGGGTTCACGACTAGTCATGTCGGCCCGGGTTCTCTGTCATATGGATGCTAGCGACACTATCATATACGTGAGCCAAAAGGCATAAACGGTCTCGGGCCATGGTAAGGCGACACCCGTGGGAATACCATGCGTGAGGCCGCAAAGTGATATGAGGTGTTACCGGCTAGATCGATGTGACTTGGAATCGGGGTCCTGACAAAAGGTTTGATGGATCCTTCAATCGTCAACAACGATGCTGTCCAAGGGGAAACCTTCCTCCCTGGACAGATCTTCGTGTTCGGCAGCTTTGCACTGCGGGCCAACTTGCTTGTCCATCTGGAGCAGATCGACAGCTTCGCCCAGGTCAGATTTTGGAGCTTGAACTATGTCGCGGATATCCGTGGAGACTTGATCTTCGACGGCTTCGAGACCACGGCGGCCGCTCCCTGTCCCTACGATGAACATGACTTTCGGCAAGACCTGGACAGTAGAGCAGTAAATACAAGATCGATCTACGAATTGCGAGGACGTGCCTCGACACGCGACGACGGCTATCTATTCGGACGTGACAAACCTAGTCACGCCCGAGCCGAAAACCGTAGATGGACTCCATCGGAGCTACGTCGCGATGCGGCCCGGTATAGATGCGCTGCACACCCTCTTTGCTTCATTGACGAAGTAATGGATCATGAATTCCCGGAAGGGTTTAAACCCATAAATATCGAATCATACGATGGAACAACCGATCCCATGGTATGGATCGAGGATTTTATTCTCCACATCCATATGGCCCGCGGAGATGATCTGCATGACGTCAAATACCACCCACTAAAACTCAAAGGGCCAGCTCGACACTGGTTGAACAGTCTGCCTGAAAATTCTATTGGCAGCTGGCAGGACTTGGAAGAAGCCTTCCTCGACAACTTCCAAGGTACATATGTTCGGCCACCAGATGCCGATGACTTAAGTCACATAGTCCAACAGCCTGGAGAGTCAGCCAGGAAATTCTGGACTAGGTTCCTAACCAAAAAGAACCAGATCGTTGACTGTCCGGATGCCGAAGCCCTAGCGGCCTTTAAACATAGCATCTGCAGCGAATGGCTCGCACGCCACCTCGGCCAAGAAAAGCCAAAAACCATGGAAGCCCTCACGGCACTCATGACCCGCTTTTGTGCGGATGAGGATAGTTGGCTGGCTCGTAGCAAAAATACGGCCAGCGAAGCAGGCACCTCCAAGGCCAAAAACAGCAACCGCAAGCTCTGACGCAGCAGACACAAACACCGAAGCAATGGCGACAACACCGATGACACAACAGTCAACGCCAGATTCAGTGGCTCCAAGTCCGTTTAGTGGAAGAAGCCATATAAAAGAAACAATCGGGGACCATCCAGCTTGGACCGCATACTCGATCGTCCGTGCCAGATCCATGGCACCCCAGACAAACCAGCCAATCATACCAATAGAGATTGTTGGGTTTTCAAACAGGCCGGCAACTTAAATGCCGAGAATAAGGAAAAGGGATTGCAAAGCGAGGATGATGACGAGGAGCCCCGGCAACCAAACACAGGGGGACAAAAGAAATTTCCCCCTCAGGTCAAAACAGTGAACATGATATATGCTACACACATCCCCAAGAGGGAGTGCAAGTGCGCGCTCAGGGACGTCTATGTGATAGAGACAGTCGCGTGCTTAGGAACATGGCCCCCATCGCCAGTCTCCATGGGGATCTGCTCCCCATTGTCCGGGGGTCGAGGTGTCGCCCTCTGGCGCCGCCCTGACGTCCTCGTGAGACTCCCCCTGGCTTGGGAGAGTCCTTCACGACAGCACCTCGACGTCGCCCTTGGCCATGGGAGAGTAAGCGGCCGGCGGTGACTCGCTGGCCATCGCCTTGGAATCCAACGAACCTCTTGATGAGGATCGCTGGGAGCTGTCATGGGCCGGACTGCAATAACGTGATTAATCATATTAATATCATAAAGAAGGGAGGCCGGATACAGGGATGCATCTCGACTTTATTAATACTTACGATGCGGCTAGGGGTTTGCATCGGGGGGGGGGGGGGTCGCTCTGGGCTGCTGTCGACATCCCACGCGGAGTTATCCGCGAGGGGGCCCTTCCCCCTCTTGGGCGCCTCGGCCTCCAGATTTGTGGAGGCCGCCCTCTTCTTCCTCCCCCCATCAGGGGAGAGTTTCTTTCCTCCTCCTCGTCATCATCTTCGGCGGCGGAGGAGTGAGTCTTGTCTTCGGACATTACGTGCAAAGCACCCTTGCAGCGGGGGCCACCTCGGCCCCGTTGGCCTTCTTCTCCGGCGGCTGATAGGGCGCTGGGACCAACATCTTCGCCAGGAGCAGGATGACTGGTTCTTCAGGCAGCGGAGCCGAGCAGTGAATCCGCTCTGCTTTCTCTGCCCATTCCTGAAAGGATAAATTAGTAGAGTTTAGTTACCCTCCTTGGACAAGCAAGTAGAGGGTACGCATTGAGATGTGAAGGACTTACCGCATTGGCGGGGTGGGCAAGATCGTGCCCACGGTCCGAGTCTATGGCCGGCGGCTTCTCGCCGCCCTTGAAGAGCAGCTTCCAGGCATCTTCGTCGGTGGTTCCGAAGAGCCTCTCCAAGGTCTTGTGCTTCTCCGGATCGAACTCCCATAAAGGGGAAGTTCGGCTTTGGCAGGGGAGGATCTGGTGAACTAGCATCCCCTGGATTACGTCGACGAGCTTGATGTTTCTGTCCACCATGCTTTGGATGCATGTTTGCAGCGCCATCAGCTCGTCCGACGAAGACCAATTCAGGCCCTTCTCCATCCAGGAGGTCAGCCGCATTGGAGCTCCGGACTTGAATTCGGAAGTCGCGGCCCAGGTGGCGTCGCGGGGCTCTGTGATGTAGAACCACAACTTCTACCATTCCTTGACAGTCTCCACAAACGTGCCTTTGGGCCATGTGACGTTGGGCATCTTGCTCACCATGGCTCCTCCACCACCTTCGGCTTCATATTGAAGACCTTGATCCACAGTCCGAAGTGGGGCTGGATGCGGCGGAAAGCCTCACACACGACAATGAACGCCGAGATGTTGAGGAAAGAGTTCAGGGCTAGATCATGGAAATCTATCCCGTAATAGAACATAAGTCCGCGGACGAAAGGGTGGAGTGGAAACCCTAACCCGCAGACGAAATGAGGGAGGAACACCACCCTCTCATTGGGCTTCGGTGTGGGGACAACTTGCCCCTTGGTCGGAAGCCGGTGGGTGATTTCCTTCGCCAGATACCCGGCCTCCCGAAGCTCGGCGATGTCCTTCTCCTTAAAGGAGGAGGCCATCCACTTGCCTTGCCCTCCAGATCCGGAGATGGTTGAGTTCTTGCTTGAGGTGGAAGAGACGAGAACTTGGGTGCTGGAGCTCGAGAATGGAAGAGCAGAGTAAGAAAGAAGGCATGTGTGAAAAAGGGAATCCTTATCCCCTTATAAAGGCAGTGAATATCGAACGCCTCCCCACTCGCCTTAAAACTCCCCTATTCCCAAGGGTTGTGCAAACGGCACAGTTCGAAATAATGACGGGGCAGACATGATGTCTTCTTGCAAAAAGTTGTCAGCAGATTGGACTCGTGAAATATTATACTCTCTACGGCTGTGTGTGTGGTACTTGTGTTGCAGATCCGGAGACGTTCGTTGCGTCCGAAGACTATCTTGGAGTATTCGGAAGGGAGAACCCGGCTTGCAATGGCGAAGACAATCTGCGTCCCAGACACCTCGTCGTTGAAGCCTGGTTCAGGGGCTACTTAGGGAGTCCTGGACTAAGGGGTCCTCGGGCGTCCGGCCTGTTGGACATGGGCCAGACTAATGGGCTGTGAAGATACAAGACCGAAGACTCTCTTCCGTGTCCGGATGGGACTCTCCTTGGTGTGGAAGGCAAGCTTGGTGGCCAAATATGAAGATTCCTTTCTCTATAACTGACTTTGTACAACCCTAGTCCCATTCGGTGTCTATATAAACCGAAGGGATTAGTCCGGAAAGATAGATAGTCATATAGGCTAGACTTCTAGGGTTTTAGCCATTAACGATCTTGTGGTAGATCAACTCTTGTAATACTCATAGTCATCAAGATCAATCAAGCAGGAAGTAGGGTATCACCTCCGTAGAGAGGGCCCGAACCGGGGTAAACATTGTGCCCCCCATCTCCTATTACCATCGACCTTAGACGCACAGTTTGGGACCCCCTACCCGAGATCCGTCGGTTTTGACACCGACAGTGACTTAGAGCGACACCGCTGACCCCGGCGTTTTGGCTGTATCACAGGAGGTTCATCCTCCACTGGATCTTCTTTGTCATCGTCGTTAGTTCTTTTAGGTGTATCAACCATGTACACGTCGTAAGAAGAGGTGGCCGTCCAGTGTCCGGTAAATGGCGGGTTTTGGCCCTGCTCCTCCTCGGCATCGTCGTCCATACCGTCGATGTCTTCGGAGCCGTAATCGAGCATGTCGGTTAAGTCTTCGACAGTGGCTATAAAGTGGGCGGTGGGTGGGAAGCGAAATTCTCCGTCATCAGCTTCCAGTTCAAACAGGATATAATTCGGCTGTGAGCCCTCCGCTAAGGATAGCGATTTTAACGAGTTTAACACGTCGCCCAAAGGCGAGTGCCAAAAAATGTCCGCAGAGCTGAATTCAACGATCGATGACTGATCGAGATCGATGCATGTGGACGCACATGGTTCGGAACCTGTAGCCGGACACGAGTCCGAGGCTCCGGTGACATAGATTCCACTCGAGGATGGGTCTGTTTGCGGCTCTGACACTTCTGGGACTGCGGTATCCGTGGCGGGGTTGAGCTTCATGTCTTCGGATGGCACGATCTGCTCCGGATCTAAGGCCAGAGTAGTTATAGGTGCTATCTCCTGGGTATGGTCTGATGACAAATTTAAGTCATGTTCATCGTGGTCACGGGGAGCGACTGCCGTGGTCTCGAATCCGTCGAAGATCAAGTCTCCGCGGATATCCGCGACGTAGTTCAAGCTCCCGAATCTAACCTGGCGGCCAATCGAGTTGGCCCGCAGTGCGAAGTCGCCGAACACGAAGATCTGTCCGGGGAGGAAGACGTCTCCTTCGAAAGCATTACTTTAGATGATTGAAGGGGCCATCAAACCTTTTGAGTACGGCCCATTGGAACTCTCAATGAAAGCACCAATGTCGGTGTCAAAACCGGCGGATCTCGGATAGGGGGTCCCGAACTGTGCGTCTAAGGTTGATGGTAACAGGAGACAGGGGACAGAATGTTTACCCAGGTTCGGGCCCTCTATGGAGGTAATACCCTACTTCCTGCTTGATTGATCTTGATGAATATGATTATTACAAGAGTTGATCTACCACGAGATCATAATGGCCAAAACCCTATAAGTCTAGCCTGTATGACTATGATTGTTATTCTTCGGACTAAGCCCTCCGGTTTATATAAACACCGGAGGGGACTAGGGTTGTACAAAGTCGGTTTACAGATAAAGGAATCTTCATATTTGGACGCCAAGCTTGCCTTCCACGCCAAGGAGAGTCCTATCCGTACACAGGTAGAGTCTTCGGTCTTTGTATCTTCACAGCCCATCAGTCCGGCCAATGACTAATAGGCAGGACGCTCGAGGACCCCTTAGTCCAGGACTCCCTCACTTACCACAGATGAGCTTTCTTGCATGTCGACAGGCGCCGCAACCGAAGCACCGGAGCTGCTTAGGCGACGTCGACAGCCGGCCCAAACTCAACCGCAACACGAGCACCATCAACGATGTTTAGCTATCAAGTATGACAACGAAACCCATACGCCACCGAGAATCAGGTACTATTATCCAACTGCCGGCTCCTACCTTCACTTTCTTAGCATAAGCACCGCACCTTTAAATTTCTTCAGGACATCATTCAATTTTTCATGAGACGCGTTATTCTGCTTGCCCCTGTAGGGCCATACTTCTGGCAGTGAACATGTTACATGTGCTAAATTACATACCAGTGCACATATAGTTAATATGCTTTAGTTTTGTCCTAAGTATTACTGTACTTCCTAGATATCACTGCCTACTATTTTACTTCTTGCATGCTATATTTATGATAATGGTGTTGTTCTGATGCCACCTGTTGGTTCCATTAGACTGCTTCATGTTCTCTATGCTTAATTACACATCAGCAAACTAGCACGTGGTTCCGCTGCTTTTTGTTTGTTTTACTCTACATTTTCTGATGCTAGCTATTACATCACTGCTCCGAGCATCTGTTCATTACTTTTTTGTGTGTTCTTGATCTTCCCAAGTTGCATGACTAATTTGATGCTTCTATTAATTATGGAGCTGCCAACCCCATCAAGCAAAATATTTGTTCTTTTGGGGCTGACACGTCGAACAAGCTTAAAAATAGAGGGAAGCAGATATATTATCATGTATGCACACACCCTTCTGTCATTAGTTTAGATGAACCATTGATGATCAATTCGAACCAGTGCATGCGATTAAAATTAATTTTACCTAAATAGAGGGTGCAGAATAAACTACAACAACTAGATTTGCAGCCATGGTGTCGGGGAGGCTGATCGTACCCACGGACACCTATGGGGCCGGCGGAGCAGGCCCCTTGTGGTTCGGAGGGGGGCGGAGGTCGCACGAAGAGAGGATCGAGGCGATGCACACGAGCGGTTTTACCCAGCTTCGGAGCTCTCCGGAGAGATAAAACTCCTACTGCTGCCTGATTGATCTATTGTGTTCTTGCTAGGGAGCAATGTGAGCCACAAAACCTAGCGTGAGTGTATCTAGTCTATGGCCAGTTGAATGAACTGAGCCTCGCGCAAGACGCGAACCGAACCTCGCGGAACCTCCTCTACGTTGCACTCGGGCCTCCTTTTATATGCTCAAGGGGTCTCCGACAGGTGGCAACATAGGCGGGGGTACGAATGTAAAAACAGGAGTTGGTACATCTACTTGAGCGATTATGCGGTGCAAAAATACCTAACTCGGCGGCAAGGGACAAAAGCAATAAATATGCATCGTTGTCGCCCAAACAAAGGTAACAGAGACCGTCAGTGCGCCTCCGCTTCGCCACGATGGCGAGCCTGTCAGCGCCGCTCATCGTTGCTCTCCGCTGGCTGCACAGCTGCTCGACACGCGCCCATGGAACGGTCCCATGGCGACACGTCGCTGGGTGAGCTGGAGCGGAGACGTAGAGAAGTTGCATGCCGCGGCAAGCGCCTTGCCGCGGCCGACTCCTTGTCACGCTCGGAGACTTTTCGCGCTCCGAGCCTTCCCGGCAAGCTCCTCTTGCCGGGGCCTTGCCTTCTGTGTGCCTGGAGTGGCTTTCCCGACAAGCTCTTCTTGTCGGGACCTTGTCTGCCTAGAGAGGCCTTCCCGACAATCTCCTCTTGTCGGGGTCTCGCTTTCAAAATGGCTGCGGAGGGTCTTGGCGGGCCTTGGCGAGGCTTGCAGCGAGGGACGCTGACTGCCCGTGCACAAGTTCGGGGAACTAAGGTACCCCTACTTTAGTACACCGGCAGAGCCCCAGTGCAGGCCATACACGGTGCCGAAGGCTGTTGGGCCAGGCCCAAAACAGGGCACGGGCACGCGCGGCCTGGGTCCAAACCAAACCCACTCCGTATCCGCCGCGTCCCCCCGTAACGGCACGCGTCGATTGCGGCGTCGTGGGGGAAGTGGGCGGCGTGCGGGGTCGCTCCACCTCCTCCTTGGTGCAGCTGGAGGCCGAGGAGCTCCGGCTGAGCCGACCGCACTGGATCAGAATCGCGTCCACCTCCTCCTTTCTTCAGTTTCTGCTCCCCTTTCTCTCATTCGCCTTGGAGAAAAAGAGCTTTGGTTCTTCATCGGTGGCGGCGAGGGTCGCTGCTAGACAGCGCTCCCCTCCCAACCCTACGCCCGGGGCGGCAGAGCCAGCCCCGAGAGGAAGAGGGAGGGGGCGAGGTCGAGGACGAGGTCGAGGACGAGGTCGAGGAAGAGGCGGACGGGGCGGCGCGTCTCCGCCTCCGCCGGCGGTTCCCCTCCCTGCGGCGGTCCATACCGGGGACGACCCTTGCGAGTTCTTCGTCAGGCTGCGCCGGGCGCCTTGTCGCCGCCTCCGGCTTCCAGCCCCGTTTGCGAGCGCGGATGAGTCGGATCCGCCCGAGACACTGAGATTGCACGTGAGGGGCTGTGGAATCGGCGGCATGCGAGTCCGTGTTGTATTCCCAGCCCCTAATGTGATGTATCTCGATCGTGGGTGGAAGACGTTCACCCGCATCCATGTACTGAGGCGGGGTTTACCCTCCATTTTAAGTTAATGGAGGGTGATCTCCTCTCCGTCAAGGTCTTCGGGATCTTGGCACTTTCGGCGAAGTGCTGCGTGGACAGCTCCTCCAACAGCGAAGATTCCCTTCGAGCGAGAGTGACGAGGAGGGAGCGACAGCGACGACGAGGTTGGCGGGCCCGATTAGTTCTCGGCGCCCGCTTAGGCGTCACCGGCGACCCCATCATCCGTGTCGCCGGCTCCCTGAACTCCCCGGGGTCGTCTCCTTGGGCGACTGGCGTAGGGAGGCTGCGGAAGGGGAAGAGGGATGTCGACAAGGCCGTCTAGTCGGAGTACGAGGGCGTGGTGCCCTCGACAGCGTGCTGACGTCCTGCCGCCCCGTCTTTGAGCCCCGCTTCCGGCGCCGCCATCTGCGTCAAGCCCTCGGGGAGCTCCCGGGATGTTCTCTTGGTGTCTTCTGGCACCCGTAGCTCGTCTAGGCGCTTCTTTTGCCCTTCCCGCCTCCTTGACTTACCTCCTGAAGAGAGGGACAGAAAAAGGATTACGGGCATCTTATCTTTTTAGTTTGTAAGCCTTCCGGCCTTATCCGCTTTTAAAGCTTGTAATCCTCTCTTTCTTGTTTTTCATTCACCACGGATTGTATCCGAGTAGAATGTTTTTAATGAAAAAGGGATGTTTGAAAAAGGACGAAGGGCTTATCTGATATCTCAGCCCCCGACAACTCTGGCTTGCCGCGGCCCCCGACAACCCTGGCTTGCCGCAGCTCCCGGCAACTCTGGCTTGCCGCAGCCCCCGGCAATTCTGGCTTGCCGCAGCCCCCGGCAACTCTGGCTTGCCGGGGCTTGGGTGCCGGCGCGCCCTTCTTCTCCTCTTCGCTGTTATTTCAGTTCTGAGGACGATTTAGCCAGTGCCGCAATAAGTTATCTTTGTAACATAACTTTATTCTGGGCAACATCTGCTACGTTACTTCCTTTACTCGACCCTTGGCTTTGTATGTTATTACCCTACGCTTTTCAGGGAAACTTGCCGGTGCAGGCACCCTTGCATGGCGCGCCGAAAGTGCGGGACTTCAAAGACCTTCTTTGGCGGGGTCGCTGCCGACAAGCAACCTTGTCGAGGACTAGTCGCAGCTCACTTAAGTTGTTGAGCGGACTCGAAGCAAAGTAAGGGCACGACCAGTCACGATTTGGTTCGTCCGCGCACGGGTGTTTCATACAAAGCGCGGTCGTTCAAGGAAGATAACTTTACAAATTTATTACTGGTCTGAATCGATCGATGCAACATTATTTCCTCTACTTGATTTCTTCCTTTGTACGTTATTGCCCTACACTTTTCCGGGAAACTCGCCGGTGCAGGCACCCTTGCCGTGAGCGCCGAAAAGCGGAACTTCAAAGCTTCTTTGGCAGTGGTCGCTACCGACAAGCAACCTTGTCGCGGACTAGCCGCAGCTCACTTAAGTTGTTGAGCGGACTCGAAACAAAGTAAGGGCGTGACTAGTCACGATTTGGTTCCTCTGCGCACAGGTTCTCCATACAAAGTACTATCGTTCGAGGAAGATAACTTAAAAATTTAAAAATTGATTGCTCAAACTTTGGCAACTTAGCTTTTCGGTCTCTTGCTTCCCGATGAGGTGAATCTTCCTCGGCGGTGTCCGGTCCATAGCATTGTCTCCTCCTTCCCCACGTTAACTTGTGCGCGAGGGGGCCTCCCTAACTGCGACAAGAGAAAGAAGAGTAAAAACGTTATGGAGCCCAAAGTGGCTTGATTACGCTTACGGGTGTGGTTGCTGCACAAAGTGTTAGCCAAAACATGCAATAAATTGATGAAAGCATGAACTTGACGGGTTGTGTGCAACACATGGTCTTTACTGATGCACGGGGTCTGCGCCCGGCTTTGTACGAAGGATTACATGCAACAGCGACAAGACTTGTACAAAAAGTGGTTGCCGGAACGGGTTCCAACAACATCGCCTTATGGGTAAAACTTATGAAGATGCTCAATGCTCCAGGAGTTGCTCACCAGAATGCCATCTTCGGTCTCAAGGCGGACAGCGCCAGGCCTAGTGACTCGTTTCACCCGATAAGGGCCTTCCCACTTCGTCGTCAACTTGTTTGAATTCTTGGCGGACTGAACGCGCCGAAGAACAAGGTCACCTTACTCGAGACTTCTGGCATTAACCCTGCGGCCGTGGTAGCGGCAGCGAGCTTGTCAATGGCGAGCAGCTCGCCGCAATGACACGAAGACGATCCTCCTCAAGGAGCAGCGTGTCATCTTGTCGCAGCTGCTCTTGCTCAAGCTCGTCATAGGCGAGCACTCGAGGCGATCCGTATACGAGTTCCGTGGGGAGAACTGCCTCTACTCCGTAGACTAGAGCAAAGGGTGCACGGCGGTGGCTCGATTTGGCGTCGTTACGATCGACCAAAGAACCACCAGCAGCTCCTCGATCCGGTTTCTTCCGCACTTGTGCGACTGTCGAAAGTTACGGTCTTGAGCCCGCAGCACTTCAGCATTGCCCTCTTCGCTTGACCGTTGCTTCTCGGGTGAGCAGCAGGCAGCGAACCTTGGCGCCAAGGTCTTGGACGTACTGCATGAAGGTGCGACTCATAAATTGTGTGCCGTTGTCGGTGATGATCCTGTTAGGGACTCCGAAACGGCAAACAATCGACCTGAAGAACTTGACTGCTGACTGTGCGGTCACCTTCCTCACTGCTTCCACTTCCGGCCACTTTGTGAACTTGTCGATGGCGACGTACAAGTACTCAAAGCCCCCGACAGCTCGGGGGAAGGGGCCGAGGATGTCGAGCCCCACACAAAAATGGCCAGGATAAAGGGATCGCCCGGAGAGCATGAGCTGGCTGGTGTATCTGTTTGGAATGGAACAGCACGCTTCACACTTGGTTACTTGTGCAGTTGCATCACGGAGGGCTGTCGGCCGGAAGAAACCTTGCCGGAAAGCTTTGCGGTAAGTGCTCTTGCGCCAATGTGGTGACCACATATGCCTCCATGTATCTCTCGCCAACAGCTTGTCCATCTTCCACAGGAATACACTTCAATTTCACACCGTTGAGTCTTCTTACATGCAGTATCTTTGTCGACAAACTGGTACATACTCGACTGCCGGGCTACTCTTTCCGCTTCTTCCTGCTCTTTGGGAAGTTCTCCTGTCTGGAGGAAATGGACAATCTGTTGCGCCCATGCTGGAGCTTGCGGCTCGACAACAAGGACTAAAGGCATATCTGCTGCCGCGGGAACATCAGCTTCTACGGCAAGAACTGCGTCTCTGCGGAGCTTGATGCTCCCGACAAGCTTGCCGGAGCAAGACTTGTCGGGAGCGTTTGGTTCGTAAACAAACCACAGGGTCTGTCGGAGCAGACTGCTCCTCAGCACTGTTGGTGTTGATCTTGGGGACCTTTGCAACGACGGCTTCGGGAAGCTCTATCGGAAAGTAGTCACCAGAGGCCAACTTCCTCTTCTTGCTCTGTCCAGTCGATGGTGTTACGGTTGGCTGAGTCAGCTTGAGCACGAAAATCCCTGGTTCCACAGGTAACTTAAGTGCAGCGCACTTTGACGAGCCGTCAGCAATATCATTCTGAGCTCTTGGAACATGTTCCATTTGCAGGCCGTCAAAGTGCTCTTCTAGCTTCCTCATTCATCAACGTAGGCTTCCATCAACGGACTCTGGTAATCTTTGTTCACTTGTCGGACGACGAGTTGCGCTTCTCTTCGACGCTCGATGCGAGTTCGAGCGTCCTCTTCTTGTCGCTCATGAAGAACTTGGCGCTGATCGCGGCGGGTTCGCGGATCCGACGACGAAGTGGAGTCGCTGTCGAGGTGGATCCGGTGAGTCGGCGATCTTGGCCTTCTTGGTGGAGAGTGCACGGTGGTTGCACCTCCGACAGTGTCGTCGCCACCGGCTCGTGCCTTGTCGCCTCGCCGCGGCAACGATGGCGTTGGTTGTCGCGGAGCGTCGTCGTTGGCAAAGCCGATGAGGCTCTGGATAGTGGCCCTCCACTCGTCGACCTTGTCGGCCCGTCGGAGGGTACTCGAGAGCGATTGAGCTCTTGCGAGCTTCTGCTGGAGTAGTAATGGCGGCATTGGAGAAGCAGTGCGAGGAGCGGACACGCTCGGACTTCTAACTACATTAGAAGGAGCTGCGCCCGTCCGGCGACCGTATCTCACTAAGCGCCCGGCATGTTGGCGCGCATGCTGGTCTTGAGGGTCTCGATCCAACGAACGTATGGCGTTGTGAACGCCATGACGTTGTTGGTCCCGCGTCTCCTGAGATGGGCGCGGGGGATGCGCAGACGCCGAGGTTTGCGGTGCCTTGTCCTTGGACTTGGCAGCATTGCGAGCACCTTCGTCAGCGCCCGTTCCTCCGCCAGCGTCTGCACCGCCACCCGTTTGCTGCGGTGAGGGTGGGTACGACACGGACGGCTCTGCTGCCGCCGAAGCCTTCTTCTTCGGTGGCATGTTGAGGAAGATGTTGATGGCGCCGCTCGCGTGAACGCCGGATCGGATTCACACGGCCTCGACGCCCCTTACCTGGCGCGCCAGAGATGTCGGGGAGGCTGATCATACCCAGGGACACCTATGGGGCCGGCGGAGCAGGCCCCTTGTGGTTCGGAGGGGGGCGGAGGTCGCACGAAGAGCGGATCGAGGCGATGCACACGAGCGGTTTTACCCAGCTTCGGAGCTCTCCGGAGAGATAAAACTCCTACTGCTGCCTGATTGATCTATTGTGTTCTTGCTAGGGAGCAATGTCAGCCACAAAACCTAGCGTGAGTGTATCTAGTCTATGGCCAGTTGAATGAACTGAGCCTCGCGCAAGACGCGAACCGAACCTCGCGGAACCCCCTCTACGTTGCACTCGGGCCTCCTTTTATATGCTCAAGGGGTCTCCGACAGGTGGAAACATAAGCGGGGGTACGAATGTAAAAACAGGAGTTGGTACACCTACTTGAACAGTGTACATTGCAAAAATACCTAACTCTGACGGCAAGGGACAAAAGCAATAAATGCCTGTCGTTGTCGCCCAAACAGTGTAACAGAGACCGTCAGTGCGCCTCCGCCGCCACGATGGCGAGCTTTGTCACGCCGCTCATCGCTGCTCTCCATTGGCTGCACGGCTGCTCGACACGCGCCCATGGAACGGTCCCATGGCGACCGCGTCGCTTGGTGAGCTGGAGCGGAGACGGAGAGAAGTTGCATGTCAGCGGCAAGCGCCTTGCAGCGGCCGAATCTTTGTCGCGCTCGGAGACTTGTCACGCTCGAGCCTTCCTGCAATCTCCTCTTGCCGGGGCCTTGCCTTCGTGTGCACAGGTGGCTTTCCCGACAAGCTCTTCTTGTCGGGACCTTGTCTGCCTAGAGAGGCCTTCCCGACAAGCTCCTCTTGTCGGGGTCTCGCCTTCAAAATGGCTGCGGAGGGTCTTGGCGGACGCCCGGCGAGGCTTGCCGCGGGGACGCTGCGACTGCCCGTGCACCAGTTTGGGGTACTAAGGTACCCCTACTTTAGTACACTGACACATGGGATGCTGACGATATCTTCAAAGAACATTGCAACAGCAGCGAGGCTTCACAGCAACATATGGTAAGCCAGTGTGTTTTAGTACATGTGAAATGTAATGCGTGTGGGCTGCTTTCTTGGCTTGTGCCCTCAACCTGTAATCCTACAGAATTACAAATAGTTCAGTTGTCTGTTTTGCTGTATTGCTTGATTCGAATGCTTGTTTGTTACTTGTTACGCTGTACCTGAGTTGGCCAAAATGTCGTGATGCTTTGTACTATCGTAAAGAAATGCATGCCTAGTTCATTTCAGTCCTTAAATTTTCCTCTGAACTTTATCACAAGACTGTCTTTGTAGTTTATATGAGGCCACACTGTTAAGTGCTTTCATAGATTATTTGAACTGCTTAGATGCCTTGGCAACTTAAAGATAGCGGTGGTACACTCCCTTTCAACTAGGGATGTCAACTGGGTCCCGTTTAATCCCGATTAAAGTCCACTAGTGGTATGATAGTTCAGAAGAGTTTTGTTTTTTTGAGGAAAATGAACTAGGGAGCTAGCAAAAACTAACTAGATGGGACTGGCGGATGCCGTTTATTTGCCACTTACATCCCTAGTTTCATCTTACCATTTTAATCTCTTTTCGGCTGATCTTGCTTGAACCATTTAAATATAGCTTGCCATGCTCGGCAATAATTCGTATGTTGTTTACCATGTAAGCTTACTGCCTGGATCATGCGATAACGATCTCTTACTTATGTCCAGTGGAAACCTTTCAGAATGCCGTTCACAGTAGGACACAATGTACAACCCCAAAATCTATTTGTGGAAGCAGTGCGCCATCCATGTTACGGATGGTAGCAGTTCAGAGGCAACAACGGCGCGAAGAGCGATCTGAGCACAGATATTATAGTTCTTGAGGCTCTACTAGAGGCAGAAAGAGATGGTGTGGCTGCCATCAATGAGGTAATCTCGATCTTGAAGCTGGAAATCATGCAATTAGTTGCACACATTATGCAAGCAACCCAGAATTGGAGGAAGTAAGAATGTTGCATTTGAAGACGGAGGAGATCCTGCTGCTTCTACTATCTGAAGCCCAGGTTAATCCCAGTTCTTCTTTAGATACCAGTTGAAATTGTCATTAGATTGTTGTTCTTGCATGTTGTGTCATGTCTCTGAATGGATTATGTTGTAAGACCCCCTATGTTGTCCATGAGTTGTAATTATCTGAGTTTTGTAGGCGAAGTAATCCTCAGTACTTGTATGATTGACATAAGGTGAACTGTTTTTCGTGCGAGCATATTGTATTGGATGAAATAACTGTTTGACTCAAAGTGTATCCAACCTACTGAATTCGAAGATCATGGCATTTCTAAATCATAATCATTTATAAAGCTGGAATAAATCTTTGTTGTGGTTTTGAAGAAATAAATAACAAAACGTAGAATTATCTGTGGATATTCGTAATCGAACAAAAATTGGATTTGGATTTAGTTGCCAGGCCCCAGGGCAAACGTGAGTGCTAATTCTCCCAAGTTTTGAACGAAGCGACTAAACACCCACTATCATTTGTGGGCTGCCCGAAGCAAGTGTTTGCGAGATGGAAATTACTGTCTACCCCTGACACTTGACATCCTTATCGACCGGATTTACAATCTTGTCGATAGGGGTAGACTAGTAACTTCAATCAGACGTGACACGACGGCCTCTGAGCCATTCAGACACGGTGGGCGCCAAACCTGGGCGGCAAAACACATTTGATTCAAGCTCGTCCGAAAGACATGTGTCTCTCCCTCCATTTCGCCATTCATCCACGGTGGGCGGCAAAACAAACTCTCCTCGTCCGAAATCGATGTAGGCTAATATTTTAAATAGGGGCAGATGTGTAACTTCCCTCAGACGTGACACAACCGCCCTACCTGTCAGCCCCGTTCATACACCGTGGGCGGCAAAACACCCTCTCCTCGCCCAAAATCGTTACCAGCAAATATTTGGGAGATGCGAGATTACCGTCCTATCCCCAACTGACGTGATGTCCGAAATTTTAAATGGGGGATAAGTTTGTAACTTTCCCACATTTCAGACAAGCGCATCCCAAAGTTTGAGACCCCCTCCCCTCCATTTCCCCATTCATACACCATTGGTGCCACGACAACCTTTCCACTGCGGCCAGCCTCCTCCGTCCGCCACCCCATCCTCTACCTTGCCGGAGCCGCTACCCCTACCCCGTCGTCCACTGCAAGAGATGGACGTCTCTCATCCACAGCGCCGGACTCCTTTCATCACGTCGTCTCGCTTCATCGGTGCCGTTGTCCACCTTGCCGTTGCAGCTCCTAAGACCGCCTCGTCCACGGCAACAGGGTTTATCCCCTGACCCGGCCGTCTGCCGTCTAAAGTCTTCTTCCCTGCCGCCGACAGCCATCGCACCCGCAGCACCCTCAATGAATCAGCAGGGGCCTACACGTCATCGCAAGAGAGGGGGTACTCTTCCATATGTGCTTAAGTTATTGATCTCACCCAGAAAATAGATCGTAAATTGTTTATTGTACTTTTCTTGTCCGTACCAAATCGTAGTGGCTAGTTGAAAGCAAACATTGGTTGCAAAGTAGCTTTGTCCGGTTTGCACCTTCAGATCTGCCATGGCACAGTCACTATACTCGTAAAGCTTATGGTTTCCACCCTTTGTATTCACTACCATCATCATAGGTGCTTCACTGCTTCATGTAGTGCTAGCACTGCTCCTCGAGACCTCAACCCATCAAGCAAAACAACATGCCACTCATAATTCCAAAGCTTACGTGTTGAAATACGAATCTGATATTATGCTCATATTACTAAAACAGAGAATGTTTAATTGGTCACCTAATGTTCCTATATTTGTTTTGAAAAGCATGTGCGCCACCTTTAGTCCAGCTAGTTCCACTTTCCTGATTTTACTCTTGATGCTTAGGGTTTCCCCCTTTTATCTACTCTACTATGATCTGCGTAGGTGCTTTCTGTCGTACTAGCATTACTCCACCCTTCAAGCTAAACAACACAACACTCAAAATTCCAAAGCTTAGTTGTTTAGTTAACAGACACATTTAATTGGTTAGCTAAATGTCCCACTTGAGTTTCCAAATGCATGTCGCGACATATAGAGAGACAGCAGAATTGCATTTCTTTGTCACTTGTTCACTGTACTTTCTTGTCCATACCAAATTTTAGTTGTTATTTCAAAGCAAACATCGGTTGCTAACTACCATTTGCGCGGGTTGCAGCTTCAGATCTGCCATGCCACTGCCACGGTCAACACTATACTCATCATGCTTACAGTTTCCCCATTTTATGATGACCACGATCAGCCTACGTGGTTTGTGTCATAATAGCATCGCTCCACCCATTGAGCTAAACAAGCTTAGTTGTACAAATTCAAATATGATATTATGCCGATATTAGTAAAATTGAGAGATGTTTAATTGGTTAGCTAAATGTTCCTACTTTAGTTTCGAAATGCATGTGAGTGATAACCCACAAGTATAGGGGATCGCAACAGTTTTTGAGGGTAGAGTATTCAGCCCAAATTTATTGATTCGACGCAAGGGGAGCCAAAGAATATTTTCAAGTATTAGCAGTTGAGTTGTCAATTCAACCACACCTGGATAACTAAATATCTGCAGCACATTATTTAGTAGCAAAGTAGTATGATAGTAACGGTAACAGTGGCAAAAGTAACAGTGATAGTTTTGTAGTGATTGTAATAGTAGAAACGGAAAAGTAAATAAGCGAAGAACAATATCTGAAAAGCTCGTAGGCATTGGATCGGTGATGGAGAATTATGCCGGATGCGATTATTCATGCAACAGTTATAACATAGGGTGACACAGAACTAGCTCCAATTCATCAATGTATTGTAGGCATGTATTCCGAATATAGTCATACGTGCTTATGGGAAAGAACTTGCATGACATCTTTTGTCCTACCCTCCCATGGCAGCGGGTCCCTCACGGAAACTAAGAGATATTAAGGCCTCCTTTTAATAGAGTACCGGACCAAAGCATTAACACATAGTGAATATATGAACTCCTCAAACTGCGGTCATCACAGGGAGTGGTCCCGATTATTGTCACTTCGGGGTTGCCGGATCATAATACATAGTAGGTGACTATTGACTTGCGAGATAGGATCTAAAACTCACATATATTCATGAAAACATAATAGGTTCAGATCTGAAATCATGGCACTCGGGCCCTAGTGACAAGCATTAAGCATAGCAAAGTCATAGCAACATCAATCTCATAACATAGTGGATACTAGGGATCAAACCCTAATAAAACTAACTCGATTACATGATAAATCTCATCCAACCCATCACCGTCCAGCAAGCCTACGATGGAATTACTCATGCGCGGCGATGAGCATCATGAAATTGGTGATGGAGGATGGTTGATGATGACGATGGCGACGGATTCCCCTCTCCGGAGCCCCGAACGGACTCCAGATCAGCCCTCCTGAGAGAGATTAGGGCTTGACGGCGGCTCTGTATCGTAAAACGCGATGAATCCTTCTCTCTGATTTTTTTATCCCCGAACACGAATATATAGAGTTGGAGTTGAGGTCGGTGGAGCACCAGGAGGCCCACGAGGCAGGGGGCGCGCCCAGGTGGGGGTAGGGGTGTGGGCCCCTGGCCTTGATTCTTTCGCCAGTATTTTTTATTATTTCCAAAAATAATCTTCGTGATGTTTCAGGTTATTCCGAGAACTTTTATTTCTGCACAAAAATCACACCATGGCAATTCTACTGAAAACAGCATCAATCCGGGTTAATTCCATTCAAATCATGCAAATTAGAGTCTAAAACATGGGCAAAAGTGTTTGGAAAAGTAGATACGACGGAGACGTATCAACTCCCCCAAGCTTAAACCTTTGCTTGTCCTCAAGCAATTCAGATGATAAACTGAAATTGATAAAATAAAACTTTTACAAACTCTGTTTGCTCTTGTTGTTGTAAATACGTAAAGCCAGCATTCAAGTTTTCAGCAAAGATTATGACTAACCATATTCACAATAACATTTAGGTCCCATGTTTACTAATTTCAATGGCATAATCAACTAGCGAGCAATAATAATAAATATTGGATGACAACACTTTCTCAAAACAAGCATAATATGATATAACAAGATGGTATCTCGCTAGCCCTTTCTTAGACCGCAAAACATAAATGCAGAGCACCTTTGAAGATCAAGGACTAACTAAACATTGTAATTCATGGTAAAAGAGATCCAGTCATAGTCATACTCAATACAAACTAATAGTAATGGATTCAAATGACAGCGGTGCTCTCCAGCTGGTGCTTTTTAATAAGAGGGTGATGACTCAACATAAAAGTAAATAGATAGGCCCTTCGCAGAGGGAAGCAGGGATTTGTAGAGGTGCAAGCATGAGTAGGATATAATCCACCATGAACATAAATATCGTGGAGGCTATGTTGATTTTGTTTCAACTACATGCGCGAACATGTGCCAAGTAAAGCCACTTGATTCATTCAAAGGAGGATACCACCCTACTATACCACATCACAACCATTTTAATAGCATGTTGGCATGCAAGATAAACCATTATAAACTCCTAGCTAATTAAGCATGGCATAAGCAACTATAATCTCTTATTGTCATTGCAAATATGTTTCTTCATAATAGGCTGAATTAGGAACGATGAACTAATCATATTTACAAAAACAAGAGAGGTCGAGTTCATACCAGCTTCTCTCATCTCAATCAGTCCATCATATACCATCATAATTGCCTTTCACTTACACGACCGAGCAATGATAATAATAATAGTGCACATGCTTTGGACTAAGCTGGAATCTGCAAGCATTTAAGACAAAGGAGAAGACAAGGTAATATGGGCTCTTGGTTAAATCAACAATAATGTATATAAGAGCCACTTCAACATTTTCATTATGGTCTTCTCCTAACGACCCCCAAAGAAAAGAAAAGAAAAAAAAATTTACACGGGAAAGCTCCCAACAAACAAAAGAAGAACATGAATCTTTTTGGGTTTTCTTTTAATTATTACTACTACAGCATGAAAAGTAAACTAGCTAAAAGCTACAACTAATTTATTTTTATTTTTCTTAAGGTTTTTCGAACACACAAGAAGAAAGCATAAAAAAGGATAATAAACTAGCATGGATATTACAGTGAAAAAGTATGAGCACCGACAACTAGCATGAGTGTGTGAATATGAATGTAATGTCGGTGAGAGATACGTACTCCCCCAAGCTTTGGCTTTTGGCCTAAGTTGGTCTATGCCCATGGATCAAAGTTGTAGTTGGGGTCGTACTGAGAAGGAGCCTCGGGTTCCACTGGTTGGCAATCTCCTCCGGATCCCACTGGTAAACAGACTGTCGTGAAGGTTCAAATTGTGGTTCCGGCTCTGGCTCTGTAGCTGGTGTGGGGTTCTGGTAGGCATGAAATGCCTCCGGCTGAACAAGTTACTTGCCTATAGATAAGTCAAACAAAGAAGGAGCATGCAAAGTAATAATCTCAGGTCGAATTTTACCAAATATCAGTTTGTACTTAAGCGTCTTTTCCCTATTCTTAACGATAAAATCATGTGCTACCATACTCTTATAGTCTAGAAAAACAGGAGGCAACAACTTTTCTTCTTTCTCATAATGCCTAATAGGTATGTTAATGTGTGCAGCGAGGCGCGAGGCAAAGATACCTCCCAAGATGGGACCCTTCATGCGGTTAAGACTTAATCGTTTGGCCACGATAGCGCCTAGGCTAAAGGAGTTATCACGAAACAAGGCACGGCCCAAAATAACAATATCAGGGGCGCTGAGGTTTCCACAGTTTTCGCGACCAATTAAACATCTACTAGCAAATATCGCAAAGTAATGCAGAACCAGAAAATGTATGCTAGTAATTCTTGCGTCCGAAACTTTCCTTGTTTTCCCTAAAGCAATCATATCAATAAACCCTTCCACATCATAGCGATGTGGTTCGTCTATGCTGCCAGCAAGGGGTATCTTACAAACCCGGCAGAAATCAGAAAGGGCCATCTCCTTATGCTCATCATATAAATAAAATTCCACTGAAGGTGGTGATCTCCTAGCATGGAAATGAAAATTTTGCACGAAAATATTAGTGAGTAAGAGATACTGTTCGCGCTGGTCATGAAGGAAGTCGGTGAGGCCCGCATTCTCAATCAAAGAATAAAAATCATCATGAATCCCGGCTACTGATAAGAACTCATCACTAGGCCATTCACACGGCCGAACTTCTGCGGTGCGAGGGAGATTATATTTGGGCCTCCTATCCTCCTCACTTTGCTTATCCCTCGAGCTTCGGCTCGAAGAGCCCCTCAATAATCTCTTCATCATTTTCTGAAAATTTCTGAAATTTTTAGTGACTACAAATAAAGTGAAGCAAACTCAACAAAATTAATAGTAACTACTCCCACAAGTGCCTAGAGACTATATCATGCATTAGAATTACATGGGACCATATAAATTTGACATGAAAGCTCTAGAACAGGGTCACCTAGGCAACAAAAATTGGCAATGAATAAAGCACTAGAACAAAAACTAATTGGACCATTGGAGGAGTCACATACCGAAGAACAATCACCCAAAGCAGTTTTGTGAGTGGGGCTTTGAGCTAGGAGATCGAAAATCGCAGCAAAATGAGCTAGAACTCGTGCTTGAGCTGGTTGGTGATTATTTTGGGAGGAAGAAAGAGTGTGTGGTGGCTGGAATAAGTGGAGGGGAGCCACCATGGGCCCATGAGGCAGGTGGCGCGCCCAGGGGGGTGGGCGCCCCCTGGACCCTCGTGGCCAGGTGCTTGCTCCTCCTGTTGTGTTCTCAGTGCCAAATATTCTAAAATATTCCAGAAAAAATATATTCCACTTTCGGGGCATTTGGAAAACTTTTATTTTCGGTGTATCTTTTTATTGCACGGATAAATCAGTAAACCGATAGAATATAATATTTTTGCTTTACTTAATCTAAATAACAGAAAGTAAAAGGAGGGTACAGAAGGTTGTGCCTTCTAACTTCATCCATCTCATGCTCATCAAAAGGAATCCAGTAACAAGGTTGATCAAGTCTTGTTAACAAACTCATTCTGAATAACATGGAACCGGAGAAATTTCGAATAAGACTATGTTACCTCAACGGGGATATGCATATCCCCAACAATAATAATATCATATCTCTTTTTGATAGTAGGAAGAGGAAATTCAAAACCTTCAATAGTAATAGTTGAAAATTTTCCAATAGGATTGATACTGTGGACTTGAGGCTGTTTCCTCGGAAAGTGTATCGTATGCTCATTACAATTGACATGAAAAGTGACATTGCCTTTCTCGCAATCAATAACAGCCCCTGAAGTATTCAAAAAGGGTCTTCCAAAGAATAATAGACATACTATTGTCCTCGGGAATATCAAGAATAACAATGTCCGTTAAAATAGTGACGTTTGCAACCACAACAGGCACGTCCTCACAAATACCGACAGGTATAGCAGTTGATTTATCGGCCATTTGCAAAGATATTTCAGTAGGTGTCAACTTATTCAAATCAAGTCTACGATATAAAGAGAGAGGCATAACACTAACACCGGCTCCAAGATCACATAAAGAAGTTCTGACATAGTTTCTTTTAATTGTGCATGGTATAGTTGGTACTCCTGGATCCCCAAGTTTCTTAGGTATTCCACCCTTAAAAGTATAATTAGCAAGCATGGTGGAAATTCCAGCTTCCGGTATCTTTCTTTTATTTTTAACAATATCCTTCGTATACTTGGCATAAGGATTCATTTTAGTCATATCAGTAAAACGCATACGCAAAAATATAGGTCTAATCATTTCAGCAAAGCGCTCAAAATCCTCAGCATCCTTTTCTTGTATGGTTTGGGAGGAAATGGCATGGGTTTCTGAACCCATGGTTCTCTTTCTTTACCATGTTTCCTAGAAACAAAGTCTCTCTTATCATAACATTGATTCTTTGATTGTGGGTTATCAAGATCAATAGCAGGTTCAGTCTCTACATCATTGTCACTACTAGGTTGAGCATCAACATGAACATCATCATTAACATTATCACTAGGTTCATGTTCATCACTAGATTGTGTTTCAGCATCAGAAATAAAAATATCATTGGGATTCTCAGGTGTGTCAATAACAGGTTCACTAGAAGCATGCAAAGTCCTATCATTTTTCTTTTTCTTCCTTTTAGAAGGACTAGGCGCATCAACATTAGTTCGCTGAGAATCCTGCTCAATTCTCTTAGGGTGGCCCTCAGGATAAAAAGGTTCCTGAGTCATTTTACCCCCTCTAGTCATAACTATAACAACATTATCATTCTTCTTATTATTTAATTCATTGAGCAAATCATTCTGAGGTTTAAGTACTTGTTCTACTTGAGTGGTAACCATAGAAGCATGTTTACTAATGAGTTTAAGTTCACCTTTAACTCTAGACATATAATCACTCAAGTGTTCGATCATATAAGCATTGTGTTTTAATTGTCTACCAAAATAAGCATTGGAATCTTATTGCTTAACCATAAAATTATCAAACTCATCTAAGAATTGGCTAGCAAACTTAGTAGGCGGGATTTTAGCTTTATCATATCTGTAGAGAGAATTTACCTTTACTACCTGTGTCAGGTTATTAAGGCCATGTATTTCTTTGATAGGTGGTAAATTAAGGCCATGTATTTCTTCAACAGGAGGTAAATTCTTGACATCTTCAGCTTTTATACCTTTTTCTTTCATACATTTCTTTGCCTCCTGCATATCTTTAGGACCGAGGAATAGAATACCCCTTTTCTTCGGAGTTGGCTTAGGAGTTGGTTTAGGGAGTGTCCAATTATTTTCATTCATCAACATATTATTCAATAGAATTTCAGCTTCATCAATAGTTCTTTCCCTGAAAACACAACCAGCACAACTATCCAGGTGGTCTCTGGAAGAAACAGTTAGTCCATTATAAAAGATATCAAGTATTTCCTTTTTCTTGAGAGGATGATCAGGCAAAGCATTAAGTAATTGGAGAATCCTCCCCCAAGCTTGTGGGAGACTCTCTTCTTCAATTTGCACAAAATTATATATAGCCCTTAAAGCAGCTTGTTTCTTATGAGCAGGGAAATATTTAGCAGAGAAGTAATAAATCATATCCTGGGGACTACGCATACAACCAGGATCAAGAGAATTAAACCATGTTTTAGCATCACCCTTTAATGAGAACGGAAATAATTTAAGGATATAGTAGTAACGAGTTTTCTCATCATTAGTGAATATGGTGGCTATATCATTTAATTTAGTAAGATGTGCCACAATAGTTTCAGATTCATAGCCATAGAAAGGATCAGATTCAACCAGAGTAATTATCTCAGGATCAACAGAGAAATCATAATCCTGATCAGTAACAAAGATAGGTGAAGTAGCATAAGCAGGATCATATTTCATTCTAGCATTCAGAGATTTTTCTTTCAGCTTAGCTAATAGTTTATTAAGATCACTCCTATCATTGCAAGCAAGAAAGTCTCTAGCAGTTTCTTCATCCATAACTTAACCCTTAGGCACAACAGGCAATTCATATCTAGGGGGAGAATCTTCATCATCACTTTCGTCAATATTATCAGTTTCAATAATTTCATTCTCTCTAGCCCTAGCAAGTTGTTCATCAAGAAATTCACCTAGTGGCACGGTAGTATCAAGCATAGAAGTAGTTTCATCATAAGTATCTGAAAGGGCTAGTTATCGACTAGGGGGGTGAATAGGCAATTTTTATGAAAGTCTTCAAAACATGGGAGTTTCGAAGACAGACAATATAAACAACACTATTCTAATGCAGTGGAAGGTAGACTACACTAGACAAGCCATAGTCAAGTATTCAATGGAGTGAAAGCATGAAGACTAATAGAAGCTAGGTAGTAAAGATCAGGATGGAAGCTAGTATGAAGCCAATCAGAACAGATAGTCACACAGGAAGTCAAACAGATAATACAAGCAGGCAATGACTTCATGAAGACAAACTGGAAGTAAAGAGGAGTAAGAGATAGAACTAGTGGCTTCAGAAGGACACATGATTTGTTGGACCAGTTCCAGTTGCTGTGACAACTGTACGTCTGGTTAGGGAGGATGAGATTCAACTCATAAGACCGCGTCTTCACTTTATTCCCCTTGAGATAAGGACACACAGTCCTCGCCCAATTACTCTGGTAAGTCTTCAAGGTATACTTCCAAACCTTCACAGACTTCGTTCACCGGCAATCCACAATGGCTCTTGGATCCTCAGAACGCGACACCTAACCACCTGGAGAATTCACAGTCCTCAACTATAACAAGTGTTCAGACCACGCGGACAGAAAGACTTCAGTGATGCCAAACACTCTTTGGGCTCTGGGTGGTTTGGGCTTTGTCCTCGCAAGGATTTCTCTCTCTCAAAAGCTTCGGAGGTGGGTTGCTCTCAAACGACAAAAGCCGTGCACTAACTCTGAGCAGCCACCAATTAATGGTGTTGGGGGTAGGCTATTTATAGCCACTGGGCAACCCGACCGGATTTTTCCGAAATGACCCTGGGTCACTAAGGAACTGACACGTGTCGCAACAGTCAAATTTCAAACGCAGGCAACAGCTTGACTTCGGCTACAAGTAAAGCTGACTTATCCGACAAGATAAGATTTGCTCTCATTGTCTTCGCTCGGAGACATAGGATTTGGTTTGAGCATCACTTCAGTCACTCTGACTTTGTTCACTTGGACCCCACTTAACGGTGCGGTGGTTCCTATGACTCAACAAAGAAGAAAAGGAAACAACGAAACAACTAAGTCTTCGCGCTCCATAGTCTTCATTCATTGTCTTCTTGTGTCATAGTCTTCAATGTGAATATCTTCACAGACCACCATTGTCTTCAATGTCTTCACACATTTTTATGGGTCATCTTCGGTAGGTAATTCGAATCAAGGGGGGACTACTACCTGTGTTATCCTGCAATTCTCACAAACACATTAGTCCCTCAAACAGGTTTGTCGTCAATACTCCAAAACCAACTAGGGGTGGCACTAGATGCACTTACAATCTCCCCCTTTTTGGTGATTGATGACAAACTGGTTGAAGTTTTCAAAGGGGATAAAAGTATGTGAAATTGTAAGGATTAAGATATTGTCTTCATTGATGGCAAAAAGGCTCCCCCTGAAGATATGCATATAATTGTTTTGCGTTGGAATGCAAATGCACATGGCAGGTTGTACTTGTGGAGATCTTCTTCACCATATGAAGACAATACATCATGCATGAACCGATACACAGGAATAATGATATGCATAATGGAAAATGGACGTCTGCGGAATGAGTTCATGCGGGATTTATCATTGCATCACATACAATAGCAGAAAAAGTAGCAGACGACCAGCAAGTTCAAGTGTTACAACTCAAAGAACCAAATGTAGCAAAACGAGAGTTGTAAGCACTAGCCGAAAAGTATATCAACCACCCATCAGGACCCGCTTGAAGACTATCAACCTAATGCTTCTCCCCCTTTTGTCGATAAGGACCAAAAAGGTTTGAAGACATAGGCTCTACTCGTTCCCATGAGGAGTAGGTGAAGCAGCAGGGTCGTCGTTGAGGTTTGGTGGTGCAAAGGAACTTGGTGCAGTGTCCACACGTGCTGAGGTTGGAGGTGGTGAGGTAGCATCATCTGCGTTATCCAAGACTCTGGCATTCATAGTTGCTGCAGAGGAGGAGTACTCTGAGTCTTCAAGAGACGGGGTTCGACGTAAGACAGCATTACTGGGAGAGTGGAGTCGAACTTGAATCTCTCAGTGAAGCCATCATCTTGAAGATCAGCTTCAACACTTAGCAATGTCGGACTCTTCCAAGACCTCCGACAGGTTTCATGGGTGACAAAGGCATTCTCGGTGGCAAGATTGCGAACGTGATTGACATCCACCAAGAGGCTTTGCATTTGACGCTTCATCCAGTAGTGATGCTTGTCATGCTTTTGATGCAAGGCCACGAGAAGCTCTCGGTCGTTGAGCACACGAGAGCGCTTCTGAGGCCTTGGAGCAATGGTGCTTTCAGTGGCTTCAGTGCGTGCATGGTGAGTGTTGTCGGCCAGTGGATAAACATGAGAAGCAACCTGAACACCTTCAACATGCTGGGAAAAGCTCTGACGATCTATATTGTGAAGATATAGTGCTTCCTTGGCAGGCTCTGGGTAAATGGCTTCAATGGACATATCAATCTCTGGTAAAAATATGAGATGGTTCTGAGCGGAGGGTCGATAGTCAATGGCAGAGTGGAGCTTGATCAGACGCATAATCCAAGGAGCATAGAATTTCGGACCAAAAATGTCGGACCGGATCACGACAAAGCTGGCGAATAAGAAATCTTGAGTATTGAAGCTTTTGTCATTTAGAATGTAGAAGACCAATGTCTTCATTGCAGCTTCAAGCTTTGCTGAGGAGGAATGCCCTTTGATGGGCCATAGAGTTCGCCTAATGATATGAAAGATAGTGCGGGGCAGATACTCTTGGTCTTCAACAAGGAATTCCTTGGGATACTCAGCATCCTGGGGCAGTTGCTTCATCATACTAAGAATCTGGCTCATGTTGGGCTCTGGCTTCTGGATGAGGCTCTCCAATGCATCGCAATGAAGCTGACAACCAGCTTCATACAGTTCGCCTGGAATGGAGAGGCCGGTAAGCTCAATGAGATCAAAGGCTTTGGCTTCATGATGAACGTTGCACGTCATCCACTCAAGGACACATGTCGTTGTATCCCTGTTGTAGCCGCGAATGTGGAGGGTTGCATAAAATTGCAGGAGAAGCTCTTCATTCCAATGTTCCTTGTCGGTGACAAAGCTGCGGAAGGCTGACATCACGAAAGCAGTCTAGGGCTTCTTCTAGGCAGGGCAGACCAGCAATGGCTTCAGTGTCCAGACGCATATGAGGAAATATGTGCTCCTGATTGTATAGAATACATGAGTAGTAGCTGCGCTGTTGATAGCTCCAGAACCGTTCTGATGATATTCTTGGATTGGAATATGGGTTCTTGCCAGTATCAAAGAAGGTGTTGTGTGCAATGAAGCCGTTGATATTGAATGAGCCTGGTGCCGATGGAGTTCCTGGGAACCTTGGCAACCTTTGTTTTGGCTTCTGAACCAGAGGCATGTGCTCCACATGATAGTCAAATTGTGGTCCAGGAGCAGGCAGAGGAACCAGAATGGGCCATCTGACAGGAGCATGCTTGCCTTGGTAGAATGCATGCTCAATGGTGCGGGGCCTTGGTGGCGGAACAGGAGCAGTGGCATCAGAAGAGGCGTCAGGATGCACATTCGTTTTTAGAAGCAACAGTGGCTTCAAGCACAATGTTCACTACAGGCGCCACATTGTCTTATGTCATGACAACATCATTGGCTTCAGAGGTGTTGTTGGTGGCCACCTCAGGATTCTCAACCTCCACTTGAGGAGCTGGAGGGTCGAGCACAGATACGTTCTCCTCGAGAATAACTTCTTGGGTGGTACGGGGAGTAGCAACATGCTCTTGTCTTTCTTCGGCTGATGCAGCCGGATTGTCTTCAGCAACATTTGCTTCAGATGAGGGAACCGTCACAGAAGGATTATCTTCAAGGAACACTTGATGTGCCATTGAGCCAGTCTGGTTTGAGTCTCCTTCTGTGATGGTGGTCATGGAGACAGAGGGCTTGTGACCTTTGGCCGTCAGAAACACGCAGGCGGCGCCTTTGGCGAAGGTGTTGTCTCCATGTAATTATCATCATTCACCAACGAACTGGTGGCTTGCTTGGTGGAGGATGGAGAGTGCTTGGTGAATCTTGACTTGGAGTTCTTTGGTTGGGGACGATCAGCCCACGAGGCATCTTGAGAGATTGGCGTCAAGGGCGACCAATGCTAATGAGCTCGCTGTTCGTGAGAACAGGCGATGATACCGTTGGGCGCTCAATTTGAGGAAGGACTTCATCATCTTCTACATTGTCGTGAGGACCAATGTCTTCAGTCGCGATGGGGTCAACGACTGGAACTTCTTGAGCCTCAGGAGCCTCTGTGGAAGCAGACTCATGGACTATCGACCGACGCTCTTGATTGTCAGGGTCAGGGTGAGTGAAAGCAATGGGTTCAACTATATGGGCTCTGTGGGAGTAGCCCGATCTCTCTTCTTGGTTTTTCTCTTCTTGGGGGGTGGTGCATCATCAGTAGTGCGCTTGATTTTGCGCTTTTTGGATTCAACTTCAGCTGCCTTGGTTTTTTGCTGATCTGAAGCCACTATGGAGACCTTAGGCTTCGAGCCTTTCATGCTGGCTGGGAAGACAATATGAGGTTCTTCCCGCCGTGGTGCTTCAGTTTGGGCCATAGTATGCTTCTTCTTCTGCTTGGCAGCCATCTTGGGGTCAATGCCAGGACGCCCAAGAGCCTTACGCTTTTCAGCTTTGTTGTAAGCCTGAACACATTTTGCATCTAGAGTTTTCATGTGCTCTCTTGAGCCTTTAGCTTCCTCACGTTTCTTTCAAAACGCCTCCTTGAGGTCATTGAGCATCACCTTGAATTTATGGACATCAGCCACACTCAGCTTGGCCACATGCTTCTTGAACTGTTCCTTCTCAAAATCAATCTTGTGCATTAGTTCAACAATTCCCTGAGCCAGAGCCAGCTCAGGAGCAATGGCGCCTTGAAAGGAGACACTGATGCCAATTGGGATTTGAAGATTATCAAAGCTGAGATCTTGATTGTCGAACCATTCATCAATGAAATTGTGCAAGATGTTCACATCAAAGAGGGGCAGATCATTGAAGATCTCCGCCTCTTGCTTGCTCTTGATCAACTGCTCGAGAGCATCATTACCAAATTCTTCATCTGAAGACAAATCAATGGCTTGATTCGTTCCTCGAATGGCGGCGGTGTCGGTGCTTGACCGTGTCCATTTGAACAGGTTTCTTCCGTGGCTTCTCGGACTTCTTGGAGATGCGAGAGAGATCTTGAGAGGTGTTCTTGGGAGCGGGAGGCGATTGCCAATGGCTTCACTCGCGAAGCTTTTGGAGCAGCAGATGACTTTGAAGTTTTAGTCTTCTTTTGCTTCTGCGGCTTTGGAGGAGGAGCTGGAGCTTCATCAGTGTCAGCACCATCATCAGAATGATCCACCTTGGCACCTTGGACAACAATGTGGGTGATGAGGCCAGCAAGGTTGTAGAAGGGGCCGATCCTGTTCTCATTGGCTTCACGGGTGCCATCGTCCCGAGGTGAGGAAGGACCAGGGTTGAAGTCAAGCCCTAGAGCCTTCTTGTTCTTCACAGCTGAGTCTTTGGCGAACTGGTAGTTGCGCTTGAACAGATGGTCCTCACGGCACCACAGCAGAGAAGAAGGATCATCGTTCTCTGGCTGCGGTCCGCGAATCATGCACGGATAGAATTCTCATTGGATGGCTTCAGTAAGGTACTGGGGTTGAAGATTTTTGTACACAATATCTCCCCAAGGTCCCTTGATGGCATTCTTCTCTGCATATTCTTTAGTGACAAAGCGGTATTTGAACCATTCTTCTGCCCAATATCTTCGAATCCACTAGATTCGATTCTTGCGGCCGGAATAGGTTTCCTCAGGGTCTGTTTTGTACAGCTCGTGCAAATCTGGAGGCAAATCCTTGGAAGTGTTACCACGGCGCTGTCTACCACCCTTCGTGCTGACTTCTCGGTTGCCATGAAGTTTAAAGCTGAAGGGCTTGATGCGTGCAATGGCTTCAGACGGCTGGGCAGACAAGAACTGGCTTCAGGTGAATTGATGTGACTCTGCAAGAATTCTGCAAACGAATGCAGACTATGAGAACCAAGGGATTCTCCCACGGACATGTACATGTGATAGCATTAGAGGTGCGAGGGAAGGGGATAGGTCATATGCATTCTCAGAAGATTTTGAAGATAAATCAGTTTGAAGACATTGACCTCATAATGCGAAGACATTCACTTATTTGATGAGAGTTGGTTCCAGAGTTGTACAAATCCAAGAATAAGTACAAGTGAGGAATCTATCTTGTAAAGAAGCATAAGTGAATAGACTAGGCAGAATATGAGATGCAGAATGAGATAGATTCAAGTTTGGAGATCTATAAACCACTTTTGGTAAAGACGGATGAATCTATCAGATTGAAAAAACGTTAAAAAGTAAAATTTAATTACCACACGATGAACTGCTAGACGGAGCGAAGGAAGAGGCCGAGCAGTTCGATCTCCCTTGCCCTAACTTGGCGACGGAAGACACCTACGGCGACGGCGGAGAGGACGAGGTCCGCAGCCGCCGTGAGGACGGCATTGAAGAAGTCGCGGCAGCTAAGCGCTTCGTCGTCGGCGTCGTCAAGAGCTAGCAGAGGCGCTAGGGTTTGCGAGAGGTGGCGAGGAGGAATAAGAATTTTTGACCGAGACGTGATGGGCATTTATAAGGACAGAGACGGCACAACGCAATTATGCAGGTGCCCCTGGCGGTTCACATCTGACGGACATGTGGCAAACATGCAACACCTTGGGAGTTGTTCCATGTTCCCACGCACGCCAGGATTGTCGGGGTGGTCGTCCCGAATTCTTCGGGTTTCAGGCAAATAGGATAAAGCATTAAAAACAGATATAAATGTTTTTTAGATTGACTTCAGCTTGCAAGGTCTCAGTGAAGACAATCGACAGTTTTCAATAAAATGCATATGACTTGGACAGATAGAGTTGAGGTAGAAGCATAGATAGGTTAGGGTCCGATCACAATCACTTAGTTCAAAAGATTCAACATGAAGCCATAGCTATAAGTGAATGTTGTAGACGATAGAACACAGATAAATATATATAGTACTAGTCCAATTCAACCAATTCAATATAATCTTGAATATAAGCCTAGGATGAACTATGCAAACATAACGCCAATAGAAACACTTCAAACAAAAGTTTGGTGGTGGCGTTACCCACCGTATAGGAAGTAGTAGACCCAGACACGGCGCACAATTATCGTGGCGCTCCGAAGTCAAATTCCACATTAATGTATTCACACTTAGAGTGTATGTCTTCATTGATTGAAGATATACATTACTTCGTGTGTTGCACATCTAAGTCATTAAAATGCATAAGTGTTAGGGTGTGTGTCCATTCACAGGACATTTGAGGATTCCAAGATATTTAGCTCACACCGCAACTTGCAAAACCTTTTCTCATCCAAGGGCTTTGTGAAGATATCAGCCAACTGTTCTTCTGACTTGATGTGAATGATATCAATATCTTCCTTTATAACATGATCTCTGAGAAAGTGATGACGAATTTCAATGTGCTTTGTCTTCGAGTGCTGAACTGAGTTGTTGGCAATCTTGATGGCACTCTCGTTGTCGCAATAGAGAGGCACATTCTTCAGATGGATACCATAGTCTTTGAGAGTTTGCTTCATCCAGAGAAGCTGAGCACAGCAGGATCCAGCAGCAATGTATTCAGATTCAGCAGTAGAGAGAGATACCCAGTTCTGCTTCTTTGAAGACCAACATACAAGAGATCGTCCCAGAAAGTGACATGTGCCTGACGTGGACTTGCAATCAAGCTTGTCACCAGCATAATCAACATCTGAGAATCCAACTAGATCAAACTCTGAGCCCTTTGGATACCATAATCCTAGTGTTGGGGTGTAAGTCAAATATCGAAGAATTCGCTTCACAGCTAAGTGATGTGATTCCTTTGGTGCCGCTTGGAATCGGGCACACATGCAAATACTAAGCATTTTATCTGGCCTAGATGCACATAAGTAAAGCAATGAACCAATCATGGAATGATATAACTTTTGATCGAACTCTTTAGCATTGTCGTCGGGACCCAGATGACTTTTGGTTGGCATTGGTGTCGTGTATCCTTTGCAGTCTTGCATTCCAAACTTCTTCAGGAAATATTCGAGGTATTTTTCTTGAGATATGAATATGCCATTGCGTTGTTGACGGATTTGGAGACCCACAAAGAACTTCAGCTCGCCCATCATGGACATTTGATATTGCTCTTGCATCATGTGACCAAATTCATCACTTTGTATTTCTTGTTGGTGCGGTAGAAGATAATGTCATCCACATAGATTTGGCACACAAATAGTTCACCATCATATGTCTTCGTGAAGAGTGTAGGATCTAGTGAACCAGGTTTGAAGCCTTTGCTCTTCAGGAAGTCTTTGAGTGTGTCATACCAAGCACGAGGGGCTTGTTTGGGGCCATATAGTGCCTTGTTGAGCTTGTATACCACATCAGGATGTTTTGGATCTTCAAAGCCTGGAGGTTGTGCGACATATACTTCTTCTTCTATCTTTCCATTGAGAAAAGCACTTTTCACATCCATTTGATCTGAGAAGAATGTTGTGATGATTTGCATAGGCTAGCAGTATGCGAATGGCTTTAAGTCTTGCCACCGGAGCAAATGTTTCATCAAAGTCAATTCCTTCCACTTGAGTGTAACCTTGTGCAACGAGATGAGCCTTGTTTCTGACAGCTTGACCATGCGCATCTTGCTTGTTGCGATATATCCATTTGGTGCCAATGATATTGTGCTTCCGAGGATCAGGACGCTTGACCAATTCCCACACGTTATTCAGCTCAAACTATTGAAGCTCTTCTTGCATAGCTTGAATCCATTCAGGTTCCATGAAGGCTTCATCAACTTTCTTGGGTTCAGAGATTGAGACAAATGCAAAATGCCCACAGAAGTTGGTTAGCTGTGTTGCTCTTTGAGTTGCTTTTGAACAAGTGAGTGGACCAGGTGCATTCAAGCTGTCAATTATCTTCTCAATCTGAACTTCATTTGTAACACGAGGATGAGCAGGACAAAGATTTTGCTCTTGCTGATCAATGTCATCATTTGGGGGATTGTCTTCAGACTGAGCATTGTCTTCAGGTTGATTAGGTGGAGAAATGACAAGCTCCTCTTCAGATTGATTCTCAGAGGGTATGATATCCCCAATTCCCATCTGCTTGATAGATTCACTTGGAGGTACTTCATCTAGCATATTTGGCAGGTGCTCTCTTTGCGAGCTGTTAGTTTCATCAAACCGCACATCCACAGTTTCAACCACTTTATAGTGAAAGAGGTTGAAGACTCTGTAGGAGTGCGAATCCTTTCCATAACCAAGCATAAAACCTTCATGTGCTTTCGGTGCAAATTTTGAAGTGTGATGTAGATCCTTGATCTAGCACCTACCACCAAATACTCTGAAGTAGCTTACATTTGGCTTCTTACTAGTTAGGAGCTCATAGGATGTTTTCTTCAGAAGCTTGTGAAGATAAACGCGGTTGATGATGTGACGAGGCGGTGTCAATGGCTTGAGCCAGAACTTCCGTGGAGTCTTGTACTCATCAAGCATCGTTCGGGCCATCTCAATGAGAGTTCTATTCTTGCGCTCGGCGATGCCATTCTGCTGAGGTGTATAAGGAGCAGATAACTCATGTGTGATGCCAAGTGTATCCAGATAGAGGTCGAGGCCAGTGTTCTTGAACTTCGATGTCGTTGTAAACCGATGTGCTTGATCTTGGCGCCATAGTTCGTCATGGCACAATTGGCAAAGCGTCTGAAGACATCACGCACTTGATCTTGTAGAGGATTATATGTACCCAAGTATATCTAGAGTAATCATCAACAATTACAAAGCCATAGAGGCAAGCAGTAGCATTGAGAGTAGAGTAGTGAGTAGGGCCGAATAGATCCATGTTTAGCAGCTCGAAGGGTTGAGATGTAGTCATGATTGTTTTCGAGGGATGCTTGGCCCTAGTCATCTTTCCAGCTTCGCAGGCGTGACACAGATGGTCCTTCTTGAACTTGACGCCTTCGATGCCCACGACATGCTTCTTCTTCGCGAGAGTGTGCAAGTTCTTCCTGCCAGCATGCCCTAGCCTTCGATGCCAGAGCCAGCATCCTGAAGCCTTTGCTAGAAGACATACAGCCATCTGTGGTCCTGCTGAGAAATATACCATATATAGATCGTCTTTTCAATACCCTTCAAAGACTAGAGACTTGTCAGATTCCATTAGTACAAGGCATCAATATTTTCCAAATAGCACAATCATGTTTAAGTAACAAAGCATTGAGACAGACATTAAGTTGAAACCAAGGGATTCGACAAGCATCACTTTATCCATGTGTTGATCCTTTGAGATTGCAACTCTACCTAGACCCAATACCTTGCTTTTACCAGTGTCAGCAAATGTGATGTGACTTTTGTCTGATGGACGTAAGGTTGAGTCCATGAGAATACTTGATCACCGGTCATATGATTAGTGCATCCGCTATCCATAATCCATTACGAAGCACGAGGTGTCATACCCTCTGATACAATTAGGGGATAGGCTTCACCAAGAGTATTGTGAAGCATAAACATTTGACGAGCAAGAGGATTATCAAAGCTCAGATCAAGATTAGGACTGATAGGATGTTTGGCAAACGATTCAGGAACAAAATACATAGTAAGACCATTTGGGTATTTGATCTTGCGCCCTACAAGATGTTTCAGGTACCCAGCAATAGCATCAGACGCCTAAGATTTCCGGCCGGAGACCTTTCCCTGCAAAAGAAAGTTAATTCTTCTTAACCACCCACATCTTCAGGGGTGGCTTATAAGCAATGAGTCTAAGTGCAGCGTCTGAGAACTTCGGCTCGGGAGCCCTAGCAAATAGCCTTGCAGGAGAAGAACGATACTCATATGAATAAGCAGAAAAGTTCTTAGTTCTATGAACATAGCGGTTTGAAGACACACGCTCATATTCATAAGTCTCGAGTATGGTTTCCTGCAAACCATTGGCGTTAGGGTGACTCGGTGAGTCCTACATGTCTGTATGAAGCCTTTGGGTCATATGAAGCCTTGATGCAGGATTTGTCTTCTTCGGTGGTGTCATGATGACATTCACAAGAAGATTCTCAAGACAACTTTTGGGAACCCAGATCTTCTTCATAGGTGGCCCGTTCCTCTGATTAGAACCAATATACCTGGCAAACACTTCACCATTCTGATTCTTAAACAGTTTATAGTTTGCATCAAAGGATTCATCAATGATAATAGGGTTAGCACAGGTGAAGCCAGATAAGGTGGATGGATCCGCTGAAGGTCCCTTTGCAGCAACCATGTGGTTTTGGGGTACTGCTCAGGCTTCCAGTAGGAGCCATCAACATTCATTTTCCTCTCGAACCCAACACCCTCTTTCCTAGGGTTTTGGTTGAGAATCTGCTTTTGAGGACATCATACGATGTCTCGATGCCCTTTGAGACTTTTGTACATCCTGTTTCAAGCAATGTCTTCAACCTAGCATTTTCATCAGCAATAGTAGTGGTATCCTCCGCAGAGGGGTTAGTTACCACATTAGCAGTTGATGATATTGCAACCTTGATATGAGCGCAGAACATTCAGCAGCAGAGGTAGCGTTGTCACGCTCAAGGCACTTTAGACATGGTGGTTCAAATCCTTCTGGCGGAACTGATGCATTGGTTGAAGTGACTCATTCTCTTTTTGAAGATCTTCACGAGCCGCTCTCAATTTCTCAAGCTCTTGCTTCCTTTGAATATAATCATAGGAGAGCTTTTCATGAGTGGTTGTGAGTGTTTCATGATGACTTTCAAGTTCCTGGTACTTAGCATGAAGATTTCTTATGTCTTCAACTATGGACTGAGAACGGGTCATTTCCGCGTCCAACAGGTCATCGCTTTTGTCTAACAGTTTTTGAGTATGTTCCATAGCTTTCTATTGTTCAGTTGCAATTTTAGCAAGTGTTTTGTAGCTGGGTTTGGATTCACAATCAGAGTCATCTTCACTTGATGTTTGAAAGTAAGCGTAGCGTGATTTTACCTTGGCTCCACGTGGCATGAAGCAGTAGGTGGGAGGCGAGTCGTCCTCGTCATTATCATCAGTGTTGGTGACGGAGCCATTGTCTTTGGTGTTGAAGATGGACTTGGCGACGTAAGCAGTAGCTAGGGCTAGACTCGCAACACCCGAGTCAGACTCCCCCTCAGACTCCGCCTCCTCTGAAGCAGACTCCTCTTCTGAATCCATCTGCTTGCCAACAAAAGCACGGGCCTTGCCAGATGAGCTCTTCTTGTGTGATGAAGATCTGGAAGAAGACTTGGAAGAAGACTTTGAGGATTTCTTCTTCTTCTTGTCATCAGAATCATATTCTTTGCTCTTCTTCTTCTTCTTCTTCTTCTTCTTCTTCTTCTTCTCATTGTCCCACTGTCGACACTCGGAGATGTAGTGACCAGGTTTCTTGCACTTGTGATAGGTTCTCTTCTTGTGATCATAGGCAGAAGCTTCATCATTTCTTGAGCTGGATCGTGAAGACTTTCTGAAGCCTTTCTTCTTGGTGAATTTCTGGAACTTCTTCACAAGCATAGCAAGCTCCTTTCCAATGCCTTTGCCTTCAAAGCTCGAGTTCGGCCATAGTTGGGGCCATAGATATCTCGTTTCTCAGATAGCTGGTACTCATGTGTGTTGAGCCTCTCAAGTATGTCAGACGGATCGAGAGTATTGAAATCAGGGCGTTCTTGTATCATCAGGGCTAAGGTGTCAAATGAGCTGTCAAGAGATCTCAGTAGTGTCTTCACGATCTCATGCTTCGTGATCTCAGTGGCGCCGAGTGCTTGTAGCTCATTTGTGATATCAGTGAGGAGATCAAATGTGAGCTGGACATTCTCGTTGTCGTGTCTCTTGAAGCGGTTGAAGAGGTTGCGGAGAATCTTGTCGTTGATCTCGCTGAGTTGAGGCGCCTTCATTGACCTTGGATAGCCAGTCCCGGACTAGCCCGACATTTCGTAACACTCACACGGCCATACTGTCCTTTGGTAAGGTGACCACATATGATGTTCTTGGTAGTAGAGTCCAGTTGAATGAACTTCTTGACATCAGCCGGGGTGACACCTTCACCAGTCTTGGGAACGCCATTCTTGACGACATACCATAGATCGACATCAATGGCTTCAAGATGCATGTGCATCCTATTCTTCCAGTAGGGATATTCGGTGCCATCGAAGATGGGCACGCAGCGGAGACTTTGACTATCCCTGCAGTCAACATAGCTAAACTCCAGGTGGTTAAGCGAATCACCTGAGAACAAGGAGCACCTTGCTCTGATACCAATTGAAAGGGCTAGTTATCGACTAGAGGGGGGAGGGGTGAATAGGCGATTTTTATGAAAGTCTTCAAAACATGGGAGTTTCGAAGGCAGACAATATAAACAACACTATTCTAATGCAGCGGAAGGTAGACTACACTAGACATGCCATAGTCAAGTATTCAATGGAGTGAAAGCATGAAGACTAATAGCAGCTAGGTAGTAAACATCAGGATGGAAGATAGTATGAAGCTAATCAGAACAGATAGTCACACAGTGAAGTCAAACAGATAATACAAGCAGGCAATGACTTCACGAAGACAAACTGTAAGTAAAGAGGAGTAAAAGATAGAACCAGTGGCGTCAGAAGGACATAGGATTTGTTGGACCAGTTCGATTCTTGTGGAAAACTATGCGTGCGGTTAGGGAGGCTGAGATTCAACTCATAAGACCGCGTCTTCACCTTATTCCCCTTGAGCTAAGGACACATAGTCCTCGCCCAATTACTCTGGTAAGTCTTCAAGGTAGACTTCCAAACCTTCACAGACTTCGTTCACCGACAAGCCACAATGGCTCTTGGATGCTCAAAACGCGACGCCTAACTGGCTGGAGGATTCACAGTCCTCAAGTGTAACAAGTCTTCAGATCACGCGGATAGAAAGAGTTCAGTGATGCCAAACACTCTTTGGGCTCTGGGTGGTTTGGGCTTTGTCCTCACAAGGATTTCTCTCTCTCAAAAGCTTCGGAGGTGGGTTGCTCTCAAACGACAAAAGCCGTGCACTAACTCTGAGTAGCCACCAATTTATGGTGTAGGGGGTGGGCTATTTATAGCCACTGGGAAACCTGACCGGATTTGTCCGAAATGACCCTGGGTCACTAAGGAACTGATACGTGTCGCAACGGTCAGATTTCAAACACACGCGGCAGCTTGACTTGGGCTACAAGTAAATCTGAATTATCCGACACAGGATAAGATTTGCTCTCATTGTCTTCGCTCGAAGACATAGGATTTGGTTTGAGCATCACTTCAGTCACTCTGACTTTGTTCACTTGGACCCCACTTAACAGTGCGGTGGTTCCTATGACTCAACAAAGAAGAAAAGGAAACAACGAAACAACTAAGTCTTCGCGCTCCATAGTCTTCACTCAATGTCTTCTCGTGTCATAGTCTTCAATGTGAATATCTTCACATACCACCATTTTCTTCAATGTCTTCACACATTTTTAGGGGTCATCTCCGGTAGGTAAACCGAATCAAGGAGGGACTACTACCTGTGTTATCCTGCAATTCTCACAAACACATTAGTCCCACAACCAGGTTTGTCGTCAATACTCCAAAACCAACTAGGGGTGGCGCTAGATGCACTTACAGTATCATGCATAGCAGAAGTGGCATCATCAATAACATGCGACATATCAGAATTAATAGCAGAAGCAGGTTTAGGTGTTGCAGGCTTACTCAAAACAGAAGGTGAACCAAGTGTAGAGCTAGATGGCAGTTCCTTACCTCCCCTCGTAGTTGAGGGATAAATTTTGGTTTTCTCATCTTTCAAGTTCCTCATAGTGACCAGCAGATATAAACCCAAGTGACTCAAAGAATAGAGCTATGCTCCCAGGCAACGGCACCAGAAAATAGTCTTGATAACCCACAAGTATAGGGGATCGCAACAGTTTTCGAGGGTAGAGTATTCAACCCAAATTTATTGATTCGACACAAGGGGACCCAAAGAATATTCTCAAGTATTAGCAGTTGAGTTGTCAATTCAACCACACGGCTAACTTAATATCGGCTGACAAAAGTATTTAGTAGCAAAGTAGTATGATAGTAACTTGATGGCGTGGCAAAAGTGTGATGATAGTTTTGTAGTGATTGTAACAGTAGCGGCGGAAAAGTAAATAAGCGAAGAACAATATGTGAAAAGCTCGTAGGCATTGGATCGGTGATGGAGAATTATGCCGGATGCGATTACTCATGCAACAGTTATAACATAGGGTGACACAGAACTAGTTCCAATTCATCAATGTAATGTAGGCATGTATTCCGAATATAGTCATAAGTTCTTATGGAAAGGAACTTACATGACATCTTTTGTCCTACCCTCCCGTGGCAGCGGGGTCCTACTGGAAACTAAGGGATATTAAGGCCTCCTTTTAATAGAGTACCGGGCCAAAGCATTAACACATAGTGAATACACGAACTCCTCAAACTACGGTCATCACCGGGAGTGGTCCCGATTATTGTCACTTCGGAGTTGCCGGATCATAACACATAGTAGGTGACTATTGACTTGCAAGATAGGACCTAGAACTCACATATATTCACGAAAACATAATAGTTTCAGATCTGAAATCATGGCACTCGGGCTCTAGTGACAAGCATTAAGCATAGCAAAGTCATAGCAACATCAATCTCAGAATATAGTGGATACTAGGGATCAAACCCTAGCAAAACTAGCTTGATTACATGATAAATCTCATCCAACCCATCACCGTCCAGCAAGCCTACGATGGAATTAATCACGCACGGCGGTGAGCATCATGAAATTGGTGATGGAGGATGGTTGATGATGACGATGGCGATGGATTCCCTCTCAAGAGCCACAGGCGACTCGGATCAGCCCTCCCAAGAGATATTAGGGCTTGGCGGCGGATCCGTATCGTAAAACGCGATGAATCCTTCCCTCTGATTTTTTCTCCCTGAACACAAATATATAGAGTTGGAGTTGAGGTCGGTGGAGCACCAGGGGGCCCACAAGGCAGGGGGGCGCGCCCAGGAGGTGGCGCGCCCCACCCTCGTCAGACAGGTGTGGGCCCCTGGCCTTGATTCTTTCATGATATTTTATTATTTCCAAAAATAATCTCCGTGAAGTTTATGGTCATTCCGAAAACTTTTATTTCTGCACAAAAATAACACCATGGCAATTCTGCTGAAAACGGCATCAGTCCGGGTTAGTTCCATTCAAATCAAGCAAATTAGAGTCTAAAACAAGGGCAAAAGTGTTTGGAAAATTAGATACGACGGAGGCGTATCAGTGAGCCACATATGGAGACCGGAAGGAATAGTATTTCTCTGTGCGCTCTGGTTCATCATGGGTGGCCAACCGACATTGTATAGAAAGACTTGTAATATCTTTAATCTGCTTGCTCTTCTGCTCTTCTTTAAGATGATCCCCTTCTCTTGCGGTCGACTGGTCAAGTCGAGTTATTCTCCCTTAGTATATTTTGAATCTGTCAGGTCAAGTCGACTTGTTCTTCTTTACTATATGTTGAAGCTGTCATCTGCGAAGTACCATCACTTCTGGAGCTATCATATTTTTAGTAGTAGGCCACATTATATTAATGCACATACCAAATTATAGCATGCATGGCACCTCTTAGAAGAATTGCAGAGATAGCACAAATTGGTTTACAGGGAGGAAGTATTGGATTAGAATCACTTCTGCATTACAATGATAATCTAACTTTTTTTATGTTTTCATGCATCTCAGGTATTGAACATTATCAAAATGAATATGAGAATGGGCGCACGAGAGGAATATTTCGGAATAATCCACTGCCTAACAAACTGGGCATGGCGGAGGATGGCCTATCTTATTCACCCATCAAGGTGCTTGCTCTAACTTGGTAAGGTTGTATTGGTCGCACATATTTTGCATCTGTCCTCTTGCATTACTTCTACTTTGGTACACCATCTGCTTAGTTTAAGCATCATATATGAGTATATGCCATACCTATCCATTTTCCGTACCTATTCCATGTGTCGGCATACTATGTTTTTCCAGTCAAATGTTGTTCTTTCATAATAGATGTCCAAAAGGAAGAGGGTGAGTGCAGATCTTCAAGGAGTACAAACTAGGTATTTGGAAAAGGTAGTGATACATGTTAAATCAGATAGATCACTAGCCACAAAAAACACAGGCCCAACTGTACCACACTTCACCCCTACTCCAGTGGCCAAACCCCTATTAGAACTAGTGAGAGCCCAGCGTCAGGTACTGTCTATGATATCAATTCAAAAATTGAACTCCTAAATTTCTGCATGTGCCTTACCTTCTCTCTTGTATGAAAACTAATTTCATATGAATCTCCTTGCTCAAAGGATCATAGGATCTCATGATAATACTAGGCTCTGCATTGCTCTTGTCAGTACCTCTTGCCCTTTGTCAGCATACTTACACTCATTGTTGTTTGATTATGTAGCATCACTGTAAATATTCGCTTCTTTATCCTCCCTTTGCTTTAAATCATAAGATCTATATTTACTCTTTGATAAATGTAGAATTAACACAATGGTTATGAAGTTTAGGATTGCTCGTGTAAGTACCTATTGTCATGTACTCCCTCTGTATCGAATTAATTGTTGATCAATTGGATGTATTTAGAACTTAATAGTGCTAGATACATCCATTTGAGCGACAAGTAATAACAGACGGTGGTGGTATTATTGTACATGCATTGCGAGATAGTTGATTGTCTAGCATTACTACGCATCTTATACGCCTACGCCTCCACTTTCTCCAAATTATCATATCTACATTTACTCTTACCAAAATGTTGAATAAAGCCAATGCCACTACACGTTGATGTACGCATTCCTCTGTTAGTACCTTTTGCCTTGTATTTGTACTTAATTAATTGCTATTTGATTATGTATCATCAGTCTGCACTAGAGCTTCATTATCCTCTGTTTCTTCCAATATTATTTGATCTATATTTACTCTTTGCAAAATGTAGAATAATGGCAACGCTTATAAAGAATTTTCTTTGGGAATTTATTGAATTATCCTTCCATCAACATGGAGAAAGGCTTTGTCCAGCCCGTGTTAACATGTAATGTAAGTTCATCCTAGCTTTTAAACTTTGTTCTAGTATAGATTTGGATAGGCAGCATTTCCTCCACTGCTGTTTACGTCTGATTGGATGTTTGCAACAACTACCAGTTTTAAATTGTAGTTGTAAAAACATGTTCCTTATGCAGAACAGTTCCATTTATTTTCTTATATAATTGTGGAACCTGTTACGGGTCTCCTTATTTCTCTTTCAGAGTCGTATCTCTTATGCCAGGCAGAACTTTAGGGAAGATAGTGAGCCAAACCATCTTGAGGAAAGCAAGATGACCCCATGGTCCTGTCTTGATGAAGACAATGAGTTGAAGCTACTCACCAGCAGGTGTGAGACAACCTCTGTGCAGTCGCTGCCTCAATCAGTACGACTTCTTCAGTCTCAACTTAAAGCGGAAAGGCTTGCTTCAGCTCAGCTCTGACTTGAATTCAAAGATATAATGAAGATGTCAGGGGACTGCCGTGCGCACTATGGTGCCATATAGCTAGGGATGAAGCATCTATCGTTGACACAACTGAGGTCTCATTAGCTTGTTCGGCTGCTTGCGAGGCCCAGTGTATGTACTGGTGGTGACCTTTGATGCCCAGTGTATGTAATCCGCGGTCATGTTGTGCTTTATTATCACCGGTAGCGAACTTCGATTCCCAGTGGATGTAATATGCCGTAATTTCTTTATTGTATAGTCTAGGTTTATTCTTTTGTCGGTATGCTGTAATTTAGGCCGGAAGGTTCAGTAGATCTCAGTGTTGTCGCTCTTCAGGCCGGCCCGTTACTCATATGGGCCAAAACGTGGGCCTATAATCATCTTGGGCCATTAGCAGGTCTAAACATATAGTAGTTTCCCGCCTTTAAGAGGCCGAGTAAAGTTCTGGCCAGCTGGGCCAGAGAATACCATGGGCTTTTAACAGGCTAAAACCTAGACTGGGCTAGTGTTGAGCCAAAAAATTCACGGGCCAATACAGGCCGAAACTGCCTAAGGCCCATGTTGGGCCCAAAAAGGACGAGCAGTTAACAGGCCAAAATATATCTCGGGCCTGTTTGGCCCCATAAATTATGGGCTTTAAGCAGGCCGGTATTCACGCGGGCCATAGGCCCAAAAGTGTCATGGGCGATGTCGGATGGGCATGGCAGGCGGATTCAACGCGGGCTGTAATTAGGCCCAACTGTTACACGGGCCATTAACAGGCCGATAGGCTAGTTGGGCTGAAATTTATCAACTTAGATTACGGGCCATTAAGAGGCCTAAAGTTACTTCGGACAAGAAATAGCCCAGTTTCTACGTGGGCAGTTAAATGGCCTAAAGTTAAACCAGGACGACAACGTCCCAGATAATCCACGGGTTGCTAACAGGCCGAAACTATTATCGGGCCGAACTGGTAAACGGGCATTTAACAGGCTGAAATACAAACCTGTCTTAGAATGGGCCCAAAGGTACAGTGGCCTGTTAACGGGCCTGATCCGATATGGGCCGTAATTTGGCCCAAAACTCGGCAGGCTGTGAACGGGCCTGATCTGATAAGGGCCTCAATTTGACCCAAAACATGGCAGGCTGTTAACGGGCCAGCCCACTAGTGTCTGAAAAAATTGGATCAGTCTGTTGTCTGAGTACAAGCTGAATCCCTATGATGAACTGCAGTTTGGTTTAACAAACACGCCACAATTAGTCCTTCTCGCATTTAAAAGAAATGAGGAAAAAGATTGGATCATGGTCACGAAGCCTAGTCAAGTTAGAAAGCTGATCATAGCAGATCAGACACAATCGTCGTTGTCTCGCACATCGGTACCACCTTCAGCAACGGATCGAGCACCGACAGTTGCTCTTGCACTGGTAGTGGCAACAGCTTAGTCTGGTCTAGATGAGGATCGAGCGCCGGACAACGGATCGAGCGTCGGACATATGTTTGCATTATATTTATTGTTTCTTCCCCCTCTTCTCTCGTTAGACACCGAGACCGATGCCGCTGCTACCCAGTACGACTACGGTGTTGACGACCTCTCCTTCTTGCCAGAGCAACCAGGCAAGCCCCCCCCCCTTGATCACCAGATATCGCCTATGCCTTCTCTCTACTGCTTGCATTAGAGCAGCGTAGCAGGTTACTGCTTTCGATTAATCCTATTCTACCACATAGCCTGTCATTGTAACTACAGTTGTTACCCTTACCTGCAATCCTAAATGCTTAGTATAGGATGCTAGTATTCCATCAGTGTCCCTACATTCTTGTCCGTCTGCCATGCTATACTACCGGGCCGTGATCACTCGAGAGTTGATCATGGGTATATACTTATATACATGATACATGTGGTGACTAAAGTCGGGTCGGCTCGTTGAGTACCCGCGGTTCATTCACGAATTGGGGGCTGAAAGGACATACTTTCCCGCCGGCCCTCTATGTGGATCTTTGTGGCAGAGCGACATGGCAGGTTGAGACCACCTAGGTGACAGGTGGGCCTGGCCCTGGTCGGCGTCCGCAGTTACATCAATTTACACGGTTAACAAGATTTTGGTATTTGATCTGAGTCTGGCCACCTGCCTATACGCACTAACCACTTACGCAGGAACAGTTATGGGCACTCAACGTCGTGGTATCAGCCGAAGCCATCTTGACGTCAATGACTGAGCGGCACAAACCGGATTGGACTGGAACGCCTGCTCTTGTATTAGGGAGGCTAGGTCTGCTTTCGGCCGCCCTTCCAACGTGCAGGTGCGCAATGGGCGATGGGCCCAGACCCCTGCGCCTTAGGATTTAGACCGGCGTGCTGACCTCTCTGTTGTGCCTAGGTAGGGCCGCGACGTGTTGATCTTCCCAGGCCGGGCATGACCCGGATGTCACAACCCTAGTCAGGGCTTGCATTAGAGTGATGCATCATGTTTAAATTTATCAAGAACTTGAAATGGAGATGTTCAACCCCTAGCACCAAATGAAATCCAACTAGGATCAAAATGAAATATTCTCAATGAACCTGAAATGCCCTTCAAAAATGTTCATCATTTTTTACTTGGTCCAGAACCTCTGCCAAAAGTGGTGCTCACTTTTCTAGGACACTTTGGATCTTTGAATTAAATCATTAAGTATTTGCATTTGCACATTTAAATGCTATAAATATTTTAAATGTCCAAATAATCTTGAGAGCATTTGAGGGCTCTTGGAAATATTTTCAAAAGAGCCCACAATTATTTTCCAGGATTTTTGTAAATGATTTACCATTTTAAATAAAACCAAACAGTTGCAGAAAAATAGAGAATTGAACAAAATTAGCAAAGAGAGAGAGAGAGAGAGAAAGGCCAGAGGCCACTTACCTGGCTGGCCGACCCATCTGGCCCGTGCCAGTCATCACCTACCTCTGCCAGTAGACGAAGGAGGGAGCCAGCACACGCGCACGCGAGGCGCCACGCCTCCTCCCTGCTTGCCTGCCTCACCGGGCGCCTCGAAGGCCCTCCTCGGCACTGATACGTCTCCGTCGTATCTATAATTTTTGATTGTTCCATGCCAATATTATTCAACTTTCATATACTTTTTGGCAACTTTTTATACTATTTTTGGGACTAACATATTGATCCGATTGCCCGGTGCCGCCTCTGTCTGTTGCATGTTTTTGGTTTCGCAGAATATCCATATCAAACCGAGTCCAAACGGGATAAAAATGGAGGGAGATACTTTTCGGAATATTTGGAAAATCTGGAGGAAAAATCAAAGCGAACCAGTATCCGAGGTGGGCACGAGGTAGGGGGGCGCCCCCCCCCCTAGGGCGCGCCCCTGACCCTCGTGACCCACCTGTAAGGCGGTTGACGCCCTTCTTTTGCCACAAGAAAGCTAATTTTTGGAGAAAAATCACGGCGAAGGTTTCAGGCCAATCGGAGATACGGATCTCCATATATACACGAAATGGTGAAACAGAGCCAGGACAGAACGCGGAAACAGAGAGATAGATCCAATCTCGGAGGGGCTCTTGCCCCTCCCAAGCTATGGGAGCCAAGGACTAGATGGAAACCCTACTCCCATCTAGGGAGGAGGTCAAGGAAGAAGAAGAAGAAGGGGGCCTCGCTCCCCCTTTCTTCCGGTGGCGCCAGAGCGCTGCCGGGAGCCATCATCATCACCGCAATCTTCACCAACACCACCGTCATCTTCACCAAAATCTCCATCACCTTCCCCCCTCTATCTACAGTGGTCCACTCTCCCGCAAACCGCTGTACCCTCTACTTGAACATGGTGCTTTATGCTTCATATTATTTTACAATGATGTGTTGCCATCCTATGATGTCTGAGTAGATTTTCGTTGTCCTATCGGTGATTGATGAATCGCTATGATTGGTTTGAGTTGCATGTTTTATTATTGGTGCTGTCCTATTGTGCCCTCCGTGTCGCATAGCGTGAGGGATTCAGCTGTAGGGTTTGCAATATGTTTATTATTTGCTTATGGTGGGTGGCGTGAGTGATGAAGCACTGAGACCGAGTAAGTAGGTTGTTTGCGTATGGGATAAAGAGGACTTGATACTTTAATTATATGGTTGGGTTTTACCTTAATGAATCTTTAGTAGTTGCGGATGCTTGCTAGAGTTCCAATCATAAGTGCATATGATCCAAGTAGATAAAGTATGTTAGCTTATGCCTCTCCCTCAAATAGAATTGTAACAGTGATTACCGGTCTAGTAATATAGTCAATTGCCTAGGGACAATTCCACAACTCCTACCACCACTTTTCCACACTCGCCATATTTACTTTAGTTGTGTTTTTATCTAAGCAGACCCTAGTTTATATGTACGCTCTCTTTATTTTCTTGCTAGTCTTTCCAAAAACACCTACAACGTACTTCTAGTTTCATACTTGTTCTAGGTAAAGCGAACGTCAAGCGTACGTAGAGTTGTATCGATGGTCGATAGAACTTTAGGGAATATTTGTTCTACCTTTAGCTCCTCGTTGGGTTCGACACTCTTACTTATCGAAAACTATTGCGATCCCCTATACTTGTGGGTTATCTAGTCCTTTTTATGGCGCCGTTGCCGGGGAGTCATAGCGTGGGGTGAATATTCTCGTGTGTGCTTGTTTGCTTTATCACTAAGTAATTTTTATTTGCTGTTCTTATTTGTTTTCTATCTTTAGTTATGGGAAGGAAACGCAAAATACCAAAAAAATTAGTTGTACCTACTGCTCCAATGGTTGAAGAACCACTCAATATCTATCACACTCCTGAAGATTTTTACTTGGATCATATTTGATCCCTTTGTGCTCGTGCTGAAACCCCAACTAGCTTAGTTGAGGGCAAATCTTTAGATGAGCATGCTTGTTATGTGTGACACGGAATATCTGAAAAAGGGAAAATTCTACAGGGTCAAATTCATCGTTTGCAATGTTATGCTTGGAATTTATGTGAAATATATGATTTTACTTGTTGTTCTGATAACCCTAAGAAACACCTTCCCTATCAATGTAAGTTTAGCGATAATGGAATCCTATCTTCGTATGCTAAAGGTGTTTATAGTTACTATGATATTTAATAAATTGAAGAATTTGTTGTTTTTAATGATGCTTATGAAATTGCTTCTTTGATTGAAACATATGATGCTACTTTTCACAAATCTGAAAATTTTGCCATACTTGAATATTGCTATGATAATTATGCTTCTAATGCCTATGTTAAACTATATATTGAGGCCTACCCCGCTGTCCAAGAAGAGACTAATATTTTGCAGGAAGCTATGGAAGAAGAAATTGATGAGACTGTGAGCTCATTGGTTGAAAAAGATGATGAGGAGAGCGAAGTACAAAAGGAAGAAGAGCGGATTGATCACCCGTGCCCACCTTCTAATGAGAGTAACTCTTCAACTCATACATTGTTTAATTCCCCTTTGTGCTTATCGAAGGTTGATTGCTATGATGACTATTATGATCCCATTAATTCTCTTGAAATATCCCTTTTTGATGATGCTTGCTATGCTTGTGGCCAAGATGCCAATATGAATTATGGAGATGAACTTGCTATAGTTCCTTATGTTAAACATGAAATTGTTGCTATTGCACCCACGCATGATAGTCCTATTATCTTTTTGAATTCTCCCGACTACACTATATCGGAGAAGTTTGCACTTATTAAGGATTATATTGATTGGTTGCCTTTTACCATTGCACATGATGATTTTTGATAGATATAATATGCATGTGCTTGCTTCTCCTTCTTGCAATTATTATGAGAGAGGAACTATATCTCCACCTCTCTATGTTTCCCACGCGATAAAATTGCAAGAAACTGTTTATACTATGCATTGGCCTTTACTTTGTGTGCGTGAATTGTTCCTTTATGACATGCCGATGCATAGGAAGAGAGTTAGAATCTGTTTTTACATGATATATGTTGCTTTGTGCTCACTACTATATTACAAATCATTGCTAATTAAAATTGGCTTTGATATACCTTGGGATCCGGGTGGATTCATTACTTGAGCACTATATGCCTAGCTTAATGGCTTTAAAGAAAGCGCTGCCAGGGAGACAACCCGGAAGTTTTAGAGAGTCATTTATTTCTGTTGAGTGCTTTCATATAGTTTAAAAACAACAAAAATAAAGAAGGGAACCCAAAACTTTTTCAAAAAGGAAAGTGAAAAGTGAGAAAGACAAGCATTGTTGAAGTGGGAGAGCTCCTTGAACTTTGTTCATGCTCACGGCAACTTTGTGAATCTTGATTACAGAAACTTTTCAACAAAAATAATTATCCCCTTGTACAATTCCATTGTATTATAAAAATAATGTGCCAAGGGTTGCCTTTAGGATGTTTACATTGCTTGTTGGTTTGTACGGTGCAGGACAGAAACTTTGGTTGTAGTGCGCGAATTTTAGTTTTTTACTGGGACGTCAATTGGTTTTGATTATTTTTGCACTGTCTTTCTGTACAAATTGTTTATTTTTCCTAATTTTGGCAGAATGTTTCAAGTATCAGAAGTATGGTGAATGTTCAGATTATTACATACTGTTCTGTTTTAGACAGATTCTGTTTTTGATGCATAGTTTGCTTGTTTTGATGAAACTATCAATTTATATCAGTGGATTAAGCCATGAAAAAGTTATATTACAGTATAAAGAATGCAAAAACAAAATATGAATTGGTTTGCAACAGTACTTAGAGTAGTGATTTGCTTTATTATACTAATGGATATTACCGAGTTTTCTGTTGAAGTTTTGTGTGGATGAAGTGTTCGATGATTGAGAAGGTTTCAATGTGAGAAGAAGGAAGAGAGGCAAGAGCTCAAGCTTGGGGATGCCCGAGGCACCCCAAGTAAATATTCAAGGAGACTCAAGCATCTAAGCTTGGGGATGCTAGGAAGGCATCCCTTCTTTCTTCAACAAGTATCAGTATGTTTTCGGATTCGTTTCATTCATGCGATATGTGCAAGTCTTGGAGCGTCTTTTGCATTTAGTTTTCATTTTTCTTTTATGCACCATGCTGGTATGAGATGGTCCTTGGTTTATTTATAGAATGCTCTATGTACTTCACTTATATCTTCTGAGTATGGCTTTATAGAATGCTTCATGTGCTTCACTTATATCATTTGAAGTTTGGATTGCTTGTTTTTCTTTACATAGACAACCGCCATTTGTAGAATGCTCTTTTGCTTCACTCATATTTGTTAGAGCATGGACATATCTTATGTAGAAATAATTAAAATCTCTTGCTTCACTTATATCTATTTAGAGAGATGACAGGAACTGGTCATTCACATGGTTAGTCATAAAATCCTACATAAACTTGTAGATCGCTGAATATGATATGTTTGATTCCTTGCAATAGTTTTGCGATATAAAGATGGTGATATTAGAGTCGTGCTAGTTGAATAATTGTGAAATTGAGAAATACTTGTGTTAAGGTTTGCAAGTCCGGTAGCATGCACGTATGGGGAACCGTTATGTAACGAAGTTGGAGCACGAGGTGTTTATTGATTGCCTTCCTTATGAGTGGCGGTCGGGGACGAGCGATGGTCTTTTCCTACCAATCTATCCCCCTAGGAGCTTGTGCGTAGTACTTTGTTTCAATGACTAATAGATTTTTGCAATAAGTACGTGAGGTCTTTATGACTAATGTTGAGTCCATGGATTATACGCACTCTCACCCTTCCATCATTGCTAGCCTCTTCGGTACCGTGCATTGCCCTTTCTCACCTCGAGAGTTGGTGCAAACTTCGCCGGTGCATCCAAACCCCATGATATGATACGCTCTGTCACACATAAGCCTCATTATATCTTCCTCAAAACAGCCACCATACCTACCTATCATGGCATTTCCATAGCAATTCCGAGATATATTGCCATGCAACTTCCATCATCATCATATACATGACTTGAGCATTTATTGTCATATTGCTTTGCATGATCGTAAGATAGCTAGCATGATGTTTTCATGGCTTGTCCGTTTTTTCGATGTCATTTCTATGCTAGATCGTTGCACATCCCGGTACACCGTCGGAGGCATTCATATAGACTCATATCTTTGTTCTAGATATCGAGTTGTAATATTGAGTTGTAAGTAAATAAAAGTGTGATGATAATCATTATTAGAGCATTGCCCCATCAAAAAAAGAGAGGCCAAAGAAGCCTAAAAAAAATGGGGCCAATGAAGCCCGCAAAAAAAAGAGAGAAAAGAAAAAGGGGCAATGTTACTATCCTTTTACCACACTTGTGCTTCAAAGTAGCACCATGTTCTTCATATAGAGAGTCTCTTGAGTTATTACTTCCATATACTAGTGGGAATTTTCATTATAGAACTTGGCTTGTATATTCCAACGATGGGCTTCCTCAAATGCCCTAGGTCTTCATGAGCAAGCAAGTTGGATGCACACCCACTTAGTTTCCAGTTTGAGCTTTCATACACTTATAGCTCTTAGTGCATCCGTTACATGGCAATCCCTACTCCTCACATTGATATCATATTCCAACGATGGGCTTCCTCAAATGCCCTAGGTCTTCATGAGCAAGCAAGTTGGATGCACACCCACTTAGTTTCCAGTTTGAGCTTTCATACACTTATAACTCTTAGTGCATCCGTTGCATGGCAATCCCTACTCCTCACATTGATATCTATTAATGGGCATCTCCATAGCCCGTTGATACGCCTAGTTGATGTGAGACTTTCTCCTTTTTTTTCTTCTCCACATAACCCCCATCATCATATTCTATTCCACCTATAGTGCTATGTCCATGGCTCATGCTCATGTATTGCGTGAAAGTTGAAAAGGTTTGAGAAACGTCAAAAGTATGAAACAATTGCTTGGCTTGTCATCGGGGTTGTGCATGATGTGATTTTGTAGGGATGAGCTTTCTTTGGCTATGTTATTTCAATAAGACATAATTGCTTGGTTGGTATGCTTGAAGTATTATTGTTGTTATATCAAAAGATAGATTATTGCTTTGAAACACTCGTGTCTTAATATTCATGCCATGATTAGATATATGATCAAGACTATGCTAGGTAGCATTCCACATCAAAAATTATCTTTTTTATCATTTACCTACTCGAGGACGAGCAGGAATTAAGCTTGGGGATGCTGATACGTCTCCGTCGTATCTATAATTTTTGATTGTTCCATGCCAATATTATTAACTTTCATATACTTTTTGGCAACTTTTTATACTATTTTTGGACTAACATATTGATCCGATTGCCCAGTGCGGTTCACATACATTTGCATGTTTTTCGTTTCGCAGAATATCCATATCAAACGGAGTCCAAACGGGATAAAAAGGAAGGAGATACTTTTCGAATATTTGGAAAATCTGGAGGAAAAATCAGCGAACCATTGTCCGAGGTGGGCACAAGGTAGGCGCCCCTAGGGCGCGCCCCTGACCCTTGTGACCCACCTGTAAGGCGGTTGACGCTCTTCTTTTGCCGCAAGAAAGCTAATTTTCGGAAAAAAATCACGGTGAAGGTTTCAGGCCAATCGGAGTTACGGTTCTCCATATATACACGAAACGGTGAAATAGAGCCAGGACAGAACGCAAAAACAGAGAGATAGATCCAATCTCGGAGGGGCTCTCGCCCCTCACAAGCCATGGGAGCCAAGGACCAGAGGGGAAACCCTTCTCCCATCTAGGGAGGAGGTCAAGGAAGAAGAAGAAGAAGAAGGGGGCCTCTCACCCCCGTGCTTCCGGTGGCGCCGGAGCCATGCCGGGGGCCATCATCATCACCGCAATCTTCACCAACACCTCCGTCATCTTCACCAACATCTCCATCACCTTTCCCCCTCTATCTACAGCGGTCCACTCTCCCGGAAACCGCTGTACCCTCTACTTGAACATGGTGCTTTATGCTTCATATTATTTTCCAATGATGTGTTTCCATCCTATGATGTCTGAGTAGATTTTCATTGTCCTATCGGTGATTGATGAATTGCTATGATTGGTTTGAGTTGCATGTTTTATTATTGGTGCTGCCCTATTGTTCCCTCCGTGTCGTGCAAGCGTGAGGGATTCCTGCTGTAGGGTTTGCAATATGTTTATGATTTGCTTATGGTGGGTGGCGTGAGTGACAGAAGCACAGATCCGAGTAAGTAGGTTGTTTTTGTATGGGATAAAGAGGACTTGATACTTTAATGCTATGGTTGGGTTTTACCTTAATGAATATTTAGTAGTTGCGGATGCTTGCTAGAGTTCCAATCATAAGTGCATATGATCCAAGTAGAGAAAGTATGTTAGCTTATACCTCTCACTCAAATAGAATTATAACAGTGATTACCGGTCTAGTAATATACTCAATTGCCTAGGGACAATTCCATAACTACTACCACCACTTTTCCACACTCACCATATTTAACTTAGTTGTGTTTTATCTATGCAGCCCCTAGTTTATGTTTACACTCTCTTTATTCTCTTGCTAGTCTTTCCAAAAACACCTACAACGTACTTCTAGTTTCATACTTGTTCTAGGTAAGTGAACGTCAAGCGTACGTAGAGTTGTATCGGTGGTCGATAGAACTTTAGGGAATATTTGTTCTACCTTTAGCTCCTCGTTGGGTTCGACACTCTTACTTATTGGAAACTGTTGCGATCCCCTATACTTGTGGGTTATCAGGCACCGCCCCGACCCCCTGGACAACACTCTCCCCACCTGGCTCTCTCCCTCGCCCCTTCCCCGCCATGGCCGGCGCAGCCGCGCCCGCGCCGCCGTGAAACTCGCACCCACCGCCTCTCCCTCGTCGCTCCATAGTGTCCACGAGCTCCGCCGTCATCCCCTACTTCGAGCAGACCGAGACCCGAGTGCTCTCTCCCCCTAGAGTCACTGCACCATCTTCATATTCACCGCCTATCGCCGGAGATCCACCTCGCCGCCCTGCTCAGCTCCGGCCGCCCCCGACCTCGTCGTCTGCTCCACTGAGATCACCGTGAGCCCTGATCCGTCCCCCCCTCTCCGTTCTCGCTCTCGTGCACCATAGCAACCGCATGAAGCTCGCCGCACACGCCGCCGCCTCTGCACGTCGTCGTGGCCACAGCCACGCGGGCTCGAAACCGAGTGCGTCACCGCACTCGCCGCATCTCCAGGAGCCCGCAGCACCGCTCCGCACTTCCTGTCGTGCGTCATAGCGATGACCTCGAGCTCGCCCGAGCTCCGGCAACCGCCAACGTCGTCGTTGGCGTCTTTTCCAACCACCCCGAGCCCAACCACCACCACCACTCGACGCGGCAGCTCCCCAGCTTCACGTAGATGCCCTCCGCTGCTCGTTTGGTCGCCGGAGCGCGAAACCCGCGGCTCCGCCGCATTTGGCCATTGCCGGCAACTAAACACCAGCGATTTGGCCCAGTTTGACCAGGGATTTGACCCCCTGGGTCACTGACGTTAGGATTAGATAGTGCTAATTAACTTAGGTTAGTTAAGTTAGTCACTGACAGGAAGGCCCCACTGGTTAGGTTTGACCTGGACCACCTCTGTTGACTCGTTGACGTCACAGTGACGCAATGCTCACACAGTAAAGCATTTTCTAGATTTAAGTTTATTCAGGAAATTCCAGAAAGTGCTACAATTTTCAAAAAATAATTGAAATTAATCTGTAACTCCTAATGCAAAGATTTATATATGAAAAATGATCATAAAAATCCAATCTATGCATTGTACTAGTTTCATGCATGTTAAAGCAACTTAACCCTACTGTTTATATCAAAACACGATAAAGCACTATTTAAATTCATAAGATGAGTTTGGGGTTGAACCTTTGGTTCAAAATGGCTCAAATCCATCTGTTTGTAGTTGCATTAGCCCAATACACTCATTTTGCCATGTCATGTGCATGCATCATATTGTTGCATATTGCCATGTATTGATTGTGTTACCGGTGTAATCTTCGTGGTAGTTTCTGCTCCCGAGGATATTCACGAGTATCCATTTGAAGGGCAGTACTCCTCGACCACTCTGTCAGGCAAGCAAACCCCCCTTGTTCATTCCGATACAATCCCACTCTCTCACTCCTGCTCTCTTTATTTTTGCATTAGGACAACAGTGATTCATCTGTTACCTACTGTGGTAGTTGAACTCCTTTTCCTCTGCATGACCTGTCATTGCCACAGTAAATAGATGAAACCCCCTAGCATGAGTAGGAGTTGTTTGAGCCCTGATGTGCCTACTCATTCATGCTTGTTTGTCATGCCTGCTACTGCTTAGGGTTGAGTCGTCGACTCATCGTGGATGAATTGGAATGGTGATGAACATGTCCTACTATGTGTGAGCTAAGTGTGTGAACACGATTTGGTAAAGGTAGAGGTGAGAGGCCATGTAGGAGTACATGGTGGGTTGTCTCATTGAAACCGTCCTCAGGAACAGAGTTCTATGTTTGTGATCCATGAACAACTACTACCACGCGTTGGGCCTGAAACCAATGGACCCTCTTGACTTATTAACCGCCCTTGTCCTCTGTCTAGGAGTTGCAAGTAGTTTCTCGTGTTTGTAGTATGCTGGAGGCCGTGCGCAGCACTGATCGAGGGGTGGGCTGTGATGCGGTAGGCACGTGGCACGGTGTACCGGGCGCCTGTTTGGTGTCTCGGGAACCCTGCACACATCGTTCGGGGTCGTATGTGGAAACCTCGGCCGGACTCCCTGTGGATGGAACCTGAATAGGCGATAAACCTGGACTAGGGACTTGTGTGGTTAATCAGGTCGTGGCTGACACCCTCGCTGGGCTTCCGCTTGAAGGTTGCTGAGTACATGTCGTGTAAACGGCGATAAGTGGTGATAGCGTGTGTGAAGAAGTACACCCCTGGAGGGTTAACATCATCTATTCGAATAGCCGCGTCCACGGTAAAGGACCTCTGGGTTGCCTATACAGTTCATAGACAAGTGAAAGTGGATACTCTAAAATGCGCAAGATAAGCGTGAGTGCTATGGATGGCGTTCTCGTAGGGAGACGGGAGTGGATCCATAGTAGTGTATTGATATGGTGAATATGTGGACTCGTGTGCACCACCTCAAAAGAGTTACTTGTAGTCGTAGTTCAGGATAGACACCGAGTCAAAGATGGCTTGTTGCAGTTAAACTCCACCACCCCTTTGTTGATACTTATGCATATGTAGATAGTTCTGATGTAAGTCTTGCTGGGTACATTTGTACTCACATTTGCTTAATTTATGTTTTGTAGAGAGACTTCAGTCTCGCTAGTAGTTCCGCGTCGACTTCGACGTTTAGCTTGTTACCTCAGCTAAGATCTTGTCCCATCGGCAGGGTCTTGTAGATACTCAGGTTTCTCAGCCTTTTTCATTTGTAGTTGTCTGTACTCAGACAACTTAAGCTTCCGCATGTGCTTGTTGCTTGTATGCTCTGTATGTTGGGTCATGAGACCCATGATTGTAATACTTGGCTCCTCGGAGCCTAAAGAATAAATACTTTGAGTCGTAGAGTTTTGTTGTGATGCGATGTTGTATTTACACATATCGAGCATATTGTGTGTATGATTGGAATGCTTGGTATGTGTGTGATCCGACAACCTAGTTGTCTATCCTTGGTAGCCTCTCTTATGGGGAAATGTAGTTTGGTGCTTCCACTGAGCCATGGTAGTCTACTACAGCCCGGTTTACCGGAGTCCTGCAAGCCCAGTTACTACTTCTTCGGAACACCTGGACTGTCCGGCATGTGTCCCACTTCGTTCATGTGTCTGTCCCTTTGGGGAAATGTCACGCGGTGACCTCCGGAGTCCTGCTAGCCTGCTACAGCCCGGGTTCCTGGAGTCTTGTTAGCCCAGCTGCTACAGCTCGGATTCACTCGCTGATGACCGACACGTTCGTTGCTGGGTCATGGATGCTAGCAACACTATCATATACGTGAGACAAAAGGCGCAAACGGTCCCGGGCCATGTAAGGTGGCACCCGTGGGAATACCGTGTGTGAGGCTGCAAAGTGATATGAGGTGTTACATGCTATATCGGTGTGACTTACGATCGTGCTCTTGACAGCTTTGGTATCAGAGCCTGACTGCCTGTAGGATTACAAAGCCAAACTTGTCGAAGTTGAGTCCAGAAATGCTTTAGTTATATAAGGGAATTGATTGTGGAAGGGAACGTAAGGCTCTTTTTACTCCTTTACCTTATGCCCTTCTGATCTCAGTCATCCTTTTATTTTCTACGGGGATTAAGAACTAGGCTTTCTCATCTTCTTCAGGATCATGTGTTACTAATCCGTAGACTTATAGGAATGATGGATTCAAGTCTCCATTTAGTCCCTATTACTTCTGTGTGTTGATAGTTGATCTTGGAACCTTGATCTTGTGATGTTAAGTGGTTATGCCACCATTTTTGCAGGATGCCTCAAATCTTTTGAGCATTTGAAGCCGTTATGCTGCCCGAGTCATCTCAGGTTTCTAAATAGTCTGATGCATTTGCAAATCCCTTCTTTTCGTTCTCGATGTTCCTTTGGGCCAGGTTAACCACACTAAATCGGTGAGTTGAGGTACTCCATTGCCTCAGCGTATATGTTGAAGCCATTATTATGACCCTAGGCATCCTAGAGAACCACCCACTAATCTAGCAATGCTTTATTTTCCCAGTATGATGATTCAGGCCGTCATTCTTGAAAGCATCCCGTGATGCCATTTAGTTAGTAGGCATTCTATTCCTTTGTTCTTAAACCCGAGATTCACATTACTTACTTCATGTTGATAGTGTTTTCTAGTTCCTTTGGGATATTAGTAACCTTTGCGATAGTCCTCGAGGTCCGTGGTATTTCCCTCTTCCAAATACCATGAACTACTTATGGCAGAAGTTCCTCGTTGAACCGAAAGATCACACCCAGAGTGCTCTTGATGAGTTCTCGATTCTATGTTGTCACTCTGCTAGTTCTACATTTCTGCATGGGTTATCCGGAAGAAATATGTTGAATTCGTTCGACATGCTAATCTATGCATCCACAACTCAGGAAACTATATTTCTAATCTAATCATAGAAATATGTTGTCTATTATTTGATAGTCAAGATCATGTCATGCATTCATGCTCATCGATACCTCATATTCTTGTGGTCCGTCAAGCCATTCTATTCCGGAATGAAAAGGAGAAACAAACTCCATTACCTCATCCATATCTAGGATTGGGTCAAAGTAGATGTATTCCGTAGACCAAAATATCCGGTTTGTTCTGTTCTACCTTGGAGTATTACCCTCTTTATGTCAAGAATATCATAGGAATTGCACAACCTCTTATGAACTCGTGATATTGTGATACTTCTCACCATTACCATTCATTCCTCGGTCTCTGTGTTATTGTAACCGGAATGCCGACAAGTGAACTATGATGTGTGAAATTAATACTCCTAGCAACCCCGTTGCTTGGTAGTTAATGGTCGATAAATTCATTCATATCGTGTTGGTTACTAAACCATCATTCTATGATTGATCGTGCTACCTAGTTGTTATTTCAGTTGCACTCTTCTATTAATGGGTTAGGATTGTGGTAATACCTCACTCTTTTGATCATATCGCCTTGTCTTGAAAAGCAAGATTGTTCTCGAGCTTAATAACATATCGGTGGTTCGTGATTTTCCGAATATCTTCTCGGAAGTATTACCAGGTTGTCACCTGACCGCTATGTTGAGTTCATGATGAAGTTGGTTTTCCATAAACCACCCTTTCTCCAAGGATCTTTGTTGGATACCTTGAGCTAGTTGGTTGAGCTAAACAACAACTTGGAGAGTTGGAAGATGAAAGCTTATCCCACTTAGTTCATTGTCAAAGGGATATCCTTGCGTTTGTGTGTTTGATGAAGAAAGATGATATCCTCATTGACTGATCCCCGTGGTCAGTTGACGGCGCTATTATCTTATCCAATCCTTGATTTGAGTATGGGTTAACATCAAATCAAATCAGAACCAACGATGTTCGTAATGTTGTCTTGCTCGTGGTTGATTCCTCGAGCATACACCGTTATATCTTTTGGGTCTCACCAATGCTATCACCATGTTCACTTAATTGTGGAATTCCACCTATATGGAAGCCTGGATGGATTGTTGTTAAGCCCATTGAAAACATTTTCATCTTGTCCATGGTTCATGTTGAACATCTAAGTTAGTGTTGGAAACTTTTATAAGCATTATCTTCATGTCCCGTTCATGAAGCATATGTTCGGATGAAAGAAGTGAGTTCCTCTAACTCATGTGCATTTGATGCAAGTTGCCGCCGTGAATTCGAGAAAGTCAATGTTGCTTCCTCTAGAATCATCCCAAATCAGTCATGCATACGTGCGAAGTATTCTGTGGTCTGGAGACTTGCAACCTTCATTCTATATGTATCCCTAGCACACAAAGCCACTGATTGATTTGTTCAAGGATAATAAGTTCTAAGTGCTAGTCCTGAAGGTGCCAGACGGACTTGTACAAGATTCCGTTATCCTCGATGATGGTTCCCAACCTAAACGTAGTAGTGTTTCATTGTAAGACTACTATGTGGTCATGCTTGTCTTGGAAAACGTGCTCATATATATGTAGCAGAACCAGCTCATGTTTTGGAGCTTGCTATCATACTTCACTCCTCGAGAATCTTGCAACGCCATCTCGTCGATTTGTGTTGCAAACTTTCATTTTTCTTTCTAGACTTGACGAGTCTGGAATATCCTGACACCAACCAGATTTGAATCTCAAGCAGATATGATGATTGGAACATATTCCAAGAATTATAATACTGGTCTTTCTGTAACCGGTAAAGTGGATGTCGTGGCCGACACACCCAGCCGGAAGACCTATTATGGTAGTATCTTGATTGAGGAAGTTGGCCACCTCCCCATAAGGATTTCGTAGGATTTACTCTAGTCGTTGTTCCTTATGGATTCTTGTGCTCCCGAAGTCCAACCTTTTGCTTGATGTTCTAGATACCAAACCATATCTATAATGGGTTACGCTAGCACATCAAGGAGAACATTAGAAGCGGAGTGCTAAATATCTCTCGGTCGATCATCCAGATTTTGTTTCCTTAGCCTCGCTAAGGTGAAATCTGAGAATGTGTTATCTTCCTTTGCATCTGCATCCTCCACCAATATTCATCATGGTAGTACAAGGTGTCACCAACATCTGGGCATGGATGTTGGTAAGATCTTGATGAGTAAGGAAATGCTCAAGTTGTTGAGAGCTCGCTCAGTCACTGGGTTATATCCTCGGCATCATCTGGAATGTGCTTTCCGTTTGCTGGGTTGTCTTATAACTCTAGTTTTCTTTCCAAACTGAGTACGCCATTTCTCCGAACTCCTTCAAACGATCGTTTGTGAATTTCCTTGGGCTGGTTTAGAGAGTTTCAATGATTTCTATTTCAAAAGTAATTCTTTTTGCCACTCAAGGGAATATTTCTACGAGTCACCCCCCCAAGTGTCCCGTTATGGAATCATGGTGATTATCTCCTTGCTACTTTGAAACCATGCACCATCTTCTAAGCATGGGATTGTTGCCTACTAATCTGAACCTTCGTCACCTGCTTCTTTCAATTGCTCCTCATATGTGTTTTGTCCATCGACTCAAGAGATGTTTCTACATCTCGTTCCATGAGTTGATCCTGTGATCATTAAGATGATCCATCCTTGTAGAGTTATCTCGCTCTTCTGTCCTTGTGTTGGGTGAAGATCTCGAAAGCAAGGATGTCAAGTTCAAGATGATGCAATGAATTAATATCTTCGATGAGGACAGTTGGATCATGATGTTTGTGATAGTTCGAGTCCCCGCTTCCTTTTAACCCTAAGCTTGAATCTCGGGACGAGATTCTTGTTTAGTGGGGGTGAGTTGTCACAACTAGTCAGCTTGCATTAGAGTGATGCATCATGTTTAAATTTTTCAAGAACTTGAAATGGGGATGATCAAACCCTAGCACCAAATGAAATCCAACTAGGATCAAAATGAAATATTCTCAATGAACCTGAAATGCCCTTCAAAAATGTTATCATTTTTGACTTGGTCCAGAACCTCTGCCAAAAATGGTGCTCACTTTTCTAGGACACTTTGGATCTTTGATCTAAATCACAAAGTATTTGCATTTGGAAATTTAAATGCTATAAATATTTTAAATGTCCAAATAATCTTGAAAGCATTTGAGGGCTGTTGGAAATATTTTCAAAAGAGCCCACAATTATTTCCATGATTTTTGTAAATTATTTATCATTTTAAATAAAACCAAAAAGTTGCAGAAAAATAGAAAACTGAACAAAATTAGAAAAGAGAGAGAGAAAGGCCAGAGGCCACTTACCTGTCTGGGCCGGCCCATCTGGCCCGTGCCAGTCATCACCTACCTCTACCAGTAGGCAGAGGAGGGAGCCAGCGCACACGCACGCGAGTCGCCACGCCTCCTCCCTGCTAGCCTGCCTCACCGGGCGCCTCGAAGGCCCTCCTTGGCACCTCCCCGACCCCCTAGACACCACTCTCCCCACCTGGCTCTCTCCCCCGCCCTCTCCCCGCCACGGCCGACGCAGCCGCGCCCGCGCCGCCGGGAAACTCGCAGCCACCGCCTCTCCCTCGTCGCTCCGTAGTGTCCCCGAGTTCCACCGTCGTCCACTCCTTCGAGCAGACCGAGCCCCGAGCGCTCGCTCGCCCTGGAGTCGCTGCACCGTCTTCATCTTCACCGCCCGTCGCCGGAGATCCACCTCGCTACCCTGCTCAGCTCCGACCGCCCCCGACATCGTCGTCTCCTCCACTAAGATTGCCGTGAGCCCTGATCCGTCCTTCCCCTCTCAGTTCTCGCTCTCGTGCACCATAGCAACCACACGAAGCTCGCCCACACGCGCCGCCGCCTCTGCACGTCGCCGTCATGGCCACAGCCATGCTGAAAGTGCAACTATCCCTGAGTGGTTTTGGTAATTCCTAACAACATATAGCTCATTGAGCTAATGCTATTCGAAGATGAATATTTAAGGAAAGCTCAATGATTGGCATGACATGGATTAGAAAGTGGACACTTCAAAATGCTAAGGACAAAAGATTGGCTCAAGCTCAAAGCACAAGACTCTACATTTTCTATTTTAGTGATCGAAGATTACATTGAGTCTATAGGAAAAGCCAATACTATTAAGAAGGGATGAGGTGTTGCTTAATGAGGTTCTTGCTCAAAATGCTTAGTGATATGCTCCAAAACCCTCCACTACTTTGTCACATCCACATATGTCCCAAACCAAAAAGTCCAACTCGGCCCCACCAAAATTTCATATCCGGAGCCACCGAGTTCAGTTGACATAGCCACTGCCAGAAACCCTAGTCTTTTCGATCTCACCAATAGGGATCTCAGTCTCACCGAGATGGGAATGTAATCTCTCTGTTTCCCTTCGTAACGTTTAGGTCAAACCGAGATGAGCGATCGGTCCCACCGATATTGCAATGCAAACACTCTGTTTCCTTTCGTAACGTTTCAGTCAAACCGAGATGAGCGAATCGGTCCCACCGAGTTTGCCTGGCCAACTCTCTGTTAGTCTAGTACCAAAATCGGTCTCACCGAGTTTGTGTAATCAGTCTCACCGAGATTACGTTATGCCCTAACCCTAATGAAATTGGTCCCACCGAGTTGACGTGTCGGTCCCACTGAAATACCTAACGGTCACATTATGAACCAAATCAGTCTGACCGAGTTCTTTGAATCGGTACCACCGAGTTTGGTGATTTGTGTGTAACGGTTAGATTTTGTGTGAAGGCTATATATACCCCTCCACCCACTCTTCATTCATGGAGAGAGCCATCAGAACATGCCTACACTTCCAACAAATATTTTCTAGGAGAGAACCACCTACACTTGTGTTGAGGTCAAGATATTCCATTCCAACCACATAAATCTTGATCTCTAGCCTTCCCCAAGTTGCTTTCCACTCAAATCTTATTTCCACCAAATCCAAATCCTGTGAGAGAGAGTTGAGTGTTGGGGAGACTATCATTTTAAGCACAAGAGCAAGGAGTTCATCATCAACACACCATTTGTTACTTCTTGGAGAGTGGTGTCTCCTAGATTGGCTAGGTGTCACTTGGGAGCCTCCGACAAGATTGTGGAGTTGAACCAAGGAGTTTGTAAGGGCAAGGAGATCGCCTACTTCGTGAAGATCTAACCTAGTGAGGCAAGTCCTTCGTGGGCGATGGCCATGGTGGGATAGACAAGGTTGCTTCTTCGTGGACCCTTCGTGGGTGGAGCCCTCATTGGACTCGCGCAACCATTACCCTTCGTGGGTTGAAGCCTCCATCAAACGTGGATGTACGATAGCACCACCTATCGGAACCACGGATAAAAAATCTCTGTGTCAGCATTGCGTTTGCTCCCTCAAACTCCTCCCTTTACCTTCATATGCAATTGTTTTACATTTCATTGCTATACTCTTAGAATTGCATGTGTAGGTTGTTTGCATGACTTGTGCTAAGTTGCTAAAATCTGCCAAAAACTAAAATTGGGAAAAGGCTAGATTTTTTTGGTCAAGTAGTCTAATCACCCCCCTCTAGACATACTTTCGATCCTACAAGTGGTATCAGAGCTTTGGTCTCCATTTGCTTTGATTTCCATAGATTTTGGTGGTCATAACCTTGGTTTCACAACCTAGGAGAGTATGGCGTCTAGCCAGGGAAATTACCACCGTAGAGGTCCTTACTTTGATGGTACAAATTTTGCTAGTTGGAAGGATAAGATGAAAATGCATATTCTTGGACATAACCCCGCCGTTTGGCCTATTGTGTGTATTGGCTTGCTAGGTGAATTCTTTGATGGGAGAGAACCAAACCGTGAAGCTGCCGCAGAAGAGTTGAAGATGCTACAATACAATGCTCAAGCTTGTGATATTCTCTTCAATGGATTGTGCCCCGAAGAATTCAACAAAATTAGCCGTCTTGAGAATGTAAAGGAAATTTGGGATACTTTGATTGATATGCAAGGAAGGTACCGACTCCGTCAAGGAATCCAAATTGGATGTGCTTCAAAGTCAACTTGACAATATAAAATGAAGGATGGTGAAGGTGTCACTGAAATGTACTCTAGGCTTGCTCTCATCACAAATGAGATTGCCGGCTTAGGATGTGAAGAGATGACCGACAAATTCATCATCAAGAAGACCCTAAGAGCCTTGGATGGAAAATATGATACCGCAGCACAATCGATCCAAATGATGCCCAATTACAAAGATCTCAAGCCAACGGAAGTCATTGGAAGAATTGTTGCTCATGAGATGTCACTCAAGGATAAGGAAGAGCTTCACAACAAGTCAAGTGGTGCTTACAAAGCCTCGTGTGATGCTCCCACATCATCAAGTGAGAAGCAAACCTTCAATGAAGAACTGAGCCTAATGGAAAAGAACTTCAACAAGTTCTACAAGAGTAGAAGCAAAGAAAGAAGTTCCAAGTCAAGGTCCTACAATGACAAAAGATCTTCTGTTCATGAGCGTAATTGCTACAATTTTGGAAGACCCGGACACTACTCCAATGAGTGTACGCCTCCCTACAAAAGAAGAGAAGATTCTCCCAAAAGAAGATGTAGAAGAGAAGAATCACCAACAAGAGAAAGGAGGAGTAGATATGATCATTATGAACGAAAACCCTCTCGGAGAAGCAAGGACTCGGAAAGGAAGGAAAAGCCATCTAGGAGCTACACAAAAAGAAGACATCAAGCTCATGTTGGTGAACGGGTATCTAGCTCCAACTCCGACTCTCCAAAATAAGTTATCACTCCGACTCTGAATATACTCAAGATGAAGGTGTTGCCGATCTAGCACTTGTGTCAACCAACTCCTACGACATATTTGACTCACCAAATGAAGGAATTGGAAGATGCTTCATGGACAAAGGTCCAAAGGTAACACATCCAGTATGTTGATTTCAATAGTGATGAAGATGATTTGCTAGGTGATGATGATTTACTTGTTGACAACTCTAGTGATGAAAACTATGATGAAACGTCAATTAATCATGCTAATCAAGATAAAATGAATGACGATGATAAGAAGGAGATTGAGTGTCTAACTAAAGAACTAAACACTTTTAAGTTAGCTCATGAAACTACCTTGGAAGATCATGGAAAACTTTTAATGACTCATGATAAGCTACGCTTTGAAAAGCTCAACCTCGAGCAAGAGCATGAGTTTTAAAAGGCAATCAATGATGATCTTCGCAAGAAAGGTTCTTCTTACATTGCCAAGTGTTTATCTTATCTACTTACATGCCACAAGTTAAAGCTAGCAACAAGAGCAAGAAAGATGCTTCATCTAGTAGTAACAACAATCATGCTAAATCCAATGTTGTCGCTTCTAGTAGTTCTCTTGATTCCACTAATGATTCTCTTAGCCAAGTTACACTTGAGCAATAAAGTAGCTTATTGAAGGGAATTTTAAAGAAAGGTGTTCACAAGAGCCTTGCCGGAAGTAAGCAATTTGAGGAAATTGTACGCAAGCAAGGAAGACACCGGAAGAATCAAGGTGTTGGTTTCGAACAAAAGTTCAATGCCAATGGAATTGAGTGGGAAGAAAATCAATACCCCAAGATGAAGTTTGTTCCTCAACAAGAGAAGTATGATCCTACTTCCTTCAAAGGGACACAAGCTCAAGATGATCTTCCACCACAAGACCACAAGAAAAAAGGTAAGGACAAGCTTCAAGAGGAAATTGATGCATTTGAAGTAGCACCTAAGGCCTTGGTCAAGTGGGTTCCCAAGACTACATCAAGTTATACTTCATCAAGTACAATTACAACTCCAAGGATTCGCATCAAGATGGTGTGGATCCCGAAGAAGAAGAACTAAAGAGTTCTTGAGGTTGACTCCCCCAACATACTTCACTCTTATCATTTTGGCAAGAACAAGTGCAAACAACTTCCATATCTTGCACTAGTTCAAGGAGTCACAAACCCTCTTGTTGGTAAGACAAGGGACAAGGTAACCTAATGCTTTCATGGACATCATCTTGTGTATGCATCACTCTATGTCTATGGATATCCTTGTTTGTTCCTTATGGGACTAACCCGTGTAGGTATTGAAAGTGCAACTCACTCCAAAGGATTGCTTCGAATGATCTACATCAACATCGAGCATCTACATCTTCAACACCTACATGAAGTCATCATCGACAAAACCCAATGTTTGTTCATCCCTCTTAGGGGGGATATCACATCTAGGGGGAGCTTTACTCTAATAAGTTGAGTTAAAGCAACTCTAATGGTGTGAACACAACAATGCTTTATGTAAAAGTGGTAACCCCACTTGACTTAAACGATGAGTATGACCTATGATCAAATGTTCTCATTTGACTCCTAAGTCAATATACTCATATATAGGTGACCTAGTCATTTCCAAATTGCTTGATAGATGCTAGAGTGATTGTGCATGCTTTGTCACATATTTCATTTGCAAATTTAACTGTGTGAGCATGTTTAATGCATATTTTACTCATTCAAGGACATCCATTTGTTGCTTTGATTGTTTGGCTTTTTCTATTTTGCCAAATGGATGGACAAGAATGCCTAAGAACTCCCTTTAGCTATCTATGCTTTCCTCGTCTCAAACTCTATTCATGCTACATCACAAAGTTTGATCAAGTCAGATTCGAACCACTCTGTGTGAGGAGGAGTTCCCGATTCGTCATAGACTTAAACCTCCAAAACCTCTTTGTGCATCTCCGTCTGACCAATTCATCCTTTTCGGTCCTACCACAATCACTAAGTTGATCTAGGGTTTTCATTCTCGGTGCAACCGATTTGAACCTTTCGGTCACACCGAGTTGTAGTAACTGCTTGCAGTTTTGCATCTCGGTGCCACCGAGTCGTTCCACTCGGTCACACCGACATGGTCAGGTAATATATACCGATGGGCCAAATTTTGGAAAAGTTTCCGAACCTCCTCGCCCGCGCATAACCTGCTCTGCCTCTTCGGGTCTCCGGATCATTGAGGGAGTTCCGGACTAGGGGGTGTCCGGATAGCCGAACTATCATCATCGGCCGGACTCCAAGACTATGAAGATAGAAGATTGAAGACTTCGTCCCGTGTCCGGATGGGACTTTCCTTGGCGTGGAAGGCAAGCTTGGCGTCTGGATATGTAGATCTCCTACCATTGTAACCGACTCTGTGTAACCCTAACCCTATCCGGTGTCTATATAAACCAGAGGGTTTTAGTCCGTAGGACGAAGAACAATCATACCATAGCCTAGCTTCTAGGGTTTAGCCTCTTTGATCTCGTGGTAGATCCACTCTTGTAACACACATCATCAATATTAATCTAGCACGAGGGCCCGGACCTGGGTAAAACATCGTGTCCCTTGTCTCCTGTTACCATCCGCCTAGACGCACAGTTCGGGACCCCCTACCCGAGATCCGCCGGTTTTGACACCGACATTGGTGCTTTCATTGAGAGTTCCTGTGTGGCGTCGCCGATAGGCCCGATGGCTCCTTCGATCATCAACAACGACGCGGTCCGTGGTGAGACTTTTCTCCCGAACAGATCTTTGTGTTCGGGCGGCTTTGCATCATGGGCCAATTCGCTTGGCCATCTGGAGCAGATCGAAAGCTACGCCCCTGGCCATCAGGTCAGATTTGGAAGTTTAAACTATACGGCCGATATCCGCGGAGACTTCAAGCCGCAGCCAAGCGTGCCGCACTGTCTTGATGGGCATGATCTAGCTCTGCAGCCGAACAGTGCCCTGGAGGCCGCACCAGTATCCGCTCCGGCCCTTAACCCGGAGCCGGATTCCCCGACCGAGGACGAGTGGTTGGACACCGCCTCGGGGGCTACAATCTCTACGGCGATCGAGCCGAACTCCATCACTGTCCTTTGCAAAGACTCCAGGGCGCCGGACTCCTCTCCGGACTCCGAGCCCTCCGCGCCCTTGCCGAAAGAATCCGATTGGGCGCCCGTTATGGAGTTCACGGCCGCGGACATCTTTCAGCACTCGCCCTTTGGCGACATCCTGAATTCACTAAAGTCTCTCTCTTTATCCGGAGAGCCCTGGCCGGATTACGGTCAGGAAGGTTGGGATGCGGACGACGAAGAAATTCAACGCCCAGCCACCACCCACTTGGTAGCCACTGTTGACGATCTAACCGACATGCTAGACTACGACTCCGAAGACATCGACGGTATGGACGACGATGCCGAAGACGAACAAGACCCAGTGCCTACAGGGCACTGGAAGGCCACCTCGTCATATGACATATATATGGTGGACATCCCAAAAGATGGGAACGGCGATGGAACAATGGAGGATGACCCCTCCAAGAAGCAGCCCAAGCACCGGCGTCTGCGGCGCCGCTCTAAATCCCGCCACAGCAAGAATGAAGATTCCGGCACCGGAGATAACAATACACCGGACAACGCCGAAGACAATCCACTCCAGCAAGATCCATCGCAGGAGGATGAAGACGCCAGCCCTCAAGAGAGAGCGGCAGAAGAAGAGGTAGAGGATTATTTACCTCCCTCCGAAGACGAAGCAAGCCTCGACGACAATGAATTCGTCGTGCCTGAGAATCCCGTCGAACAAGAAAGTTTTAGACGCAGGCTTATGGCCACGACGAACAGCCTAAAGAAAAAGCAGCAACAGCTTAGAGCTGATCAGGATCTGCTAGCCGACAGATGGACCGAAGTCCTCGCGGCCGAAGAGCATGAGCTGAACGCCTCCAAAGCTACCCTAAACGCAAGCTGCTCCCCGATTAGAGGAGGAGGCTTACGAACCCGCATCACCAGGAGACAATACGGCCGACCGACCACCCTGCGGCGCTGACAGAGGTGCCTCTAGGCCCTTCACTAGAACCGCACCCGGCATCGCTCAAAAAGCACATGGCCAAAGGGGAACGCCCGACTGCGAGATATATTGGAGGACAAGGCATGACAATCAAGATCGATCTATGGATCGCGTGGCGCCCCACGGCATGCGTGATTTACAACCGTCGCTACCGACACGATAAGTCCGCCGGGCCGAACAAAGCAGACCGAGCTCTTTTGAGCTCCGCCGTGATATCGCCAAAGTCTGAGGCGCCAAGACACCCACTATGCTTCACGCATTTAAGTAATGGATCATCAAATCCCCGAAGGGTTTAAACCCCTCAATATTGAATCCTATGATGGCACAACAGACCCAGCGGTTTGGATCAAAGACTATCTCCTTCACATCCACATGGCCCGCGGTGACGATCTTCACGCCACCAAATACCTCCCCCTCAAGCTTAAAGGACCAGCCCGACATTGGCTCAACAGCTTGCCGCCAGAGTCAATTGGGAGTCGGGAGGACATGGAAGCCGCATTCCTCGATAACTTCCAGGGCACTTATGTGCGACCACCAGATGCTGATGACCTAAGCCACATAATTCAGTAGCCAGACGAATCGGCCAGACAATTCTGGACACGGTTCTTAACCAAGAAAAACCAAATCGTCGACTGTCCGGATTCGGAGGCTCTTGCGGCCTTCAAGCATAACATCCACGACGAGTGGCTTGCCCGACACCTAGGACAGGAAAAGCCGAAATCCATGGCAGCCCTCACATCACTCATGACCCGCTTCTGCTGGTGAGGACAGCTAGCACGCAGCAACAACCTCAACAAAAATTCGCGGTCCGGACTTCAAGGACCAAAACGGCAGGCGCCATAACAAAAACAAACGCTGCACTAACGGGCGACAATATTGACGATACGGCAGTCAATGCCGGATTCAAAGGCTCTAAACCCGGCCAGCGGAAAAAGCCATTCAAACGAACTACTCCGGGTCCGTCCAATTTGGACCGAATACTCGACCGCTTGTGCCAGATACACGGCACCACCGAAAAGCCAGCTAACCACACCAACATGGACTGTTGGGTATTTAAGCTGGCAGGCAAGTTAATTGCCGAAAACAATGACAAGGGGCTGCATAGCGATGACGAGGACGAGACCCAACCGCCGAACAATAGAGTACAGAAGGGTTTCCCCCACAGTGCGGACGATGAACATGATATACGCAACCCACATACCCAAAAGGGAGTGGAGGCGTGCACTCAGGGATGTCTACGCGATGGAGCCAGTTGCCCCGAAGTTCAATCCATGGTCCTCCTGCCCGATCACTTTTGACCGAAGGGACCACCCCACCAGCATCCGCCACGGCGGATTCGCCGCACTGGTCCTAGACCCAATCGTTGATGGATTTCACCTAACCAGAGTCCTGATGGACGGCGGCAGCAGCCTGAACCTGCTTTACCAGGATACAGTGCGCAAAATGGGCATAGACCCCTCAAGGATTAAACCTACCAAAACGACCTTTAAAGGCGTCATACCAGGTGTAGAAGCCAATTGTACAGGCTCAATTACACCGAAGTGGTCTTCGGATCCCGGATAACTTCCGGCGAGGAGTTAATCTTCGACATAGTCCCGTTCCGCAGCGGCTATCATGCCTTGCTCGGACGCATCCGCGTTGCAAAGTTCAACGCGGTGCCGCACTACGCATACCTCAAGCTCAAGATGCCAGGCCCTCGAGGAGTCATTACGGTCAACGGAAACACCGAACGTTCTCTCCGCACGGAGGAACATACATCGGCTCTCGCGGCAGAAGTGCAATGCAGCCTCTTAAGGCAATTATCGAATCCGGCCGTTAAGCGGCCGGACACAACCAAGCGCGCCCGGAGTAACTTACAACAAGACCACAGCATCGTTCCGAGCACGCCAGAAAGGCGGCCACAACCCCAGCTCCCGCGAACGTCAGCAGGTCCTTCGGCGTACACCATTACGCTCAAGATACCATGGGCATGGGGAGGGGGCACGACCACAATACACCTGCATCATGCGGCTCAACCACACAAGGGGCTCTCAAGTGTGTCGTTCCTTTTTCTTTTCTTTTTACCTTTTACTTTTTAAACACAGGACTCCGTTTGTCAGAAGCCCTGTCCGGCAGCAGACCTGCCAAACTCACGATGCAACAGCCAGGAAGGATAAAGGCTACAACGAATATACAGGTGGTCTCCATTACGAGCATTTTCATACACCAATCTGCAGCCTACCCCTGGAGGGGGACATGTTTAACAGTCTCATACCTTGCTTATCGCACTATTTGTGTCGATTACGCATTTGTAGCAAAGACTTATTGAATAAAACAATGCAGCACCTTTTTGTTTATAATTGCATTTCCTTTTCATACATATGTTCATTCACGACATGTTGCATCCGTACACTTTGGTACGGCTAATATACACCAGGGGCTTATGTTTCCCGCGTTATGGTGTGATGAGTCCGAACACTTTCACAAGTGCGGCACCCCGAACTTATAGCACTATATGCATCGGCTCCGAATCATGTCTTGGGTCAACAGTTGGGTTTGCCCAGCTCCCGTGTTTTGATACCTTACGTTCCGTTATATCGGCTAAGGTAGCACCGGGAGAACCACTGCGATTCCGCCCTAGTTCGGCTGGGTTAACGCCTCAGTGGAGAAAGCTAAAACTGACCGTCATGATGAGGCGAGAGACCGGTCGCTGTTCGAGAGGTTTTCTGCGAGTCCTTAAAGACTTATGCCGCTTAGAGCGAGGAGCAGGATACTGTCCGTCCAAGGCGTGGATAGCGCCCCAAATTCGGCCCTCCGAAGACTAGGGGCTTCGCCGAAATTTAAAATTATAGAATTCTATGGCTAAGTGAGAGTGTTCAAGCATTATAAGTCCGGTTGCCTTCTTCGCTGTGTTGAGCGCCTCCCTACATGGACCCAAAAATGGGAACAAGAGCGCTCAAGTTTATCCCGAACACCCCAGCACTCGTGGCAAGGGGGCTGAAGCCGACAACTTGCCATCTCTCGATTTGATAAACAGCCACGTAAGGTAATATTTTAAATTAACAAGCGTTGCTTAAGCGATATGAACTAAGTTTTCAGCACGTAATAACAAAATGCGAGTCTACTCAAATATTACATCTTTGGAGCACTCACCCGCAATAGTGCGGGCGCCTTCAACACACTCTTATAATACATCTCGTGCGTGCGATGCTCCTTGCCCTCACGGTGGCGGGTCCGTCACGAAGCTTACGGGCATCCATCTTGCCCAAGTGCACCTTTTGCGGGCAAGGCCCGATGGGCACCCTCGATACAAGCGGAATGCGTGATAACTTCAACCCACGGGCACGCATCCACCAGCCGCCGCAGCCGGCGAAGTAGCTCCTGTGCATGGCCTCCTTAGGCCACGGTCGAACTATGAGGCCCTTCATGGCCTGTTCGGCCGCCTTGTGGAGCTCGACCAGCTGCTTTAGCTGGTCGCTAAGGGCACCGGATGTCCGCCTCAAAGATACCGAGACGAAGACCTTCTCCGTCGAGCTCCCTCCTCGGCCCGGTAGAATGCGGCAGACATCGAACACGCCATGAGGAAGATCTGCGAACGCCTCGAGAGCTCCGACCGGGTAAGCAACAGATAATTAATACTCACATGCTTACTCTGCATGAAAAATGCCTTACCCGCTACTATTTTCTTCACCGCCTCAATCTCCTGGAGGGCCTTGTAGGCTTCGGCCTTAGCGGCTTTGGCACTCTCAAGACCCGTTGCAAGCTCAAACTCTCGAGTCTTTGAGTCACGCTCCAAGTTCTCATGTTTTTTCACGAGATCCTGGAGCTCTTGTTGTACCTCCGCCACCCGCGCCTCCTGCTTCTCTCGCTTGGTGTGTTCCGCGTCATTACGCTCGGCGCTGCCACCGCCTCCCTCGTGGTCGCCACCTCGTTAGTGGCCCCTACAATACCCACGTTATCCTTGTCATTTTTCTTGCAACCAAATCCTTTTCTGTAAGGTACAATTTTCATAAGGTTTTACTCACCTTCTTTTTCCTCGAGCTGCTTCTTGGCATGGCCGAGCTCGTTCTCGGACCGCTCGAGGTTTTTCTTCAAAGTATTGACCTCCTTGATCGGTCGGCGGAGGTCGGCACAAAGACCTGCCATCCCATATTGACATATTTTTATGACTCCTGCGTTTATCTTTCTAAAGATCCTCGGTCCGGCTTTTCTTTCCAAACACCGAACCGAGCATCGGGGCTACCGTCTATGCGGTACCATTTTACATATGTTGAAATTTCTTACCTCAAAGCCCGTTAGAAGATGGTACAAGCCGTCAGCCCGCTCTTGGCGGACTGAATTCGGATCACCGCACTCATAACAAAGGCGGTGCTCCTTCGATGGAGGCGCCGTTGAGCGCCCAAGAGCTATCCGGTGCCTCCGGTTGGACGAAGGACACGGCGTCTTACCCTTCTTGCGAAGGGATCGTTTGCCGGACTCCGGAACCACTGAAGGTTCCGGCATTGAGTCCGGACAAGGGTCGGCCTTAGAGCCCCTGGGGGTCTTGCCCCCCACGCGCCTGGAGTCCGACGGGTTGCCTTGTGGCACCTCCTGCGGCACCTCCTTGGGACCAAGCCCCCTTTGGGGCCTCGCCGCGGCGTTGTCCGCGGCATGAGGAGAGGAGGCGGTCGGAAGCGAAGTACTCTCCATTTCCGACGAGCCCAGGGACCCGCTCGATGAATCGGTGAACTCGCCTTCGGACGGTCTGCACGATTGTTCGACATTAGAGAACACTCTGCAATAATAAAACGCCATGGATATCCGGACACTTACGATCTCGCCAGGGGCTTGGCCCTTGTAGGACAATCCCCCTCGTTGTCGTCGAGGTTGGTGGAGAAGTCCGGAGGAAGGGTTCTTCCCTTCTTGGACCCTCTGGCCTCCCCAGTTGGGGCGGCCTTCCTTTTCCTCTCCTCCCCCGCTGGGGGAGAAGCTTCTTCTTCTTCCTCCTCTTCTTCAGGAGAAGATTCTGCTTCAGAATCCGACAAAGACTGGCGTCGGGAGCTCCTTCGAGTTCCCGTGGCCTCCTTCTTGGCCTTCTTCTCCGGCACCAGATGGGGTACCGGAGCCAGCAGCCACGTCAATCTGGCGTCCGCTGGGTCTTCCGGAAAAGGAGCCGGACAGTTAATCTGTTCGACGTCTTCACCAGACACTGTTGAAGAATAGGGAGTTTTCGTAACACACGAGAGTCAATCTACGGAAAAGGAGTCCGTAAAGGGTTAAATAACTTACCTCACCGGCTTGACGCGCGAGCTGTATCCGCGATCTTTGTTAGCGGATGCGGGGGCTTCGGCGCCCTTGAACAGCACCTTCCATGCATCTTCGTACGTGGTATCAAAGAGCCGGCTCAAGGTTCGGCGCTGTGCCGGATCGAACTCCCACAGATTGAAGTCCCGTTGTTGGCATGGGAGAATCCGGCGGATGAGCATCACCTGGATTACGTCGACAAGCCTGCAATTCTTGTCCACCAGGTTCGGGACACATGTTTGGAGTCCGGATAGCTCGTCCGAATCCCCCCACTTCAGGCCCGTCTCTTTCCATGACGAGAGCCGTGCGGGGAATCCAGATCTGAATTCGGGGGCCGCCACCCATTCAGGGTCGCGTGGCTCGGTGATGTAGAACCACCCCGATTGCCACCCCTTTATTGTCTCCACAAAGGAGCCCTCGAGCCATAGGACTTTGGCCATCTTGTCGACCATGGCACCTCCAAGACTCAGCTTGGCTGCCCTTCACAACCTTCGGCTTGACATCAAGGTCTTGAGCGACAAGTCAAGTGGGGCTGGATGTAGAGGAAGGCCTCAAGACACGCATTTATAAACGCCGAGACGTTGAGGACAAAATTCGGGGCCAGGTCATGGAAGTCCAAGCCGTAGTAGAACATGAGCCCCCGGACAAATGGGTGAAGCGGAAAACCTAGTCCGCGGACGAAGTGGGGGAGAAATACCACCCTCTCATGGGGACTGGGGGTTGGAATAAGCTGCCTGCCGGGCAGCTCAGGCGCGATATCGCCGGACAAGTATCCGGCCTCCCGCAGTCTTGAGATGTGCCCCTCCGTGACGAAGGCGGCCATCCATCTGCCTCCCGCTCCTGACATGGTTGGAGAAGGTTGAGGAGGAAAGTGCGGACTTTGGCGCTAGAGCTCGAGTGCACGGGAATGGATGAGCAAAGGAGGAAGAAGGCGAGGGTGAAAGGGTGGATCCTTATCCCCTTATATGGGCGGACAAAACATGTGTCCCCACCGCCCGGTAAATCTCGCTTATCTCCCAAGTGCCACAATCAATGGCACGGTTGGGTTACCAGCGTCCGTATTGATGGGAATCCTGAATAAGGGAACACGATCTCTGCCTCGACAAGACGTGCCAAGAAACCGCCGCTAAACGCACCGAGGTGGAACAGTAAAAATGATTTGAATAAAGGCTTGGTAGTGGTGCGACATCATGCCACAAAATACGTCAGAAGATTGATCTTGTGTAATATTATTCTCTCTACGGTGGTATGTGGAATTTATTTTTGCAGAGCGGACACTATCCTGGTGTTCACAATCTTCTATAAATTATTCGTAGGAAGAACCCGCCTTGCAACGCCAAAGACAATATACGCGCCGGACTCATCGTCATTGAAGTCTGGTTCAGGGGCTCTTGAGGACTTAGGACTAGGGGTGTCCGGATAGCGAACTATCATCATCGGCCAGACTCCAAGACTATGAAGATAGAAGATTGAAGACTTCGTCCCGTGTCCGGATGGGACTTTCCTTGGCGTGGAAGGCAAGCTTGGCGATACGTATATGTAGATCTCCTACCATTGTAACCGACTCTGTGTAACCCTAACCCTATCCGGTGTCTATATAAACCGGAGGATTTTAGTCCGTAGGACGAAGAACAATCATACCATAGTCTAGCTTCTAGGGTTTAGCCTCTTTGATCTTGTGGTAGATCCACTCTTGTAACACACATCATCAATATTAATCTAGCAGGACGTAGGATTTTACCTCCATCAAGAGGGCAGGAACCTGGGTAAAACATTGTGTCCCTTGTCTCCTGTTACCATCCGCCTAGACGCACAGTTCGGGACCCCCTACCCGAGATCCGCCGGTTTTGACACCGACAATCATCCTCTCATTGCCAGTGACCTCCCGCCACTGGTCTCTGCCGCCGTCAACGCCAATCTGCCCCGCCGTTGCTGCCGTAGCAAGTTCGCCGCTGAACTAGGGTACGAACTTGAACTTTGTGCCAATCCTTAACTCTGATTATTAGCACATTTCTTTTGCCATGATTCTTGCCACGATTGAAATCATCCTTTCCAGCGAAAACATCCCGTATATTAGTTTTGATTTCAAAATTTAGGGTTAGGTCTCCGCTGAATTCATCTTGGACCGACCGAGTTGTAGAAATCGGTCTCACCGATTTGGCTTAGGCCAGAGGACATGCATTTTCGGTATGACCAAAAATTGCAAATCGGTGTGACCGAGTTCGATTCTCTGTGAAGCCCTAGCAGTCTCGGTACTACCGAACTGTGACTCGGTCTGACCGAGTTGACTAGTTTAGGTTCCAAAAGCTGCTTCGGTATCACCGAGTTTACAAATCGGTAGCACCGAAATGCTTTCTGTGAAGAACTAAAACTAAGTTTTTAAGTAATCTATTTTGCAAAACTCCTGTACTTTGTGATGCTCATGTTCTGTACCTCATCTATAATCTATTCACAGGGTCTGTTGTCAGAGAGTTTGCAAAGATGTCTGACCAGAGTGATAGCCAGAACAAGTCTGAACAATAGGTGGAGATGAGTGAGGGCTGAGATCCCTCCAGCAGTCACGAGGACAAGGAAGAAGAGGAATTCTGACTCAGAAGATGAAAACTATGTGGCAGTTGAAGATGAAGCCACTTCAAAGAAAAAGGTGCTGAAGAAAGAGTATGGCACACCGCAAAGAACAAAGCCTGGTCTGAAAACAAAGGCTCCAGCAAGAAGACAACCCATGTCCAAGCCAAGAAAAGTTGCCACAGGTGAAACTATGAAGTTCACCATTGAGTATGAAGAAGAGCCAGCTGGTGAAGATAAGAAGAAGAAGAGGGCTAGAACCACTACTGCCAGAGTTCTTGGCAAGCCCTCAATGAGGAAAAATTCTGAAGAGGAAGAGGATGCTGCACCAGCACCCAAAGCTCAAAAGCTTATGGAGGATGCAATCAAATCAGGAGCTGCTCCATCTAAGCCCAAACCTGCTCCCAAGGCTGCTGCTCCAGCTTCAAAGCCTAAACCCAAAAGGAGCACCTGCCCATCTATCCTGAATTTGAAGATAACACAGTTGTGATGAATGAGAATGAACAATCTTCAGCTCAAGCACATGAAAAGAGAGAGAAGGCTAAGGCAGAGAAGGCCGCAAAGATGCCAACAACAGAGGAGGCATCTCAGGCATTCTTGAAGAGCAAGCAAGACCAGCTTGGATATCTGATCCAATCCACCTTGAGGATTGAGAAGGGCTTGGCCACCCTGACCAAGAAGCAGGAGAGCTTGGAGAGGATCATTGAGACAAAATTCTATGACCTTGATGTCAAGGTGATAGAGATCCAAAATGCAATTGAGCAACTTCAGGAGGAAGCTGAGGACAAGAAGGGCAAGTCTACCACAGATGCTTTTGCCAGAGTGCCTAGAGGAAGAGATCTGCTGCAATGCCAGTGACAGACACTAGAGCTACAACATCAGCACCAGCAGCTACAGCTCCAATTCCACCTACAGCAGCTACTCCACCAGCTCCAGCTACTTCATCTGAAGCCTTCATCCATGGAGTTCTCTCAACACCACCTCCCGAAGATCAAGCCTGAGAGTCGTTTAGCACTATGTTTTTTTGAACTTTTTGGTAACTTGTTGCCAAAGGGGGAGAAAAATCTATAGATCATAGGCTTCGAGAGAGAGTGTTGCCTTTTATTCTCTCTTGCTATTTTGGTTGAAACTTTCTATTGTGTTCTTGTGTGAGATACTACTTTATGTCCTTGTGAGATACTTGTTTGATCATGTGTTTGATCATATGCTACCCTTAATGCCTGTTGGATGATATTATCTTTATATCCTCTTATGATCATTCACTTTGCTTGGTGATGAGTGCATGTGTTTTAATCTCTATCATTTTGAGCGCTCCACCAAGATGTATGTGAAATGGAAGAGTAACCCATGATCCTAATTGATTGTGCATTTGCATTCAAAAGCAAATTTTAAATAATGCACAAATTTAGGGGGACCTCTTGCTTATCACATACTTCTCAAAGCGACGTTGTTTTTCAATCTTATTTATCATTTGTCGAAGCTTTGATCTATATGTTCTCATCATTTACCAAAAAGGGGGAGATTGAAAGTGCAACTATCCCTGCGTGGTTTTGGTAATTCCTAACAACATATAGCTCATTGAGCTAATGCTATTCCAAGATGAATATTTCAGGAAAGCTCAATGATTGGCATGGCATGGATTAGAAAGTGGACCCTTCAAAATGCTAAGGACAAAAGATTGGCTCAAGATCAAAGCACTACATTTTCTATTTTAGTGATCCAAGATCACATTGAGTCTATAGGAAAAGCCAATACTATTAAGAAGGGATGAGGTGTTGCTTAATGAGGTTCTTGCTCAAAATGCTTAGTGATATGCTCCAAAACCCTCCACTACTTTCTCACATCCACATATGTCCCAAACCAAAAAGTCCAACTCGGCCCCACCGAAATTTCATATCAGGAGCCACCGAGTTCAGTTGACATAGCCACTGCTAGAAACCCTAGTCTTTTCGGTCACACCGATAGGGATCTCGGTCTCACCGAGATGGGATTGTAATCTCTATGTTTCCCTTCGTAACGTTTCGGTCAAACCGAGATGTGCGATCGGTCCCACCGAGATTGCAATGCAAACACTCTATTTCCTTTTCGTAACGTTTCGGTCGAACCGATATGAGCAAATTGGTCCCACCGAATTTGCCTGACCAACTCTCTGTTAGTCTATTACTAAAATCGGTCTCACTGAGTTTGTGTAATCAGTCTCACCAAGATTACGTTATGCCCTAACCCTAACGAAATCGGTCCCACCGAGTTGACATGTCGGTCCCACCGAAATACCCAACAGTCACATTATGAACCAAATCGGTCTGACCGAGTTCTTTGAATCGGTCCCACCGAGTTTGGTGATTTGTGTGTAATGGTTAGATTTTGTGTGGAGGCTATATATGTTGGGGAACGTAGAAGAAATTCAAAATTTTCTATGCATCACCAAGATCAATCTATGGAGTAACTAGAAACGAGAGAGAGGGGAGTGCATCTTCATACCCTTGAAGATCGCGATGCGGAAGCGTTGCAAGAACGCGGTTGATGGAGTCGTACTCGCGGCGATTCAAATCACAAAAGATCCGATCTAGCGCCGAACGGACGACGCCTCCGCGTTCAACACGCGTACAACCCGGGGACGTCTCCTCCTTCTTGATCCAGCAAGGGGAGAGGAGAAGTTGAGGGAGAACTCCAGCAGCACGACGGCATGGTGGCGATGGAGCTCGTGGTTCTCCGGCAGGGATTCGCCAAGCACTATGGAGGAGGAGGAGGTGTTGGAGGAGGAGAGGGCTGTGCCAGGGGAAGGGTGCGGCTGCCCTATCTCTCCCTCACTATATATAGGGGGAAGGGGGTGGAGGAGGCGCCCTAGGGTTCCCTAGGGGAGGGGTGGCGGCCACAGGGGAAACCCTAGATGGGTTTGGGCACCCCCACCCCTAGGAAACTTGTCCCCCAAGCCGGGAGGGGTGGCTGCCCTAGGGGAGGCGCCCCCACCTCTCCAAGTTACGTAAGATGGGGTGGGAGGGGCGCTCGGCCCTTTAGTGGGCTGATGTGCCCCCTCCCCTTGGCCCATAAGGCCCCCCAACACTTGTCGGGGCCTCCGAAACACCTTTCGGTCACGCTGGTCGTCACCCCGTACTCCCAGAACAATTCCGGACTCCAATACCCTTAGTACAATATATCGATCTTCACCTCCGGACCATTCCGGAGTTCCTCGTCATGTCCGGGATCTCATCCGGGACTCTGAACAACCTTCGGTAACCACATACTATTTCCCATAACAACTCTAGCGTCACCGAACCTTAAGTGTGTAGACCCTACGGGTTCGGGGACCATGCAGACATGACCGAGACGTTCTCCGTCCAATAACCAACAACGGGATCTGGATACCCATGTTAGCTCCCACATGTTCCACGATGATCTCATCGGATGAACCAGGATGTCGGGGATTCAATCAATCCCGTATTCAATTTCCTTTGTCTATCGGTATGTTACTTGCCTGAGATTCGATCGTTGGTATCAACCTTGTTCAATCTTGTTACCGGCAAGTCACTTTACTCGTTCCGTAATGCATGATCCCATGACTAACTACTTAGTCACATTGAGCTCATTATGATGATGCATTACCGAGTGGGCCCAGAGATACCTCTCCGTCATACGGAGTGACAAATCCCAGTCTCGATTCGTGCCAACCCAACAGACACTTTCAGAGATACCTGTAGTGCACCTTTATAGCCACCCAGTTACGTTGTGACGTTTGATACACCCAAAGCACTCCTACGGTATCCGGGAGTTGCACAATCTCATGGTCTAAGGAAATGATACTTGACATTAGAAAAGCTCTAGCAAACGAACTACACGATCTTGTGCTATGCTTAGGATTGGGTCTTGTCCATCACATCATTCTCCCAATGATGTGATCCCGTTATCAACGGCATCCAATGTTCATGGCCAGGAAGCCATGACCGTCTATTGATCAACGAGCTAGTCAACTAGAGGCTTACTAGGGACATGTTGTGGTCTATGTATTCACAGATGTATCACGGTTTCCGGTCAATACAATTATAGCATGAACAATAGACAATTATCATGAACAAATAAATATAATAATAACCATTTTATTATTGCCTCTAGGGCATATTTCCAACAATATCTACCCCTCCACCCACTCTTCATTCGTGGAGAGAGCCATCAGAACATGCCTACACTTTCAACAAATATTTTCTGAGAGAGAACCACCTACACTTGTGTTGAGGTCAAGATATTCCATTCCAACCACATAAATCTTGATCTCTAGCCGTCCCCAAGTTGCTTTCCACTCAAATCTTCTTTCCACCAAATCCAAATCCCGTGAGAGAGAGTTGAGTGTTGGGGAGACTATCATTTGAAGCACAAGAGCAAGGAGTTCATCATCAACACACCATTTGTTACTTCTTGGAGAGTGGTGTCTCCCAGATTGGCTAGGTGTCACTTGGGAGCCTCCGACAAGATTGTGAAGTTGTGATAAGCCACAAGTATAGGGGATCGCAACAGTTTTCGATAAGTAAGAGTGTCGAACCCAACGAGGAGCTAAAGGTAGAACAAATATTCCCTAAAGTTTTGTCGACCACCGATACAACCCTACGCGCGCTTGACGTTCACTTTACCTAGAACAAGTATGAAACTAGAAGTACTTTGTAGGAGTTTTCGGATAAGCTAGCAAGAAAGTAAAGAGCACGAAAATAAAACTAGGGGCTGCTAAGGTAAATACACAACTAAAGTAAATATAGGGAGTGTGGAAAAGTGATGGTAGGTGTGGCGAAATTGTCCCTTAAGCAATTGACTACTTTACTAGACCGATAGCAAGTTTTATGTGGGAGAGGCCACTGCTAGCATGCCATCCCTTACTTGGAATTCTATGAACTTATGATTGGAACTATTAGCAAGCATCCGCAACTACTAACGTTCATTAAGGTAAAACCCAACCATAGCATTAAGATATATTGGTCCCCTTCAATCCGTATGCATCAATTTCTATGCTAGGTTGAAGCTTACATCACTCTTGCCCTCCAATACATAGTCCTATCAACATACAACTAACCCTATGGTGTGATCCACGCGCGCGCTCATATGATGGGCACCAAAGGAAAACAACATAACCACAAGCAAATTAAATCAATCATACCAATTCATCAACCACCGATAGGACAACAAAAATCTTCTCAGACATCATAGGATGGCAACACATCATCGGAAAATAATATGAAGCATAAGGCACCATGTTCAAGTAGAGGGTACAACAGGTTGCGGGAGATTGGACCGCTGTAGATAGAGGGGGGAAGGTGATGGAGATGTTGGTGAAGATGGCGGAGGTGTTGGTGAAGATCACGGTGATGATGATGGCCCCCAGCGGCGTTCCGGCACCACCGGAAGCGAGGGGGAGAGAGCCCCCCTCCTTCTTCTTCTTCCTTGACCTTCTCCCTAGATGGGAGAAGGGTTTCCCCTCTGTTCCTTGGCTCCCATGGCTTGGGAGGGGTGAGAGCCCCTCTGAAATTGGATCTATCTCTCTGTTTCTGCGTTCTGTTCTGGCTCTATTTCACCGTTTCGCGTATATATGGAGATCCGTAACTCCGATTGGCCTGAAACCTTCGCCCAAATTTTTTTTGAATATTATCTTTCTTGCGGCAAAAGAAGAGAATCAACCGCCTTACGGTGGGCTCACGAGGGTAGGCGGCGTGTCTGGGAGGCGCGCCTGCCTCGTGACCACCTCGGGCACCGTCTCGCGTGGATTTTCTTCTGGAATTTACCATATTTTCCAAAAATAAGCTCCGTCCGTTTTTATCCCGTTTGCATTCCGTTTGATATGGATATTCTGTGAAACATAAAACATGCAATGAGACGAGGCGGCACTTTGAGCCTTTGGATCAATATGTTAGTCCCAAAAATAATATAAAAAGTTGCCAAAAATTATAGAATGTGAAGAATATTGGCATGGAACAATAAAAATTATAGATAATGACGGAGACGTATCAAGCATCCCTAAAGCTTCATTCCTGCTCGCCCCTCGAAAGGTGTAAATGATAAAAAAGAATAATTTTGAATGTGGAATGCTACCTAGCATAATCTTGATCATATGTCTAATCATGACATGAATATTAAGACACGAGTGATTCAAAGAAATAGTCTATCCTTTGACATAAAAACAATAATACTTCAAGCATACCAACCAAGCAATTATGTCTTATTGAAATAACAAAGCCAAAGAAAGCTCATCCCTACAAAATCATAAAGTCTGGCTATGCTCCATCTTCACCACACAAAGCATTCACATCATGCACAACCCCGATGACAAGCCAAGCAATTGTTTCATACTTTTGACGTTCTCAAACCTTTTCAACTTTCGCGCAATACATGAGCGTGATCCGTGGACATAGCACTATAGGTGGAATAGAATATGATGATGGGGGTTATGTGGAGAAGACAAAAAGGAGAAAGTCTCACATCAACTAGGCATATCAACGGGCTATGGAGATGCCCATTAATAGATATCAATGCGAGGAGTAGGGATTGTCATGCAGCGGATGCACTAGAGCTATAAGTATATGAAAGCTCAAACTGAAACTAAGTGGGTGTGCATCCAACTTGCTTGCTCATGAAGACCTAGGGCATTTGAGGAAGCCCATCGTTGGAATATACAAGCCAAGTTCTATAATGAAAATTCCCACTAGTATATGAAAGTGACAACATAAGAGACAATCTATATGAAGAACATGGTGCTACTTTGAAGCACAAGATATGAGCCTCACTACATGAAGAACATGGTGCTACTTTGAAGCACAAGTGTGGAAAAAGAGATAGTAACATTGCCCCTTCTATTTATTTTCTCTTTTTTTTGCGGGCTTCTTTGGCCCCATTTTTTTAGGCTTCTTTGGCCTCTTCCTTTTTTTGATGGGGCAATGCTCTAATAATGATGATCATCACACTTTTATTTACTTACAACTCGATATTACAACTCGATACTAGAACAAAGATATGACTCTATATGAATGCCTCCGGCGGTGTACCGGGATGTGCAATGATCTAGCATAGCAATGACATCAAAAGGACAAGCCATGAAAACATCATGCTAGCTATCTTACGATCATGCAAAGCAATATGACGATGAATGCTCAAGTCATGTATATGATGATGATGATGAAAGTTGCATGGCAATATATCTCGGAATGGCTATGGAAATGCCATGATAGGTAGGTATGGTGGCTGTTCTGAGGAAGATATAATGAGGTTTATGAGTGACAGAGTGTATCGTATCACGGGGTTTGGATGCACCGGCGAAGTTTGCACAAACTCTCGAGGTGAGAAAGGGCAATGCACAGTACCGAAGAGGCTAGCAATGATGGAAAGGTGAGAGTGCGTATAATCCATGGACTCAATATTAGTCATAAAGAACTCACATACTTATAGCAAAAATCTATTAGTCATCAAAACAAAGTACTACGCGCATGCTCCTAGGGGGATAGATTGGTAGGAAAAGACCAACGCTCGTCCCCGACTGCCACTCATAAGGAAGGCAATCAATAAACACCTCATGCTCCGACTTCGTTACATAACGGTTCACCATACGTGCATGCTATGAGACTTACAAACCTCAACACAAGTATTTATCAATTTCACAATTACTCAACTAGCATGACTCTAATATCACCATCTTTATATCGCAAAACTATTGCAAGGAATCAAACATATCATATTCAGCGGTCTACAAGTTTTATGTAGGATTTTATGACTAACCATGTGAATGACCAGTTCCTGTCATCTCTCTAAATAGATATAAGTGAAGCAAGAGAGTTTAATTCTTTCTACAAAAGATATGCCCAAGCTCTAAAAATTATAAGTGAAGCAAAAGAGCATTCTACAAATGGCGGTTGTCTATGTAAAGGGAAACAGGCAATCCAAACTTCAAATGATATAAGTGAAGCACATGAAGCATTCTATAAAGCCATACTCAAAAGATATAAGTGAAGTGCATAGAGCATTCTATAAATCAACCAAGGACTATCTCATACCAGCATGGTGCATAAAAGAAAAATAAAAACTTAATTGCAAAAGACGCTCCAAGACTTGCACATAATGCATGAGCAAACGAATCCGAAAACATACCGATACTTGTTGAAGAAAGAGGGATGCCTCCCCAGCATCCCCAAGCTTAGACGCTTGAGTCTCCTTGAATATTTACTTGGGGTGCCTCGGGCATCCCCAAGCTTGAGATCTTGCCTCTCTTCCTTCTTCTCACATCGAGACCTTCTCGATCATCGAACTTCATCCACACAAAACTCCAACAGAAAACTCGGTAAGATCCGTTAGTATAATAAAGCAAATCACTACTCTAAGTACTGTTGCAAACCAATTCATATTTTGTTTTTGCATTGTCTATGCTTTAATATAACTTTTTCATGGCTTAATCCACTGATATAAATTGATAGTTTCATCAAAACAAGCAAACTATGCATCAAAAACAGAATCTGTCTAAAACAGAACAGTCTGTAGAAATCTGAACATTCACCATACTTCTGATACATGAAAAATTCTTCCAAAATTAGGAAAAATAAACAATTTGTATATCAATACAGTGAAAAAAGAATCAGAACCATTTGACGTTCCAGTAAAAAATTAAAGTTCGTGCACTACAGCCAAAGTTTCTGTCCTGTACCGCACAAACCAACAAGCATTGTAAACATCCTAAAGGCAAACCTTGGCACATTATTTTTATAATACAATGGAATTGTACAAGAGGATAGTTATTTTTGTTGAAAAGTTTCTGTAATCAAGATTCATAAAGTTCCCATGAGCCTGAACAAGTTTAAGGACGTCCCCCGCTTTCACAATGCTCGTCTCTCTCACTTTCACTTTTCTTTTTGAAAAGTTTTGGGTTCCCCTATTTATTTATTTTTGTTTTTAAACTATATAAAAGCAGTCAACAGAAATAAATGACTCTCTAAAACTTCCGGGTTGTCTCCTGGCAGTGCTTTCTTTAAAGCCATTAAGCTAGGCATATAGTGCTCAAGTAGTGAATCCACAGGATCCCAAGGTATATCAAAGCCAATTTTAATTAGCAATGATTTGTAATTTAGTAGTGAGCACAAAGTAACATATATCATGCAACAACGAAGTGTAACTCTCTTCCTATGCATCGGCATGTCATAAAAGAACAATTCATGCACACATAGTAAAGGCCAATGCATAGTATAAGCAATTTCTTGCAATTTTATCATATGGGAAACATAGAGAGGTGGAGATATAGTTCCTCTCTCATAATAATTGCAAGCAGGAGCAGCAAGCACATGGATATTATATTCATAAAAATCATCATGTGCAATGGTAAAAGGCAACCCATCAATATAACCCTTAATAAGTGCAAACTTCTCCGATATAGAGTAACCGGGAGAATTCAAAAAGATAATAGGACTATCATGCATGGGTGCAATAGCAACAATTTCATGTTTAACATAAGGAACTATAGAAAGTTCATCTCCATAAACATAATTCATATTGGCATCTTGGCCACAAGCATAGCAAGCATCATCAAAAAGGGGTATTTCAAAATAATCAACGGGATCATAGCAATCATCATAGCAATCATCCTTCGGTAAGCACGAAGGGGAATTAAACAATGTATGAGTTGAAGAGTTACTCTCATTAGAAGGTGGGCACGGATAGCTAATCCGCTCTTCCTCCTTTTGTTCTTCGCTCTTCTCATCATCTTTTTCATCCAATGAGTTCATAGTTTCATCAATTTCTTCTTCCATAGCTTCCTGCAAAATAATAGTCTCTTCTTGGACAGCGGAGACTTTCTTAATAAGTGCATTAATATAGGCATTATATTCATAATTCTCATAACAATATTTAAGGTTAGCTAAATTTTCAGATCTATAACAAGCATCATCAAAATCCTCAAACTCTTTAAACATGGATTCAATTTCATAAGCACCTATAAAAGCAACAAATTCTTCTATTTGTTCCACATCATAGTAATCATATATACCTCTAGCATAAGAAGCTAAGGTTTCATTATCATTAAATTTGCATGAAAAGGGAAGGTGTGGAGAATTCATCCTAGAGCAACAAGTATAATCATATTCCACGCATAGTTGCCAAGCATAGCACTTCAATATATGAATTTGATCCCATAATAGTTTCCCTTTTTGTGTCAAGCAATAATCCCTAAAGTATTCACTTTGATCCAACGTTACTCCCATTACATAGTTGAATGGGGTTTTTTCAGGATTATTAAAGTAGTACATAATATCTTTCACATAACCAGCATCGAGGGTTTTAGGAGGTTCCCCATCTCCATGAGTGGCAAGTACACCTAATTTTTTTGGTATTTCGTGTTCCATATCCATAACTAAAGATAGAGCACAAGTAAGAACAACAAATAAAAATTACTTAGTGATAAAGCAAATAAGCACACACGAGAATATTCACCCCACGCTATTGCTCCCCAAGAACGGCGCCGAGAAAAAGGTCTTGATAACCCACAAGTATAGGGGATCGCAACAGTTTTCGATAAGTAAGAGTGTCGAACCCAACGAGGAGCTAAAGGTAGAACAAATATTCCCTAAAGTTCTATCGACCACCAATACAACCCAACGCACGCTTGACGTTCGCTTTACCTAGAACTAGTATGAAACTAGAAGTACTTTGTAGGAGTTTTCGGATAAGCTAGCAAGAAAGTAAAGAGCACGAAAATAAAACTAGGGGCTGCTAAGGTAAAGACACAACTAAAGTAAATATAGCGAGTGTGGAAAAGTGATGGTAGGTGTGGCAAAATTGTCCCTTAAGCAATTGACTACTTTACTAGACCGATAGCAAGTTTTATGTGGGAGAGGCCACTGCTAGCATGTCATCCCTTACTTGGAATTCTATGCACTTATGATTGGAACTATTAGCAAGCATCCGCAACTACTAACGTTCATTAAGGTAAAACCCAACCATAGCATTAAGATATATTGGTCCCCTTCAATCCCGTATGCATCAATTTCTATGCTAGGTTGAAGCTTACATCACTCTTGCCCTCCAATACATAGTCCTATCAACATACAACTAACCCTATGGTGTGATCCACGCGCGCGCTCATATGATGGGCACCAAAGGACAGCAACATAACCACAAGAAAATTAAATCAATCATAACAATTCATCAACCACCGATAGGACAACAAAAATCTACTCAGACATCATAGGATGGCAACACATCATCGGAACATAATATGAAGCATAAGGCACCATGTTCAAGTAGAGGGTATAGCGGGTTGCGGGAGAGTGGACCGCTGTAGATAGAGGGGGGAAGGTGATGGAGATGTTGGTGAAGATGGCGGAGGTGTTGGTGAAGATCGCGGTGATGATGATGGCCCCCAGCGGCGTTCCGGCACCACAGGAAGCGAGGGGGAGAGAGCCCCCCTCCTTCTTCTTCTTCCTTGACCTTCTCCATAGATGGGAGAAGGGTTTCCCCTCTGTTCCTTGGCTCCCATGGCTTGGGAGGGGCGAGAGCCCCTCCGAGATTCGATCTATCTCTCTGTTTCTGCGTTCTGTTCTGGCTCTGTTTCACCGTTTCGCGTATATATGGAGATCTGTAACATCGATTGGCCTGAAACCTTTGCCCAGATTTTTTCCGAATATTATCTTTCTTGCGGCAAAAGAAGAGCATCAACCGCCTTACGGTGGGCTCACGAGGGTAGGGGGCACGCCCGGGGGGGCGGCGCGCCCCCCTGCCTCGTGACCACCTCGGGCACCGTCTCGCGTGGATTTTTCTTCTGGAATTTTCCATATTTTCCAAAAATGAGCTCCATCCGTTTTTATCCCGTTTGGATTCCGTTTGATATGGATATTCTGCGAAACATAAAACATGCAACAGACAGGAACTGGCACTAGGCACTGCATCAATATGTTAGTCCCAAAAATAATATAAATAGTTGCCAAAAAGTATATGAAAGTGAATAATATTGGCATGGAAATCAAAAATTATAGATACGACGGATACGTATCAAGTTGAACCAACGAGTTTGTAAGGGCAAGGAGATCGCCTACTTCGTAAAGATCTACCCTAGTGAGGCAAGTCCTTCGTGGGCGACGGCCATGGTGGGATAGACAAGGTTGCTTCTTCGTGGACGCTTCGTGGATGGAGCCCTACGTGGACTCGTGCAACCGTTACCCTTCGTGGGTTGAAGTCTCCATCAACGTGGATGTACGATAGCACCACCTATCAGAACCACGGATAAAAAATCTCCGTGTCAACATTGCGTTTGCTCCCTCAAACTCCTCCCTTTATCTTCATATGCAATTGTTTTACATTCCGCTGCTATACTCTTAGAATTGCATGTGTAGGTTGTTTGCTTGACTTGTGCTAAGTTGCTAAAATCTGCCAAGAACTAAAATTGGGAAAAGGCTAGTTGTTTATTTGGTCAAGTAGTCTAATCACCCCCCTCTAGACATACTTTCGATCCTACAGACGCGGGCTCGAAACCGAGCGCGTCACCGCACTCGTCGCATCCCCAGGAGCCCGCAGCACCGCTCAGCACCTCCTGTTGTGCCTCCTAACAATGACCCCGAGCTTGCCCGAGCTCCGGCAGCCGCCAACGTTGTCCCCGGCGTCTTTTCCGACCACCTCGAGCCCAACCACCACCACCACTCGACGCGGCAGCTCCCCAGCTACACGTAGATGCCCTCTCCCGCTCGTTTGGTCGCCGGAGCGTGAAACCTGCACCTCCGCCGCGTTCGGCCGTCACCGGCGACTAAACGCCGGTGATTTGACCCAGTTTGACCAGGGATTTGACCCCTGGGTCACTGACGTGTGGGCCCAGGCCCTTAACTAATCTAGGTTAGGATTAGTTAGTGCTAATTAACTTATGTTAGTTAAGTTAGTCACTGACAGGCGGGCCCCACTGGACAGGTTTGACCTGGACCGCCTCTATTGAAACGCTAATGTCACAGTGATGCAATGCTGACGCAGTAAAGCATTTTCTGGATTTAAGTTTATTCAAGAAATTCCACAAAATGCTACAAACTTCAAAAAATCATAGAAATTAATCTTTGACTCCAAATGCAAAGATTTATATATGAAAAATGATCAGAAAAATCCAATCTATCCATTTGTACTGGTTTCATGCATGTTAAAGCAACTTAACCCTGCTGTTTATATCAAAACATGATAAAGCACTATTTAAATTCACAAGATGAGTTTGGGGTTGAACCTTTGGTTCAAAATGGCTCAAACCCATCTGGTTGTAGTTGCATTAGCCCAACACACTCATTTTGCCATGTCATGTGCATGCATCATATTGTTGCATATCGCCATGTATTGGTTGTGTTACCGGTGTAATCTCTGTGGTAGGTTCTGCTCCCGAGGATATTCACGAGTATCTAGTTGATGGGCAGTACCCCTCGACCACTCTGTCAGGCAAGCAAAACCCCCCTTGTTCATTCCGATACAATCCCACTCTCTCGCTCCTGCTCTCTTTATTTTCATTAGGACAACAATGATTCATCTGTTACATGCTGCGGTAGTTGAACCCCTTTTCCTCTGCATGACCTGTCATTGCCACAGTAAATAGATGAAACCCACTAGCATGAGTAGGAGTTGTTTGAGCCCTGATGTGCCTACTCATACATGCTTTCTTGTCATGCCTGCTGCTGCTTAGAGTTGAGTCACGTCTGATTCATCGAGGATGAATTTGAATGGTGATGAACATGTCCTACTGTGTGTGAGCTAAGTGTGTGAACATGATTTGGTAAAGGTAGCGGTGAGAGGCCATGTAGGAGTACATGGTGGGTTGTCTCATTAAAACCGTCCTCAGGAACTGAGTTCTGTGTTTGTGATCCATGAACAGCTACTAGCACGCATTGGGCCCGAAACCAATGGACCCTCTCGACTTATTAACCGCCCATGTCCTCTGTCCGGGAGTTGCAAGTAGTTTCTGGTGTTTGTAGTATCTTTGGAGGCCGTCTTGTGGCTGACCCGTGGGGTGGGCTGTGATGCGGTAGGCACGTGGCACGGTGTACCGGGTGCCCGTTTGGTGTCTCGGGAACCCTGGACACATCGTTTGAGGCCTTATGTGGAAACCTCGGCTGGACTCCCTGCGGATGGAACCTGAATAGGCGATAAACCTGGACTAGGGACTAGTGTGGTTAGTCAGGTCGTGGCCGACACCCTCGCTGGGCTTCCGCTTGAAGGTTGTCGAGTACATGTCGTGTAAGCGGCGATAAGTGGTGAGAGCGTGTGTGAAGAAGTACACCCCTGCAGGGTTAACATCATCTATTGGAATAGCCGCGTCCGCGGTAAAGGACCTCTGGGTTGGCTATACAGTTCATAGACAAGTAAAAGTGGATACTCAAAAATGCGCAAGATAAGCGTGAGTGCTATGGATGACATTCTCGTAGGGAGACGGGAGTGGATCCATAGTAGTGTATTGATATGGTGAATATGTGGACTCGTGTGCGCCACCTCAAAAGAGTTACTTGCAGTCGTAGTTCAGGATAGCCACCGACTCAAAGCTGTCTTGTTGCAGTTAAACTCCACCACCCCCTTTGTTGATACTGATGCATATGTAGATAGTTCTGATGTAAGTCTTGCTGGGTACATTTGTACTCACGTTTGCTTAATTTATCTTTTGCAGAGAGGCTTCAGTCTCGCTAGGAGTTCCGCGTGGACTTCAAAGTTTAGCTTGTTACCTCAGCTACGATCTTGTGCCCTCGGAAGGGTCTTATAGATAGTCAGTGAGGGAGTCCTGGATTAGGGGGTATCCGGATAGCCGGACTATATCCTTTGGCCGGACTGTTGGACTATGAAGATACATGAAGACTTCGCCTCGTGTCCGGATGGGACTCTCCTTGGCGTGGAAGGCAAGCTTGGCGATACGGATATATAGATCTCCTCCCTTTGTAACCGACTCTGTGTAACCCTATCCCCCTCCGGTGTCTATATAAACCGGAGGGTTTAGTCCGTAGGACCAACAACAATCATACCATAGGCTAGCTTCTAGTGTTTAGCCTCTACGATTTCGTGGTAGATCAACTCTTGTACTACTCATATCATCAAGATCAATCAAGCAGGAAGTAGGGTATTACCTCCATCGAGAGGGCCCGAACCTGGGTAAACATCGTGTCCCCTGCCTCCTGTTACCATCCGCCTTAGACGCACAGTTCGGGACCCCCTACCAGAGATCTGCCGGTTTTGACACCGACAGTCAGGTTTCTCAGCCTTTTTCATTTGTAGTTGTCTGTACTCAGACAAGTTAAGCTTCCGCATGTGCTTGTTGCTTGTATGCTCTGTATGTTGGTTCATGAGACCCATGATTGTAATACTTGGCTCCTCGGAGCCTAATGAATAAATACTTTGAGTCGTAGAGTTTTGTTGTGATGCCATGTTGTATTTACACATATCGAGCATATTGTGTGTATGATTGAAATGCTTGGTATGTGTGGGATCCGACAACCTAGTTGTCTATCCTTGGTAGCCTCTCTTATGGGGAAATGTAGTGCAGTGCTTCCTTTGAGCCATGGTAGTCTGCTATAGCCGGTTTATCGGAGTCCCGCTAGCTTGATCACTCTTTGCTCCGGAACACCCAGACTGGCCGGCATGTGTCCCACTTCGTTACTGTGTCTGTCCCTTCGGGGAAATGTCACGCGGTGACTTCCGGAGTTCTCCTAACCTGCTACAGCCCGGGTTCCTGGAGTCCTGTTAGCCCAGCTGCTACAGCCCGGATTCACTTGCTGGTGACCGACACGTTCGTTGCTGGGTCATGTATGCCTGTCCCTGTAAGTTAGTGCCACTTTGGGTTCACGACTAGTCATGTCGGCCCGGGTTCTTTGTAATATGGATGCTAGCGACACTATCATATATGTGAGCCAAAAGGCGCAAACCGTCCCGGGCCAGGTAAGGTGGCCCCCATGGGAATACCCTGCGTGAGGCCGCAAAGTGATATGATGTGTTACATGCTAGATCGGTGTGACTTACGATCGGGGTCCTGACACCGGAGTTGTACCTTGACCTTATGAGAACTAGAACCGGATAATTAATAAAACACACCCTTCCAAGTGCCAGATATAACCCGGTGATCGCTCTCACACAATGCGACGAGGGGAGGATCTGCGGGTAGGATTATGCTATGCGATGATACTTGGTTAACTTACCATCTACTCTCTTCTACTGATTCAAGATGGAGGTTGCCAGAAGCATAGACTTCGATAGGACTAGCTATCCCCCTCTTATTCTGGCTTTCTGCAGTTCAGTCCACATATACTACCCCTTTCGTTGATACGAATGCATATGTAGTGTAGTTCCTTGCTTGCTAGTACTTTGGATGAGTACTCACGGTTGCTTTGCTCCCGCTTTTCCCCCTTTCTATGCTTGGTTGTTGCGACCAGTTGCTGGAGCCCAGGAGCCATACGCCACCGTCGACGACGACTCCTACTACACTGGAGATGCCTACTACTACGTGCAGGCCGCTGACGACGACCAGGAGTAGTTTAGGAGGATCCCAGGCAGGAGGCCTCGCCTCTTTCCATCTGTATCCCAGTTTGTGCTAGCCATCTTAAGGCACCTTGTTTAACTTCATGTCTGTACTCAGATATTGTTGCTTCCGCTGGCTCGTCTATGATCGATCACTTGTATTCGAGCCCTCGAGGCCCCTGGCTTGTATTATGATGCTTGTATGACTTATTTTATTTTTAGAGTCGTGTTGTGATATCTTCTTGTGAGTCCCTGATCTTGATCGTACACGTTTGCGTGTATGATTAGTGTACGATTGAATCGGGGGCGTCACATGATGCTCTTCCGCCATATCCTTCCCTGCCAACTCTAGGCCTCCCCCATGTGGGACTTCAATCCGGAGGAGCCACGGACCTTGAAGCGCTTCTTCGACACCACACACGAAGACATATGGAAGCAGCTCTTCAAGGCCCAAAAAAGTTGGCCGACGAAGACCGAGGACATCAGACTCCACATCGAGAACCCGGCATCGGTCGTAAGCATAATCTTTTCGAAGACCTATCTGGTCAATACTTCAAATATAATGAAGATTATATTTCCTGCTTTCCACACAGGACTTGACGGCAAAGGCGGAGCGGATCAACTGTCCCGCACCGCTACCTGAGAACCCGGCCACACCCCAGCTAACGGAGATGCTGGTCCCGGCGCACTATCAAGCACCAGAGAAGAAGTCCAAGAAGAAGAAGGGCAAGGAGGCCAATGGCAGCCCTCGCCACAAGGTTGCTTCAGACATAGTGTCTGGAGAGACTGAAGCCCACTCTTTCCACGATGAAGAGGAGGAAGAAGAGGAGGAGGAGGCAGAAAGCGACTCCCCTCGTAAGGGGAGGAAGAAGAAGAGGGCAGCCTCAGAGGACCCGAAGGGGGAGGTGCTCAAAAGAGGGAAGGTGACCCTCCCGGACAGTTCGGACTCAGAGTCCACTACTAGTCCCCAAGAGACCTCCCAGGGTGAAGCCCCTGGACGAATCGTAAGTACTCAGAAACTTACTTGTTTATCTTCGGTCTACCTGCTTTCATTGTATAAGTTATTTTGTTATTTGCCTTTCAGCCCTCCCCACGAGCTCCCACAAACTCCATTGTCAGAGGGAAATTCTCTGCCGCCCGAGATGGCGGAGAGTGACACACCACCACGAGCCCCCTCGCCTATCGCCATGGAGGACACTGAAGTGTCGTCCCGAAGGACCTCTCCTGGCAGAGGGGGGGGGGGGGGCGAACGAGTCCATCGAGAAAGCGCCCGAGGTTAATACCCCAGTCGCCGAAGACCTAGTGGAGGTGGCGTCTACGACAACCGACGATGGGGACCCACAACAATCCGGGCCCTAGCCGAACACCATTCTGAAGACCAACATGGCTCCGGGATCGGATGAGAAGCCCCCTCCGATAGAGGGGGGAGGAGCGTCAACTTCGTCGGCAGCCTCCATTAATCCGGAGGCGCCCACTCTGGAGGAAGCACTGCAAGGTATTTCCATTGTGGAGGAGCACCTCACTCTGATGGGTGCGGTTATGGAGAAGGTTCAGTCCGCCAAAAGAAGCCTTTAGTAGCGTACTGACAGGCTTTGAGGTATGTGACGTAATGTTCTAAAAACTTTACAATATTTATATTAAAGAATAAACCTGTACATAGGCAGTAGCCACTGAGGCTCTATCTGGTTTAGGAAAAACTGGACAGAGGATCCTTATAGTCATCGGGATAGTAACATGTTGTGCTACCATTGTAACAGGCCTCCATGTTGGCGGCTACCGCCCAGGTCGCAGAAGTTTCCGAACTCAATCGGAAGCTTCAAGTGGCTGATGAGGAGCTCGTCCGCTGTAACGCCCTCGATGCGGCTATATCTCCCACGTGTCGAAGCACGACTTAGAGGCATAACCGCATTGAAAGCAATGTAGCAAGTGAGGTAATCTTCACACAACCCATGTAATCCATAAGGGAAAAAGATACATAGTTGGCTTACGATGCCACTTCACACAATACATAAATAAACATCCATCATCCAGATTACACTCAAGGTCCGACTACGGAACCAAAATAAAAGAAGACTACCCCAAATGCTACACAGTATCCCCGATCGTCCCCAACTGGGCTCCACTATCGATCATCGTGAAAAGACACATAGTAACGACCACGTTCCTCGTCGAACTCCCACTTGAGCTCGGTTGCGTCATCTCAGACCGACATCGTTGGCACCTGCAACTGTTTTGATAGAATCTGTGAGTCACGGGGACTCAGCAATCTCACACCCGCGAGATCAAGACTATTTAAGCTTATAGGAAGGAAGGTGTGGTGAGGTGGAGCTGCAGCAAGCGACTAGCATATATGGTGGCTACATTCGCAAAAGAGAGCGAGAAGAGAAGCAAAGCACGGTCGTGAAGCTAGAAGTGATCAAGAAGTGATCCTAGAACAACCTCGCCAAACATAACTCCAACACCGTGTTCACTTCCGGACTCCGAGAAGAGACCATCACGGTTACACACGCGGATGATGTGTTTTAATTAAGGTCAACTTCGGGTTTTCTACAACCGGACATTAACAAATTCCCATCTGCCTCATAACCGCGGGCACGGCTTTCGAAAGATAATAACCTGCAGGGGTGTCCCAACTTAGCCCATTATAAGCTCTCACGGTCAATGAAGGATATTCCTCCTACCAGGAAGACCCGATCAGTCTCGGAATCCCGGACTACAAGACATTTCGATAATGGTAAAAAAGACCAGCAAAGCCGCCCGATTGTGCCGACAAATCCCGATAGGAGCTGCACATATCTCGTTCTCAGGGCACATCCGGATGAGACTAGCTACGAGTAAAACCAACCCTGAAGTTTCCCCGAGGTGGCCTTGCAGTAGCTCGATTCGGACCAACACTCGAAGGAGCACCGCCTGTGGGGATAAATAAAGATGACCCTCGGGCTCGCGAAACCCGGGGAAAAAGGCTTAGCTGGCAAATGGTAAACCCAAGGTTGGGCCTTCTTTGGAGGAGTCTTATTCAAAGCGAACTGTCAAGGGGGTCCCATAAATCACCCAACCGTGTAAGGAATGCGAAATCAAGGAACATAACACCGGTATGATTTGAAACTAGGCGGCAAAGAGTGGAACAAAACACCAGGCATAAGGCCGAGTCTTCCACCCTTTACCAAGTATATAGATGCATTAATTAAAATAAGAGATATTGTGATATCCCAAAATAACCATGTTCCAACATGGAACCAACTTCATCTTCACCGCAACTACCAACGCTTATAAGAGGTTTGAGCAAAGCGGGAACATAGCCAAACAACGGTTTGCTAGGAAAGGATGGTTAGAGGTTTGACATGGCAATATGGGTGGCATGATATAGCAAGTGGTAGGTATCGCAGCATAGGCATAGCAAAAGAACGAGCATCTAGCAAGCAAAGATAGAAGTGATTTCGAGGGTATGGTCATCTTGCCTGCAAAGTTCTCAGAGTTGTCGAAAGCTTGATCCTCGTAAGCATTCTCAACAGGTTTCTCGTTCACGTACCCGTATCCCGGCTCTACCCAAAGCAAGAACACAAACAATGGAACCACAATAAATCACGGTGCAATGCACAAGCAACATGATGCAATACATGTCATGATATGCGAGATGTGATATGCAATGTGTATGCGTGCTCCGGAAGGAAAATGATGAACATGGCATCAACTCGGCAAACCAAGTATGCCGCTGGAAAGGTGAGATGATTTCGGTTGAAATCGATATAAAGATCACCGGAATCGGATGCACGGTTTGCAAATGACAAGCAAAACAAGAATGACACAATTCTGCCATTAACAGCATGATGCCACTTAGCACGCAACAAGAAATTAAGCTACTGCACCCAAACATTTCAACAAAGCATATGGAAGTGATATAATCAAGATGCTTGACAAAAGATGCACACTGAGCTACTACTAAATCACAACATAACAGGTTCAAACAAGCATGGCAAAAGTGCAAAATATATCAGCTTCACAGACACTGAAATACTAACATGCCAGAAATTAACAACAGGAAGCATGTTTAGAGCAAGCAAACAACCTGCTACAGGAACAAGACATAGCAAAATATGGCATGGCATGAATCTACTCAAGGCATTGAACAAAAGTCCCTTATTGACCGAGAGCCAAAAGGGATCAGAAAATATGATTGCGCCCATGTAAATGTAGCAAGTTTCGTTAACAGATTCAGGAAACAGAGCATGGCATTAACAGCATCATGAAGGCATCTTTGCAAGCTCGATTCACTCACCACAAGTCATTGCATGACAAGATAAGCATAACACCAGCAATAATACATGTTTATGAAACTAAACATGGCAAGAAAAAGTTTATAGCATGCAAGGATCAACTACAATAACCTTGGCAAAATTGAATAACATGTAAACAATCTGCCAGGAAACATTTTATAGCAAAAGTAGAGCAAGAAACCGACATGCTAGACTCCTCCATAATTGCAAACAAGGACATGTATGGATAGAGCATAATCATATGTTAAAAACATCCTTACTGAAGCATCTCAAAGGATGCATGGATATCTCTGTAGCCTCAAGTTTAGATGGCATAAAAATAACAGCAGAACAGGGGCTGAAATCAGCAACATCACGAAGCCTAGTTTGCATGCTTGTGCTAGTCACCACAGAGATCACAAAAATACAAGGCATACACCCCTGTAAAGATGGAATGGAATATTACAAAACACATGTAGGACTCAAGGTCATAGGGTTCACACATCAATCATGGAAAAAATGACAAAAGTGCAAGTTCTGATAAGAATCTGAAACTAACATCGCATAGCCCGCTTCCAACAGAATTTCGGGCATCAAGATGAGCTCAAATGAAAATGATGCCATGAGACGAAATGATGCACTCGTCAAGGCGAACAATTTGGTATGCTATAGGCCCACAGCGGAGCCACAGGTGCAAAGTTATCATGCTATGAACATGCAACAAAATAATCTGCGAAAAAATGACTTAGACGGGATTTAGACCTCCGGATCTAGGGTTTCGTCACGCGGACGTCGAGGCAGGGCGCTAGCTCGCCGGAGAGGCACCGGAGAGGAGGAAGAAAGGCAGGAGAGGAGGGGGATGGCCCGGATCTGGGCGGCTCCGGCTCGGATCCGACGCGGGGCGACGAGGAGGAGGCGGAGACGGCGAGGTGGCCGCGGGTGGCGCGGACTCCGGCGACGGACTTCGGGGCGGCGGCGACCGCTGGATGCTGTGATCGGCGGGCGACGGGCGGCGCTGGCGAGGAGCTCGTCGAGCGGCGGCGCTTAGGGCGGCCGGGCGCCGAGGAGGGAGGCGAAGGGCCAGCGGCGGCGGCGACGGCGATGGGCCTCGGGGGCCCGGGCGGTCTCCATGGGCCGGCGGCGATTTGGCGCTGCCGCCACGTGGCACACTGCGTTGGCGGGCGGCGGCGCGGCGGACGTTGTCCGGCCGGACCGGACGTGTCCGGCGGCGCGGGGTGGAAGAAAGCTAGGGTTAGGGGTGGAATGATCCGAAAATTTCGGGGGAGAGGCTAGATTTATAGGTAGAAGGAGCTAGGAAGCTCCAAACGAGGTGCGGTTTTCGCCCACACGATCGTGATCGAACAGCGATGGACATGGAAGTGACTTAGATGGGTTATTGGGTTGTTTTGAAGGGGTGTTGGGCTGCAACCCAAAAGAGGTCTATGCGGTTACCCGGTTAACCGTTGGAGTATCAAACGACCTCCAAATGGCACGAAACTTGACAGGTGGTCTACCGGTGGTGTACCAAGGCCATTTGGCAAGCCTCGGTCCATTCCGAGAATGTTTAACACCCGCTCACAAAAAGAGACAAGAGGGGTGCGCCGGTGCATGTGGGAGTGTTGGATTGCAAAACGGACAACGGGGAAAATGCTCGGATGCATGAGACGAACACGTATGCAAATGAGATGCACATGATGACATGATATGAGATGCATGACATGAACAAAATGCAAAACGAAAAAAACCCAACCACGGAGGGAATACCATAGCACATAGCCAAAAATGGCAAGAGTTGGAGTTACAAATATGGAAAGTTACATCCGGGGTGTTACATCCGCATCAACAAGCGGTTCGATGAAACGCAAGGTATGCATATAATGTTAAGAAGGATTTTATTTTAATATCAGAAGCGATACGTATAATGAGAGGTTAACTCATAGAATCCTTTGATTATGATCATAGGTGGCGCAACTGAGGTCAAGACCCTCAAAGGCGCCCTTGCCCAAGCCAAGAAGGAAGCGGAGGCAAATAAGGCAGCCGCTGATAAGGCAGTTGCTGAACTAGAGGCCGAACAATTAGCCTGCCGCCAACATGAAGCTCGGGTGGCCGAAGTCGAGCAAGAGCTGAAGGATGCCATCAGTAAGTGCGAAACATTGGAGCAGAATACTTTGACCCAGTCCTCCGAGCTTGCCAAGGCTCTCCGTGATGCCAAAGAGGCACGAAGCGAGTCTCGGAGCGCTCGCGAAGAGATCCAGAAAGCGAGGTAGATAATGGCTGGTAAGGCCTTTCTTTCGCAAAGTATTTTTGGAGATCAGGGGTACTCTTTGCTCACACGAGTGCGGAGTTCTCCAGGCGCGTTGACGGATCTTCCGAAGAATGTCGCCCATGCCGCACAGTTCTTCCAAGCCCAGGAGGGGAACTCGACTGAGAAGCTGTTCTGGTCGCAATATCTCGTGCCGGAACACCTGCCGGTTCTGAACGACCAGCTGAAACACCTGACGGAGCTGGATAGGGTGGCAGGCATGGCCATGAAGGACTTAATAGTCCAACTTTGGCCGGCCGAGCCGATTCCTAGCAGCTACTTCAGCTTGGTGAAGCGGCTTGTCAATGCGCGGCCGCGGATTGATGTTGTAAAGCGCTCAGCCTGCATAGAGGGTGCCCGGATGGCCTTCGCCCGCGTCAAGATGCAATGGGCGATGATGAAGGTCACCGAAGTGGCGACCGCAGGTCTGCCCGAAGGCAAAGATCGTCGGAAGCCGGAGAGGTACTTCGACGACATCCTAGAAGGGGCCTAAATAGTAGAGGGCCAATGTTCTAAGGACGTAATATTTGATTAAATGTGTTTGGGTTGTACAAACTATGCTATGAACCCATGTTGTGATATATCTATGCTTGCGCCTTTTGTTTTAAGCGGCCTTTCCTCCTGTGCGGCCGTTTATTGTTATATTTCTGAAAGTTGCCAGTCGTCGGCTTCAACCCCCATGTAGATGCTACAAGGGCGTTCGACATAACGCCTGATCACGCTTTATCCAACGTCTTGGTCCATAAAGGAGGTGTCTGCGAGGTGAACCAGGCGATCGGACTATGCGGCTTTACGACTTTCACTTAGCCATAGGAGTTTGACTGTGGAGCTAAGTACTAGCCCCTTGTGTGTGTGCGGCTATCCAGACTATGGTGCCTTTTCCACGCGGCTGGACGAAGACCAGCCCCTCGTATAACACAGGGTAAATCGCTAACGATTTGTACTATAATACTAAGTCACTGAATCGCCGACCAACTCTCTCCTATCATGACAGTCAGTTTTCGGCTTTCTCTACTGGGGTACTTGACTGGACGAACCAGAAATACAATCGCAGTAGTTCTCCCTTTACTACCTTAGCCGAACGAGCGGAACGTAAGGTGGTAAGAACATGAGCCGGGCAACCCAACTATAGATCAAAGACATGTTTCAGAGCCGATGCATATAATGCAATATCCGGGATGCCGAAGAGTTCCCAATAGGTGTTCAGACTTGAAATGTGCAGGGCCGAATACAGCCCCCGGTGTTAAGGCCGGACTAAGGCACGTGTGGCAGTCTGAAGTAGGGATGGAATACAGATGATAACATAAAAATAAAGTGAAGTCCAAACAAAAGTGGAGATCAACTGTTTCCTTTATACCCTGATTAATACGTCGAGCTGTGTTGTTACAGATAACGTTGATGTCGCTTGAAGCTACGTCGGGTTTTCCCCAAAGAGGAAGGGATGATGCAGCACAGTGGCGGTAGGTACTTCCCTCAGATATGAAACCAAGGTTATCGAACCAGTAGGAGAACCAAGCAACACAACATAAACAGCCCCTGCACACAGATAACAAATCCTCGCAACCCGACGTGTTAAAGGGGTTGTGAATCCCTTCCGGGGTACGGCGCCTCAAGTAGGCAAACGGACGTGATATAAATTTTTAGTAGATTGATAGATCGAACGCCAAATAAAATAAATATAAATAAAACACAGTAAGGTATTTTTGTATTTTTTGTTTAATAGATCTGAAAATAAATGCAAAAGAAAAGTAGATCACAAAGGCAAATATATGAGAAAGAGACTCGGGGGCCGTAGGTTTCACTAGTGGCTTCTCTCGAGAAAAATAGCAAACGGTGGGTGAACAAATTACTGTTGGGAAATTGATAGAACTTCAAATACTCATGACGATATCTAGGAAATGATCATTACATAGGCATCACGTCCAAGATTAGTAGACCGACTCCTGCCTGCATCTACTACTATTACTCCACACATCGACCGCTATCCAACATGCATCTAGTGTATTAAGTTCATGGAGAAATGAAGTAATGCAATAAGAATGATGACATGATGTAGACAAGATCTATCTATGTAGAGCTAGACCCCGTCGTTTTATCCTTAGTAGCAATGGTAAATACGTGTCGGTTCCCTTTCTGTCACTGGGATCAAGCACCGTAAGATCGAACCCACTACAAAGCACCTCTTCCCATTGCAAGATAAATAGATCAAGTTGGCCAAACGAAACCCAAATATCGGAGAAGAAATACGAGGCTATAAGCAATCATGCATTAAAGATCAAAGAAACTCAAATACTTTCATGGATATAAAAATATAGATCTGATCATAAACTCAAAGTTCATCGATCCCAACAAACACACCGCAAAAGAGTTATATCATATGGATCTCCAAGAGACCATTGTATTGAGAATTCAGAGAGAGAGAGAGAGAGAGAGAGAGATGAAGCCATCTAGCAACTAACTACGGACCCAAATGTCTACAAAGAACTACTCATGCATCATCGGAGAGGCACCAATGGAGGTGGTGAACCCCATCCGAGATGGTGTCTAGATTGGATTTGGTGGTTCTCGACTCTGCGGCAGCTGGATGAATATTTCGTCGACTCCCCTAGGATTTTTGGAATATTGGGGTATTCATAGAGCAAAGAGGTGGTCCGGGGGCACCCGAGGTGGGCACAACCCACCAGGGCGCGCCTGGGCCTCCTGGCGCGCCCTCGTGGGTTGTGCCCTCCTCGGGGCACCCCCAGGCGCAGCCAGGGCCCATTACATTCCTTCTGGTCCAAAAAAATCTCCGTGAAGATTCCGTCTGATATTGATTTCCTGCAATGTAAAAAACATGCAGAAAACAACTAGCACTTGGCACTATGCCAATAGGTTAGTACCAAAAAAATGATACAAAATGACTATAAAATGATTATAAAAAATCCAAGATTGATAATATAACAGTATGGAACAATAAAAATTATATATACATTGGAGAAGTATAAAATGCCATGATTATCGAGGCCATTTTACATGCCCAGAGTTTAGACAAGGGAAAGGTTTACACAGGGCCTAAAAGTAGTGGTTTGAAGATCCCAATGGTGCCCTGCCGCACGTCTGCGCCGTTTCTCCTTGGTAGGAGATCCTTTGAGAGGAGGAGTCGATGGTCATCTGCAAGAAAGAGGAACCTGGAAAAGAGCCTCCGTACAACTGTAGATCAGGTAGGGTCTTTAGTGATCCTACAATGGGAAAAAAAGTTGAGGTCCGAATAGGGTCAAGCCGTACTATGGACCTTTTCCGCAGTGCGCCTCTGGTGCTACCCAAGGTATTTTAAGTGCGTAATTTTGTACGTGTGGTACGTATGCTGAAGCCTTATGGGCCGATCGGCGGAGTCCAAACTGCTATTCGAGCTCCGGCCCCACCGAGCTACCCCAGTGTATTGCGGATCGGACTCGCTTGGCAGTGTCATGGGTCTTGATGACCGATGAGTTGTTCGGCTTGATGAGGCCGCCCTGTATTTCGGCTGCTAGGGCCATTGTGTGCTCCTTAGTATGGAGGGAGCGCTCCATATTTCCATTTACTATGATGACGCCACATGGTCCAGGAATTTTGAGCTTCAAATAAGCATAGTGTGGGACTGCATTAAAGTGGGCGAAATCTATTCGTCTAAGCAGTGCATGATAACCCTTGCAAAAAGGGACGATGTCGAAGATAAATTATTCGCTTCGGAAGTTATCTGGAGAGTCGAATACTACTTCCAGTGTTAAGGCGCCCGTGCAGCAAGCCTCCACGCCGGGTATCACTCCTTTAAAGGTCGTGTTACTAGGCTTGATTCTTGACGGGTCAATACCCATCTTACGTACAATATCTTGATAAATCAAGTTGAGGTTGCTGCCGCCGTCCATAAGGACTCTAGTGAGATGGTATCTGTCGATGGCAGGATCGAGTACCAGGGCCGCCGAACCTCCGTGACGGATACTGGTTGGGTGGTCCCTGCGATCAAAGGTGATTGGACAAGCTGACCATGGGTTGAATTTTGGGGTGACAGGCTCTACGGCGTAGACGTCCCTTAATGCGTGTTTTGCGCTCCCTCTTGGGGATGTGGGTGACATAGATCATGTTTTACATAAAGATGGCTAGCGGGTGTCTGTTTCTCCAACTTTTGTTGAATCGAATTTGACTGCGGCAGGTCCTTGTTGAAGGTTAAAACAACAAACTTGGTAAATAAACGTTGTGGTCTTGATGCGTAGGTAAGAACGGTTCTTGCTAGAAGCCCGTAGCAGCCACGTAAAACTTGCAACAACAATGTAGAGGACGTCTAACTTGTTTTTGCGGGGCATGTTGTGATGTGATATGGTCAAGACATGATGTGATATACGTTCTTGTATGAGTTGATCATGTTTTGTAAAAGTTATCAGCAACCTTCAGGAGCCTTATGGTTGTCGCTTTATTGTATGAAACGCAAATGCGATGTAATTGCTTTACTTTAGCACTATGCGTTAGCGATAGTTGTAGAAGCAATAGTTGGCGAGACGACCATGATGCTGCAATGGAGATCAAGGTGTCAATCCGGTGACGACGGAGATCATGACGGTGCTTTCGAGATGGAGATCAAAAGCACAAGATGATGATGGCCATATCATGTCACATGTTTTGATTGAATGTGATGTTTATCTTTTGTGCATCTTATTTTGGTTAGTACAGCGGTAGCATTATAAGATGATCCCTTAACTAAAATTTCAAGGTATAAGTGTTCTCCTTGAGTATGCACTGTTAAGACAGTTCATCGTGCTGAGACACCACGTGATGATCGGGTGTGATAGGCTCTACGTTCACATACAATGGGTGCAAGACAGTTTTGCACATGCGGAATACTCGAGTTAAACTTGATGAGCCTAGCATGTACAGACATGGCCTCGAAACACTGGGGACCGAAAGGTCGAACGTGAATCATATAGTAGATATGATCAACATAGAGATGTTCACCATTGATGACTACTCCATCTCACGTGATGATCGTACATGGTTTAGTTGATTTGGATCACGTATCATTTAGATGACTTGAGGGATGTCAATCTAAGTGGGAGTTCTTAAGTAATATGATTAATTGAGCTTAATTATCATGAACTTAGTCCTGATAGTATTTGCATATTTATGTTTTAGATCAATAGCTCACGATGTAGTCCCCTGTTTATTTTTTGATATGATCCTAGATAAAAATAAGTTGAAAGATGATAGTAGCAATGATGCAGACTAGGTCCATGATCTAAGGATTATCCTCATTGCAACATAGAAGAATTATGTCCTTGATGCACCGCTAGGTGACAGACCTATTACAGGAGCAGATGTAGACGTTATGAATGTTTGGCAAGCTCGATATCATGACTACTTGATAGTTTAGTGCACCATGCTCTACGGCTTAGAACCAGGACTTCAAAAATGTTTTTCAACACCACGGAGCATATGAGATGTTCCAAGTGCTGAAATCGGTATTTTAGACTCATGCCCGTATCGAGAGGTACGAGACCTCTGACAAGTACTTTGCCTACAAGATGGAGGAGAATAGCTCAACCCGTGAGCATATGCACAGAATGTCTGGGTACTACAATCACTTGAACCAAGTGGGAGTTAATCTTCCAGATAAGATAGTGATTAACAGAGTTCTCTAGTCACTATCACGAAACTACTAGAACTTCGTGATGAACTATTATATGCGAGGGATGCCGAAAATGATTCCTAGGCTCTTCGAAATGTTGAAATCGGAAAAGGTAGAAATCAAGAAAGAGCATCAAGTGTTGATGGTTAACAAGACCACTAGTTTCAATAAAAATGGCAAGGGACAGAAAGGGAACTTCAAGAAGAACAGCAAACAAGTTGCTGCTCCCATGAAGAAGCCCAAAGCTAGACCCAAGCCTGAAACTGAGTGCTTCTACTACCAAGGAAATGGTCACTGGAAATGGAACTGCCCCAAATACTAGGCAGATAAGAAGGATGGCAAAGTGAACAAAGGTATATTTGATATACATGTTATTGGTGTGTACTTCACTAGTGTTCATAGTAGCCCCTGGGTATTTGATACCGGTTTAGTTGCTAAGATTAGTAACCTGAAATAGGAGTTACAAAATGAACAGAGACTAGTTGAGGGCGAGGTGACAATGTGTGTTGGAAGTGATTCCAAGGTTGATAAGATCACCATCGCACACTCCCTCTACCTTCGGGATTAGTGTTGAACCTAGATAAATGTTATTTGGTGGTTGCGTTAAGCATGAATATGATTGGATCATGTTTATTACAATACAGTTACTCATTTAAGTCAGAGAATAATTGTTGCTCTGTTTACATGAATAAAACCTTCTATGGTCATACACCTAATGTAAATAGTTTATTGAATCTCGATCATAGTAATACACATATTCATAATGTTGATGCCAAAAGATGCAAATTTAATAATGATAGTGCAACATACTTGTGGCACTGCCATTTAGGTCATTTTGGGGTAAAGCACATGAAGAAAGTCCATGCAGATGGACTTTTGGAGTCACTTGATTATGAATCATTTGATACTTGCGAACCATGCCTCATGGCCAAGATGACTAGAACTCCGTTCTTTGGAACAATGGAGCGAGCTAATGACTTATTGGAAGTAATACATACCAATGTTTGTGGTCCAATGAGTGTTGAAGCTCGCAATGGGTATCATTATTTTCTGACCTTCGTAGATGATTTGGGCAGATACGGGTATATCTACTTGATGAAACACAAGTCTGAAACATTTGAAAAGTTCAAAGAATTTCAGAGTGAAGTGGAGAATCATCGTAACAAGAAAATAAAGTTTCTACAATCTGATCACGGAAGCGAATATTTGAGTTACGAGTTTGGCTTTCATTTAAAACAATGTGGAATAGTTTCACAACTTACGCCACCTGGAAGACCACAACGTAATGGTGTGTCCGAATGTCATAACCGTACTTTATTATGGTCCAATCTATGATGTCTCTTATCGATTTACCACTATCAATATGGTGTTATGCATTAGAGACAACTGCACTCACATTAAATAGGGCACCATCTAAATCCGTTGAGATGGCACCGTATGAACTGTGGTTTGGCAAGAAACCTAAGCTGTCATTTCTTAAAGTTTGAGGTTGTGACACTTATGTCAAAAGGCTTCATCCTGATAAGCTCGAATCCATATCGGAGAAGTGCATCTTCATAGGTTGCCCTAAGGAAACAATTGGGTACACCTTCTACCACAAATCCGAAAGGGAAGATCATTGTTGCTAAGAATGGATCCTTTCTAGAGAAGGAGTTTCTCTTGAGAGAAGTGAGTGGGAGGAAAGTAGAACTTGATGAGGTAATTGTACCTTCTCTCAAACTGGAAAGTAGTACATCAGAGATAACTATTCACTTGATTCCTACACCAACTAGAGAGGAAACTAATGATGATGATCATAAAACTTCAAGATCAAGTTACTACTGAAACTCGCAGGTCAACCAGAGCACAATCCACACTAGAGTGGTATGGTAATCCTATCCTGGAAGTCATGTTACTAGACCATGGAAAACCTACGAACTATGAAGAAGCTATAATGAGCCCAGATTCCGACAGATGGCTTGAGGCCATGAAATCTAAGATAGGATCCATGTATAAAGAACAAAGTGTGGACTTTGGTGGACTTGCCCAATGATCGGCAAACCATTGAGAATAAATGGATCTTCAAGAGGAAGACGGACGCTGATTGTAGTGTTACTATCTACAAAGCTCGACTTGTCGCAAAAGATTTTTTGATAAGTTCAAGGTGTTGACTACAATGAGATTTTCTCACTCATAGCGATGCTTAAGTATGTCTGAATCTGTCGGCGTTCTGGGACCGGGGGTGCCCAGACTTGCCTGCCTGCGGCCCAACACGTGGCACCACCAACGGCCTAGTATGGCCCAGCTTCAGCAGCGGCAACCCAAGACCCTCGCGAGGCGGATGACACAAAGACCTCCCTGGGGGCGGCCTAACTAGGCTGGCTCCCGAGGAGCGGAGACATCTATGCGAGGTACACCTCGCGAGGTCCACATGAGGTGAGCCATGACGACCGAGGCCAGGCGATCGCCAGCGGGCATAGTGTACCAGTTTCCTCTTTGGTGCTAAAGAGGCAAGCACATGCGAGGAGTCCCGAGGCGTCAGGCAAAGGTTTCCATACCAGTGCAACAAGACCAAGACTAGCAGGACGGCAGGACGAAGGTCACTGCAGGGCCCACAGAAGCATCACCATGAGAACCTTTGGCAGGCGAAGACCACCTTTTGTCAGGATAGCTTGTACTAGTTGTCCCCCTTCAAACATGGCCATTGTGGAATCCCTTCCCGCCTAACATTTAGGGAGAGGACCAGAGCCTATATAAATAGGACTAGACACCACCATAGGAGTGGGACGGATCTTGGATTGGACCCATTCCACCCTCACACACACCAGCTCATCGAGCCCAAGAACACCTCACCTCCTGAGGCTGTTCATCCACTGTACTAGTTCATCCTCAACCCCTCGAGGCAATCCACCACCACACTTGAGTAGGGTATTACACCGCGAGGTGGCCTGAACCAGTATAAACCTCTGTGTCTCTTGTTCTTTGGGTTCATCGAGCTAGGCCGTGGGATTGTTGAGCGAGCGAGCTATGAAGAGAGAGTTCTTCGTGCGCACCCCAGAGTTCAAACCTCGCATGGGTTTGCCGGAACCCGCAATCCGACATTTGGCGCACCAGGTAGGGTTGCACCGAAGCCCCTCTTCTGTCGAGCGACCCGTCGACACCCCGCGGTTCCGATGTCGGGCGATCGGAGGACCCACGCCGACCATTGGGCTGCTTGGCCCATCCGGGCGGTGTCGTTCGCCAAAGAAGATCCCAACTCCGCACTCCAGCGGCTCAGACGCCGAACACCGCCGACGCGAAGCGGCACGGATCGACGCCCTCCTCGGCCAAGCGCACACGCGCCACCATACGATCTTCACGATACACTGCGGCAACGACACCGCACACCCGACGGGAGCAGGCAAACATGTGAGCCGCGCTGATCGTGGCGCGGGAGCTACTGCGATGTAGGCTGGCGGAGAGCGGCCGCGATGCGCTGCTGGAACGCGTAGCCGAACTGCTGGATGCTACTTGTAGAGGTACGCCGCCCTTCTATTCCTTGCCCATGGCTCAGGTCGTGGCAGAGGCACGCGCGAGGCCCGGCGAGCTCGCGCGCCTCCTGGAGTGCCAGCGGGACCCGACAGCACCAGCATGGACCCCGGCGCGACCCGTCCTGCCGCGACGGCACCGCCACCAGGAGGGACAAGCGCTGACGGGCCACCCCGAGGACGCGCTGGAGTGCCACCCAGCAGCCACCAGAGCCAGGCGCCCCGGCTCGTGTCTCAAGGTGCGGGGCATCTATGCGACGACTCCGACGGGGCGACTGAAGATGCCTATGTCCCCTGCATGGTGAACCTGGGGTACACGCCAGGAGAAGGCTCCAACTCGTTCCCCGAGCCGAGATTGGAAGGCGGAGTGCTCGAGACCCGGGCCTTCCATGACTCGCCAGGAGGCTTCGCCGACCCCTTCAGCGACGATGACGGCGGGGTACAGCCAATGTCTCGGGAACAAGTTTACGCTAACCATGGGCTGCAGGTGAACCAGACCATAGCAGCAGTCAGAGACCCCAGGGCGGCGGCTGTGCCGCCGACGGCAGTGGTGCACTAGGGGATGCGCGGGAGGGGCCTGGAGCCAGGGCCTCCCCGCGCGCCGCACTGAGCAAGCGCTGAGCGGAGGTAGGTCCTCTGTCGGGGGAGGCGCCGGTGAGCCCTTCCCCCCGGCAGAGGGCCCGTGGTCACCGAGGTCGCTGCTAGCATCCTCCTTGCCCATTGGTCTTGTCCTGGTTTCCGGACGCCCCAATGGTGGTCGGGGGTGGCGCAGGGTGGGACCCTTGTCTAGCGATATGAAGCAAGGCTCGCGCCTGTGAAGGTATCCGCTCGTGACACTCTCATGTAATAATGAGTGCGGCTGTACACGCCCCGGAGTCTCCGAAGTGCTGCCCTCGGGCCTCGGACACTTCCGCCCAAGTCCTAGTGGAAGCACCATGCTCCGCTCTGGCCGTCGACACTATCCCCCAATGACTATGCTCACAGACAGTGAAAGCACTTAGCTCTGCGCTGGTGGGAAGACAAGAAGACTAGCTAGGTGCCGGACACGGCCATTTGCTTTCATCCCTTTTTCCGTGACTCGATTCACCGCCCCCTTTTTGAGCTGAACTTGAAGTTCTATTTTCGTTGACAAGCATAGGGGGAGTCTTTTCTCGTCCGTGTTGATTTCTTGCGTTTTGGTTGCGTGCTTTATTTTGAGGCTCGCGCCTGCTACCCCTCCCCTTGTGAGCGCCTCACGGGCGGGGGCTGGGCGTGGTGTGCGCACATCGACCACGCTTGGGCAAGCCGGGCGGCGCAAACCCCCCAGGACCAAGAGTGCAATTGCCACAGGCCACCGCGCACACACCCTGCCATAGTATGGCATTTGCTCCTCGCGAGGCCCTCTCGAGCGGACTAGCAGGCTCCTCGAGAAATCCAGAACCTCGCGAGCTCACGAAGGGCTCCCCTTAGGAGAAAGGCACATCGGCAACCACAAAACTAGCTCTAGGCTACTTGGATCGAGGTAAACTACAGGGGCAAGCCTGCTGAGGGGCTTGTGAGCTTGTAGAAACGCGTTTCAACGTCCGCCTAAGAAAAAGAACGTTAGTTTACATACATGAGGGCCCCCTCCAAAATGCTCTTACGCCTTGCGGGGCCGTGTCCAAGTCTTTGCGTGCAGGTTCGAGTGAAGGAGCGCGGGCTCAATTGTACATGCCGCTTGCAGCGTCATCCTGGTCGCTCTCCTACGCGTTGCTGGCACTGTAGCTGGCATCGTCTTCACCGTCATCAACCGTGCCGTCTTAGTCCGCCACAACTACCACCGCATCATCCTTGGTGGCGAAAGCCCTGACCAGAGCATCCACGACATCATCCATGCAGCGCGCCAGGTTGTCCCGGATAGCCACGAGCACTGGGGCGATAGCGGCGTCGAAGTCGAAGTGGGGGTCGAGGTTCTGGAGATGACAGAAGACATGGGAGAACGTGCGCCCGAGGAGGCCTCAGCTCCTTTCCTCAACAATTCCGCGAGCCCTCGCGGCCTGGTCCTCCAGGCACGTCACGACGTCATGAAGAAGCGGAGGTGGTGATACGTCTCCAACGTATCTATAATTTTTGATTGTTCCATGCTATTATATTATCTGTTTTGGATGTTTAATGGGCTTTAATATGCTCTTTTATATTATTTTTTGGGACTAACCTATTAACCGGAGGCCTAATGCCAGTTTCTGTTTTCATGCCTATCTAGTGTTTTGTAGAAAAGGAATCAGACAGAATCCAAACGCAATGAAACCTTCGCGATGATCTTTCTTGGACCGAAAGCAAACCAAAAGACTTGGAGATGAAGTCGGAGACGCAACGAGGCGGCCACGAGGCAGGAGGGCGCGCCCCACCTTTGTGGGCCCCTCGTAGCGCCACCGACGTACTTCTTTCACCTATATATACTCTTGTACCCTAGAAACATCAGAGGGAGCCATGAAACCACTTTTCCACCGCCGCAACCTTCTGTACCCATGAGATCCCATCTTGGGGCCTTTTCCGGCGATCCGCCGGAGGGGGAATCGATGGAGGGCTTCTACATCAACACCATAGTCTCTCCGATGAAGCGTGAGTAGTTTACCACAGACCTTCAGGTCCATAGTTATTAGCTAGCTGGCTTCTTCTCTCTCTTTGATTCTCAATACAAAGTTCTCGTCGATGTTCTTGGAGATCTATTCGATGTAATACTCTTTTGCGGTGTGTTTGCCAAGATCCAATGAATTGTGGATTTATGAACTTGATTATCTATTAATATTATTTGGTTCTTCTCTGAATTCTTATATGCATGATTTGATATCTTTGCAAGTCTCTTCAAATTATCGGTTTAGTTTGGCCTACTAGATTGATCTTTATTGCAATGGGAGAAGTGCTTAGCTTTGGGTTCAATCTTGCGGTGTCCTTTTCCAGTGACAGTAGGGGCAGCAAGGCACATATTGTATTGTTGCCATCGAGGATAAAAATATGGGTTTATATCATATTGCTTGAGTTTATCCCTCTACATCATGTCATCTTGCCTAATGCGTTACTCTGTTCTTAGGAACTTGATACTCTAGATGCATGCTAGATAGCGGTCGATGTGTGGAGTAATAGTAGTAGATGCAGAATCGTTTCGGTCTAGTTGACACGGACGTGATGCCTATATTCATGATCATTGCCTTAGATAACTTCATAACTATGCGCTTTTCTATCAATTGCTCGACAGTAATTTGTTCACCCACCGTAGTACATGCTATCTTGAGAGAAGCCACTGGTGAAACCTATGGCCCCCGGGTCTCTTTCTTATATTGCATGTCTTTTATTTACATCGCATCTCGTTTACTATTTTGCAATCTTTACTTTCCAATCTATACAACAAAAATACCTAAAGTATTTACTTTACTATCTTTATTAGTTCTCACTTTTGCGAGTGACCGTGAAGGGATTGACAACCCCTTTATCGCGTTGGTTGCAAGGTTCTTGATTGTTTGTGCAGGTACTAGGTGACTTGTGCATTGTCTCCTACTGGATTGATATCTTGGTTCTCAAAAACTAAGGGAAATACTTACGCTACTTTGTTGTATCACCCTTTCCTCTTCAAGGTAAAACCAACACTTGCTCAAGAGGTAGCAAGAAGGATTTCTGGCACCGTTGCTGGGGAGATCTACGCCAAGTCAAGACATACCAAATACCCATCACAAACTCTTCTCCCTCACATTACATTATTTGCCATTCGCCTCTCGTTTTCCTCTACCCCACTTCTAAAACAATTTTTGAAAACCTTTCCCTTTTCTTCGCCCCTTTTCCGTTCGTCTCTTTTCGCTTGTTTCTTGTGCGTCCGCGTGTTAGATCGTTGGTTGCGCCTTCATGGCTAGCCTTCCTTTGTCTCCCGATTTTGAAGTTCTTCACTTAAAACAAAGACAAGGAGAAAACCTAAAAGATGCTTGGTACAGGATGATAGAATCCTATCGTAATTGCACTATAGAGGGAGATTTGAAGATTTTACTTTGTAATTTTTATGTTGGGCTAACCTTGTCCCATAGACAACTGTTGGATTTTGCCGCCAAAGGGAATTTTATTGAAATTGATCCCAGTATTGTGCATGAGATTGTAGAGGGAATAGTAGGAGTACTAACCCCACAAAAGGGACTACCTCATACTCAGGAAGGAACCCAAGTTTTTGAGAAACTTTGCGAAGTGCAAAAATTTCTTGAACCTCTTAAAAATGTTAGTGGGAACCTTCACCGCATGAATATGTTGATCACTCTTTGCAATAAAGCGGTTGGATGCTCTAGATCTCAAAATTTCCGAGTATAAAGGGAAACGTAAGGAACCTCCCGAATTCGAGCATAACCCCATTAAAAAGATAAATACCAAAGATGGCAATACCTAGATCTATCCTTGCTTTTATGCCTAGCTAGGGGAGTTAAACGATAGTGCTTGTTGGGAGGCAACCCAATTTTATTTTTGTTCCTTGCTTTTTGTTCCTGTTTAGTAATAAATAATTCATCTAGGTTCTGTTTAAATGTGTTTTTATGTTTTAATTAGTGTTTGTGCCAAGTAGAACCTTTGGGAAGACTTGGGTGAAGTCTTTGCGATATTGCTGTAAAAAAACAGAAACTTTAGCGCTCACGAGATTAGCTTCCATTATTTACTGGAGAGCGATTTTAGGTTGATTCTTTTTTCATATGATTAATAGAAACATTTCTCACGTCCACCAATTTATTTCAGAATTTTTGGAGTTCCAGAAGTATTCGATTAAGTTAAATTGCTACAGACTGTTCTGTTTTGACAGATTCTGTTTTTCGTGTGTTGTTTACTTATTTTGATGAATCTATGAGTAGTATTGGGGGGTATGAACCATAGAGAAGTTGGAATACAGTAGGTTTAACACCAATATAAATAAAGCATGAGTTCATTACAGTACCTTAAAGTGGTGGTTTATTTTCTTTTACTAATTGAGCTCATGAGATTTTTTGTTGAGTTTTGTGTTGTGAAGTTTTCAAGTTTTTGGGTAAAGATTTGATGGATTTTGGAACAAGGAGTGGCAAGGGACTAAGATTGTGGATTCCCAAGGCATCCCCTCTTCCGTCTTCATCGATCACTAACTTTACTTGAGGCTGTATTTTTATTCACCACATGATATGTGTTTTGCTTGGAGCGTCTTGTATGATTTGAGTCTTTGCTTTTTAGTTTACCACAATCATCCTTGATGTACACACCTTTTGGGAGAGACACGCATGAATCAGAATTTATTAGAATACTCTATGTGCTTCACTTATATCTTTTGAGCTAGATAATTTCTCTAGTGCTTCACTTATATCTTTTTAAAGCAAAGTGGTGGTTTTATTTTATAGAAATTATTGATCTCTCATGCTTCACTTGTATTATTTTGAGTGCCTTTTAGAACAGCATGGTAATTTGATTTGGTTATAAAACTAGTCCGAATATGATGGGCATCCAAGATGGGTATAATAAAAACTTTCATATAATGTACGTTGAAAGCTATGAGAAGTTTGATGCTTGATGATTGTTTTGAGACATGAGGATGGTGATATTAGAGTCATGCTGGTGGATTAATTGTGAGTTTGAGAAATACTTGTGTTGAGGTTTGCAAGTCCCGTAGCATGCACGTATGGTAACCGTTGTGTAACAAATTTGAAGCATGAGGTGTTTCTTTGATTGTCTTCCTTATGAGTTGTGATCGGGGACGAGCGATGGTCTTTTCCTACCAATCTATCCCCCTAGGAGCATGCACGTAGTGCTTGGTTTTTGATGACTCGTAGATTTTTGCAATAAGTATGTGAGTTCTTTATGACTAATGTTGAGCCCATGGATTATACACACTCTCACCCTTCCATCATTGCTAGCCTCTCTAGTACCGCGCAACTTTCGTCGGTACCATAAACCCACCATTTACCTTCCTCAAAACAGCCACCATACCTACCTATTATGGCATTTCCATAGCCATTCCGAGATATATTGCCATGCAACTTTCCACCATTCCGTTTATTATGACACGTTCCATCATTGTCATATTGCCTTCCATGATCGTGTAGTTGACATCGTATTTGTGGCAAAGCCACCTTCATAATTCTTTCGTACATGTCACTCTTGATTCATTGCACATCCCGGTACACCGCCGGAGGCACGCATATAGAGTCATATTTTGTTCTAAGTATCGAGTTGTAATCTTTGAGTTGTAAATAAATAGAAGTGTGATGATCATCATTATTAGAGCATTGTCCCATGTGAGGAAATAAAAAAAGATAGGCCAAAGAAGCCCATAGAAAAAGAGGCCAAAGAAGCCCAACAAAAAAATGAGAGAAAAAGAGAGAAGGGACAATGCTACTATCCTTTTTCCACACTTGTGCTTCAAAGTAGCACCACGACCTTCATGATAGAGAGTCTCTTATTTTGTCACTTTCAAATACTACTGGGAAATTTCATTATAGAACTTGGCTTGTATATATATTCCAATGATAGGCTTCCTCAAATGCCCTAGGTCTTCGTGAGCAAGCAAGTTGGATGCACACCCACTTAGTTTCTTTTGTTGAGCTTTCATATATTTATAGCTCTAGTGCATCCGTTGCATGGAAATCCTTACTCACTCACATTGATATCTATTGATGGGCATCTCCATAGCCCATTGATATGCCTAGTTGATGTAAGACCATCTTCCTCCTTTTTTTTCTTCTCCACAACCACCACTCTATTCCACATATAGTGCTATGTCCATGGCTCACACTCATGTATTGCATGAAAGCTGAAAAAGTTTGAGAATACTAAAGTATGAAACAATTGCTTGGCTTGTCATCGGGGTTGTGCATGATTTGAGCATTTTTTGTGATGAAGATGGAGCATAGCCAAACTATATGATTTTGTAGGGATGAACTTTCTTTGGCAATGTTATTTTGAGAAGACATGATTATTTTGTTAGTATGCTTGAAGTATTATTATTTTTATGTCAATATTAAACTTTTGTCTTGAATCTTTCGGATCTGAACATTCATCCCACAATAAAAAAATTACATTGATAAATATGTTAGCTAGCATTCCACATCAAAAAATTTGTTTTTATCATTTACCTACTCAAGGACGAGCAGGAATTAAGCTTGGGGATGCTTGATACGTCTCCAACATGTCTATAAATTTTTATTGTTCCATGCTATTATATTATCTGTTTTGGATTTTTAATGGGCTTTAATATGCTCTTCTATATTATTTTTTGGGACTAACCTATTAACCGGAGGCCCAGTGCCAATTTTTTTGCCTATTTTAGTGTTTCGCAGAAAAGGAATATCAAACGGAATCCAAACGGAATGAAACCTTCGCGATGATTTTTCTTGGACCGAAAGCAAACCAGAAGACTTGGAGATGAAGTCGGAGCAGCAACGAGGCGGCCACGAGGCAGGAGGGTGCGCCCAGGGGGGTAGGCGTGCCCCCACCCTCGTGGGCCCCTCGTAGCTCCACTGACGTACTTCTTTCGCCTATATATACTCTTATACCCTAGAAACATCATAGGGAGCCCCAAAACCACTTTCCCACCGCCGCAACCTTCTGTACCCGTGAGATCCCATCTTGGGGCCTTTTTCGGCGATCTGCCGGAGGGGGAATCGATCATGGAGGGCTTCTACATCAACACCATAGCCTCTCCGACGAAGCGTGAGTAGTTTACCACAGACCTTCGGGTCCATAGTTATTAGCTAGATGGCTTATTCTCTCTCTTTGATTCTCAATACAAAGTTCTCCTTGATGTTCTTGGAGATCTATTCGATGTAATACTATTTTGCGGTGTGTTTGCCAAGATCCGATGGATGGTGGTTTATGAACTTGATTATCTATGAATATAATTTGGTTCTTCTCTGAATTCTTATATGCATGATTCGATATCTTTGCAAGTCTCTTCGAATTATCGGTTTAGTTTGGCCTACTAGATTGATCTTTCTTGCAATGGGAGAAGTGCGTAGCTTTGGGTTCAATCTTGCGGTGTCCTTTCCCAGTGACAGTAGGGGCAGCAAGGAACGTATTGTATTGTTGCCATCGAGGATAAAAAGATGGGGTTTATATCATATTGCTTGACTTTATCCCTCTACATCATGTCATCTTGCCTAATGCGTTACTCTGTTCTTATGACCTTAATACTCTGGATGCATGCTGGATAGCGGTTGATGTGTGGAGTAATAGTAGTAGATGCATAATCGTTTTGGTCTACTTGAGACAGACGTGATGCCTATATTCATGATCATCGCCTTAGCTAACTTCATAACTATGCGCCTTTCTAGCAATTGCTTGGCAGTAATTTGTTCACCCACCGTAATACATGCTATCTTGAGAGAAGCCACTAGTGAAACCTATGGACCCCGTGTTTCTTTCTTATTATATTGCATCTCTTTTATTTACATCGCATCTCGTTTAGTATTTTGCAATCTTTACTTTCCAATCTATACAACAAAAATACCAAAAATATTTACTTTAGTATCTTTATTAGATCTCACTTTTGCGAGTGACCGTGAAGGGATTGACAACCCCTTTATCGCGTTGGTGGCAAGGTTCTTGATTGTTTGTGCAGGTACTAGGTGACTTGTGCGTTGTCTCCTACTGGAATGATACCTTGGTTCTCAAAAACTGAGGGAAATACTTACGCTACTTTGCTGCATCACCCTTTCCTCTTGAAGGGAAAACCAACGCATGCTCAAGAGGTAGCAGTGGCTGGAGTAGTCTTCCATACGGGGATGATGGACGTTTTCCTTGCAGATGACGCCTAGTGCTCGATTAGCCCTCACTGTGAGGGCCTGGAGCATGTGGGTGTGCTCGCGCTGCAACGTCTGCTGACGACACGCCTCCTCCCTGTTTTGTCGCACGAGGGATGCAACGTCATCAATCTGCTGCTGAAGCGAAAGCATATCAGCACGAGCCTCGGCCTAGGCGGAAGTCTGGGCCGCCGCAGCGCTCCTCTCGCGCTGCTTTGCCTTTTCCAGCCTGGAACTAAGGGTGGAAGTCTTGCACTCAGCTTCGGCCTCCGAGAGCTTCAGCTTTAGTTCGCACTCATTGGCGAGATCTGTGCGACCCTTCGCCACCCTCCGGTCGACCTCCTCCTGGATTCTGGCTTCGCGGGCAGTGATGGCATCTTCAGGCATGGCCACATGGCGCTCCCTCGTCCCTAGCCGCTCGTGTTCCAGGCCGCGCTCCAAGGCCTCCAGCGCATGTGCCTCCTCGCTCTTCAGGATCTCCTTCTCTTCGGAAGGCGCTCCCCTCATCGACGCCAAGATGGTCCGACGCGCCTCGAACTACTGCTCCAGGGCAGCATTCAAGGCCAGGAGCTCATGTTCCCACTTCTCGGCGCCCTCCGGACGGTGGTCGGCCTCCTTCGCCTCCTCCAAGGCCCGAGAGCTGGCCTCGCGAGAGGCCGCGTGGTCCACGGCCTTTGCCTTGTCACGCTCATGCTGAAGCTGCCCAAAGTTGATGTCAACCTTCAATTGGTGCCACTGATGAGCCAAGCGGATGTCCTCTGTCTCGAGGCGAGTGTCAACCGCCACGAGCTCTCCTCCAAGGCGGCTCAGCGCACCCAACGCCTCATGCAGGAGCTCATGGCGTACGACACCGCGTCCATGCGCAAGCTCTAGCGTGCGGCCGAGTCCGTCCTCCGAGCCAAGGGTTGCTGCGGAAGTTCGAGCTGGCGCTTTCCCCCGGTAGGGAGCTCGAAGCCAACGCCTTATCCGCCACCTTGCAGGCTTTGGCAAAGGTGCTAGGTGACGCGGCCTCACCACCTGAAGACTAGGCCGGTGCTAGGGACGCCCAGCCGCCGGCGATAACCAATGGAGGAGCCTTTAGCACGCCGACTACGCCCCAGGCCGGGGCGCGAAGAAGTGATGCCAGGAAAGCCGGGTCAAGGCCCAATGTCGAAGCGTCTGCCTCCGGAGTGGGCCCTGGGCCCCTCGTAGCGGACCGACTAGCAGAGCTCAGGATCAATTGCGAGCCGGTGGCCGGCGAGGGCCGTCCCTCAAGAGATCTCTCCGCTCCAACCGAAGGGGATCCTGAAGAGCCTTGGTCAGAAAAGGATGCATCACTCAATAAATCACGCGGATGAGGTACTTACTCATCTTTGGCAGTGTATTTCATCTGTTTCAACGGCCGGTAGGCGCCACCATCGCTGCTTGGAAGCACCTTCCTCTTGCGGAGTGCTTCAAAATTCAGGCGGACCTGGCCGAAGCCCTGGGCGCGGTCACCGTCGCCTGGGGCAGTTGGCGGGGCTCTTGAGGGGACGACCTCGGGAGTGTCAGGCCGCGCCGACCCCTCAGTCTCCGCCTCAGGACAGCTTGCCTGGGCCTCGGGGGCTTCCAACCCAGGAGCCTCGGACCGCGCCGTCCCCACGGCCGCCGCCTCGGGATAGCTCACCCGAGTCTCAGGAGCCGACACCTCGGGGGCCACGACCAACATCGCTTCCTCGGTGGCCACTTCGCTGGCGCTCAACGGTGCTCGCCTCCCCGCACCAGCTTCCGGGGTGAGCGCTGAGGTCACAGCAGGCAGGGAGAACACAAAGACGGGGCTTTCGTGGGGCCCTTCAAGGCCGACAGGGCGCAATCCCCATTGGTCGAAGGGGGGCATCTGCCTCACGAACTCCACCTTGTTTGAGCAGCAGTACAAGAGGCAACCCTCCTCCGGCAGATTGGCTTGCGCTGGGTCACCCGTCAGGAGCTCGAGCACTGTACACCGCGCCTCGGGAGGAAGAGCAGGAGCATGAAGCCTCATGGGGTCTCCGCAGCTAGAGAAGGCCCACATCGACCGAGAGTGACGCTGAAACGGAGCAATGCGGCACCGGACGAACTCCTTCACAACCATAGGCGCCGTCACCCCAAGGTCCTTCAGCCTGGCTAGCCGGCGCCAGACGTGGGCGAGCCACCGGTCAACGAGCTTCGCGTGCCCCCAGCCGGAGATAGGGACAGCTGGAGCTCGTGGGAGCAGGAGCAGGGGGCTGAGCATGCCGGCATGCACGAATACCCATCGTTTCTGAAATCCGTCCACAACTGGTGAGAGCTCAAAGTCAATCCCCGAGCCGCCCGTCACCGCAATGGCTTAGAGGGTCACTCACCCCGAGCACTGGTGGGCGTCGGTCAGATGCAGCGAGAAGAAATGGTGAAGCAAAGCCAAGGAAGGGGCAATGCCCACCATGGCCTCGCAGACGAAGGCGAAGACAGCGAGGAGGATGATGTACTGTGGATCCAGGTGCAACATATTGATTTGGTAATGCGAGAGCATATCGTTGAAGAAATCTGAGAAGGGGGGAATCAAGCCAGCCTAGAGGGCATGAAGATGAATGGGGATCTCGGTGGCCGTCCTATCAATCGAGGCGCGGGAAGCAGGCTAGGCCACCGTCGCCTTCCATTCATTGAAATCTGAGGCGAGCGCGGGGCAAACCTTGTCCATCGCTTCCTGGTTGAGCACCACCGACCGCTTGATGGCGGGCTCGAGAACCGGTGGCGCCTGGGCTGAGGTATGGGTCTTTTCCTTCCCCTTCTTCTTCTGGCTCGGCGCCATCGCAGCCGAGACGATTGGAGCCGGGTCAGGCCAGGGGAGGAGACTGCTGTTTTTGGGAGATGGAGGAATTGTGGAAGCGCGCTGCCATCAATGAGGGCGGAGCTGTTATCGGTATCAAAACCGGCGGATCTCGGGTAGGGGGTCCCGAACTGTGCGCTTAAGGTCGATGGTAACAGGAGACAGGGGACACGATGTTTACCCAGGTTCGGGTCCTCTCTATGGAGGTAATACCCTACTTCATGATTGATTGATCTTGATGAATATGAGTATTACAAGAGTTGATCTACCACAAGATCGTAATGGCTAAACCCTAGAAGCCTAGCCTGTATGACTATGGTAATGAGTATATCCTTTCTGGACTAACCCCTCTGGTTTATATAGACACCGGGGGGATCTAGGGTTACATAGAGTCGGTTACATAAGGAATCTTCATGGTCGCCAACCTTGCCTTCCATGCCAAGGATAGTCCAATCCGGACACGGGTACAGTCTTCGGCCTTCATGTCTTCACAGCCCACCAGTTCGGCCCATTGATAATAGGTCAGATGCCCGAGGACCCCTTAGTCCAGGACCCCCTCAGTAGCCCCTAAACCTGGCTTCAATGACAGGAGTCCGGCGCGCAGATTGTCTTCAGCATTGCAAGGCGGGTTCCCCTCTTCCCGAACTCCAAGACAGTCTTCGGACGCGATGAGAGTATCCAGACCTGTCAGACACACGATACACAACCACAGAGAGGATATAATTTTATACGAGTCCAATCTGCTGACAAATGACATCACGTCCAACCGGTCGTAATTCCGGACCGTTCTGTGTCTACCGCTCCATGTCTCGATACACGGTCGCTATTGGCACGTCTTGTCAAAGCAGAGATCGTGCCCCTTATTGTGGGATTCTCATCAATGCGGGTATGGGTAACCCAACCGTGCCGTTTACACAACCCTTGGGAATAGGCGAATTCTAAGGCGAGTGGGGAGGCATTCAACATTCACTGCCTTTATAAGGGGATAAGGATTCCCTCTTCCTTTCCCACGCCTTCTCTCTATCTCCGCCCTTCCAAATATCGAGCTCCAGCGCCCAAGTTCTCATCTCCTTTCCACTCGAGCTAGCACTCAACCATGTCCGGATCCGGAGGTCAGGGCAAGTGGATGGTCTCCTCTGTCAGGGAGGAGGACATTACTGAGCTTCGGGCGGCCAAATACTTGACGAAGGAAATCACCCACCGTCTATCCGCCAAGGGACAAGTCGTCCCCACGCCGAAGCCCAATGAGAGGGTGGTATTCATCCCTCATTTCTTTCGCGGACTAGGGTTCCCACTCCACCCTTTCGTCTGCGGGCTGATGTATTATTACGGGGTAGATTTCCATGATCTGTCCCCAAACTCCATCCTCAACATCTCGGCGTTTATCGTCGTGTGTGAGGCCTTCCTCCGCATCCAACCCCACTTCGAGCTGTGGCTCAAAGTCTTCAATGTGAAGCCGAAGGTGGTCGATGGCTAGCACGCAGAGTGCGGAGGAACCATGGTGAGTAAGCTATCCAACGTCTCCGGGCCGAAAGGCACTTTTGTGGATACAGTAAAGGAGTGGCAGAAACAGTGGTTCGACATCACAGAACCCCGCGGCACCACCTGGGCCGCAACCGCCGAATTCCGCTCCGGCGCTCCCATGGGACTCACCTCCTGGGTCGAGAAGAGCCCGAATTGGTGTTCGCCCGATGAGCTGATAGCGTTGCAGACGCGCATCCAAAGCATGATAGCCAAAGACGTCAAGCTTGTCAATGTAATCCAGGTGATGCTAGTTCGCCGAATCCTCCCTTGCCAGCGCAGAAGTCTCCCTCTGTGGGATTTTAATCCAAAGAAGCATCAAACCCTGGTGAGGCTCTTCGAAAGCACCCATGAAGATGCATGGAAGTTGTTCTTTAAGGGCAACAAGAAACGGCCAGCCACAGATTCAGACCGTGGGCACGACATTAAACACCCCGCCAGCGAGATATGTTATTTTTAACGTATCCTCTACTTGTTTGTTTCGAGGATTATGTCTGAGCTTTTATCATTGCTCTTTCAGGACTGGATGGAGAGGGCGAAGCGGATCCTGTTTCCGGCTCCGATGCCTGAAGAATTGGTCATCCCGCGTCTGGCCAAGATGCTGGTGCCGGCACCCTATAAGGCGCCGTGCAGAAGGCCAAGAAAAAGGCCAAGGGGGGCAAAAGTGGCCCCCGTCGCAAGGTCATGTCCGAAGACGAAGAAGACCATTCCTCCATCCCTGAGGATGACAACAAGGAAGAGGAGGAGGAGGAGGAGGAGAAGAACCCTCCCCCTGAGGGGGGAAAGAAGAAAAGGGCGGCTTCCGCGCATCTGGAGGCGGAAATTCCCAAGAAGGGGAAGGACGCCCTAGTGGTCAACACCGCGTGGGACGTTGACAGCAGTCCGGAATGGCGCCCCCACACTAAGCCTCGGGCCGCATCGTAAGTACCATGACTCACGTATACTCTCATATCCGGCCTTTCCTCTTTATCGTTTTGAAGTGGTTAATTGTGCTATTGCAGTCCAGCTCGCAACAGTATCCAGCAATCCTCATCTAGAGGTTCGTTGGATCCGGCGGAAATGGCTAGCATGTCACCGCCGACTGCTCACTCCCCGGTGCCAAGGATGACACGAAGTGTTTGTCTTAGAGGACCGCTCCGATCTTGGGAGGGGCCCAGGACGCTATCCAGGAGGCGCCACAAGGCGAGACCTCCGCTGTCGGACACACGGGGGAGTGAATCCCCATGGAGAATGGCGAGGAGGGCCGTATTCATTTTGGCCCTCAGCCGAATACGATTCCGGAGACCAATACGGCTCTAGAATCAGGCGAGCAGCCTCCTTCGAAGTAGGGGGTGCGCCAATTCCACCGGTTGTCCCTGTCCAACCAGGGGCGCCGGATAACCTGATGGAGGCGCTACGAGGTGCCTCCATTGTGGACGAGCACCGTGTCCTTATGGGGATGGTGATTGAGAAGGTTCAGTCCGCCAAGAGCGGACTAAACGAGGCCTGCAACAACATGTTGACAGGTTTTGAGGTAAGCGACGTAGAAAGAGAAAAACCCCATGCAGACAGTAGCCCCTGAGACACTGTCCGGTGTTCGGAAAGAAAGACCGGACGGAGGATCAATCCTTTGTTGTAGGAGACTAACTTAATATGTGTGAGTAAGCAGGCGTCGTTGTTGGCCGCGGCCTCGCATGCTGCCAAAGTCTCTGAACTGAAGCAGAGGCTGGAGCGGACCGAGAACGAGCTCGGCGAGGTGAAGATTCGGCTCCAGGAGAAGCAAGGTGAGTAATGACTTGCTGTGTATTTGGAAAGAATAAGTAGTGGTTATTGCCCGAAGTGTCATAATATGTGTAGGGGAAGTGACCGAGATCGAAGGCCTGAAAAATGCCCTGGCCGAAGCCGAGGGGTAGGCTGTCCGGCAGCAAGCCGCCCGTAAGAAGCTCAAGGCCCGGGTCAGCGAGGTCCAGCAGGAGCTCCAGGACGCGGTGAAGAAGTGCGAAGCCTTGGAGCGCGAGGCGTCGGTTCAAGAGACCAAACTTACCAAGGCTCGCCCGAGCACGGAGACCGCACGGAATGAGGCCCGGGACGCTCTCTAGGAGATCCAGGAGGCCAAGAAGATCACAGCGGGTAAGGCTTTTAACATGCAAAGCAAGTATGCGGCGAGGAAGTACCTTTTACTAACCCGGATTCGGAGTTGCCCAGGGGCTTTTGCGGATCTACCACACAGCGTGTCCGATGCTGCGGAGTTCTTCCAAGCCAGAGAAGGGAATTCCACAGAGAAGCTGTTCTGGTCGCAGTATGCTGTGCCAGAACATCCGGTGCCCTTTGTCGATCAACTGAAGCAGTTGGTCAAGCTGCACAGGGTGGCCGAACTAGCCATGAAGGATTTAATAATCTGGCTATGGCCAACCGAAGCTATACCTAGCAGTTATTTTGGCCTCGTGAAGCGGGTGGTGGAGGCCTGTCCGCGGCTAGACATAGTCAAGCGATCAGTCTGCATTGAATGTGCTCGCATGGCCTTCGCCCGTTGCAAGATAGTGTGGGCAAAGATGGACGTCGTTGAGGTGGCCAGGGGCCGCCAGAGGGCAAGGAGCACCGCACACCCGATCGATATTTTGCGGATGCCCTAGAAGGCTCTCGACTTGCACCAGCGCAGTGCGGGCAGGACATTGTTTTCGAATGAGTACACTCGTGTTTTGTCCTTGCCTTGTATGATAAAAACAAAGCCGGTTTGTAATATAATGTTTGTTATGTTTTAATTGTTTCCTCCTGTGCGGCCATGTTGTGTGGAATCTGAGGGTTGGCCAGTCGTTGGCTTCTGCCCTCACATAGGTAGTACGGAGGTGTTCGGGATGGAATCTAAACAATCTTTGTCCAATTATATGGTCCTTAAATTAGTTGTTTACCGCAACGAGCCAAGCAATCAGACTATGCGGCTTAAACGCCCTCACTTAGCCATAGGAGTTTTATAATAAAACATGGGCGCAGCCACTGGTATACAAACCAAAGTGCTGTCAGCATCTGATTTGGAAGTATCGATCCTTCGCGGAATGCGGAAAAAATCTCCAATGATTTGTGACCTCCGAATAGCTGACCGGCTCTCGCCGCATCATTCTGATCGATTTTCGGCTTTCTCTCGAGGTGTTCATCCGGTTTAGACCAGGGCACAATCGCAGTAGTTCTCCCTTTACTACCCTAGCCGATGTAGCGGAATGTAGGGTAGCAAGCACAAGAGTCGGGCAACCCAACTATTGACCAAAGACATGATTCGGAGCCAATGCATATAATTCTAAATTCAGGGTGCCGAACTTATCTATAAGAAGTGTTCGGACTTTTTGCCGTATTATGGGGCGATGGGGAGCCCCTGGCGAATATGAAACATACCAAAGTGTACGGGTGCGAGAATATAAGCAATTACTGGCAAAGAAAAACGGAAAGAGAGCAGAGGTAATATCTGTGGCCCTTGAACCTGGGCCATGAATGGTTTCCATTATAATTGGATTGATGCGTTAAAGCGCATCGATACAAATAGTGCGATAAACAGCCGACTATTTAACATGACGCCACCAAAGGCAAGCTGCGTGTGAGTCCTAAAAACAGGTAGAGTAATTGTTAAATGGCCTCTAGAGCTTCTACTATACGCCTGTGCTTCGTGCCATTCCGGTGTACTTGTCCTTGGACAGGACCAGCAATTAGGCCCTCGAAGGAGGCCTGTGTAAAACCTAAAAAGGGAAAAGGAAATGGTGAAGGTATATGTGAGTCCGGGATCGGTCTAGCCGAACTGTGGATCACAAGCTAGCTGTGCCTCCGTCGATGCCCATGGAATTTTGAGTGCGTAATTATGTACGCGCGGTACGAGTGCCACTTCCTCATCGGGACTGGGATGGAGGCCGAGTTGCTAATCGAGCTCTTGATGAGCCGAGCTGTCCTGTTGCAGTGTAGTCCGGACCCTCTTAATGATGTCCAGGGGCTCGACAGCCGGATTATGGTGCTGCTTGAGAAGGCCGCTCTGTATCTCTGCTGCCAGGGCGGCGGTGTGCTCTTCTGTACAGAGGGAGCGTTCCATGTTTCAATTGATTGTTATGACGCCGCGTGGACCGGGCATCTTGAGCTTGAGATAAGCATAGTGTGGTACCACGTTGAATCTTGCAAACACGGTTCGTTCGAGCAGTGCATGGTAGCTGCTGCGGAAGGGGACGACATCGAAGATTAGCTCTTCGCTTTGGAATTTGTCCGGGGAACCGAAGACCACTTCCAGCGTGATTGAGCCTGTACAACGGGCCTCTAGGCCTGGTATGACTCCTTTAAAGGTAGTCTTTGTGGGTTTGGTTCGTGAAGTATTAATGCCCATTTTGCGCACTGTATCCTGATAGAGCAGGTTGAGGCTGCTACCCCCCGTCCATTAGGACTCATGTTAGGTGAAATCGTTCGATGATTGGGTTGAGGACCAGTGCGACCGAACCGCCATGGCAGATACTAGTTGGATGATCTAGACGATCGAAGGTGATCGGGAATGACGACCACGGTTGAATTTTGGGGCTACTGGCTCTACCGCGTAGACGTCCCTGAATGCGCACCTGCGCTCCCTTTTGGGGATGTGTGTAGCATATATCATGTTCACCGTTTTGACTTGGGGGGGCATTTCTCCGCCCCTGTTGTTCGGGTCGGGCTCTTCGTCATCGTCCTCACTTTGCGATCCCTTTTCCTAGTTATTAGCATTTAACTTGCCAGCCTGTTTAAAAACCCAACAATCTCTGTTGGTATGATTGGCTTGTTTGTCTGGGGTGCCATGTATTTGGCATGGACCGTCAAGTATGCAGTCCAAGCTGGATGGTCGCTCACTGTTCCTTTTGTAGGGCTTCTTCCGCTGACCGGACTTGGAGCCGCTGAATCCGGCGTTAACTGTAGTGTCATCGGTGTTACCGCCATTGCTTCAGCGTTTGCTTCTATTGCGCCGGAGCTTGTCGGTGTTGTTTTTGGCCTTGGAGGGGCCTACCTCGCTGGCCGTGTTTTTGCTACGAGCCAGCCAGCTATCCTCACCCACGCAAAAGCGGGTCATGAGTGTCGTGAGGGCTGCCATGGATTTCGGCTTTTCTTGGCCGAGGTGGCGGGCGAGCCATTCGTCACGGATTTTTGAAGGCTGCTAGAGCTTCGGCATCCGGACAGTCAATGATCTGGTTCTTTTTGGTTAGGAATCTAGTCTAGAATTTTCTGGCAGATTTTCCAGGTTGTTGAACTATATGACTAAGTCATCGGCATCTGGTGGCCGGACATAAGTGCCTTGGAATTTGTCAAGAAAAGCTTCTTCCAAGTCCTCCCAGCTGCCGACGGAATTTTTGGGCAGGCTATTTAATACAATGTCTTGCTGGCCCTTTTAGTTTTAATGGGAGGTATTTGATGGCGTGGAGATCGTCTTCACGGGCCATAAGGATGTGGAGAATAAAATCTTCGATCCATACTGCGGGATCGGTTGTTCTGTCGTATGTTTCAATATTGACGGGCTTGAACCCCTCGGGGAATTCATTGTCCAGCACTTCATCTGTGAAGCAAAGATGGTGTGTGGCGCCTCTATATCGAGCCACGTCGCGGCGCACCTCCGATGAAGTCCGCCTGCGATTATCGGCCCGGGCGTGACTAGGTTTGTCATGTCCGAATAGGTAGCCGTCATCGCGAGCCGAAAAGCGTCCTCGCGATCCGTAGATTGATCTGGTATGTCCTGCTCTACTATCCAGGTCCTACCGAAGGTCGTATGTATAGTCCCGAGCTGTTTTGCCTCTGTTTTTGCGAGGCGGTGGAGCGGGTCGCTGTTCGGCCTGAGTTGCCGTTTTATCCCGATAGCGGGGTGGTCGGTCCGCCGCACTATCCCGACCACGTGGTGGTCGTTCCGCATTACACGAAGGAGGTATGGGCTTCGACGCCTCCTCATCGAACTGAGGTAGCAGTCTGCATTTCGGGTACCGGGACATTAGTCCATCTGTCAATGAGTAGGTCTTGATCAGCTTGAAGCTGCTGCTGCTTTTTTTCAGGCTTCTTGCAGTAGCTATTAGCTGGTGCTTGAAGCACTCCTACTTGAGGGGTGCCTCAGGCATGATGAAATCCTCATTTCCTGAGGCTCGCCTCATCCTCCGAGAGTGGACGGTAACTATCGTCATCCGGCTCCTCGGGCATGGCCTGTTTATCAGGGCTAACTTGCCCGTTATCTTGTTCCTCCTGTTCGGATGTTGCTCCAACAGGGTCCTCATTGTTTTCCGCGTCGTCCGAAGTTCTATTTTCTCTGGTGCCAGTGTTGCTATCTTTCGAGCGACGTGACTTAGAACGGCGTTTAGGGCGCCGGCGCTTGGACTGTGTCTCAGGAGGTTTATTCTCAACTGGATCTTCTTTGTCATCGTCATCAGCTTTTTTAGGTGTATCAACCATGTACACATCGTATGAGGAAGTGGCCGTCCATCACCCAGTAAATGGTGGGTTTTGACTCTGCTCCTCATCGTCATTATCGTCCATGCCGTCGATGTCTTCGGAGCCATAATCAAGCGTGTCGTTTAAGTCCTCGACAGTGCCTATGAAGTGGGTGGCGGGTGGGAAGCAAGATTCTCCGTCGTCAGCCCCTAGTTCGAAACGGACATAGTTCGGCTGTGAGTCCCCTGCCAAGGACAGGTTTTTTTAACGAGTTTAGCACGTCGCCCAGGGGCGAGTGTTGGAAGATGTCTGCGGCGCCAAATTCGAAAATCGATAACCGATCCAACTCGGTGTCCCTAGGCGTCTGTGGTTCGGAACTTATAGCCGGAGACGAGTCCGGAGTAACGTTGACGCAAATATTGCAAGGTGTCGAGTCTGAGTGCAGATCCAATGCCGCGGACTCTGTGGCCTCGGACGGCGCAATCTGCTCCGGATTTAATGTTGTTGCAGCAACAGGAACCACCTCCTGGATGTGATCCGATGATAGATTTAAGTCATGTTCTCGGAGCGAGGGGGAGCGATCGCTGCAGTCTCAAATCCGTCGAAGATCAAGTCTCCACGGATGTCCGCGACGTAGTTCAAGCTTCCGAATCTGACCTGATGGCCAGGGGCGTAGCTGTCGATCTGCTCCAGATGGCCAAGCGAGTTGGCCCGCAGTACGAAGCCGCCGAATACGAAGATCTGTCCGGGGAGGAAGGTTTCTCCTTGGACAGCGTCACTATCGATGATTGAAGTGGGCATCGAACCTTTCATCGATGGCACAATGGAACTCTCAATGAAAGCACCAATGTCGGTGTCAAAACCGGTGGATCTCGAGTAGGGGTCCCGAACTGTGTGCGCAATGAAAGCAACACTATGTAAACGGTACCTGCACACAAAGAACAAATACTTGCAACCCGACATGAAGGAGGGGTTGTCAATCCCTCCACGGTAAAAAGATAGATAAATTTGTGGTAGATTGGATAAATAGCTCTCAATAAAACACGAAATAAAATAAGTAATAAAAAGTGAAGCAAGGTATTTTGGGGTTTTTGGAATAACAGATCTGAAAATAGAAGTGGCAAATAATAGATAAGCAAATATGATAAAGAATAGACCCAGGGGCCGTAGACTTCACTAGTGGCTTCTCTCGAGAAATAGCACACGGTGGGTAAACAAAATACTGTTGGGAAATTGATAGAAGATAAAATAATTATGACGATGTCCAAGACAATGATCAATATATAGGCATCACATCCAAGATTAGTAGACCAAAACGATTCTGCATCTACTACTATTACTCCACACACCAACCGCTATCCAACATGCATCTAGTGTACTATGTTCATGGAGAAACGGAGTAATGCCATAAGAATGATGACATGATGTAGACGAGGTCTGTTCATGTAGGAATATCCCCCTTCTTGTTATCCTTAATAGCAACGATACATGCGTGCCTTGCTGCCCCTTCTGTCACTGGGAAAGAACACCGCAAGATCAAACACATCACAAAGCACCTCTTCCCATGGCAAGAAAAATAGATCTAGTTGGCCCAACTAGACCAATGATTCGAAGAATAAATACGAGGCTATAAATAATCAAGCATATAAGAGATCAAAGAAGACTCAAATAATATTCATGGATAACGATCTAATCAGAAACTCAAACTTCATCAGGTCCCAACAAACACACCGCAAAAAGTCACTACATCAAATAGATCTCCAAAGCCCATTGTATTGAGAATAAAAAGAGAGAGAGGAAGCCATCTAGCTACTGCCTACGGACCCGTAGGTCTATGGTGGACTACTCACGCATCATCGGAGAGGCACCAGTGAGGATGATGAACCCCTCTGTGATGGTGTTAGATTGGATCTCGTGGTTCTGGAACTTGCGGCAGCTGGAATTGTTTTTTGTCGACTCCCCTAGGGTTTCTGGAATATTTCGGAATTATAGGGCGAAGAGGTGGTGCTGGAGACCTCCATGGGCCCCACAACCCCCTGGGCGTGCTTGGGCGTGAACTGGTGGGTTGTGGTCCCCACGGGCCTCCCCTCAGGTGCTTTCTTGGTCCCCAGGTGTCTTCTGGTCCAAAAAAATCTCCAAAAAGTTTCGATGTGTTTGGACTCCGTTTGGTACTGATACTCTGTGAAGTAAAAAACAAGTAAAAAACTACAACTGGCACTGGGCACTATGTCAATAGGTTAGTCCAAAAAATGATATAAAGTAGCTGTAAAATGATTGTAAAACATCCAAGAATGATAATATAACAGCATGGAACAATAAAAAAATATAGATACGTTGGAGACGTATCATGGGTCTCCAAGCGTAGAGTTTTGTAGGACAACATCAAATTTCCCTCAAGTAGATGACCTAAGGTTTATCAATCTGTGGGAGGCATAGGATGAAGATGGTCTCTCTCAAACAACCCTACAATCAAATGCAAGAAATCTCATTTTTCCCCAACACACCAAATACAATGGTAAATTGTATACGTGCACTAGTTCGATGAAGAGATGGTGATACATGTGTAGTATGGATAGTAGATATAGGTTTTTGCAATCTAACCTGAAATGAAGGGGTACCCCCGGGAAGAGATCCAGTGGAGACAGCTGGGCCTGTAGCTCAGAGGATTAGAGCACGTGGCTACGAACCACGGTGTCGGGGGTTCGAATCCCTCCTTGCCCACAGCCTTCCAAAGGGGGAAGGGCCTTTACTTTCACCCTGAGTGTAGGAAAATCATGATCGGGATAGCGGACGTAAAGCTATTGAACTTAGGTATGCTCTTTCCTTTTGTCGAAGTGGAATCGTAGAACAGAATGTGATACGATGAGATAGAATGCTCAGTTCGGACAGGGGCATTACAAACGAGCTATGCTCTATGATTTCGCTTTGTTTACACGGGTGAGTGACCTACACCTTCCAATCTATGGTTTCACCCGCGAG